>CM070770.1:37890652-38556724 GCA_036346955.1 Dipus sagitta
CCACAGGGGTTGTTTAGAAGTTAGACCAACAAAAGGCTTTTTCATGGAAGAGTATTTTATCACTGGCAATGTTTAGAATTGTTGGCACATGGTGATAATAAGAAGCAGGCTAAGTTTTACTCAATTTATTATTATTTGGAAATCTCTACACATAGTGTGCCCACCTCAATTCCTGGAGCCAGGAAGGACTGCTCTCTTACCCTGCACTTGAGACACCACTGAAATTAAGTTGCCTAATTCTGCATAGATTTAACCACAACTGTTATATAAACAAAAATGTTTATATAACAGTTGTAGTTGCTATAATTCAAATATTTTAATTTAATAATCAAAAATGTATCACTTACATCTAACTCTACTATTAGCCAGCTATATAACCTTAGACATGAAATTAAAAGGTTAAAGTTTATTAATTTTGCTCAGAAATTCTGATAACATACTAAATTATACTAAGTTAAAACAGATTTATGAAGATGAAAATTGGTTCTGTCTATAAAAAGAAGAGCCAGGCATGGTGGTGCACACCTTTAATCCCAGCACTCAGGAGGCAGAGGTAAGAGGATCACCGGGAGTTCGAGGCCACCCTGAGACTACATAGGGAAATCCAGGTCAGCCTGGGCTAGAGCAAGACCCTACCTCGAAAAACCAAAAAAAGCAAGAGAGAGAGAAGAGACCCGGGATGGAAAGATGGCTTAGCGGTTAAGGCATTTGCCTGAAAAGCCAAAGGATCCTGGTTCGATTCTCTATGACCCATGTAAGCCAGATGAACAAGTGGGCGTATGCATCTGGAGTTCGTTTGCAGTGGTTGGAAGCCCTGGCCTGCCCCTTCTCTCTCTTCCTCTCTCTATCCCCCTCTTTCTCTCTCTCAAATAAATAAATAAATAAAATATCTAAAAAGAGACCCAGCTGTTACAAAGTTATTATAGTCTGATGTTGAGATTTTGAGACACAGTGCAAATAAAATAAAATAAAATAAAGTAAAATAAAATAAAATATTGCCCAGGCTGGCCTGAAGCCTCTGGATTCAAAGGTCCTACTGCCCCAACCTCCTGGATAGCTAGGACTAAAAGAGCACACTAATGTGCCTGGCTCATATTTTTTGTTTTTAAATATTTAAAATATTTCAATAAAAATAGATTATATTTGAAATGAATAATAATAATAAGCAAATAATTTTAGCACTGTTATTTTACAAAAAGCATTTGAAAATGCAGCCCTTAATGATATACTATATGGATTTAACTTCTTTTGAACCATGAATGTATGAAATAAAATAAAACATCTATAAGAAATACTAGGCCATTTGACCTTATAACATGAATTATTAAGAATTCTAGAGATTTCACATATGATTTACTCATACATCAGAAAGCTAAAAATTTTCTGAAGAACTAGAATTTCCCATCTATCCATCCATTCTTGATCTGTCTTTCTGCCTTCTTTCTATTTTGCATTCTTAATTTATGCATTTTTTCTTATATTCCAGGCACTGTACAAAGTAGTTGATTATAAATATGTAATTTCTTCTCTCAAAAAACTCTGTCTCATGGTAAAGACAGACACATAAACAACTTGTTAAAATTTCAGTGTGATTAGTACTGTAATATAAGAATGTGCATGGAGCTCTGAAAACATCAAGGCGGGAGTAATTAGCTCTGTATGGGCAGAGAGAAACCTTATCTGGGAGCTGATATGCAGACTGATGGAGTTCTCCAGGAGGTGCTGTCAGTGTGGGGGAATGAACATAGAACACAGGGGAAGGCCTTGTACAGTCAGAATGCAAGACTTGCTTTATTTCATGAACTGTTTCTCAATTTGAATATTTTATTCATTTATTTGAGAGAGAGAAAGAGAAAGAAACAGAGAGAGAGAGAGAGTGGGCACACAAGACCTCCAGCCACTGCAAATGTACTCCAGGCACATGAACCACCTTGTGCATGTGGCTTTACGTGACTGTTAGGGAATCAAACTCTGGTCCTTGGCTTTGTAGGCAAGCACCTCAAACACTGAGCCATGTCTCCAGCCCTGTTTCTCAATTTTAAATTGAAGTAATGTTAAAACTATCATCATTGTATTCAGTATCTTACTAAACACCTCATATGTGCTACATTAAGTTAACAGGAAGTTTCTGATTGAATGGTAGAAAAGTCAATCTCCCTTCAATAGGATTTTCACAAATTTGAACTCTTGCCCAAAAATTCCTTAAAAACATTACTTTATAATTGATTCATAATATATAATATGTTTTTATTTCTACTTTTCCATTTAGGAGTCTTATTAATTTTAACATTTCAACAGGCATGTTCAGCCTGTAGTACACAGGCAGCATCTGGCCCAGGATGGTTGTGAATACGGCCCAACACAAAACTGTGAACTTACTAAAACACTGTGAGGTTTTGTTTTTGTTTTGCTATTTTTTAAAGTCAGTTTGCATGATTCTCAAGCATGAACTTTGTAGATGACACGATGTGTCACAAGGTCAAAAATTGGGCAGGCTTGACTCTATAACTTATGTATTAAACTGGTCATTCTGTTTGATTAGGCCCACAAAGCAATGTTAGGGAAGTCAGCATACTTTAAGCACTTTCTTTCTCCTGAAAGTTAATGTAAGGGGAGGGGCCTGTGTCTCCTTGTTGGAATAGGAAGCACAAAGCCTTTCCTAGAATTACTTCCCTCTCCCCAACCCCCCCCCCCCCGCCAAGTTCCCAACCACAGCAAAATGAGACAATTGAGAAAAAAAGAGCTACTTCTGAGAACTAGAGCTGTTCTCACCTGGATTTAAAGCGGTCAACGAAATTCTAGGTGCATACTTGTATCTTACTATTTTCCAAATGACCACAATACTATCTTCAATTGTATATGCTTTAGTAATCTGTTTATCCCTCCTCCCATGGAGTGACAGGCTCTTTTCTTACTTCTACACCTGGTTTTGAACCTTTGCAAACTACTGACCCATCAATAGAAGATGTAAAAATAGGAAATGTGAGCTCTAAAACTAACGCATCAAATTCTGGGCACTTGCACTTTGGTCTCTCGGGCATTTCTTACTATATTTCTGGTTCTACACTGTAAGCACAAAAAGTCTAACCAAAAAAAAAAAAAAAGAAAAGAAAAGAAAAAACAGTTAATGGTTCAACAAATATCCTAAGTTGATGTGCCAGCCAACACCCAACATACCACCAAGGACTAAATATACCTCCAAATAGTTCGATGAGTCCCTGAGATTACAGTATAAACATTTTACTTTCTAAATTGACCTGATACTATTAACCTATAAATCTATATGACCTAATACACTAAAATTGCTTAGACTAAGAATCTTTGAGTATTATTCTTCTAGGTTTCTGTTAGACGAATTTAAGTGCATACTGTATAGTAAGAAATATTGTGTAGATTGTTTTTAGGAACATCATATCTTTATGTCTACACTGTTCACATCTGAATGAAAACCAGTCTAGCAATTCTACCCCTTACTAAGATTATAATGCCTTCATCATGGCTAGGTGACTAAGAGTCACTAATGGAATCTAAAATGAATGATTTAAGGTTAACCTACCTATCAGACCATCAGCCCAATATTGGAACTGAGCATTTCTCCATACCCCCAATTCCTGACTCTGCTCAGCAGGATATGTCACCCCATTCTCCACCTGTCTTCAACATAAGCACAAAATCTCTTATCAGTATGTGTTTTTTAAGGTCAGCCTAAAAGAATGGCTTGGTTACTAGAAGTTTCAGAATCAAGACAAAAGCTGACTTTTCTATGTTTTTTTTTTAAATTTTTGTTTATTTATTTGAGAGGGACAGACAGACAGAGAGAGAAAGAGGCATAGAAAGAGAGAGAGAGAATGGGCGCACCAGGGCCTCCAGCCACTGCAAACAAACTCCAGATGCATGCACTACCTTGTGGATCTGGCTTACGTGGGTACTAGGGAATGAAGTCTTGAACCAGGGTCCTTAGGCTTCACAGGCAAGCGCTTAACTGCTAAGCCATCTCTCCAACCCCCTTTTCTATAGTTTTAATGATAACAACCTACCACAAATTTGCCTGCCTTTTGAGATTGGTAGTTTCAAACATATTATTGGTGAGGATGTAGAGAATATCAATTTCTCACACATTGCTGATATGATGGGGAAATGGTATAGCCAGCCTGGAGAAAAAATTGACAGGTTTTTAAAACTAAACATATGCTTACCATATAACCTAGCAATCAAACCCCTTGGTATTTCTCCTAAAGAAATTATAGCCTATCTCCATTTGAAACCAAGTCCATTCTTGTTCAAAGCAGGTTTATTGCTATTAGCAAGAACTGTTAGCAATCAAAATGTCCCTCAATAGGTAAATGGTTAAGCTCTGATACATCCATATACTATCTAGCAATAAAAAGGAAAGAATTGTTGGCTCATACAACTTGGATTGAGGGGTATTTTAGTTTGTTTTATATTATTAAAATGGAATCCCAAAGGCAGGATGGTTTATAAAGAAGAGACATTTATTTCTCATAGTTTTTGTGGCTACAAAGACCAAGACCAAGGCATTATAGAGTCAGTTATCTAGTGAGGGATGCATCCTCCAGAGGGGAGAAGACTGTACTCACATGGCAGGATAGAAAGCAAGTGATCTGACTCCCAACTGAAGACTTGCTTAGGGGCCTTAATAACATTCATGAGGGAGAAGCCCTCGTACTTTCATCACTTTTTAAAGTGACACTTCGTAAATGCTATCACATTGGCAACAACCAAATGTTGAAGAAGACACATTGAAACCACAACAGATTGCAGGACAAAGTACAGAATTCAAAAGGCCAATCTTGGGCTAGAGAGATAGCTCAGTGGGTAAGAGCACTTTTCATGAAAGTATGAGGTCTGGAGACAGTGCTCAAGTTGTATACCCAGGATCCCCATAAATAACTGGATGTGGCCACCTGCATCTGTTACCCCAGTCCCATATCACAGGAGCTCACAAAAACCCAGCAAGCATCCAGATCACTAAGAAATGATGCAAATTTGTAAGGTGGCTAAGAGACAGCATGAGGGCTGGAGAGATTGCTAAGTGGTTAAGGCAATTACCTGGAAGGTCTAAGGATCCAGGTTTAATTCCCCAGTACCCACATAAAGCCAGATGCACACAGTGGCGCATGTGTGTGGAGTTTGTTTACAATGGCTAGAGGTACAGCCATTCTTTCTATACATATCTGCCTCTTTTTCTCTCTATCAAATAAATAAATAAAATATGAAAAAAGAGACAGCATGAGAAAGACCTTTGTATTGGAATAGTTTTCTATATTGATTGTGGCAGTGATGTGGATTTATACTTATTATTAAATGGTATGTAGTTATGTGATGCATATCCATCATTGTCCTAATAGCAAATGTCTTGTTTTAATGTTGCATTCTAGTTACATTAGTGCAAACTAGATAAACAGTAAACAGGGATACCCTGAGTAAACTGGAATGGAAAGAGGTAGGAACCAAATAAGAAAGATTCAATTCAATCATAAGCAACTAACAGTTGGTTTGACTTTCAGTGGATGTTTTTTTACATGTAGCATATACTTTTAAACTAAAAGTGG
This sequence comes from Dipus sagitta, assembly GCA_036346955.1. Classification (NCBI taxonomy): domain Eukaryota; kingdom Metazoa; phylum Chordata; class Mammalia; order Rodentia; family Dipodidae; genus Dipus; species Dipus sagitta. The sequence continues at coordinate 37,896,226 of CM070770.1, forward strand.
AAGGTTTCCATCATGATAGAGTACGTAATAAATATTATCAGCCTTAGAAAACTGTAAAAATAAAGAACAGCTCTCAGAATCTGGGAGAAGTGAAAAGTGGGAGAAGAGAGGGGAAAATACAAGAGCTAATGACAAAGTAGAGTTGAGTACTAGCTCTCTGAGGATACCACTAAAATAACACAGTGAGCACTACTTTGACAATTTTCATCCTGTTTCAGTTCTGTGATGCGTTTTCAGTATTCAATGAGTGGTTGAAGGTCTACCATGCTATATTTTACTTGCTTACATCCTATTTCTGTCTTAAGGCTTTTCACAAAAAGTAAGGAAAGGAAGTTGAGCTTTGTGGCACATGTCTGTAAATCCAGAACTTAGAAGGCTGAGGCAGGAGGGTTGCAAGTTGAAGGCTAGTTTGGAATACATAGGGTACTACTCTGTCTCAAAAAAAACAAATCAGGGAAGAACTGGAGGCACCTCTGCTTCAAGGTCCACTCCATAATGCTGTCTAACAAACTTAAAGAGCTTATCCTTAAGTTTCAAGTGAACGCATCCTTATTTTTAGTGTAGGACTGAATCTGAGCTTCTGGTGCCATTCCGAGTCTTTTAAATCATCCTCTGTGTCATGCCATTCTGCCTCTTCCATCCAGCTTTCTATGTCTGGAGTTCCACTAACATATAAACCAAGAGTGGAGATTTGAGAGACTGACATTATACATGATTAAATCTAATCTAACTTCTTTTGTAAATTCACAGTATTTGTCTAGGCTTTGGCAAGTCATTCTGATGGTTCTCAGCCCAAAATGAGACCAAGAATTAAAAGCCAGTGTTTTGTTCCTTTCAGGAGAAGGGTTTAGCTTTAGGGAGTAATTGGTGAGTTCTGAGAGTTTCTGGTCAGCCAGGGGAGCAGTGCAGAAAAAAGGGCTGGAGAAGAACCAGAAGCAGCATGGATGGAAGAATGAGTGATGAGGTACAGTGATGTCTAAAAGAAAGATATTAAAACGTGTTCCACATTTGTTCTTTTTCCTTGGTCAAAAGAAGTTCTTAAGCAATTTTGGAATTTGGATTCTTTTGGCAGTGCCCTCATACCAATAAAAAATTCAGACTAATTTATATTTACTCCCATTTTATTCTAAGGTATTTCTCAAATGAATTTTTTGTTCATATCGAAAATTCTGTCATTATAAATTATCCTTGGTGCAATGACACCACTCAGAAAGTAACCTGAGGAAATATGATCTAGTATAGTATATGTAAGAAGCAAGAGTATGGCCAGAAAGGTAGAAACATTAGATTAGTCTGAGGCAGACCCATGAGAACATGCAAAGTTTCTTTTAGGTAGTGCTGTGAATCTCATGACAGGTTCCCATCCAGATGGCTGGACTATCTCCAGTGGTAAACTTCATAGATTTTCAGTTCCCATAAGAAGTAAGGTTTGGAGAGATGATCTGTTCCACAGTCAGTCACATAGAACAGCAAGCATAAAAAAGCTCTCATGAGGTTTTGAAAACTGACTTGAAGGGCAGGGAAGACAGGTCAGTGGATTAAGTGCCTGCTACACAACTCTGAGTATCTGAGTTTGAATCTCCAAACCCCAAGTAAAAGCAAGCACACACACACAAGCACGCACGCACGCATGCACACATCAAGTAAGTAAATAAATTAATATTTTAAAATTTGTTTAGGGCTGGAGAGATGGCTTACCAGTGAGGTGCTTGCCTGTGAAGCCAAAGGACCCGGGTTCAATTCTCCAGGTCCCATGTAAGCCAGATGCACATGGTGGCACACTCATCTGGAGTTTGTTTGCAGTGGCTAAAGACCCTGGCGTGCCCATTCTCTCCCTCTCTCTCTCTCTCTCCCTCTAACAAATAAAATAAATCTTTTTAACAAATTATTTGTTTATTTGAGAGAGAGAATGAAAGAGACAAATGATAGATAGATACAAAGAAAGAAAAAAAGAAAGAAAGAAAGAAAGAAAGAAAAGAAAGAAGAAAGAAGGAAAGAAAGACTTCTGGCCAAGATGGCGACTGCCTAACTGTGCCGCACATCCCCAGGAAAGAAAGGTAAGACTTTAAGGGTTCACTGGGTCTTTTAGGGGAGAGAAATCTCCAATAGATTGCCAGTGAGAGGGCACAGAGGGGAAAAAACAGGGAATTGCTGATTCCCTTGATTGCAGGTAGCACTTCCCTTCCCCCAAGCAGCCACCGTACCCACAGTCCCAGCTTCAGGAAACTCCTGCACTTACTGTAGCAAAAGGGTCCCAGGCCAACATACTTCCACTTGCCTCACTGCACAGGGGCAATCGCCCTGCTACCCCTGCCCACGAGTGACCTTGGCCAGGCTATGCCTGCTGGTCCATTGGAGCTCAGGCTCCTTTGATCAATTTGTTCAGCCCTGCTGGGGCAAGATTAGCCTGCTTCGTCCATCTGCTCACTTACTACTCTGGCTGCCTCACATTCACGCACGAGCCCAGGCCCATTGCAGCTCCCCACGCGAGCTCAGACTGTCTCTATCTGTTGCTTGCACTAGCTCATGTGCAGCCCCTCCATGTCTGCTGTGCCAGTGGACCAACATTGTCCTGTTGTGGGTGAGCACAGACTGCTTCTGGGTCCCAGTGTCCTGCCATGCCAGAGATTGGGCTGCTTCAGTGCTTGGTGCCTCAGTGTCCCTCCTAGCATGAACACAGGCAGCTTTGGCACATTATTGCATGAGAGCTCAGGCAACTTTGGTACCCCTGCCAGGCAGGACCTCAGGCAGCTTTGGCAAGTGACAGCCAAAGCCCAGGCTGCTTGGCAACTGCCTCAGGCTGCTACAGCTTTCCATGGTGCTTGGGCCCAGGCTGATCCACCCACCTACGTGCCCATTCACTGTGATGGGCAGACCACAGCACAAAAGAAATAACATGAAAAATCAAATGGAAGAAAATCCAGTTAGATCACCCAGTCCTACAATGAACATCTCTAATCAAAACATAGAAGAGTCCTTAGGATCAGAACACCAAAATGAAGCTATGAGCAATGCAACCCTGATCAAGCTACTGGTAGAACTTGCAGAAAAGCAACAAAGAACCGATAATCGTGTGGATGCTGCCATCACTAGACTAGACCTAATAGATAAGAAAATGGAAGGAGTACAAAGACATTTAAGAGATATGAGTGAGAGTGAAAAAAAAGAGGACCTCAAAAATCATCTGGCAATGCTAAATGAAGACATAAAGAAATGCAAGGATGAATTCTAAGAAGCATCAAGAAAATCAGAAAACGATGTGAAAAGGGAGCTTGACAGAGGGATGGAAACTATATATAGAAAAGTAGTAGAAAATGAAAACCTAATTGAACAAGTCCAAAACTCTCTAGAAGCTCTCAAGAATAGAGTCAGCCATGTGGAGGATAGAAACTCTGTTCTGGAAGACAAGATGGAAGAGACAGTTCAAGAGTCCAAAAATTTCAGTAAGTTCAAAAGTGTCTGTGAACAGAACATGAGGGAATTGTGGGATACACTTAAACATCCTAATATCAGGATCATTGGAATACCAGAAGGAGAAGAAATTCAGACCAAAGGCATGGGAACTTATTTAACAAAATAATTGAGGAAAACTTCCCTAGTCTCTTAAAAGAAAGGCCCATCAAGATACAAGAAGCCAACAGAACTCCAAACAGACTGGACCAAAGGAGAAACTCTCCAAGACATATTGTCATTAAGACTCTAAACATTGACACCAAAGAGAAAATCCTAAAAGCAGCTAGGGAAAAAGAGCATACCACTTTTAAAGGTAACCCCATCAGAATTACTCCAGAATTCTCAATGGAAACCCTGAAAGCTAGAAGGGCCTGTAATGAAACACTGCAAAGTCTAGGAACCTGTGGCTTCCAACCCAAACTACTCTACCCAGAAAAAGTATCCCTCATAATAGATGGTGAAAGAAAAACTTTCCATGACAAAACTCAGCTTTACAATTATATGAACACAAAACCAAACCTACAGAGAGTATTTCAGGAAACTTTTCACAGAGAAGAAACAAATAGCCAACCTCAAATGCCTACAAGAAGAAGATCACAATAACCAAACTCAGAGTAGGCACAAAAAACTTCAAAGTCCATGAAAACACCAAACCACATATACCATCACAAAATGGCAGGGATCATATCAAATCTCACAGTCCTTACCCTAAATATTAATGGCCCTTAATTCACCCATCAAGAGACACAAGCTAACAGGATGGATCAAAAAATTAGACCCTTCAATCTGTTGTCTTCAAGAAACCCACCTCACCACCAAAGGCAAACACCTCCTCAGGGTGAAAGGGTGGAAAACAATATTCCAAGCAAATGGGAATAAGAAACAAGCAGGCATAGCCATATTAATACCAGATAAAATAGACTTCAAACCAAAAATAATCAAAAAAGACAAAGAAGTCCACTTCCTACCTATCAAAGGAATGATCCATCAAGAGGATATTACAATTATAAATCTGTATGCACCAAACACAGGGGCACCACAGTTCATAAAACAAAACCTACTTGACAATAAAACAGAAATAAGCATCAACACCATCATAGTTGAGGACTTCAATACACCATTATCAATAATAGACAGATCATCTAAACAGAAACTCAACAGGGAAGTAAGAGAGCTCAACAAAACCATAGATCACTTAGACATAATGGACGTCTACAGAACTTTCCATCCCAAATCCACAGACTACACATTCTTCTCAGCAGCCCATGGAACATTCTCTAAAACAGACCATATACTGGGTCACAAAACCTGCCTCCACATATTTAGGAAGATTGACATAATTCCCTGCATGATATCAGATCACAATGCTATATTGCTAGAAAGTAACAACAAAAGACCCACCAAGAATCCCAACAGCACCTGGAAACTGAACAGCACACTTGTAAACAATAAATGGATAGTGGATGAAATAAAAAATGAAATTGCAAAGTTTGTAGAAACAGATGACAATGAGAACACATCATACCAAAACTTATGGGACAGAATGAAGGTGGTCCTCAGGGGAAAACTCAAAGCCCTCAATGCCTTCATAAAAAAGACAGAGATTCCAAATGAAGACCATCATAAGAGGAGGAAAAGATCAAGACATCAAAAGTAAAAGAGAGACTGATTGAGATGGGGAGGGGGTATGATGGAGAGTGGAGTTTCAAAGGGGTAAGTGGGGGGAGGGAGGGTATTACCATGGGGTATTTTTTATAATCGTGGAAGTTGTTAATAAAATAAATAAATAAATAAATTTTTAAAAAGACAGAGAGATCCCATATCAACAACCTAACCATCCACCTAAAGGAACTGGAAAAGCAAGAAAAATCCAACCCAAAGAGCTCCAGAAGGAAAGAAATAATTAAAATCAGAGCAGCAATTAATGAATTGAAAACTAAGAAAACAATTAAGACAATTGACAAAACAAAGAGCTGGTTCTTGGAAAAAATAAACAAGATTGACAAACCCCTGGCCAATTTGATCAAGCAAAAAACAAGAGATGCTTCAAATTAACAAAATTCAAAATGAAAAAGGAGAGATCACAACAGACATAAGTGAAATTGGGAGAATCATCAGGACTTATTTCAAAAACCTCTACTCCACAAAACTGGATAATGTGGAGGAGGTGGATAAATTCCTGGACACATACCATCTATCAAAGCTAAACTCAGAGCAGATTAATCTCCTAAACAAACCTATCACACTCATTGAGATTGCAAAAGTAATTTTAAAAAAACCTCCTTAAAATGAAGAGTCCAGGACCAGATGGCTTCTCAGCTGAATTCTATCAAATCTTCATGGAAGAACTCAAACCAATCTTCCTCAAACTGTGCCACACAATTGGAGAACAGGGAAAGCTACCCAACTCCTTTTATGAAGCTAGTATCACCCAATTCCAGAACCAGGCAGAGATGCCACAAGAAAAGAAAACTACTGGCCTATTTCCCTTATGAACTTAGATGCAAAGATCCTGAACAAATCCTTGGAAACCAAATCCAACAACACATCAAAAGCATTATCCACCTTACCAAGTGGGATTCATCCCAGGAACACAGGAGTGGTTCAACATACAGAAATGTGTCAACGTAATACACCACATAAACAAGGTCAAACACAAAAACCACATGCTCATTTCGAAAAACCCCAGTAGCTCATGATCTTAAACAGTTACTCAACCAAAGGGATCACATGAAGCTGAAGAGTTTCTTTACACACAAGCATACAATAAGCAAAGCCAATAGATTACCCACAAAATTTTACATCCCAAAAGGCAGACCAAATGGTTGAACCTTCACCAGGCCCTTAGAGGGAACACCTGAGCCACAAGACACTGGAGAGGGTATGATGAAGACTGACCTTAATCTTCTACAGCTTCTCTCTCTCTCTCTCTCTCTTCTCTTCTCTTCTCTCTAACTCTTTTGTATTAGTTATCTTTTTCTTCTTTTTCTTAGTGGGCACTGACCTGTAACTCCCAGTACCAGCATGTGGCTATCATCCACAATGAGCTTTTGATCAGAGAGACCTACAAGGTTTCCTAAAAGAAAGACAGCTTTCTGTCAGAGTACTTGATGACCTACCAAAGGTTAGCGGTAAGACCCTACTGCTGAAGACACCTTATGTGGTTGACATGCAAAATGGAATGGCATGGCTGGAAGCTGGAAGAGAGTCAGTCCCCAGACAGTCAGTGTGTCTAGTGCCAGAAGGTGCTACATGGGCGACTGGGGGAAAATGACCAATATCTGTCCAAGCAACTCATGGTCTAACCTACTTAGCAGCAAATAACGTGTCGTGATGCTCATACAAGTGCAATAGTGGCACACAGCCATGGTGGGAAACCAACTGCTCTTGATTCGGCTGATTCCCTCAGTGGTATGGTACCCATAGCTGGAACTGGAAAACAAGTCAGAAACATATCTAAACATAAGCGTGCTCTCCATTAACTAGCTACCGCCAATCGTGGGCTACAAGAGAGCCTACACCTATTAAATTCTCTATTAAAAAGTAAGGGTTATCTCATTTGTCTGGTGATAACTTACTCTCCATTGGAGAATCTGCTTCTCTTTTTCAGATAGATGTAGATCCTAAGGAGAGAGCCACCCCATTATACCTCAAAAGGGCCCTGGCTGAAACTAAGAACAATTGGCAAAACAAGCAAGGGTGCTGTTTTCTTGGTGAGCCGGGTAGCAGCACAAGGGTGAAGGAGATCACCACAGAGAAAAATCAACTCCTACCAAATCAGAGATCCAGAGACCCAGAGGCCCCCAATACCTCATCACTGAAGCAGACCAAAAATGAACCCAACATGGCTCAGGGAAATTTTGCGGAAGAGGGGGCAGAAAGAATGTCAGAGCCACATGTTGGGTCATGATATGCAGAGACATTTATCCTATCCATAACTGTGGGCTAACTCCAGAATGCATGACCCATATACCTCAACAAGGAGGGGCCAGGGGGAGGGGGTAGGACATGGATGAGCCTAACAATGGTACCAAATTGACTGTATTCGCTGAGTACAAAACTAATTAATTTAAAAAGTTCATCTAAAAATAAATAAATAAATAAATAAATAAATTAAAACAATTTTAAAAATGAAAAATGAAAGAAGAAAGAAAGAAAGAAAGAAAGAAAGAAAGAAAGAAAGAAAGAAAGAAAGAAAAGGGCAAGTAGCCAGGGCCTCCAGCCACTGCAGATGAACTCCAGATACATCTGTCACCTTGTGCATTTGTCATATGTGGGTACTGGGGAATCAAACCTGGGTCCTTAGCCTTCACAGAAAGTGCCTTCAACTCTAAGCAATCTCTCCAGCCCTAAATAAGTATTTTTTAAAAGCTAACTGATCCGGAGCATAGTTTATCCAAAGGATACATTCAAGAAATAACTGTCTGAACTTATAAGTCTTGGAAGCTAGGTTTAATAACTGACTGAGTCCCTGTTCTCCCCTTTAAAGTTTCCTTTTACAAATATTCAAGAAATGGTAAGGATAGGCAGAAACAAATAAAATAATGTTGATGACAAGGCATATTCCCACCAAGGATAAAATTATCCTGACCTGACCAGATGCTATGGTTTGTAGAGAAATATCCCTGGTACATGTCTTTGAGGCCTTGGTCTCCAGCAGATAAAGCTGTTTGGGAAGGTTGTGGAACCTTTAAGAGGTGGAGCCTCACTAGAGGAAATGGGTCACTGGGAGTGCACCTTGAGGTTTATTAGTCCTATCGCACTTCCTATTCACTCTCTGCTTCCTTACTGCAGATGCAGTGTGACCAGCTGCCTCATGATCACGCTGCCATGCCTTCCCCACCATGATGGACTGTATCCCTTCCTAAACTGTAAGCCAAAAACCCTTCTTCTCTTAACTTGTTTTTGGGTATGTGGCCACAGCAAGAAAGGTAACTAATATACCTGATAATTAAGGAATTCCTAAAAGAGGTTTCTTAATCTTAAGATGTAAAATAAACTCATGATTTGGAGAGCTCAAAGAAGATGAATAAAAAGAAAACTAGAGCGAGGCCTCATGCAAGACATAAACTTTGATGGCAAAATCTAAGAGGTCTAAGCATGAAATTACAAGGCTCTGGTTCTGAGTCTGAGTGGTGAAATAGTGAGGAAATCTCAATGGAACTGACAAATTGTTTAATACTACTTTCCAATTGTAGCTGAATTAACCTCTTGATAAAGACTAAACTAAGTTTGTTTACTATGGTAAGAAAGAGAAAAATCCATCACTACTTTTTAGTAGCTTCTCAAAATGTAAGGACCAAGTCAGACTTTGGGTAGAAATATGGTTTAAAGTGGGTCCTTCAATGTAGGAGCATGATTTGGATTGGGTAGATAGCAGGATATAATAGTTCAACATTGGTTGAAGAAAAGCAACAATTTTGAGGTAAAGGTTTCAAAGACTCTCAGAGAGCCAATAGTCTTTGCTACTATCTGTTGAAAACGTGAGCAGTCTGTCATTCATTGAAATGGATCATCCCAAAATAAGCAATAAGCATTTTCAGGTTGTGTCTTCCTGGGTAAGAGCTTCCTGGGATAGTAAAGGCAAGTTGATGAAAACAGAAATCATAAAAATCAGTTAGCTGTTTGCTTGTAGATGGTTTCTCTTCCTAGTGGGTTGTTGTTGGTAACTGTGGTTGCTGACAAAAGAATTATAGGTTTCAATATGTTGGTTGAAATTGCTGAGGCAAACAGAAGGGAAAATGAGAATATGATTTTATCATATTGGGAGAAAGAAAGAGGATAGAAACTGGAGGCTTTTAAAGAGCTACAGCCTCACTTTTTATATCAGAGACCTATGGACTATTTCTAAAGGTGATAATAAAGTAGCAAAACATTTGCTGTGAAAGGCATCACCCTTCAAATTAGGCCCTTTGATAATGTAGTCATGTGACTATATTACTTTGGCAAAAACAAAAAATTAAAGAAAGAATGAAAGAAAGAAAGAAAGAAAGAAAGAAAGAAAGAAAGAAAGAAAGAAAGAAAGAAAGAAAGGGCTGACAAGCACTGAAGACTGAAAAGTGCTTTATAGAATAAGGACTGTGATTCTAGAAAGTTTGATGCTAATCTTTGATTTCTGAGACTGTAGGGGGAGGGTTTTTAAAGAGAATGGAGGAGAGGAAGAAAATGGAGCAAAAGACACTGGAGAAGTTTACACAAAAAGGAGGCAAAGAAATAAGATAGTCCTGAGGAAGGAGCTCTTAAGGGTAGGGGGTCTGACAATGACAAATGTAGAGAGGTGCCTGGGATCCTGCTGAGCTTCCTCTTGTCTCTCCCATCCTCCCTCTCTGCTTCTCCTTTTCCCTCTTCCCTGGCTGTAGCATGGGCCCAAAGTAGTTTTTATTAGAGTTTTGGTGCATTTATTGAATATAGTTTTATGTTTCCTGCTCATAATTGAAAAAACAGATGAGCTCACCATTTTCTGTTTCTCACAAATAAATGCATATGTATATGTGTGTGTGTGTGGTGTGTTATGTGTGTGTAAGTATTTGAGTTGCTCTTTATTTCTCTGTGGTCTTCAGTTGACTTTATTATGTGGGTGAGTGGCCTTCAAAGTTACTATTTCTCCTCCAGTCTAAACTATTGCCTGTGGAAAGTGTAATCTGCTTTCTCATATGCCAGAATTTTATTATTTCTCTGGTGATTTGTATTCTTCTATGAAAATTTTGACTGTCTTGACCTATTCTTTATTTTACTTGTGACAACATAACTTGGTCACTTTGCAGCTTAATATATACTACTTACTTTATTTCTGAGCTCATTTTTGATCTAGATATATATGACATATATTTCTTCCAGTAAATACACAAGGGCTTCATTCACTTAGAAATGAAGGAATCAATTTCAATCTTTAGCTAAGTAGTGATACCAAACACCTGAATAACAAGTGTCAGCCTGACTTAAAGGTGCCAGCATATGAAAATACTAATGTCCTGAACTTCCAGAAGCTAATGATTTATGAGTGCAACCCTTGTCTTTTTCAGCTGACTTTTTCTGAAATACACAATTAATGCAATAAAAGATTAAGTAGTCTGTTGTCAAATTGGAAATTATGGGAAATTAAAAATTTCAGTGAGTGTAAGAGGCCAGGGGAGAAAGTCAAGAATTGGCATCATAGCATGGTGGCAATATCAGACTTGAAGCACAGTGTGAAAAGCTTAGCCTCATACTAGCTCTGTGACTTTAAGCAAATAACTGAACCTCTTTGAACTTCTGGTTCTTCTTCCATACATCTAGCTAATGATAGGATCTACATAATAGGGTTGTTATGAGGATTAATTGAAATAATGAATATGAAATGGTTATCATAGTGCTTGACACATTAATAAACACTTAATATTTATCTTCTCAACAATGTCATTATGGCCATTGCTACTATAAATTCATCATTTTATTTCATGCAAATACTTTACCTGTTGGGCATCTGTTAAAATCATTGGATTTCATCTTTCTTACCTCTGTTTTGTGACACTCCAGTTCAGTTCATTTCTACCTAACATCCACCATTAACCATAACTATTGAATATGGTTATCCTGAGAATGAAAACCTATATTTTGTCCTTGAATAGTAGATTGCATTCCTTTTGAGATTATTGCAAACAACTTTATTTGCACCTGTGTCTTAGGTGACATAAGAGTCTGCTGGGAAGGAACTCTAACTCTTCTCATGCTCCATGATTAGCTGCTGACACCCAGGATCCTAGCTATCTTCCTTCCCAAGGTTATTCACAGAGTGTTTCTGTAGGGATCCTTTTCTATAGTGATTGGCAGAAAAACCAGCTTCCCTCTTCCCTGCTACTCCAGAAGACAGTAAAAGTAAAGAAAAAGGAAAAAAGATCCTTTGCCTCCTTTTGTTTTAATAACTATGCCACGAATCTTTCTGGGAAGCACTGAGGTGGTAGTGATTCCCACGGAATGGAATCCCATCTCTGTGTAATCATCCTTGGCAATAAGCTCTTACCTTCCTGATATTTCCCTAGGACTACCACTGCTCATATCCCCCGTTTCCTTTTCCACTTCTGTTTAAATTAGAGGAAAACAGGACAACCTGGAATTGTCTTATGGTTAAATAGACCTTACTCTTAACCCCAGTGCACAAGAGGGATTCTCCTTTCCTGGGCTTTGCTCCAGGCCTGAATCCTAGCCAATAAATATTCTTCCTGGAAAGTGGGTAGATTGGATGAATCTGTGGTATAAGAATAGCTTTAAATTCTTCAGCAACATCAAAGCTTTTTGCTTCTATTTCTGTCACTGCTAGTGTTCCCTTTGAAAATAATGCTAATTATAAAGTGATATATTAATGATTCTTCAAAATTTTAATGTATTCTAAATAAGGAGAATCTTTATATTTTAATCTTCAACTTATTCCTCTTTCCCTTCTTGGAGGTAATGCTTTTGTAATTTTTATATATACTCTTCCAAAATTGAGATTTACATGTATTTTGGAAACTTAATAAATGTAGATCTGCTTTTTTTATTTTTACTAACTAGAAACTGTATGGACACATCATGTGCTGGCACCATCATTTCCTTCATCCCTGCCCCCATTAGATCTACCTTATTTTTTAAAGGCTTTATTAATCCATGATATGGCTGCTCTTTGCTTTATTTAGAAATTTTCCTTTGATAGACATTCATAATGTCTGTCTTTAAGAAATATAGTAATACTAAGTGAAAGAAGCTAGCCACAAAGGACCATACATTCTTTGCATGATTCAATTTGTATGAAATGCCAGAATAGGAAAATCTGCAGAGACAGAAGATTAGTGGTTTCTTAGACCTGGGGATTGAGAATGCAGTTAAAGGACAATAGCTGAGGGGTTCAGAGTTTCTTTTTGGGATAACGATGTTCTAAATTTATTGTGGTGATGGATGCACAACTCTGTGAATATGCTTAAAGCCACTGAATTTTACAGTTTAATCAGTGAATTGTATGGGATGTGAATTATATCTTGATAAAGCTGTGAAAAGAAAAAGAAATTTAGTAGTAATCTCATTATGTATGCATCATCAAAACTAATTAAATTTAATGCCATCTCTAAGGACGTTTGATATTGCTGGTGGCTATTAACCTCAGCTCCTTACCTATACAACATGTTCTGGGATGAACCTGATCTCATTAGCAATAGATAAAGGTCTTTGGGCTGGAGAGACGGCTTAGATGTTAAGGCACATGCCTGAGAAACCTAAGTAACCAGGTTCAATTCTCCAGGTCCCACCTAAGCCAGATGCACAAGGTGGCACATGCATCTGGAGTACATTTGCAGTGGCTAAAGGCCCTGGCATGCCCATTCTCTGTCTCTCTCCATCCCTCTCTCTGGCTGTAATAAATAAAACTGAAATCTTAAAAAAAAAAAAAAGCCAGGCATGGTGGCACAAGCCTTTAATCCCAGCACTTGGGAGGCAGAGGTAGGAGGATCACTGTGAGTTCAAGGCCAGCCTGAGACTACACAGTGAATTCCAGGTCAGCCTGAGCTAGAGTGAGACCCTACCTCAAAAAAGCAAAAAAAAAAAAAAAAAAAAAAAAAAGATAAAGGTCTTTGTAGGCTTGAGCAACATCTTATGAAAAGCAATAGGATATATATATAAAGAGTCTTAAGTGATTAGTCCCAGTTCAGGTTGATTTCCATTTTCTATTCCTAGAGTAAGAGCCAAATAGGAAATGCACTCAGCCTGTTTCACCCATGTTCTAGGGTGGAAAGTAGTGAACCCAGTGTTGTCTTCTTCATGCAGAGAGCTTTATCAAAGCTATCCCCCTTCATTGCTACTTGGTAAAGCAAAAACAGGTCTTTGGGGTGGGAGAGAGAGTTAAATATGTTCTGGAGGCTAGTCTCAACAAAACAATCAGACTTACCACCCCTAAGCCTGGATCAGTTTCCTTCCTAGGTGTACTAAAAGAATCTCTGAAAACTTTTCTATAATAGAAGTAAGTTCCAGATTTTATATGGCTAAATATAGAGTCTACACATTAAGTGCTGGTGTTATATTTAAAAAGCATGCTAGCAATAAATAATGTAATGCGAACTGTTGAATGCCTGGTACCCAACACTGTACTAGTAAATCTTCACAAGAACCTTTGTGAGATAGGTATCCTACCTTTGTACCACTATGGAACATAAAACTGGCCCAACATCATATAGATCTGTTAACCCAAAGCAAATTCCCTCTCAGCTACATCATGTTGTCTTCTACATGTTGTAGCTTTATATGTCATACTAAGGACCCAAGAGCTCATTGGCATTGGGAACCTTAATTGATTAGTCCCTGTCTTGTTTGCCACTCCTAGTCAGGTGCTCAGCACCTCCTTGGATCCTGGTACATGTCAGTAGAAACTTCTCAAAACCATCTGTTTTACTTCCTCTATATGGGACTGGCCTGAGTATGGCCATGTGCTACCTAAGGTGTCTGAGCTCTGTGGAGGGAGTACACACAGGAGGCCATGTGAAGCCTTTGAGGAACTCCAAGAAGGGATTTTCTTTTTTTAAAAGGAGGATGTGAGGAAGAGTCTAAAGGGAAATGTTAGGAAATTAAAATGTGTGGAATTAACATGAAGGCTGCTTGGAGATTGCATTAGTCATGGAAGGTGAATTCACTCTTGAGAAAGCAGAGAAGATGGGAAGGATGCAGTTGGCAGGATGCATGTGGCAGGTATGAGTTCACAAAATACCTTCAGAAGGAGAAACCCAACCCCAGTAATCCCAAGGCACATGAGCATGTGGGGATCAGATTAAGAAAGAGAAATTAGAACAAGTGGCTAAAGCAGAAAGATGTATATGGAGATAGGATCACATGTTCATAGAAGTATACTTGACCTCTGGAACATGCAGATGCTCTTTCCAGAGAAAACATAAATCATCAGCAATAACCTGCTACCTCAGTGGAAAGGAGATGCTATGGGTAGGAAGCAATTGTTTTTAAAACTGTAAGTAAGGCCAGATAAGAGAAAAAGAAATGAGGAAATCCTGTTGCTTTGAAGTAGATTTCCAAGGATGCAGTGTCACATCCATGTAAAGAAAGCTGTTCTAATTGCCAGTGCCTGAAGGGAAGCAGCCTAGAGACCTGGGAGGCATCATCAGATACCCTCACTTCTTCACATAAATTCATCTGTAACTCACAAATGCTCCAGCTTCAAAGTTAGAGTCAATATTTGGAATAAGAAATTAGTCCAAGATCTACTGTGGATATGTTGGAGACATGAGTCAGTTACTTCATTTTTTGGTTTATTTTCTTTTTTATAAAAGGAACAATGCAGTTTAATTTGCCAGTTACCTTAAGATAAATGTTGTAATGTATTTTTTACTCTTTTGAAACCACTCAACAATCTCTCACTAGATATTCGTCTCCTTAGTGCAAGGAACTGAGTTAGGGTCTGTGCAATATGATCCCATGCTTAATCCATAGGATTATTGTACCAAACAGCAAATGGACCAAATACTAACATGCATAAGGTCTTTCTACCTTCTTTTCTAGAAATATCTCTCCTAGAACCCAACTCTGGAATTTCCTGATTTTTCAAAGTTTAGATAATAAATCTTCCATTACACTAGTATAGTTTAATACCTTTATTTACCTGAATTATATTTTAAAATGAAATTTATGCAGTTCTATTACCTTTAATAAGACCACAAACTCATTACTTTTCATTATAAAACATTTGAGGCTTTACACAATATAGTACTAAGCACTTTAAACATACCATAAACATTAATAGTTGAAAACAAACTTGGAAGGAATGGTATTTTTTAAATTTAACCATATATATTATTTTATATGTCATACTTAAAGTAAGGAGATAAAAGGTGTAATTTTAAAGATCAAACACTAATTAACCTATCCTGGTTAGTTGCCCAACCCTGGTTACATTATACAAAATGACTATATCTCTGGTAACCATCTAGATATATCTGCTTTTTGTGAAGACAAGAGGACTGGAAGATGGATGCTAAGATAAAGCTATGTGCACAACTACCAAGTCACTGTGAACTGCATTTCTTATTCTAGTAACCAGAAAAAAAATGAGATTATCCCCATATTGGGTAACATATGGACAACTCAAAGCTAATTACTTATTGATGTACTGTTGAAAAAAATCCTTTCACACAGTCTAGTAGCGGTCAGAAGATGATCCTAAAAGAAAAGCAAAGTCAGCAAATACTCATTCACTTTCCTACTAGATACAGAGCATCATAGGGTGCAAGCATAAAAGCTTATTAGTTACTTTCTTGATGCTGTTACCAAATACCTGACAAGAAGCAGCTTAAGGAAGGAAGGGTTTATCTCAGCTTACAGTTCGAAGTTACAGTTCATCGTGGCAGGAAAGGCATGATGGCAGGAGCTTAAGGCAGCTAATAATATTCAGTCCACAGGGAGCAACAAAGTCTGTGCTCCTCTGACATTCTCCATTTTATCCAGTCCAGGTCCTCAGCCCATAGAGTGGTTCCACCCACAGTTAAAGTAGGTCTTCTCACCTCAATTAACCTAATCAAGATCACTCCTCACAGGATCATTCCTCCGGGGAGTCTTAGGTGATTATATGTCATATCAAGTTGATAATCAATATAAACCATCACAAAAAAAGCCATGCATATAGTACCAGCAAGGGGCAAACTAACAGACTGCAGGCTGAACACAAGATTGGATGAGTAGAATAAGTCTTTTTAGGGAAACAGTCTCCAAGGAGAAGAAATGTTCATATCTGGATTTTGGAAGAGGAAAGGGGCAAGAAAGGAGCAGCCTGGGTGTTTTCCATCTGCAAAGGAAGAATCCTTAAAGAAATTACAGACAGCATGGTTGGAGTACAGAGAATATGGTGTGTGAGACAGCCAGATATGCCAGGGAGACATAGCACCACTAGTTTTTAACACTTAGACTCTATAAGAAATTGGAGTCATGTTGGGTCCTTAATATGAACAATTAAGTAAGTGGAAATGATGTCAGAGGAAGCTTATTGTGGCCACTGTTTAGAAGTCACTGGAATGGAAGGACCCAGAAGACAGGAACATTGCATGTATGTGGTCTTGGTCTGAGATAGAAACTGGGGAGATGTCCTGGAAGATCTGAATGAGGTAGCTTCTGGATGGAGGAGAACATAAGAGAGGTATTATTAATATCCTTCTTGGATGCCTCATGTTTGCACCATGCAAGAAAGACAGAAATATCTCAGCACAGGTTTGATAAGTGATTAGAGAGAAAAGACAAAGAAAATATACATGAGGTTAATGTAGAAAGCTGAACTAAATTTTGGTAGGTACAGTAGTACTTAGAACAGGAAGATGATAAATAAGAGACTAAAGAGAATGAATATGTATTTAGAGAAATGTAGTGTTAATAGTTTAAAATACTATGTGTCATGTCTGGTCCTTATTGTTTTAGTTCAGCTTATATTTTAATATTTTAAATTTATAATTAAAATATTAATTAAGACTGAAGAATAACAGGAGAATGAATGTATAAGTATTCTGATATATTTTTATAGTCTTTTGTTGAGACATAACTCAAAACCCATAAAATTCACCCTTTTAAGGTTCACAATTAAGTAGGTTTTAGTCCATTTACAGTACTGAGTATCCATCACCACTACCTAACTTTGGGTCATTTTTATCACCCCAAAAGTGAAGTCCATGCCCATTAGTCTCATCTAATTTAAGACTAACAAGCACAATGAGTTTTGAGCTTGAATGCCAGGAATTGTGTCTTCCTTAACTTAGTGGAAACCTTGAATGACTCTCGTCAATCTTCAAGTCCTGTGGCACTATTGCTAAGGAAAAGCATTCTGGTGTGGCTAAGCTGTGGAGATGGAGATGAGACAAAGAACCTGGTGCCCAAGATGGATGGTTGTATAAGAGACCTCAAGAGAGAGAAAGAAATTGTCAGATCCAGAGATAAAGAGAGGTCAAGCAGCACTGCAGAAACAGAACTGCAACAGCCCAGCAGCCTGAGTCTTAAAAGACAGTCTCACAACTAACCCTAAGCCCACAGATCTCAGAGGCCTGGCTAAAAAAGGAAATTACTTCCCTTTACCTGGCCCCTGAGCAGTCTCATCTCCTGCTTTTAGGTAGGGTTCTTACTTTCAAGCCCTGATATAGGAGCTTTCTTTGTGGCATTGCATTGGATTCCCACAGCAGACTGCTAAAGTGGATGGGGATTCATCCAGTTTTTATTATCACATTTGAAACTCAAGGACTTCTAGATTCATTTAGCTTCTGGATCTGTTACTGCCTTGAGGAGATCATCTTGGCTTCTTAGAAAGAGTTCAATCTTGCTATGTCTCTCTTGATACTGCATAACAGATATCCAAGACACAAGGGAAAGTCAACTACCAAAGTCTGATAAAACACTGATTAAGGTTATTTCTAAAAAATCGAACCCTGAATGTATGTTTTTGAGAGCTATATGGCCTTCCAGCAGTGTCTTTTCTGTGCTAGCCCTTTGCACATCTGGCAAGCTTGATCCCAGATGTGTGATTTTCATCCCATGGGGTGGGGCCACAGTTATGGGGTCCTGCCGGCCCAGCTGTGCTCTCAAAGGCCTGTTTCTTTGACTGGACCTGCAGGAGGTGGCTAGTGCTGGTTTTGTGACCATTGATTTATTACTTTCTCTAGCTAGAGACAAATGCTATACAATTTGTACAGACACACACACACACACACACACACACACACACACACCATCCATTTGAAGAGAAACAAAGAAGGAAGCATTCACAAGGCATCACTGTTGATTTCTCTTTTTTCCCAGATCAACTGGTCTGACTTCTCCCTGTTGCCTCCTTTGCCTGTGGTCTGTCAGCCAGAGGTGATGACAAGGAATATTTCAGACTCTTTCCCCATCTGCTCCAAACACCAGGAAGCTGCAGGCCTGCTTCCCTCCAGGCCAGCTTAGAAATCCTAGTGTCAGGATAGAGCAGACTTCCAAAAGCCAACCACAGAACATTTAATACCTGTGCAAACCCCATGTAGAATTCATATGCCAGAGGGTCATGACTTTATGAGTGTTTCCATGACATGGTATTATTACACCCCAGATCTCTCACCTCATATGTCACTCAAGCATTCTCTGTCAGGAAACCAAGGAATAAACATCCAAAAAGAAGATTAATATTAGAAAGACCAAAAGAGTAAAGTTCACCCAACCATATGGTTCGACTCAGAGGGACATGTATGAACCCTTCTCCCTATCCCTCCAGCCCTGTTGTACACCAGGCTCGCTCTGTCTCACAAGTCAAGCAGGAATTCCCTTACCGCAGTGCAGCTTGAGCTACCTGCTTCAGAGTCAGTGGGCAAGTTTTCAAGAATGCAGCCTCATAGAAATCATTGCTTTTGGGATAGCACTTAAGAATTTATGTGTCATTGTCTACCTGCATGTTTTGGTACATCACAGATGACCTTATTCCCTCCTTGAGTAGCACACCATCGACCCCTGTTTCAGTATAGTTATTCATGTAGAGCTCACTACTCGCTTGGGCTAATGAATATGATAATGTTAATGAAAGATGATGGTCTGACAGGAAAGATACCTTTAAAAATTTTTTTTGATTGAGGACTTTAATATATGAACATATTGCAAATTGGTCATATTTCCATTGGGTTGTGTTCTTTATTTTTAAATATGTTTATTATTTATTTATATATTTGAGAGAGAGAAAGAAGCAGCACACCAGGGCCTCTAGCCACTACAAACAAACTCCAGACGCATGCACCACCTTGTACATCTGGCTTATATAGGTCCTGGGGAATCAAGCCTAGGTCCTTTGGCTTTGCAGGCAAGTGCCTTAACTGCTAAGCCATCTCTCCAGCCAGAATTGTACTCTGAGATCCCTTCTTCTGATTCCATTCCACTCAGGGCCTTCCTCAGTGGGGTATTCACTGTGAGGTCATGAATATACCACTCAGTCTCGGGGGGGGGGGGTTCATCAATGTTCATCTTTATACCCTGTGGCTCATACATTGTTCCCACCTCTTCTTCTTTAATGTTCAATGGGCCTTGGATGGCATGCTATAAGTCTCTTTCACTGTGAGTTCTCAGCAGCCTCTGATTTTCTGCTTTGATGAGTTTTGAGTCTCCTCATTCCCTACTGCCATCTCCCTGGTGAAGATTCTCAGGCTAGTTGAGAGAGGAGCACTCATATTTAATCTGCCACTTCCTCTGTAATGTCTCTTGGGTGCTGGCAGATGTGATAGAGATGATTTGTCTCATTTTAGGCAGTTGGCTTTCTTTTCTTGTCATTCTGATGGGTCTTGGGTCTCCCAAGTATTGTTGCCATGTGTAAAAAGCAGATTCTCTAGCCAAGAGTGAGAGAAGCATCAATCAGAAGAGATAAACAGACATTTAAAAGATTTTTGCAGGAATTACCTCTCCATTTACTCAAACAACAATAGAAGTTTCCCTCTAGGGCCTATGACCTTCTAAGCCAGAGGATTCTGATTTAGATAGATATCTTTTATGGAGCTAAATTTGATCTTCTGTTCTTATCTAGAATTTCCTTTCCATTTTCTCTCTTAAATTAAGTTACTTCCTTCTCCACAGGAAAGCTTCTAGCTCCTGTGTCCCACTTCAGAAAACAGAAAATAATCCAACCTGCTTGCACATAAATACAGTGTCTCCAGGAGTAGGCTCTTCCTGTCAGCTTCCCTGTCCATGAAGACAGGTTACTGGCTTGATGTTGTACCTCCTTTGCACAAAGACTTGGAAAAAATGGGCAGAATTACCTAGTATGGAAACTAAATTGATTAAAAAAAAAAAAAAAAGCTGGCTGCTTCTGTGTACCTAAGTCTTTAGCATAGCCTCATAGAGAATAGTAAATGACTTGATGTAAGAAAAATGGCGTGAAGATCCCTAGCTATCTCCAGATGACTCTCAGCATGGTCATGGTGCCAAACCACCCCTGTCCAAAAACAGTAAGCTTCACGGTGAGCTTTGCTTTCTATAACATCTCAAAGTACAATATCCACTACAATGATCACAGATTTAAATCATTGTCATCTGGTGAGAAGAACAGTGAGGGTTGACCCCTGGTCATAGTCCCACCTCTGCCCCTTTCTGTCTGTACAGAGGAAGTTTTCCTTCTAAATTTCAATTTTCTTCACTATCTAGATGAGAAGAATGACATTTTCATTGACTACTTCACAGAATTCAAGAAAATGTTGTATATTTCATGCAGGTTAAAATATTCTCAAGTGTTCTTATTAAATGTAAGAATACAGGGACAGCCAGTGGTGGGGCAGGGTACTGTAGCAAAAATGTTTTGTCCTGCGAGGATCTTACAGGAGGTCTGTGAATGACCATATTGGCTAAGAGCTCAGTCTCTGAACTCCTACTTAAGGTGTAACCATAAGGAAGTTGCTCCTTTCTCCTCTCTTATGTCCTGCTCCCTTGTTTTCTCTTTCTTTCTCATTTTATCATCAATATAATAAGACAATGGTGGTGACAATCCATGCTTGGAGAGGTGTGTGTGGGAGGCTCCCCGGATCTGGTGCTCATGATTAATATTATCCATCTGGATACATAGAACAGGACAGGGAGGGTAGAGCAAAAGTGTCATCAATGGTTATCTGTGGGTGGGAGAACAATGGATGTTTTTCCTTTATATATTTACTTGTTTTCCAAGAGCGAATGTGTGTCACGTCTATAGAATTTTTTTCTTACAATAAAAAAGCTTTATTTAGGGCTGGAGAGATGGCTTAGAGTTTAAGGCGCTTGCCTGAAAAGCCAAAAGACCCAGGTTTTGATTCCCCAGTACCTATGTAAGCCAGACACACAAAGGGCACATGCGTCTGGAGTTCTTTTGCAGTGGCTTAAGTCCCTGCTGTACCCATTCTACCTCTCTCTTTCTCTCTGTGCCTCTTTCTCTCCCTCTCTCTCAAATAAATATATAATAAAATTTTCTTTTGAAAAGCTTCTTTAAGACAAATTTCATACATGAACATAATGTAATTTGATTACATTTCCCTCCAAGAATGTTCTGTTTTACCTTTTTACCCATCTCCCTTCACTGACTTTTTTCCAACTAGACCCTCTTCTATTTTTTTAGTTGGGACATTTAGTATATGAACTAACTGTAAATTGGTCATATTACCATTGGATTATCCTCTTTTATCCTTTCTCCCTTTCCCCCATTCTACTGACAGTCCTGTTCAGTGGGATATCAGTAATCACTGTAAGGTTATGACTGTACCAGTTGGTTTGTGTCTGAAAGACAGTGCCCCCACAGTATGCCTTCCCACCCTGTGGCTCTTAAATTCTTTCTGCCCCCACCCACCTTCCATGATATTCCAGGAGCTTTGGACGGTGTATTAGAAATCTCCTTTAGTGATGACCTCTCAACAGCCTCTTATTTTCTGCTTTGGTGAGTTTTGAGTCTCCTCTGTGTCTACCACCATCTCCCTAGAGAAGGTTCTCTGGATAGCAGAGAGAGCAGAACTCATACTTAGTCTGCCATGTTCTCTGTAGTGTTTTCTGGGCCCTTGTGGTTGTGACAGACAACTACAACTTCTCCAGGGCTAGACACTTGACTTTCTCTTCTTGTCATTTTGATGAGTCTTGAGTCTTCCTGATATTCACCATTCATCTGTAAACAGCAGGTTCTGTAGTAAAGAGTGAGGGCAGGATTGATAAAAGAGTTAAACATGTACATTTATAAGGCTTTTTGAGGAACATAACCTCTTCATTTAAGCCAAATAGAGGAAACTCCCCTTTAGGGTATATGACATTCCAATCCATAGGATTTTGACTCAGTTCTCAATACCAGGCATGAATTCTTTCCTATTGAACAGCCTCATGTCCAATCTGAGAGCACTCGATAATCCTACAGGTTATGCACCCTATTGTACCCGTGGGTGTATCTTGTCTAGCTGACTGAATTGCAGCTTACAGGATCCACTGTTTGTGTACAATGTTCATGACTTTTATCCTACAGTAGCTCACATAGTACTTTCCAACACTATGACAGCTATCCAGCAGGGAGATGGCTTCCATCTCAGTTCCAGCTTGATTTCTCAGTGTTCTGTGACCATAACTTTAATATCTTCAGCAATAAGGTCTTAGCATCTGGTGGATAACCAAGTGCTTTGGCAATGCCCCACATTATTTTGAAGGCCTCATGAGTCTCACTGACCAATAGCTCACTGTGGTGGGGGGTGACCCATCTCTCTGGCACTGGGATTTACGAGCAATAATCTATGGTTTTAGTATAAAGCTTTCTTTACTATAGCAGGGTTAAAACACTTTATCTTTAAGGAAGTCCTATCTTTTAATTAGCTAACAAAGAAGGTTTCTGTAGTATTTATTCATACCATCTTTAGCCTTGAATATCCTTCCCCCTCCTGCCCCTGCCTTTACTCTGTCCTCCTTTAAACCTTCCTACCCCCTGGGTTCTGTACCATCACTTGCCTATTGACTACTCCCTCCCCTGACCACTTCCTGTTTCTTCTCTCTCTAAACTATATTCTTGTTTCCTGACCAATGCTACCAATGCTTACTACAATTTATAAACATATCTAATTACTCTAAGCTAGGATCCACATATGAGAAAGAACTTAAGACATTTGTTCCTTTGAGCCTAAGGTACCTCACTTACTATAATTCTTTCCAGATCCATTCAGTTTTCTATAAATTTCATAAATTCATTTTTATTTATAGCTGAATTATAATGCCATTGGGTATATGGACCACATCTCTATTATCCATTCATCAGTTGATTGGCATTTGGGATGATTTCACCTCTTAGCTATTGTGAACAGAGCAGCAACAAACATAGCTGAGGAGATGTCTCTATAGTAAAGTATAGAATAATCTTTAGTATATATCCTGGAAATCACATAGGGTCATAAGGTTTATCTATCTTTAGTTTTTTAGAACCTTCCATGCTGATTTCCATAGTGGTTGTACAAATTTACACTTCCAACAGTAGTGAATAAGGGATCCTCTTTCCATACATCCTTGCTAGCATTTTTTTGTCATTTGATTTTTTTTGGTATATGTTTCCTTTTTTCTTTTTCAGCTTTTATTTATTAGAGAAAGAGGCAGAGAGAGAGAGAATGGGTGTGCCAGGGTCTCTAGCTGCTGCAAACAAACTCCAGACATAAGTGCCACTTTGTACATCTAGCTTACATGGGTCCTAGGGAATCAAACCTGGGACCTTTGGCTTTACAGGCAAACACTTTAATCACTAAGCCATTTCTACAGCTGATATTTTATTATTTTTTATGAGGGTTAGGAGGTAGAGAATTGGCACATCAAGGCCTCCAGCCACTGCAGTCAAACTCCAGACATATGTGCCATCTTGTGCGCATGTGCGACCTGTGCATCTGGCTTACGTGGGACCTGAAGAGTTGAACATAAGTCCTTAGGCTTCACAGGCAAGTGCTTTAACTGATAAGCCATCTTTCTGGCCCTCTCTTGATTTTTTGATGATAGCTATTCTGACTAGAGTGATAGAATCTCAAAGTAGTTTTAATTTGTATTTCCCTGATAGCTAAGACATTTAACATTTTTAGATGTTTATTGGCCATTTGTATTCCTTCTTTTGAGAACTTTCTGTTCAGTTCCCAGTCCCATTTTTGAGATGGATTGACATATTTCTTTTATTGCTTAGTTTTTTGAGTTCTTTGTATATCTATATATTAAGCCTCTGTCAGATGTATAGCTGGAGATGATTTTTTTTCCCATTCTGTAGCTGCCTATTGACTCTGTTGTTGGTTTATTGAATTTTACAATAGCTTTTTAGCCTTATGAGTTCCCAGTGATTGTCTAATCCCTGGGCTATTGGAGTCTTAATCAGAAAATCTTTTCCTATGCCAATATCTGAGAGTGTTCACCCTACTTTATCTCCAGTTATTTCACAGTTTCAAGTGTCTTTGATCCATGTGGACTTGATTTTTGCACAGGATGAGAGAAGATGGTCTATTTTTGTTCTTCTACAGGTAGTTATCCAGTTCCTCTAGCACAATTTGTTGAAAATACTATTTTTGTCCCATGTGTGATTTTGACCTCTTTGTTAATGTTTTATTTGGAATATAATTTATATTACATATGAGTTGTATCTGTTATGTACAAGAATGGACCAATGGACTTAAAGTCAGAAGATCAGATAACTGAGTTTCCAGATACTTTCAAAGAATATCTGTGATAATTGAGGAGTATCAAGGACTTTATATGCTGTAGGCAGCTAATTACCTGTGAAAGAGTATACTTGGCTATCTAAAGGAAGCAATATTCTCCTGAGGTGGACTAAGAAAGAATATGTGCTCAGTGGAGAACAAAATACCTAAAAGGCTAGTGGAAGGTAGGGTCCTTTGTGAGAACAGGGCTGAGCTGTGGTCTCGGGCTGCTCAGGGTTCAACAGGAGATCCTGAAGAATACAGGGCACAGGGCCATTGATAAGGTACATTGTGGATATGAGACACATGCTCTATAGCTTTGCCCATTTATCCAGATGCTTATCGCAATGGAATCTAGTTGAGAGAAGAAAGTAACTCATCTTTTCACATAATGAAAAGTATGGCTTATCAACAAAGAAGAGATAAAGCCATAGTTGGTTACCATCATTCCCAAGATCTATAATCTGCTATACTGATAAGAGAAGATATTTATGGAGATTTGGCAATTATATTGGCAGTATTGGTAGAGAGAGCTTAAAGGAGTATGAGTGAGTGGGGAGCTGAATATAGATTTTAAAAAATACTATAATCCCAGCTCTGCACTCCATTTTTAACAACTGCTCTACAAATACAGTGAGGTGTCCTTAGTGGGGCATTTATGACTCTCCATTATGTGATGTTTGCTTAATTTTCCAACCTTCCTTACCACTGCTCCCTTTCCACCACACTGAAGTATTTTCACCCACATGGAACAGAATTCAGCCTGTGTCTAAAAACATCTTCTTTATTTAACTCTTCTTATCCAAATACAAATAACTGCCAGTTTCTCAAAGTGCAGCTCACAAACCATCTCTTCCACACAAATGCTCCAGAGTCCCCACACCCTCTTCCCAGTCAGAATTAATATACTTTCAAGGTCTGGAAAGATGGCTTAGCGGTTAAGCACTTGCCTATGAAGCCTAAGGACCCTGGTTTGAGGCTCAATTCCCCAGGACCCACGTTAGCCAGATGCACAAGGGGGCACACGTGTCTGGAGTTCGTTTGCATTGGCTGGAAGCCCTGGCGCACCCATTCTCTCTCTCTCTATCTGCCTCTTTCTCTCTCTTTCTCTCTTTCTCTCTCTCTGTCACTTTTAAATAAATAAAAATGAACAAAAAAATTAAAAAATATATATACTTTCAAGGTTCTTATAATGCTTCATATGCATATTAACTCTCACAGGTAACCTTTACCTCTAATCAGAGCAAAAACTGTCCTTGAATCCACTTGCCCTGATACAGAATCTGGCATATAATGAGTACTCAGAAAGTGCTTGCTGAATCAGTTCATAGATGAATATAATGAGTGAGTACTAAAATGCCTGCTGAATCAGGGTGGATTAATATGAGTGAGTACTCAGAAAGTGCTTGCTGAATCAATGAATGGATGAATATAATGAGTGAATACTCAGAAAATGCTTGCTGAGCCAGAAGATGGATGAATATAATGAGTGAGTGAGTGAGTACTCAGAAAATGCTTGTTGAATCAGTGAATAGATGAATATAATGAGTGCATACTAAAAAATGCTTGCTGCATGACTCGGTGGATGATATAATGAGTGTTCAGAAAGCACTTGCTGAATCAGTTGGTGGATGAATTAATAGCAAAGGTGTGTGGAAAGGGAAAAGAGAAGTGGGGTGTGTGGTGGTTTGATTCATGTGTCCCCCATAAATTTATGTGTCCTGAATGCTAAGACTCCAGCTGGGGGCAATGTGGGAATTGAAACCTCTTGGAGGCAGTGTAATGTTGGGGATGGGCTTATAGGTATTATAGCCAGCTCCCCCTTGCCAGTGTTTGGCACACTCTCCTGCTGCTATTGTCTACTTGATGTTGGCCAGGAGGTGATATCCACCTTCTGCTCATGCCATCATTTTCTCCTACCATCATGGAGCTTCCCCTTGAGTCTGTAAGCCAAAATGAACCCTTTCCTCCCACAAGCTGCTCTTGGTCGGGTTTTTTCTGCCAGCAACACAAAGCTAACTACAACAGGGTGTTAAGATGAATATAGTCAATATGAAAGTTACTAAATTACAGAAGAGAAGCCTTAAGTGTAAAATTACTAGAGAGATAAAGTTATGGTGGGAGTGCAATTTGATGGAGGAGGGCAAGGCAACAGTGAACAGTGAGCAGAGGGAAGAAGTATGCAAGGCAAAAAGAGAAGTACATTGTAGGGACTGGGACTCAAGCTACAGACCAATAGAGAGAATTGCTTTGATTTCTATGGACATAAACTCAAAGGCCACAGGGGCTCAACAGAAAATATTCATGCTCACAGTAGGTAGATGCTGCACAGCCTATCTGAAGGATACATCCTAGGCTCAGCCCCAGAGGATTGCTGAAGGTGAACCCCTGTGGACAATACTCACTTTTTTTTTCAAAAGAAGCCAAAATATATCTCCCATTTGCAAAATATTAGAAACAATTAGGGATTAAAATTTTCTGTACAAATATCCTAAATGAATTTTCAATGACTTTTTAAACATATTTTTACATGCTCATGTAACAATATTTTGATCAAGTATCAGATTATCAACAGAGGCCCATGACCATGTGTTCCTCTGCAGCCATTAATCTCAGTAGTAATCTCCACCTTCTCTTCTAATATCACAGATAGCATGGTTAGTTTTATGCTGTATATAAGTGGAACCATAAAGTAGTTCATTTTTTGTGTGTCTCCATGGTTTCATTCAACATTATGTCTGTGTGAAATATCCCAATTGTTGAATATAATTATGGATTGTAATTTTCACTGTTATCTAGTATCTACTGTAAAATATATTCCACAATTTACTCATTTTTAATGTGTGTGAACATTTAGATTTCAGTATTGATCATTACATGTGTTATTAGTATGAACATCTAACAGATGCCTTTTGGTAGATGTGTACACGTTTCATTTGAGTGTGTTTCTAGGAATTTGTAAAGATTTACTTTCTCCCCAACAGTGTGTAAAAGTTCCAATTTCTTCACCCCACATTTGATTATTTTTTCATTCCAGTCCCTTTCATAGAGATCTACTTTGCCCTGATGACTAATGAAGTTCAGGACCTTTTTATATGTCCTTTTGTCATTTGGATAACCACTTTGACAAAGTGTCTGTTCAAGTTTGTCATCATTTTTCTATAAATTTGTGTCTTTAAATATTTTGAATATGAATTTTTCTCAAATACCTGTAGCATGACTATCTTGTCACCTTCAGTAACTTGCCTTTTCATTCCTCAGTGTATCTATTGAAAACATACTCTTTATGTTAATGTCATCTAAGCTCTCAGTTTTTTCTTTTGAACTACCTTCTTGGTCTTGTTTAGTAAATGTTTGTATATTCCTCTATTACAAAGATGCTCTATGTTTCCTCTGAATGCTTTCTTATTTTGCCTTTCATATTTATGTTTTCAATATATCTGGAACTGTTTATAGGATAGGAGTCAATGAATATTTTACCTATGGATATCTAGTGGACTCAATGCCATTTTTGACCAGAAGTGCATATGAGAAACAACAAAATTAAGAGACCAATAAGATTCTTCTTCAACTTAATCCTTTTGTGGTGAGGAATTATATGTCTCTACAAAGACACTACTTCTCTAGTGGCTGCCTGAACCCTTTAATTTATCAGTGGTGCCAAAAGTATGACTTCAAGACAGTAATACATTTCAGGTCTATATTCTTCAAGTAAAGCAACTTAATACTTACCAAAGTATGCTCTCTACTTATGATGACTGGTATTGTGCTAACCTCATTATTTTGTTAGTAATGGCCCTCACCTTTTTTCTTGCTTGTGTATGGGTATATGTGGTATTCATTCATATGAGTATGCATTTGGGCACGAGAGGTTGACATCAGGTGTCCTCCTCCCCATCACTCCTAACTTATTTTTTGAAACATGGTCTTTCACTGAACCTGGGGATCACTGATTCAATTAGACTCACTGGTCAGCAAGCCCCAGGGATCCTCCTGTCTTTACATCCCCTCCTGGGATTATAGGTGCTTGCCTGGCTTTGTGTGGGTGCTGGAGATCCAAATTTGGATCCTGAGGCTTGTGTGGCAAACACTTTATCAACTAATCCATCTCCTCAGCAATAATGGGCCTCTTCTTAATGCTGCTATTCAATATTTTTCTTGCTGTCAAATGACATTGAGAAAGAATAAAGGTAAATTGCTTTTATCTACTATCTATGGCACGATATCCTCTTTACATTAAAAAAACTAAAATTTATAGAGTAAGTATAAAATTTTTACATGTTCATTGTGGAAACTATAAATAAATGGAAACACATAGAACAGCAGTTAAAAACTGAATAGTATGGACTTACTTGCTTGAGGCAAGGACAGCAAAGATTTTTGAATAACTGCAAGACACAAGGTGTTAATGGACAAAAGAATTCCTTAGAGAGCCAAACTATGCCAAAATATATAGCCCTCAAAAGGGAGTTTAGTTAGACAAGTCAACAGGACAGACCAAGTGTGTAAATGTAAAAGCACTCGAGAGAGGAGACCTGGGCAGACAAATATACACAGGGCCCTGCAGGAGAGTGAAGGCTGTAGAAAAGGCAAAGTGTGTAAACAGCAGTGTGTTCAGAGGGGAAGTACAGAGGAGTAATCCTAGTCATTAGAAGTCCTGGAAGGCTTATTAAGTCATATTTCAGGGCTGGAGAGATGGCTTAGCAGCCAAGGTGCTTGCCTGCAAAGCCTAAGGACTCATATTCAACACTCTAGGTCCCACATTAGCCACATGCACAAGGTGACTCAGAGCACAAGGTCGCACATGCACACAAGGTCACATATACATCTGGAGTTCAATTGCAGTGGCTAGAGGTCCTGGCACACCAATTCTTTCTTTCTCTCTATCTCTCTCTCTATCTCTCTCTCATGAAAAAAAAAAAAAGGCTAATCTATTAGATTTGCCTCAAAAAACAAATGAAAAAAAAAGTTATTTTTCAATCTCTGGAGCTAATGCTGAATCATTCTTCTTAAATATATGCACTTAATGTATTTGACTAAATGACTCAATATGGGGGTATAGCTTTGAAGATTTTAGAGTCCATATAACTAAAAGAGAGTTCAGCTGAGTCTAGGTCAATGCCTCTCAAAGCAGTCTTGTGCAATTAGTAACTTAGGAAGTTATTTCAGAAGTACACAGACTTTTTATTGCCTTAATTGTTATATCTATTTAAATTTGTGCTTAAAAATCATAGCTACCAAAATGAGACCAAAATTTCCTACATATCCTTATTGAAGATGGGCATAAAGTTGATAGTTCAGATGACTTTAAAAAAAATCTATTAAGCAAATCAAATATCAATATTCTGCAGATACTGCAATAACTAATGTTAAAGAGCAAAACCCTCATCTAAGCTAAGAACAATTCAGAGAGAAAACATACCACACATGTGCATGCACGCAAATACATACTGAGATGGGACTAAGACAAAAGTACAAATCTCTTATTCCCAGATGTATGTGTTTTCATCTGCAATGCAGATTTCCCTGTGAACATTAGAGAATTCAAAATTATAGGGGTTTCCAGCAACTCAACCTACCCTTATGAACTGCTACCTAACTTTATGGTACTTGATTAGTTGCTTTCATGTAGTTTTTCACTTAATAAATATTCCAAAGCATTGTTGAGGTTGATTTAAGGAATAAGATGGTAACCATTACCACAAAGAATTTTAAGGGGGATTAGGTATTTAAGTACAAATAACTATTCAAGACACCATAAGCTAAGTCATATACAGCAACACAAGAAAAGTACTGAAGAGCTGGGGAGATGGATCAGCAATTAAGGGCACTTACTTGCAAAGCCTGCTGGCCCAGATTCAATTCCACAGAACCCATATAAAGGCAGACTCACAAAGTGGCTCATGTGTCTGGAGTTCATCTGTAGCAGCAAGAGGCCCTGACACTCCCAGGCTCACTCTCACTCTAGCAAGTAAATAAAGGCTTTTTTTTTTAAGTGAAAAGTACTGAAGGTTAGAGAGAAAAGGAGATATTTTCAGGTGGAGACAGAGAATTTATGGAAAAGATGCTATTTAAATTGAATGAGGAGAATTTCAATGGGCAAAGGAGAGGGAGAAAAATTCTAGATTTAAGTAAACAGCAGGAATAAAAAGTGATAGATGCCTGAAAATGAGGGGGTTGTATAATAGTGAAGAGTCTGACTTGGGTAGAAGCCCAAAGAGAGGACCATCATGTAGAACATAGAGACAAGGGTTAGAGGGCTGTTGCATTCAGGTTCACATTGCTGGTAGAAATCACCCAACCAAGAGCAGCTCGTGGGAAAAAGAGGATTTATTTTGGCTTATAGGTTCAAGGGCAAACTCCATAATGCCAGGGAAAATGATGGCAGACATCACCCCCTGACCAACATAAAGTGGACAATAGCAACAGGAGAGTGTGCCAAACACTGGCAAGGGGACTGATTATAACACCCATAAACTCACCCCCAACAATACACTCCCTCCAGAAGGCATTAATACCCAAATCTCCATCTGCTGAGATTCTAGCATTCAGAACACCTAAGTTTATGGGGGATACCTGAATCAAACCACCACATTCTGCCCCTGGCCCCATAAACTGATAAAATGCAATGCATTTATCCAACTTTAAAAGTCCCCATAGTTTTTATTGATTCCAATGGTATTCATACATCCCCATAGTCCAAGATCTTTTAACTGAGCCATAATACCAAAAAAATGACCTCAAAAAACCCATAGTGGCACAGAGTAAACATTCACACTACAAAAAAAAAGGGCATTGGGCATAGTAAAGAAACATTCAACCAACACAAGATTTAAACAGGGCAAACATCAAACTCTGTAACTTCAAGTCCAACAACTCTAGCCAGTAACAAATCTCCAAGTCCGATAATTCTAACCAGCAACAAGTCTCTGGCATTCCAATTCCACCCCTCTAGCTAGGCTACTCACAGTCCTGGAAAACTTCACGGGGGTGGCAGCTCTCCTTAGCAGCCACCTCGTGGTCCTGGCATCTCCACTGGGTCTCCACTGCAATCCACAGTTCATCCTCATGGCCCCATGGGGTCTCCATGCAGGCATCCAGCAAACCTGCTTCACACTGCCTAAGGCCGTTTCCAAAACATAAGACCTCATTGCAAACTCAATGACCCTCTCTTTCCTGCATTTCTTTTACTCTATAATACCAGGTAGAGTGCCAATTTGTTAATCCAGGGAGGAATAAAGCAGACTTTGAAGATCAGGACACTTCTTGAGCACTCAGGGCCCCTTAAAAAAAGTCTACATTCTTCCTGTTGAGCCAGGGCAGGTCAGCAGGCCCAGTCTCAAAGGTTGTAATCTCTCAATTGCAGCTCAATGAGCAGCAATTCACCCAAAGATTTTTCTTTCTGTGCCATATGCCTCTGCTCACACCAGTTCATTTCTATGCAATGCAATCCTGCACAACTTCTCAGGACACGGGTACAACAGCAAGCTTTTCACACAAACTGCCAGCCCAGTTCAAGCAGAGCTCTTTCTCACCCTCATAAGCCAAACCTCACAGTCCATAGTTCTTACTGCATTTAGGTTTTCCAACTCTGACCAGAATATCAAGCTGTACTGCCAGCACTGCAGGCATCTCTTAGGCCAAGGTTTCAAGTCCTTCCACATCCCTCTTGAAAATCAGTTCCAAAAGGCAATCCCACTCCTAGGTACCACTTTATTGTTGAAGTCAGGTTCGCATTGCTGGTAGAAATCACCCAACCAAGAGCAGCTCGTGGGAAAAAGAGGATTTATTTTGGCTTACAGGTTCAAGGGGTAACTCCACGATGGCAGAGAAAATGATGGCATGAGCAGAGGGTGGACATCACCCCTTGGCCAATATAAGGTGGACAATGGCAACAAGAAAAT
Organism: Dipus sagitta; assembly: GCA_036346955.1. Taxonomy (NCBI): domain Eukaryota; kingdom Metazoa; phylum Chordata; class Mammalia; order Rodentia; family Dipodidae; genus Dipus; species Dipus sagitta. The sequence goes on from CM070770.1 coordinate 37,928,717, forward strand.
CTCCATCAGCTGGGACTGTAACATTCAGAACACCTAAGTTTATGGGGGACACCTGAATCAAACCACCACAAGGGCAGAGTGAATCTGAGTCCTGGTGGCACAGCACATTCCTCTCAAAATTATAGAAAAACGGTGGGACTGAGGAATACATACCCTCATAGGGATCATTAAGTATGTGTATCCACATATAATTAACACTAAGAGTACTCAAAGTACTGTGGGATCCTGGGTGAGTTCTTTGGAGGAGAAAGTACTCTGTGAGTAGACTATAGTACCAAGTTATATGATAAAAAGAAATGGGCTAGAGGACTGACCAGATGGAGTGAAGTTAGCTGACTAGCTGGAGAGAAGAAATCTCTATGGGGATGGAAAGCAGCTCTTCAACCAGCACAGGAAGAAATATATGGAAAGAACAGAAAAAATCAGATTAGCAATCACCAGAGAGAGGAAGAAGTTCTTTTTTCCTATTGTGACACTAGAGAGCCTTCAGTGACCTGTATTCTTGGGAAAGATGGGAGGCTAGTGACTGCATGTGATTTGAGGACCCTGATGACATCAGGTCTTGAACATTGGGATGTCAGGGCCAGAACTGATGGAAAGAAGGATGGTAGAAAGCCCCGCTGGGACAGACCAAGAGGATTCATCTAGCTGTTGCCAGGCTTGAAGCATGCAGAGGACATGAACTCTTCTTGAATAATGAAGCACATCTGGCATGTAGTTGATCCCTGGGGATCCTGGAAGCCTGAATACACAGGTTATTGCCACTCAAAGTCCCACATGTAACCCAGGAAAAATAATAAAACTTTATTAACATATACAAACAGATTAGTCCTAAAAAAAACAGCACTTAACTGCAGTCCCATAATTAATGGTTAGTTAGTATGTCTGTCCTGAACATAATGTAGGAAGATTTCTGGTCCTATCTTAAATATTCCCAGAAATGATGTGTGTGTGTGTGTGTGTGTGTGTGTGTGTGTGTGTGTGTTTGTAATTATCAGCTACCAATTGAATTCACATAACATGTGCTTTGCATGAAGTGATGTTAATAACTGAAAAAAGTGCATGTTCATACATGTCAGATTAAGAGAAGGGAAGAGCAATGGACTCAATTGAAAAATATCAGAAAATTCTAAAAATAGTTTATATCCTGCTTTGGAATTGATTTAGCTTAAGTAATTTTTATTGAGATCATTCTCTAGGCCAGAGTCATTGAATATATCCTTAGAGAAACAAAAAGTAAAGTCAGGATTTCTTGACCTATATGGATCTTTCAGTATAATGGTTGATGGGCAAGTCTAATATAGGACCAAGTAGGATAAATATTAAAGGAGAGGCTCATATAAAGTGCTCAAATAAGGAAGATCACACTTGTCATATATATCATCAAATTTAAGATGCTGGGGCTACAGAGATTGTTTAGTGGTTAAACATGCTTGTTTGCAAAGCCTTCCAGGTTCAATTTCCCAGACACATAAAGTGGTACATGTGTCTGGAGCTACTTTGCAGGGGCAGCAGCACTGATACACCCATTCATATATTCTGTCTCTCTCCCTTTCTCTCTCCCTCAGTCTTTCTTTCTCATTTTCTCTCACACACACCAATTAAAAAATCTATGATACTGCCAAAGAAAACATTGTTATTTCATGCACTACTAAAAAAGAAAGATCTCTAGTTTTAAAAAAACTATAACATATCATTGAGAGTAAGATTCATATCTGTTCCCAAAATTTTAAATATATATATATATATGTATATATATATATGAAACAAAATCATTGTGGCATTGATGAGATGGAAAATTGAGAAATGTTATACATTTAAATAAAAGAAAAAGCCCTCTAAGCAAAAGTCCTTATGGTTTTTTTACATACTGTATGTACTTTTTGATTATCCACTTCCATGGCTTCAAATTCTCTCTTCAGGATCATAACTCACAAGTCTTCATCTCCTGTCACAATTTTTATCCTAAAATACAATTACATATATCCAACTTCATGTCATTACTTTCTATAACAATTATATAGCACCTATCCCATGCCAGATACAACTCTACATTTTATATTATGTCATGAAAATCCTATAAATAGGTATTATAATTATCACCCTTAAAAAAATAGTTTAGTAACTTATCCAATTAGCAGAATAGAACTTACTACCTACCCTTGAATGTCCTATAATCTAAAAATTAACATATCTCAAAACTAAAGTCACTATTTTCCCATAAATATATTCAATGGACTGGGAAAAGAAAGAAAGTTTCCAAAAGAAGTAACACAGGCTGGAATATGGCATTTTAAGGAATTAAAAGAAGGCCAGCATAACTGGAACTTAAAGAGCAAGAAAGTGGTTTGAGAAGAACTTGCCCAGTAGGAATAACTAAATAAATAAAAAAAAAAAAAAACATTTCCCTTGGAATGAAACTTTAAGCTTGTACAAGTTGAGTGTTTAAGCACAAAAAGAAATGCAGGTGCAAAAGACCTCTGATCAGTCCAACATACCAGTGTGGAGTTTATGCGATAGGAGCTGAGGATATTAACAGGAGTCAGAAGCAGAGCAGGGCAGTGGGACTGCATAGTACAGTTGAGGAAGAGACCAGTGAAAGAAGTGAGCAGACAGCAGACAGCTCTGGAAAACAGCATGAATGGAGCAGGGCCACAGAAATCAGTGGAAGATAGTTTCAAGGAGAAGTGAATTATCAGTGTTCACTCACCAGTATTGGATGCAGAGGTGGAGAATAATAATCAAGAAAACCTCACATTTGGTTGTGAAAAGAGTGCTGGAGATTAGCAAGAACACTTGCATTAGGCACACAAGAAAAACTAGTGAGTGGGCGGTATCAAAAAGAGACAAGGGGAGGCTGGAGAGATGGCTTAGTGGTTAAGGTGTTTGCCTGCAAAGCCTAAGGATGCAGGTTCTACTCTCCAGATCCCATGTTAGCCAGATCCACAAAGGTGAGGCAAGTGCAAAGTTGCACATGCCCGGTAGGTGGCATAAGCATATGGAGTTCGATTGCAATGGCTGAGGCCCTAGTGTGCCAATTCTCTATCTCTCCTCCTGTCTCTAAAAAAATATATTTTAAAAAAGAAAGCTTAAAAATAAAAGAGCCAGGTGTGGTGGTGCACGCCTTTAATCCCAGCACCTGGGAGGCAGAGGTAGGAAGATCACTGTGAGATAGAGGCAACCCTGAGACGACATAGTGAATTTCAGGTCAGCCTGAGTTAGGGCGAGACCCTACCTCGAAAAACAAAAAGCAAAAGAGACAAGGGTTGTAGATAATAGTTTTTCTCAAAGTTTGTAATTCTGCCAGGTAGTAGGGCAATAAACCTAATGGAAATATCAGGATATGAAGTGTAGGTAATTCGGCAGAGGACAGGTGAAAGAGGACCCTTAACAAGTAAGAGACACTAAATGGTCAGTAACTTAATGGAGGGGTAACAATAATAATCACTAAGTATCAAGAACTATTCTACATGGCTGAATCATGTTAAATTTAATCTTATAAAAATTCTGTAAGGAAGCTATTATTACTATCTTCACTTAACAGATGAAAAACCTGAGGCTTGGAGTTTTAAACAACTTTCCCAGAATCTCAAATTTAGTAATTAATATATAAGCAGGATTGAATTCAAAGTGACTTGATTTTAGACTTTCTAATCTTATCCAGTATTCTGTAGTAATAAAGATTTTAAGATTGTTAGAATGAGCATTTAGAATATTTATATCAGATTTCCTAAAACTTTGGGAAAAAAATGGGATCTGAGGGTATTTACTACAAGTGAAAAAGGAGGCTGCACAGGAATAGGGTGGCTTATGAATCTACTATGTGAGAAATTCAATATGGCTCTAACGAAGATTAATCAAAATATTGAATCTGTGGAGTACTACCTGCCACAGTAAAAAAATATTTATCATGGCAAGATTAATGCGATCATTTTTCCTAACCCTTTTCAGTATGGATTCAGATGTTGAAGTACTTAGCCCTAAAATTAAGGGCAGGAGGACTAGGCCTGGTATCTTAGCTACTCAGCATACTCAAACCAGATTCCTACCTTGCTATGCTTGTCAGTGCTCAAAGGAGCTCTGGTTCCCCTCTACCTGAAGACTGAAAATCTCTGATTCTTTGAACTTTACAAGGAGAGGAGAAGGAAATAAGCTATTGTTAGTATATGCCTTTTGTTCTAGCACCATTCACTAACTCATTAGGCAATCAAGATGATAGCCAAACTATGAGAAGTCAGTAATATATCCTCTATCTCTGTGAGTTTTGTTCTCTTATTAAATATATAATTTTCACCATTTTAGTTATTTATGGTTATTTTTACCCCAGTGAGATCAATAGCTTTGAAGACAGGTTTATGTGTTCTTTATGTCTATATTTCTAATGATCAGGGAAGTGCCTGGACTTTCATAAGTGTGTAAGTCTTTAAATTGTTGTATTGTGGAAAAGAAAGACCTCTTGCCCAACTTCTTTGGTACTATTTAAATAAAACAACTCTGAATTTATTGTTATTTAAATATTTTTATTTATTTATTTGCAAGGAGAGAGTGTGTGAGAGAAAGAATGGGCACATCAGGGCTTCTAGTCATTGTAAATGAACTCCAGATGTTTGTACCACTTTGTGCATCTAGCTTTGCATGGATACTAAAGAATTGAACTTAGATCATCAGGCTTTGCAAGCAGTGCCTTTACCCACTGAGCAATGTCTCCAACCCTAATTCTGAATTTAAATGAATGATTAAATATTGGCCAATCAATTTCCATATTGTCACATTAATTTTTAAGTACTTTGTGGAGACAACTGCACTGCTTCAATTAAGACAATGTTTTTTATGGTTCAGAATTTGATGCAGCACACCTCAGAACTGCAAATTCATTTTTCAAAACTTGAATTTTAAACAAGTAAATTCTAGCAACATACCACAAGGCTATATTAATGTTAAAACCTTCTTAATTATAATTGAACAGGATTCTAAACATTTATCTCACACTAAATTGTTGCATTAGTATTCTGATTTTTAACTATATGAAGGGAACTAATGAAAAAATTTCAAATGTGTCAACTGAGTCCTAAATAAAGATTGTATTTCTGACAATAACAAAAACTGGCTATTTCTCTTCCTCTCATTTTACTTGATTTCTTTTTAATTTGATACATCTTATATAATAATCTTATAGTCTTAGGTTCACACAACCTCAAATTAAGTTATCCTGATATTTCCTTTCTACATCTAGAATCCAATTACATCATGGTGAATACATTTGAAATGGCTGTTCAACTCAAACTTGCTTTTTCCTAACTGGATTATAAATTTAATGTGCTATGGATTAGTTGCTCTTGTTTACTTAATTTTCTTACTGCTTAACTTTCCCTCTCTCTTGCAAACTGTATTTTCAGAGAGTAATAATTATCCATGTAAATTATTTATGTGCTTTTAAAGGAGTTTGTGTTTTATAGCTTTGACTTATTGCTCCAAGGACTCTTAGATTCTGGTCTCAATTCATATTGTGATTTTTTTAAGATCCTTTTTCTTTGTTCATATGCTCTTGATTTTCTCAAAACTGTGTTTAAGGCATACTTGTAAATGGTTTTAGAGAATGGCCAAGCCAATGATAATTGCATTTAGCCTATTACTTCTTTATGGTCCAGCAATGGTCAAGGTCATAAGCCCTTTACCACATGGGCCAATTTATGTCACACCATTTACAGATGACAGACCTTGCTCATGACCTTGTTCAAAATTCACACAAATATGTATTTTTACCCACAGAAAAACTGGGGGAAAACATATGCATGAATAAATCCAAATCCAACCCAACTGCTAAAAAATAGTTCCATGTATGTGCTCTGCCATATTCAAGCAACAAATTTATTCATTTATTCAACCAAATTATTGACTTCCTCTTGTGTTTCTTGGCACTCTTTAGTTACTGAGGATACACAGTGAATTAGAGACTACGCCAATCCTCATAAAATTATTATTATTATAAACTTCTTATGCCTCAATAGATAGTAATATGGAAAGATACATAATGCAGTATTAGAGGTGAATGCTAGAAATTTACAAATCAAATAGGATGGTTAGGAAGTACTGGGGAAAGGGTGAAATTTTGAAAGGCTGGCAAGGAGGACCACTTTGAGATCTATTGACATCCACTTTGTTCCAAAGATCAGATCCAGGATGGTAAAAAGTCAGACATAGTTACTGCCTTCAGAGAGCACTCAGTCTACAGATATGGCAAGGAGAGCTACCCTGAGAATCAGGGAGAAGTTCCCTGAAGAAGTGAGTTTCAAACTAGCCCTTGTGGGGCTATCTGGACTGAAGCTCAGAGGACCTTTCTAGCATGCACAAGGTCCTAGGTTCAATCCCCAACATGAAGAGAAAGAGAGAATTAGGCCCTAGGAAGAATAAATGATAAACCTAAGGATTGGGCATTGGATTAGGGACAGAAATGGGTCAGAACAGTAAATTCTGGAGCAAAAGCTCCATAGGGCTAGGGATTTTTATCTGTTTTCTTCACTAGTAGTGTCCTAATTCCTAGAACCATGAATGTTTGATCAAAGGATGAATGAATGCCTGACTGGCTCTCCAATGTTTTTCCTTCACAGAGCTTGCACATATGGTAAAGCTGTGCTCAGCTCTTAGCACTGCATGTGATATATGAGATTAAACAAATTCTCTCTACTGTAGTATAGCATTGGGTCTCAAAGCTTTGGGCCTCAGGGTCTCTTTTAAACTCTTACTGAAATGTAATAGTAGTAATTACCAAGGAACCTAAAGATGTGTCAAAAATCTGCCTTACACCAGGTGTGGTGGCGCACCCGTCTTTAATCCCAGCACTTGGGAGGCAGAGGTAGGAAGACCGTGGTGAGATCAAGGCCACCCGGAGACTTCAGAGTGAATTCCAGGTCAACCTGGGATAAAGTGAGACCCTCTGCCTCAAAAAAATCAAAACAAAAATATGCCTTACATTGACAAAATTTACAGAAATTAAAACAAATTTTAAATATTTATATATTGATTCATTAAAAATAACAATCTCATGTTGAAATAAACAACACATCTTATTAAAATAGCTATATTTCCCCCCCCCAAAAAAATAAGGAGAGGCATTGTATTACATTTTTGCAAATCACTTAAGTTTCTGGCTTAACAAATGACAGATGAATTCTCATCTGTATTTGTACTCAACTTGTTATAATGTGTTGTTTTGGTTGAATTGTATGAAAAAAAAAACCTGTGCTTACACATATATGTAGTTGGAGAATGTAAGACTATGTAATAGCCCTTCCAGATAATTTAGCTATTCTTGTTTGATACTTGTGGTGGTTTGATTCAGGTGTCCTACATAAATTTAAGTGTTCGGAATGCTAGATTCTCGGCTGATAGTGATTTGGGAATTGGCGCCTCCTAGAGGCAGTGTATTGTTGGGGGCGGGCCTATGGCTTTTATAGCCAGCTTCCTCTTGCCAGTGTTTGGCACACTCTTCTAGTGCTGTTGTGTACCTGATGTTGGCAAGGAGGTGATGTCCACCCCCTGATCATGACATCATTTTCCCCTGCCGTCATGGAGCTTCCCCTTGAGTCTGTAAGCCAAAATAAACCTTTTTAACACAAACTGCTCTTGGTCAGATGATTTCTGCCAGCAATGTGAACCTGACTGCAACAATACTACATCGAAACTCAGTTGTGATGTTTCAAAGGTTATTTGCTATGTGGAATCCAAAACTCCACAAATGAAGTTTTAACACACTATCTCAGTAAAATACATTGGCTTGGCTTGTTATTTAAATGAATCTTAACATTATTCACAGGTCATTTGGAAAATATTGGCTTATTATGCTACATAGACCTTTGATTGTTATATAATTTTATTATGAAGCATCCAAAAGTCACATTATTAATATGTCAGTCTCATAAGAAAAGTAATTAGTTAATGAGATGTTTCAGGCTCACAGAGGTAAAGACAAGTTTTCCAAAATTCTACTTTTAAAATATTTATTTATTTATTTTATTTTATTTGCAAGGAGAAGGAGAGATGAGAGAGAGTCAGAATGGGTGCACCAGGGCCTCTAGCCACTGCAAACAAACTCCACATGCATGTGCTACTTTGTGTATCTGGCCTTTACATAGGTAGTGAGGAATCAAGCTCAGTTCATTAGGCTTTGCAGGCAAGCACGTTAACCACTGAACCATCTCTCCAGCCCCCCAAATTCTGCTTTTTAAAAAATATTTTTTATTTACTTATTTGCAAGCAGAGAGAGGGAGTAGGGAATGAGCACGACATGGCCTCTTGCCACTGCAAAGTTAAGTTGTGTGTTCCACTTTGTGCCTCTAGCTTACATGGGTACTAGAGAATCAAACTGGTCTGTCAGGCTTTGCAAGCAAGTGCTTTAAAATGCTGATCCATCTCTCTAGCCTATCCACAATTCTATTTTTTGCTTGAAAATTCAAATTTTTTTATTGGCAGCAAATACAATTAGGTTTTTTTCTCCCTTAAAAGGGCAAGCTCACTTGATTGGGGGAAATTTTTGCCAAAAGGCCCAAGTCTGAATAATCATAGTTTTCTGCAATAACTTGTTCATGGAAAAATGATGGCCCATGAAGAAAGCAACTATGTAGCTCACAACTCAAACGTCACTTGAATACTTCTTGAGCTATTGTATTTTAGAACAACAGAAGTGCTCATATGAAATTCCCATATTGTCACATGAACTAATAAAGGGATGTATGCTGAGCAGTCAAAATAAGAGCTGGAAGGATGGCTTAGTGGTTACGGCATTTGCCTGCAAAGCCAAAGAACCTAGGTTCAGTTCCCCAGGACTCACATTAGCCAGATGCACAAGGTGGTGCAGGCATCTGGAGTTCATTTGCAGTGGCCGGAGGCCCTGGTGCACCTATTCTCTCTCTCTCTCTCTCTCTCTCTCTCTCTCTCTTTCTCTCTCTCTCTCTCCCCCAGCTCCATTCTCTCTATCAAATAAATAAGTAAAATATAAAATATATATATTTTTTGGTTTTTCGAGGTAGGGGTCTCACTCTAGCCCAGGCTGAATTGGAATTCACTATGGAGCCTCAGGGTGGCCTTGAACTCATGGCGATCCTCCTACCTCTGCTTCCCAGTGCTGGGATTAAAGGCATGTGCCACCATGCCCAGCTAAAATATTTTTTAAACCAAAATAAATTGAAATAAAATTTTATTAACTACTTTATCAAGAACATTTTGAGCCATATGATTGCTTTATGCCTATAAGTCCATCATGCAGGGGGTTCACAGGTTTAAGCCAGTTTGACCGACATAGCAAGTCATCTTGAAACAAACAACAACAACACAAAAAAAAACCATTCAGAATGACGCTGGGTTATGTTTTTTTCTGTTTCCTTCAAGTGTATGGACAGTGAAGGCCATGTCGAAGCTAGTATAGTCTGATGGTACCACTCTAATCTAGGACACCCAGAAATTTCACCCTCCATTGCTTTGCCACCATTCATCTAAATGCCAATAGAGTGGATGAAACAAATAGCCTTTTATTATTGCTGTGGAAATTGTTTTGAGCTTAAAGAAATCTAAGAAATCTAGAAGACCCCAGGGAGCTTCATACCAACCACTGAAATTTGTTGAATTAGTATTGTTCGTGACTGGTGATTCTTCTCTGTATCAGGAGTCCTATAAAACTGCAATTACTGGGCTTTACTCAACATTTTGCCTTCTATTCATGTTAACATTTCTGGAAGTCACTTAAATTAGAGTTTTACCTTCTTTCATTGATATTTTCCACACATGCATCTAAACTTCTTACTTGTGTGTTCTAAGTCATTATTGATGTAATTTAATTAAATGTGACCTCCAGCCAATCTGTTCAGAGTCCCTTTTTGCATCCTTACTGCTGTTTACTCACTGCCATTTACTTTCATTCACCCTTTACTAACCTAGAAACTATGAAATTTAAATTCTCAAAAGAGCCAAACTTGCTATAGGCAAAGATGCTGAGATGGAACACAGGAGGCCCTGAGGGCAGTCTCTTTGTTCCTTATAACTCCCTGGGCAGAGAAAGCAGATCTGGCAATGGTTCCATCACTGCATGATCTGAGTTTATTGGTCTACAGTGAGATCCTTCCCCTAGAAATTTTTTAAGGCTTTCCAGGTGATTCTTTCTACCCTATACAGTCAGGGCTGATAATAACTGATCCACATCACTTTAATTTCCTATGAAGAAACCAAGGCCCAGCATACACAGTTATCTTATCCCAGGTAATACCACTATCAGTGCGGCTCTCTGGTTTATCTACACAAAGACTTTTTCCTCCCATTAACTTTTCTTCAAAATGCAGAAAGATTGCTGAAGGATGAAGAGAGAGTGGTAGAAGACAACAGCTAGGAATGATATGCCTCAGGATAAGTAAAACCAGTATGGAGGTTCAAAGAAGAAAAAAGGCAACATACAGATGTGTGGGAGAAAGAGAAGAAAGTAGAGAGAAAGTGAAAGGGGGTCTGGGCCAGAAACAGGAACAAAGAAGGAAAATGCAGAGGTGGACAGAAAGAGGCCTGTGGGAAAGTCGCGCAGGCAGAATACCACCCACACTCTTCTAATAATATAAATAAAATGTTAAAAATAGGATCTCACAAACATCTTTCTTAACACGCCTTTTAAGGCAGGGTAAGCGACATGCCTTGTAGTTTCCAGACTATTAAATATTATGGAGTTGATTTGTTGATAAAATGATTTGACAAGAGAGGACCGAAAACAGATTTCAACCACTTCGTCAGTCTTCTGAGCTTAACATGCAGCAATTACTAATGGCTTTCCCCTCAGTGTTACTGGAGAACAGTGTTCCGGGTCTCTGTTTGGGGCTGCTCTCAGACAGCCATCCTATGTTGATGGCAGCTATGGACAATTTAGACAAGACATGCTAGTGCTTGACAGTACATGGAAGCCCATCATCTGCAGCCCTGCTAGTGTCTTTACTGTCTCCGCAAATGGCTGCTCAGCTTCCATTTGTTTGAATCCCTCAAGAGCCTTCTCACACTTTCCCACTTTCTCCATTAAACTACACAAAGAAGATTTCTAGAGACTACTGAATGTCCTTTATCAGGAAACAATGATTTAAAAATCAGAAGTTAGGGCTGGAGAGATGGCTTAGTGGTTAAGTGCTTGCCTGTGAAGCCTAAGGACCTGGATCAGAGGCTCAATTCCCCAGGACCCACATTAGCCAGATGCCCAAGGGGGCGTCTGGAGTTCATTTGCAGTGGCTGGAGACCCTGGCACACCCATTCTCTCTCTCTCTCTCTCTCTCTCTCTATCTGCCTCTTTCTCTGCCTGTCACTTTCAAATAAATAAATAAAAATAAACAAGAAAAAATTTTTTAAATCACAAGTTACCTTAATTTAGTAGTTTCAAGGTCACCTGTTCTCAAGCTTGGCTATACCTGTAAAATCATCTGGGGAGCTTCTAAAAATTCCATTTCCCAGGTAGCTTTCTAGATAAATTCAATCAAAATTTTGGGAGAAATAAAATATATTTATTAGTACTTTTTAAATTCCTCAGATAATCCCAGTGGATAGCAAAGGTTGCTCTGAGAGAGATGCTAGGGACATTACATAACTCCAAAGAAAAAACAATCCACTGTGTTTTCTCCCAGCTGCCCAAACTAATGTAAACTGTTCATAAATCTATGCCTCTAATAATTCCAAGTCCCACGGGAACATCATGAAATCTGGAAGGAATTGGTTGGTACTTGACTTTCGGTCATCTTTTTTTTTCTGCCTAACTAATTTGCTGCCAATCTTCCTGAACCTTTGTAAACTCATTTTCTTCTACCCAGTCTATAAATGTCAGTATTCTTCAGAGTTCCTTCTTATGCCTGCTTCTTTTCTTATTATGCATATACCTCATCTACCTGTAAACCTCCAGCTATTATATATATGTTAGTCACTCACAAATAAATGTCTCCCATTTCTCTTCTGACTTTGCATCTTGCATCCTACTAGGCATACCTGATTAGATGTTTCACATTTAAAATACTCTTATTTATTTATTTGCAAACCAAGAGAGACAAAAAGATAATGGTTATGCTAGGGTATACCACAACCTCTAGCTGCTGCAAACTCTCGATGGATGCACCACATTGTGCATCTGGCTTTGTGTGGACAATTGGGGAATCAAACCTGGGTCATTAGGCTTTGCAGGCAAGCACCTTAACTGCTAATCCATCTCTCCTGCCCAAGTGTTTTACATGTAAATGTAAGATCAGAATTTCCTGGCTGGAGAGATGGCTTAGTTTTTAAGCGCTTGCCTGTGAAGCCTAAGGACCCCGGTTCGAGGCTCAACTCCCCAGGACCCACGTTAGCCAGATGCACAAGGGGGCGCATGCGTCTGGAGTTTGTTCGCAGTGGCTGGAGGCCCTGGCATGCCCATTCTCTCTCTCTCTCTCTCTCTCTCTCTCTTTCTCTCTTTCTCTCTTTCTCTCTGCCTCTTTCTCTCTCTGTCTGTCGCTCTCAAATAAATAAATAAAAATGAACAAAAAAATTTTTTTAAAGATCATCATTTCCATTCTTTGGTGGTTTGAATTAGGTGTCCCCCATAAACTTAATGTGTTTTGAATGCTTGGTTCTCAACTGATGGTAACTTGGGAGGTAGAGCCTTGCTGGAGAAGGTGTGTTTCTAGGAGTGGACCTTGAGGCTTATTTGCCACTAGCTTGCCATTGTTGGTCTACTCACTCTCTTGTTGCTGTTTCCACCTGCTGTTGCAGAGGTGATGTCAAGCCTGTGCTCATACCATCTTTTCCTTGTGATCATGGAGCTTCCCCTCAAGACTGTAAGTCAAAATAAATACTTTCTTTCCAAAAAATGCTTTTGGCTTTTGGTCTGGTGTCTTGTTCTAGCAACAAGAAGGCAACTGCAGCACATTCCCTAACCCCTCCATGTCCTTGTGTTTAGTTTGATCTTCTCTAGTCTCCATGTTTAAACAAATGACACCACTAGCCACCCAATTCCTTGACCTTCGTTTATCCTTTTATCTCCCTGCCCAAGCCTTTTTGTTTCTATCCTTCTGTCATGCCTCTTCCCAGTCTATTTTTTTCTACTGCAGACAAATTGAGTTCCTAAAACACAGTGCATGTTAACACCTGTTTCAGTCCCTTAATTCATTGCCTCTGGATAGATTCATGAAAATAATCTGCAGGAACCCACATGATCTGGCCTTTCCCATATCTCTACCCCCCATCTCTTGCCATTCTTCTTCTCACACTAAATTTGGTCATGTGAAAAGTCCCTTGGATGTGGGTTTTTTCCCCTTGCTGGATAAACTCTGTTATGTTTATTGGTGCAATCCCAGTGTTTTCCACAATCCCTGGAAAGGTCCAGGAACCCCTAGTAGCATACGTGTTCATGACTGAAACAGTGAATATGTCTGTGAGCATATAGAGCCTGACATACTCTTCTTCCTCTAATTTTTTTTGTTCAGAGCTATCTGCTCCTCTTCGTTACCTCACTCTTAAATTCTTTGGCTCTGGTAAGCAAATCTGATTCTGGACTTCCATGCTAAACTTTACTTCTTAGCCTTCCCTTCTCCACATCTCTGGTTTCAAATTCATGTCCATTCACCTAGGCCTTATAATTCAGTAGGAGAGAACACCCATGCTTTCTACTCACATCAGAAATGTTCATCTCTTTCCAGCCTCACTTCTGTGATTTCCATCTGACCTGCTTCTTTAGCAGTTTTCTTCCAATCCCAAATAAAATAATGAAGAAATAAGTATGCCTGAAATTATTTTTCCAATAATAAACTCAGAATAGTCCTTCAGCTCTGCCTTGGATCTGATTCTCATTGAACCTTTGCTTTTATAACCAGAGTACTTTTGTCATCCATTTTCCTTGAGTTCACAAACCAGAAGATCATGTCTGTTAATCACCTAATTACCTGTGTTTTTTTTAATTAAATTACTTTTTTTTGCTTATTTATTTGAGAGAGATAAAGAGGGAGAGAAAAAAGGTAGATTGAGTGAGAGAGAATGGGCATTCCAGGGCCTTCAGCCACTGCAAATGAACTCCAGACACATGCACCACCTTGCATACCTGGCTTATGTGGGTCCTGGGGAATTGAATCTGGGTTCTTTGGCTTTGCAGGCAAGCATCTTAACCACTAAGTCATCTCTCCAGTCCTACCTGTGCATCTCAAAGATAGATTACCCATCCATGCAGAGATTCATAAGGGAAAAGTTCAAGCCAGTTCTGGACACAAATAAAATAGGACCCATTGTCCATCTTCTTTCTATACCTAACAGAGAGTCTGCTTCTAAACAAAGTCATGTCAGCCTGATATAGGGACATAAGAAGGTTCTTGCTCTATCCCTGCCCCAAGCCCCAAGCCCAGATTTAGGTTATTTGGCCCCCAAAAATTTATAAGAGAGTATTCAGAGAGTTATGAGAGAAAGATCTCATGAAGACACATGCTGGAGCTGTCACTGACAATTGCAGTGAGAGAGCATTGTTTTGTCAAGTTACAGCTCTACCAAGGCAGAGCAAGTGTTTCTTGGGCTAGTTTTCTCTTGGACTATGGGAGATGCCACCAAGAGTTACTGAGCTTCATTTGTCTTAGAATCATACCCAAACAGAAAGAGGCTATAAGAGATTTATTTTAGTTTAACCATAGACCTTTAAGTGGTGACTCATAGAATATGTGTCTTGCATAAGTCAGTGGTATAAGGCTGGAGTGTTGCTCAATGTTAGAGTGGTTACCTAGCATTTTCTCCCCAAAATGACAGAGAAAGAAAGGGAGAAGAGAGAAAGACACAGAGAGATAATGTGGAGATTCCCAGCAGGAATTTGTTGGAAGAACCCACAAGAGTGCCATGCAAAATTTTTCAGGGAATATACCAAAGCCAGATTATACTACCAGTTAATCAGACATTTTGTTCCTATTTCATTTTTCTTCTTTCTGTCTGCTCCTTTGGTAATTGATAGAGAATTAAATTACAAACCAGATAGATATATGTACATATATGTGTGTATACATATATATCTCCACTATAGGTTTTTAAAGATTTTATTTTTATTTATTAGAGACACAGAGAGAGAGAGATTGAGAATGGCCACGCCAGGGACTCTAGCCATTGCAAACGAACTCCAGACGCATGTGCCACCTTGTGCATCTGGCTTATGTGGGACCTGGAGAATTGAACCTGGCTCCTTAGGCTTCGCAGGCAAGCATCTTAACCACTAAGACATCTCTCCAGCCCACCCACTATAATTTTTTGATTGATTTCAAGCCTAAATCTGCCAAGATATGAATCATACTAGACAAAAAACTAAAGTTTTAACATCTAAGAATGGACAGAAGATAATCAGGAGTTAGAGGAACTCACATGAAGTCAGCTTAGGAAGTAATATACTACATTTTTATCAGACATCCAAGAATTGATACATCCTAATAAAAGGAGTTCATTCTAAAGAGAAAGTCACTTCAGAAGATCCTGCAGCAAAGAGAAAGGAAGAGGAGAGAGGAAAGATGGAAAAGAGTGGGGGGGGGGAGAGAAATGGGTAATTGCTGGCTATGTTGATGCAAGCCTGAAATCCCAGTACTTGAGATGAAAAGTAGAGAGAGGATATTAGGAGTTGAAGGCCATTGTGGGCTACATGAGACCATGAAACCCTTGAAATTGGAAGGGCAAGAAAAGCAAGCTTCTTAGACTGTGGGTCACTGAATGTGAAGTGAAAGAGTCACAGAAAGTAACTAACATCAATAGGTTTCTGAACATTCAATGATAAAAATCAATTAAAAATCAAATGCATAATGATCCAAGGTGTTTCTGGAAGTTCTCACCTGTGCCACATTGTATGACTTCACTGAAGCCTTGGTTCTGATCATACAGTGTGCGCACTGTGCGCTGTGTGTGCCCTCACCATGCAGAGTCAGTGAACACTGCCTGAAACACCTCTGCCAAGACTCATTACTACTGTGTGTTAGGAACTGCAAAATGTTTTACTGGACTTGCAAAGTTTTCTGTTCTTTTTTTTCTTTAATTTTTTAGTTCATTTATTTATTTATTTATTTGAAAGCGACAGATAAGAGAGAAAGAGGCAGATAGAGAGAGAGAGAGAATGGGCGCGCCAGGGCCTCCAGCCACTGCAAACGAACTCCAGACGCGTGTGCCCCCTTGTGCATATGGCTAACTTGGGTCCTGGGGAATCGAGCCTTGAACCAGTGTCCTTAGGCTTCACAGGCAAGTGCTTAACCGCTAAGCCATCTCTCCAGGCCAGTTTTCTGTTCTTATAGAAACATAATACTTCAACTAAAGAAAATGGACTTTTAATGATATTTTTCTATCATCATTCATCAGCCTGTAAGTATCAAATTAGTATGCCTTTAGATTGAATTGTGTTAGACAGACAAGTACATCCATCTCATTAGTATGCAAGTTTGCCTTTGTCTTTAACAAATGGTACAATTACATGGATATAAAAGAATGATTCTAAGGCTGGAAAGATGGCTTAGTAGTTAAGGTGTTTGCCTGAGAAGCCTAAGGACCTAGGTTCAATTCTCCAGGGCCCATGTAAGTCAGATGCACAAGGTGTCACATGCATATGGAGTTCTAATGCAGTGGCTGGAGGCCCTGGTGCACCCATTCTCCCTCTCACTCTCTCTCTCTCTTTCTCTCTCTCCCTCCTTGTCTCAAATAAAAATAAAAATTAAAAAATTTTAAAAAGAATTATTCTAAAATAAAATCTTTATGATTTATTATCAGTAAATATTTGATTTTATGCCAATTTTATAAACTGTATACCTATAGCCATATAAAAGTATCTTGAGGGAAAAGAACCCCGAGAGAAACCTAGACAGAATGAGACACAGACAGAAAGGAAGAAGACAAGAGGTTGAAGAGGAGGAAGGCTGGAGATGTCATTCAGTAGTAGCATGCCTGCCTACAGTGCATGAGACCCTGGATTTGACCACTAGAACTGTTAAAAATATAAAAGAAAGATGAGGAACAGGAGGAGGAGGATAATGATGAATTGGATATTTTGAAATAGCCAAAAATTATCTGAAGCTAAGAGTAATAAATAGAATGGATAATCAAACTGGGAGATTTTAATTGTTTCTGTAAGTCCTAGGCTATGGCTGAGCCCTGAGGCACATGCCTCAATCTCAGCAGTTTGGAAGCTGAGGTAGGAGGACTAGTGTAAAGCCAGCCTGGACTACATAGAAAGATCCTTCTCAGAAGAACAAAAGGAAAGGAAGAAAGAAATAAAATCTAGGTTATGACTATGAAGTGGATTTCTTCCATGACTTTTACTGGCTCAAAAGGCAGTTCCAATTTAAATATCCAAATGATGTGAGTCATGGCAATGTTATTTCAAATACCAAGTAGGAAGAAACTATAATAATCAAATGTCCCCAGCCTTTTGGTAAGATAAACCAGAAAAGTTGTAAGATTCTGAGAAGATGCCACCTGTCCTTCAGTGTCATAGCATTGCCAGCTCTTCTAATGGGATTTCCTGGTGTTTAAAACCTAATACAGAACCCTTATTTCTGTTACTTTTTAAGCTATAAATTTCTTCTTGTACTGAAAGGCAAAGTTATCTTCCAGCCTCCTTTTCTTCAGACAAAACAACAAGTACAGTTGTTGGATACCAACAAAAAGTCTGGTTAATTGCTCTCTGAGGACAAAGCAGAACTGTTTCACATCATTAGAAAAAAATGAAAATGTTCATTTTGAAATGCAAAATGACTATTAATGACCAACAAATTCAGTATGTTCTCCATCTGCATTTAAAGTCCCCACAAAAGGGTTCTCATATTGGCTCTCATTGTTCTGTACAATTTTCAAATTTCCAAATCCTACCACAGTCTGCCGGACAGCTTCCCAACGCCCTCTACTCCTGAGTGTATGGATTCACTGAGCTATCCCAGGCCTTCATAACTCGCTTTGGGAAGTAGTCTTCCTCTGCTAATCCCATTGCTGGAATGACCTAAAGATTTCTCCCCATCTTGAATTCCAATTAAAACCACCTCTGGAAAAAAAAATAAACAGACTCTAATTTCATCAAAGAGTTAACTGGTGTCTGGAACCATCCAGGTCTATTCAATATAAAAAACATATGTTTAAAATTGACGTTTGGACCAATATTTGCATCCATTAGATCCCAGATTTAGAAAAATTGCATGTGATTAACATTACGAAATATAAACACTGTGTTCCAGTGACTCAAAGGAAAGCCAGGAAATTTTGTATTAGGCATTATTATATCTTCAGAATGTCCCATTGTGACTCCCAAAAATACCTCCAAAAGCTTATCTTCTATAAAACCCTACTTTGTGCTCTTTGAGCCTGAAATTAGTGATGCCTATTGACCTCACAGCCTCTTCATCTGGTGCCCTGACCCACCTGCTGAAATCTTCCCTTGAATGCATCCAGCTCTGTAGCAGTCAAACATCAGCTGGGAAGAGGTGCCAGTTAAGATCCACAGACCCACACAGCACTGGAATTGGAAGGTACCTCCAAGACCATCCAGTTTCTTCTATACCTGGCAATATTGAGGTCCCAAGAAGGAGGTCCTAGGTCCTTAGTGGATATCAAGATAGCAAAGGATTAGAGTAAGCCCAGAGCAGCTGCTGAAATGAAAATAGACACAGGGTCATGAAAGACAATGAATCCCCAAGAATCAGTAAGACCAGAAACACTGGAGGTTTAGATCAAAAGGAAGACTTTTCCACAATTTACATCTACAGTCCATGCTGCGTGTGTGTGTGTGTGCGTGTGTGCATGTGTGTGTGTGTGTGTGTATGAGAGAGAGAGAGAGAGAAAATTGCTTGCCATTTAGCACCCTTTGAAAGAAAAGATGACAGACTATAATCAGCCAATTAGAAATGGAAAGAATGTACTGAGATCATTGTTCCTACTTTTTTGTATTATAGATAAAATGAGTCCCCAAGATTATGAATAGTATTAATTCTTTGCTCAAAATATATATCAATGCCCTCTTTATAGTCTCTTTTATATCTCCTTTTATCAGATAAGTACGATTAGACAAAGAGCTGAGGCAGAATTCAGACCTAAGCCATCAGAAGTTGGTGAGCTTGCCATTTCATTCCCCCTTTAGAACAAAGGTAGTTCAAGGCTTCTATTATGTTCATTTGCATTGTAAATTATCCTTGGGACCTGGTGTACCTTTTTACTTTTGAAGCTTTTTACCACATAAACAATTTAGGTGATGTACTGAAGAAATAGTAGACACCTAACATACAAAAAACACTTTTCTTCTCCAAGCTCTCACATACCTATGAGGATGGTCCACCACAGAAACAGATTACAGATCTACCTGCCTGAACAGGGAAATATTGCACATGGAGTGTCTTTAAAAAGACCTTTCTGGGTTTAGTGGAAGGAGACAGGAGAGGAGGGACAAGAGAAGGCAACTGGAGGGGATTATTATCAAAAAATGTATATGTGTAGCTGGGCGTGGTGATGCACGCCTTTAATCCCGGCACTCAGGAGGCAGAGGTAGGAGGATTGCTGAGAGTTCCAGGCCACCCTGAGACTGCATAGTGAATTCCAGCTCAGCCTGGGCTACAGTGAAACCCTACCTTGAAAAACCAAAAATAAATAAATAGATAGATAAATAAACGTATGTGTGTGAACATGGTCAATAAAAAGTTTTAAAGTGGGCTGGAGAGATGACTTAGCAGTTAAGGCACTTGCCTGCAAAGCCAAAGAATGCCAGTTTGACTCTCCAGGACCCACATAAGCCAGATGCACAAGGGGCACATGCATCTGGAGTTCATTTGCAGTGGTTGCAGGCCCTGGTGCTTGCATTTATTCTCTCTCTTTCTCTCCCTCTCTCTCAAATAAATAAATAAATAATATTTTTAAAAAAATCATTTTAAAGTGGGGGCTTAAAGGTGCTTGCTTGCAAATCCTGCTGGCCAGGATTCAATTCTCCAGCCACCCATGTAGAGCCATTCATTTGAAGTAGCAAAAGACCCTGGTGCTCCCATACATACACATGCACACAGATGCAAATTTTATAAGTACAGTTTTAAGTAGCAGAGACATTTATCTTACCCATAACTGTGGGCTAACTCCACAATGCATGACCCATATACCTCAGCAAGGAGGGGCCACAGGGAGGGGGTAGGTCACAGATGAGCCTAATAATGGTACCAAACTGACTGTATTTGCTGAATACAAAACTAACTAATAAAGAAAAATAATAATAATAAAATAAATAAATAAATAAATAAAAGTATTTTTAAGTCTCTTCTGAAGTCCAGATAAAGAATTTATTTATTTATTTTTTATTTGTATTTATGTATTTGAGAGTGACAGAGAAAGTGGCAGATAGAGAGAGAATGGGCGTGCCAGGGCCTCCAGCCACTGCAAATGAACTCCAGATGTGTGCGCCCCCTTGTGCATCTGGCTAACGTGGGTCCTGGGGAATAGAGCCTCGAACCAGGGTCCTTAGGCTTCACAGGCAAGTGCTTAACCACTAAGCCATCTCTCCAGCCCCCAGATAAAGAATTTTTAATTAAAGCTGAAACTTGTTCCACAGTGTGTTGCCTGACACTACAATACTTAGTGATATTGGGAGGAGGGGACAATACAAGGCAAAAAGAAGAAACTAACATATCATGACCCTTCTCCACTAGGTCCAGACCCCTTCTTGCTTCACCAGATAGTCCCTTTGCTCACTCCCCAGGGGGTCATCCTGTGCTGAGGGCGTGATGTCTGTGAGGAGATGGGGATGCGATGTATCCTAATACTGTGTATACACTGTAGGCTTGGGGCTGGAACCTTGGAGCTGGAACCCTGGAACCTGCCTGAGGCAAAGTAGAGACATTCCAAACAGCTACTCATCACTTTTCTAAAACAGAGCTTTGGAGAGCTTGTAGGCAGCAAAATCAAAGGCTTTTGGCCTGAGAGCTAACAAAAAGGATGATGCTTTCCTTTATAGCCTCATGAGACTTGCCACAGGATCCTTTGTAAATGAAGAAAGAAAAATCACAATTACTCCACTGAAGTGACAATTCTCAAAGCAGAGCCACAGACCTGTGGCTCACTAGGAACTTGATAGAAATGCACATTCTCAGGCCACCCCAGTTTTACTGAATCCATGGGACAGAGCCCAGAAATCTGGGGTTTAAGCCCTCCATGGGATCCTGTATGTATGTTAAAGTTCGAGAACCACTAGAGTAGGTTAAGAAGGAACACATAGTGAACTGAAGTAGATCTGGCTGAGCTTAGTGCCTCTGAGCAAGAGCACAAACCCCATTCTTTCCTCATCCCCCACACATAGACACCATTATGGTAGTCTGTAAACACAAGTGAAATAGTCAAAGGAAATCAAAAGAAGTCCATGGGCACTAACTTGGGCTCCAGGTTTGTCCAGTCACATAAAACCCTGACAATGGGTAAGGATCAAGAAATTGTACTCATTAGAACCAGGGATGACTCCAATCATCTAAACACTCTAACAGAGCATTCTGTAACTATTTATGGCATAAACTTTCTTGATGTTATATTACTCAGTTTGTTGTTGTTTGGTGTGTGTGTGCATGTGTGTACAGTGTGTGAGGTGTGTGTGTGTGTGTGTGTGTGTGTTCGTGTGTAGGATGGTGCACATACATGTGTGTGCATGCATGTGGAAGCCAGAAGACAACCTCAGTTGTCTTTCCTCAAGAACTGTCCACCTTTTTTATGAGATATGGTCTCTCATTGGCCTGGAACTCACCAAGTAGGCCAAACTGGCTGGCATTACACCATATTCAGCTTTTTTTAAATGTGAGTACTGGAGATCATAATCAGGTCTTCATGCTGAACTATCTCACTATCTCTCTGGCCCCTGCAGTTTGCTTTTTTTGCTTAATTTATATTAGGCACCTTTCTATATCTTTTATATCTATGCAAATTCTAAGGCCATGTGATGATTGATATGATCTTTCAGTTATTAGCCATTTTAGTTGTGTTTCTGTTATAATACTAGTATAATAAACATCATACCCACTCATTTTTCTCAAATATTAATTAGTATTTATGGATTTCCTTTTCCACAATGTGTTAGTCAGGGTTCTCTAGAGGAACAGACCTGCTAGAACAAATTATTTTTAAAAGGGAATTTATTGGATTTGCTTATGGTAGTCCAATAGCAGTTGCAGGCCCAAGAATCAAAGAACCTGGTAGCTGCTCAGTCCACATGGCCTGATGCCTCAGCAGTCCCAATCTGGCACTGCAGATGGGGCCGGAAGGCCTGGAGGCTTCCTGAGGAGGCACTGGGTTTCGATCCACGCGGGTCTTCAGTTGGTGCTGGTCTTCAATCCACACTGGAAGGCAGCAAGCAGCTATGGCAGCCAAGTGGGAAGAAGAAAGGGCTTTTTTCACCCAGAGCTTCCTAATATGAAGTCCCCCTCTGAGTGGGGCCTCCGCTCTGAGGGAAGGGCTTCCTCCTTCAGTTAATCCTTCCTGGAAGCAACCTCAAGGATCCACCCAAAAGGGATTTCTGTGGATTACTAAACAGATCAAATTGACAACACCTTAACTATCACAAGTGATATACTTTGGAGTGGACTAGGTGTACTATCTGAGTAAGGAACCTTCCTTGTGGTTCTTAAAAAGCTATCAGCAGAAAGTGACAATAAAGGAAAAAGTAAATATATGATTATGCATAATGGTAAGTGCTATAAAGAGAAATAAAGTGTGTATGTAATATAATAGAAAATCCTTACCTGGACAGAAGAGGTTTTGAGCAGTGGACCAAAAGAATGGAAGGACATTCCAAGCATGTGGCAAATCCCTTGATGGGCAAGCACTTAGCATTTCCAAGGAACTGAAAAGAAGACAGTGTGACTAAAAGGTGATAAATGAGGGGAAAGCAGTACCAAATGACCTTGGAGAAACCAGCAGAGACTGATCATACAGGAGCTTGTAAGGAACTTGAGTGTTGTCTGAACTGCTATAGGAAACCACTTGAAGTTTTTTGTCAGAAGAGTAATGTGATCATAGATAATGAAAATTATTCAGCTACTCTGCAGAGAAGAGGTGGAAATGAAGCAAGAGTAGCTTGAAGCTAGATGGGAAACTGAGAATCCAGTCAAGTTGATGGTGTAGGAAAAGCTAATGGCTACATAAGATAGCCCATTTCAAGATATATGTAGTAAGTAAAACCAACACACATAATAAGAATAGATGTGAGGATTAAAGAAAGAAAGACTTGGATAACTAATGAGTGAGGGGGCATTTACTGCTATAAGTAAGACATGGGAAGGAATGGCAAATAAGTTTGTGGGGGAAGGATGAATCAGTGGTTCATTTTGAATGTGTGAAGTTTCAGATGCTTATGAGACATCCATTTAAGCATGCACAAGTCTAGAGCTCAAAGGAAATCTTTGTGTTGGACATACAAATGTGTTAGCATATTTAACTCTCAATAGCAAAAAAAAAGAAGTGGGCTGTTGTATTTGAATGCATGACCCCACAGACTCAGTGATTTTTTTGATTAAGACTAAACTGCCTGAGCTGGAGAGATGACTTAGTGGTTAAGGTGCTTGCCTATGAAGCCTAAGGACCCAGGTTCAATTTCCTAGTGCATGCATCTAGAGTTCATTTGCAGTGGCTAGAGACCTTGGTGTGCCTGCTCGCGCTCGCTCTCTCTCTCTCTCTCTCTCTCTCTCTCTCTCCTGCCTCTTTCTCTCAAATAAATAAATAAAATACTCTCTTAAAAAAGAAATAAACTGCCTACTTAAGTCCCCAGCAGGCAGATCTCTGTTGCAAGGGGGCTTGCCACTTAGCACAGATCTTCACTCCAGCCATATTAGGTGTGTAGAGAGCCAGTTTGAGCTCTGGCTGTTGGTGCTGGCTGCTGCTGCCAGCTATTTTTCTCTGCTGCGGATGCTAAAGTGAGCCGACTTCTCCCACCATTGATGGAGCTTCCCCTGGAATTTGTAAGCCTGAAATAAACACTTTCCTCCCATAAGCTGCTTCTGGCCAGATGTTTATTCCAGCAATGATAAGGTAACTAAAACAGCTGAGGATATGCCTCAGTAGCTAAGAGTTCTTGTTGCTTAAGCATGAGGGCCTGTGAAGTCCTGAGACCACTTAAATTCATTTCCCCAGAACCTATGTAAAAAGTTGGGAGTGGCTGTGCACATCTGTAACCCCAATCTCTAGAGAACAGAGACCAGAGGATCATAGGGGCTCAAAATCAGCCCTGTGGGTTGAGAAAGAAAGAGACGCTGTACACAGCTGAGCTAGAGTGAAAGTTCTTCTCTGGCCTCCACAGGCACATGCACAGTGCACACATCACACACATGCATACATAATACAAACATCACACATAATACACCACACCACACATACTCTATACACACACGTATGCTCATACATATGCGCAAAAGAAAAAAAGAAGTTATAGGCAAAAGAACAACAGCATGAGATGACAAAGAGCTTATCCTTATTTATGAGAAGCTGTCTTTCACACTTGTACAGGAAGGGTACAGAGGCACACATACATACAGTGGGCAGTGGGAAGCAAGGGAGGGGGGGTCCCAAGCCATGGCCAATAGCACTTTTTGGAATATATAAGGTATTGGCTTAGAAGAAAAGAAATGAGTACAAAAGAGATTTGGAGGATAAAGAGAACTGTGTCAAATGGTCATCTCAGAGATTAGAAAAGGCAAGTTTGATAGAGAAACATCACAGAATTACTAGTAATATTGAGACTATAGTTGACATTTGAAATCACATTAAAGTGAAACCTGTCTGCCTGCTTGTGTGCTTTTCTCCAGCTACATTCAGCTGCTTGGTACAAAAAAAAAAAAAGGATATAATAGGTAGATAAAGGTATCTTTGCCTAGTTTCACAAATTTATAGCAAAAATATTTTTAAGTAGAATCATTGAGTAAAAGATATGTATTAGTCCATTCTGTCCTGTCATAACAAAATACGTAAAGATGAGTAACATATAAAGAGATTTTGGCATGTGATTCTGGTAAATGGAGATTCTGAACACCATGGCACCAGTGACCCAGTGAGGGCACCTTAGCTGTATCACATCATGGTAGGAAAGTAGTAAAATAGACCAACCATGTACAGAAGAGGCCAAGCATGTAGAGTGGCCTCCCTTAATTACAACCTGGTTTCTTGAGAAGTAGTTTAGTCACATAAGACCAGTCCAATTCCTGAGAAATAGCATAAGAAAAACAGGACCCTATGACCTAGTTATCTTCCACTTGGCCCCATCTACATTGGGGACCAAGCCTCTAGCACATGAACCTTTTTGTGGGACAAATCATATCCAAGCCACAGTGGAGTATTACACTTTAAGTGTTGGCAGATATCACTACTAATAATTCACATTAGCCTGTTTCAACACAACAAAAATTAAAACATTAACTGGATTGTAGTGTAACTCAGAAGTTTCAAAAGCAAAATTTTAATGCAATTTAAGGAGGTATGATACAGAAGTTTTTGTGTAATTCATCTTTTGTGAGGCTGCTGCTATGTGCATGCTGGCTGAATAAGAGATTTGGCTTTGTGTGTGTGGGTGTGTGTGCGCGCGCGCATGCACTTGAAAATACATAATGACACCTGAAACTCTGTAAGCTAACTGAAAAACAAATTTAAAAATTAAAAGTGATCTATCTTGCCCAAAATGAACATGAAAATTTCATAAATGAGCCCAGGGTATAACATAAGTGGTTCTCAGTTATTACCACTGATGTTTCACAGTGCCTTCCCACTGTGCAAGTAAGTCTCTGTCAGAAAAATTGGAGTGGTTTGGCTAGAGACAACTGAAATTTGCTATGAGTGGGATAGAGCTGTCAGACTTACATGGCTTTATCTCTTTAAAATATATGGTCTACCCTTTCATTTGCAGTAACTGTAAAGCCCATTTGGGGCCATAGTAGCCCACAGTTGGCTCCCCGTATTCTAACGAAGGCACTGCACATCTCTCAAGAGGGCTGCTGCCCTTCCGGCTCACACATCAAATAGGAAACACAGAGTGGTTTGGTCCCAAGATTCATTCTGGGTGTCCATGTTTCTGTAGTTCTTTCCTTTCACTTACCAGTCAAAGGTTATTATAACTAATTGGGTGTCTGTTCTCCACTGGCTCCCATGGTTTGATCTGCACACACTTCACTTCACTGATGGAATCACCATGTGGCCTGGGGAATGAGGGCTGATCAAAGTGCAAACCATCCTCTTGCTCCCATACTCTTTCCTGGAACTTCAGCTCTGCCTCCAGAAATGCCCTCTAAAACTTGGATCATACACTTTTTTGATAAAATGATATAACTCAGAGAATGTAAGCATCTTGAATTATAAAGCTCAGCTTTCAAAGCTTAAGTGTGTTTGAATTTAAGCCAGTCAAATGAACTAAAAGCTGACTGGGGGAAGGCAGACCCAGGAAAATGAGGAGTGACTCTGGCTGAGCAGAGGATGCCTTGCTAGGAGCCCTTCAGGGATGAGGAACTCTCAGTTGTTGCTTCCTACATCATCATTGTGAATCTAAGACATATGTTTAATGAATTGTAGATGATATGAAATTTAGAGTTCTTTTCCAAGGCATAGAAAATGTAAGTGAGAAATACAAAGAAGGAAAAAAAAAAGTGCCACATTTCCCATCTATAAAAGCCTCAGATAAGCAACCTGGAGCTTAGGAAGGAAAGGATCTGGAGGAGTCAGAACAGAAAGCAAAGCAAGATGTTACTGGCTTGGCTGAGTAATGGAAAGAAGAAGGCAGGGGACAGGGAGGTGTAGATGAAAGACACAGTAAGAGATAGAAATAAAGGACATGAAGGATTGAACTGGCGAGGTCGACAGTAACAATGAAACCAAAGGATCCACTTTTACATTTTGCTCCCATTTATGTGACACACCCACCAGGATAGTATTATCCTAAATCACATCAACACTACAAATTCCAGAATACATTGTGCTCCCCTAAGGGTAGGGGAGTTTAGTACACTCTCCAAGCAAGGGTGGACTGCTAAAAATTTTTGCAAAGAATTTGAGTTGATATATGCATAGTTGGACCCATAATATTCTCTACCAGAAATTTATACCAGCTTCATTCCTCTCAACTCCAGTGGGTCCTGATCCTAATATAATAATGAACACACCAAATCAGTCCTTCCCCATAACTTATTTTATGATTAAGATGTTCTCTCCAGAGCTCAATCCTGCATTTATTCCCACTTGGAATTCCCACCCCATGCTTCTTCCAGTTAGTGTCATCTGCAAACTTAATGATGACCATATCTGCCTTTTAGCCTCGGGTCCTTAGAAACAGTGTTCTTTGTATTTATTTTCAAAGTTGTGAGCAGATGGCCATGCTGCATGAGCTCAAACAGTGAAATCTGAACCAAACAAATGTGAACGAGATGGACTCCCCAGGACTAGTGTTAAAGTTTACATTATAGGACTTAATTTAATACAGGAGTTTGGGTTATTATAAAACCCTATGTTAAAGTTGTTCTGATAAATCTGTTATAGTGCTATCAGAGAAACAGCATCTGTATAAATGATTTACACATACATCTATTTTTACAGCCACAATAAAGTTGTAGATTGCTATGTAACTGTGCAAACACCAATTTCAGTAAAACTAAAAATTTATCTGGACCTGATTTCTAACCACAGTACTGGAGACTAAGATATCCATCCACTGTCATGCCCAGTCTTCTTCCTACTCACCCCCACACTCAGGTCCTTAAGTGGCATATATTACTGTGCTTCTGGGGATATGGACTTCTTTTCTGAGGAACGATGGCAACTGTCATATCATATTGTTCTGTGGAATAACTAGGGTTTGTGCAATGCTGGGAAATAAATCTTAGACAATGAATTCTTAGATAAACCTTTCGTGTAATTTGTTCTTTGAACATATATAGAAATGTCTAAAATACAGGATAGGTATTGTTACTAGAGAATTGTCATCATGATTAAATGTTTCAACTTAAATTTTTGATTATTGCATTTTGATTACATTAACAGTTTAAGTTGAAGCATTATTCATACTGCTATTAAAAGCTATCAAAAACTACTATGCTCATACCACCAAATTTCTGAAATCTTTTAAGGCGGTGAAATACTGGAAGTCTTTCAACCAGTCTCACCCTTCTGACTCTGCCTGGCCCCCAACCCACCCCACTATTGTGTTTCACTTTCAGCTCCTCGGAGAACCAGAGGCCACACACTTAGATGAAGGTCACTCCAGCAGCATATGGGTCTGCTTGGCTTTCACTTTAATTTAATATAGAAGTTGGTATTGTAATCAAACTAAAACCTACATCAAAGTTGTTCTGACACATCTAATAATATGATCGCTATATGCCATAAGAGACATTATTCACCTATCAAATTCAGGGCAAATTCTCCAATTTCCTGTAACTACCAGCTGCCATCTTCTCTCCCATTAAAGGATTTTCCAGCCAGGCATGGTGATGCAAGCCTATGATCCTTGCACTAAGGTAGTTGAGGTGGGAGGATCACTAGTTCCAGGCTAGCCTGGGATACATAGTAAACCCCTGTATCAAAATAATAATAACAAATAAAAATACAGTAAAGCTTTTCCTTGCATAGTAAATAAAAGCTACTTTGGATCTCTCTTAAGCTATCTTTTCATTAGATGATGTATAAGTCTCTCTTCTAGTTTTTAAGTATTCTATTCTATGTGATAGTATACACCCACAAAATAAATAAAAAGAAGATATGATCCCAGCATAAGGTTTTTAAAAGTAAAGATTCAATAGCAATGAAAATGTATCACTTCAAAAAATGCCATCAAAGAAATAAAAGGTGAATCTTTGTCCTTTTCTTCAGTCTCTCTCAGATTGTTATGGTATTTTTATTTGCAATTTAATGTTCTAAGTAAATAAAATTAAAACTTAAATAGCATGGATTATCATTCAGCTTTGTAATATGCATTTAAGTTAATGAATTTTTGAGTATTATGTAGAATTATCAAAGTTATGTAATTTGTATTGTACACACACGTGTACATCGTTTCTACCAGAACAGTGAAAACACAATAAAAATCTAACTCAACAGTTTTTATTCCACTTTTAGATGTTTGAGCTTTCTGGGTTTTTTTTATTTTTTTCTTTAATATTTTTATTGAAAACTTTAATTCATAAAGTTAACTGCAATTTGGTCATATTCACATGGGGTTATACTCTTATGTCCCCTCTCTCCTGTCCCCATTCTACTATGGTCCTCCTCAGTGGGGTTACCAGTAATCACTGTGGGGTCATGAATATACCAGTCAGACTCTGTGGTGCGAACAATGCTAAGAAGTACACCTTCTCCCACTCTGTGTCTCTTACATTCTTTCTGCCTCCTCTTCCACAATGTTCTCTGAGCTTTGGAGGGCTGTGAAAAGTCTTTATTTAGCTTTCTGAACCTCAAATTGTCTGTTTTTATGAGTTTTGAATATCCTCAGTGTGTACCAACATCTCCATGTTGGAAATTCTCCAGCTAGCTGTGAAAGTAGCACTTGTATTAGTCTGCCACTTCCTCTGTAACATCTCCTGGGCCCTGGCAGAAGTGATAGAGATGACTTGTCTCATGCTAGGCAGTTGGCTTTCTTTTTTTGTCATGCTGAATGGGTCTTGGGTCTCCCAAGTATTGCTGCTATGTGTTAAAAGCAGATTCTCTAGTCTAGAGTGAGAGGAGCATGGATCAGAAGGGATAAACATAGACATTTAGAAGGCTTTTTGATGGGCATAACCTTTTTTTAGCCACCTTTTAAAAAGGATTAGGGAATAGATACCAGGGAGACAGAAATCACAAACAAAACCACTGGCTCAGTCAAAAGAAGCTCGTTACATTATAAAAGGAGCCTGACCTTTTTGGCGCTCTCATCCCATTTATGGAAAGAACAACAGAAATTCTTGTTACTATCTTTGGCTAAGGAGGTAGAAAAGATAGGAGTAAGATTTGCCATTTTCTCATGAGAATTGATAAGGAAACTTACATGGCACAGAAGTGAAACATCAGGTATTAAATCTATATACTATTTAAACTTTAATTCTTATTTATTCATTTATTTACTTGAGAGAGAGACAGAGAGAAAAGAGGTAGAAAGAGATGAGTATAAGTGTACCAGGGCCTCCTGCCACTGCAGAGGAACTCTGGATGCATTTGCCACTTTGTAAAGCTGGCTTTAACATGGGTACTGGGAATTGAACCCAGACCATTGGGCTTTTTCAAGCAAGTGCCTTTAACCACTGAGCCATCTCTCCAGGCCCTAAACTTTAATTCTTAATAATACAAGAAAGTTTTATGTGTGTGACATTCATGTATGTATACATGGATATTCATATGTGTATAGGTACATGTGTATGTACAGCTACATGTACATTTGTGTGCACATACCTATGGAAACCAGAGGTCAATATCCAATATCTTTCTTGGTCACTCTCCACCTTATTTTTTGATATAGTGTCTCAGAGTAAACCTAGAGCTCTCCAAGTTGGCTAGAATAGATAGCCAGTGAGCCCTAGGGGTCCTCCTGTCTCTACCTCCTCAGCACTGGGATTATGGCATGCACCACCACACCTAGCATTATTATGTGATGGGCAGAGATCCAAACTCAAGTCTTCATGTTCGTATAGTGAACACTTTACTCACTAAGCCATCCCCCCCTACTTATACTTTCAATGCAATTTCTACCCCTGAAAACTTCAGAATATTGGTGAGAAGGGACTAGGAAGATAGTTCAGTGGTCAAAGGTGTGTGCTTGTAGAATGGTAATGATAGCAAAACTGGGATAAAATTTTCCATCCAGCTCACATTATGTGGATAGTGTGACTCTGTACATATCATTATGCTTTTGTTAATGTCAGAATCATCAAGTTATGTAATGGGTTTCTAGTAATGTCATCATTCCAGATTCAACAAGCTATTTTTCAGCCTACAGATTTCTAAAGTTCGACATTCCTTTGAACTTTGAAAATCTTACACATTTCAAAGAGCTTACATTCTGTTTCATATGGGTTTCTATGACAAATTTGCTCTTCTTTTCCATTTCTCTATCAACTGATATTTCTTTATACAAAGTCTTAAAAGCCTATAAATGAAACTATTTAGTCATATAATGATTGATTTTCAATATTTTGGTCACTTTATGTGAAAATATCAGAGGTAAGTACTGAGTCCATATTGTGACTCCCCATTTGCACTTATTAAGGATAAGAACTTTTATTGGCAAAATACCTACTCCAAAATGTCCCTGTCACTAACCCATAGTTACTTCCTGAATGGTAAGGGCAGATGATGACTGAAAACTCAATAAACCTTTTCAATGCTGGTATGCTGTGCCCAAACAAAAGCACTTGTTTGCTGTCTCTGTTCATATGTCAGCAGACATATAGGAGTTATGCCACAACCCAGAAAACTCCTGGGATAGGGAAGACCCCTTTGATTGATTTTGTTTCTAGTATGTTCTTTGTTGGATATGATCCAGTTTGGAATTATGGGTTTACCAGTTAATTACCATGCCTCCTTTTTACTTGGTGTCAACAAAAATGGTCACCATACTGATACCTGTATATAAGACCAGGACAAGATCCAAGCATTCTGCATCTTTTCCCTTCTGCCTCTGTCTCCTCTCAGGATTCCCAGATGGAGGCCAGTTTGAACCCATAGGTCTTGTGGTCCTCAGTCTGTAACTGCACTGCACACCTCATACATTTCCTTCTTCACAAGCAGCAAAGGATCAGCCTCGGTTATAGGAGGTGAAGAGGAACAAAGGCGTTGTTTCCCTCTAGACTATTATCTTATTCATGCCCTGACTTCAGGTTGCAGTAAGCACCTTGGAGATTTAAAATTTTATTTGTAAATCATATAAATCCTTATGTCAATGAAAATATCCTAAAAGTCTTCATACATACAATTTCTTCTTGAAGGATGATCTTGCCTTGCATCATGCACCTTGAAACCTGCATCCACTTGCGTTTGGGCCTTGCAGATCAGAGTCTAGAAGCTAGATGACTTTAGTAGATCCTATAAAACAACAGGCCACATAATGTATCTTTGAAAAGTGATATGGGATAAAATTTAGAACCATTTCCTGAAAATCCAGGTTTTAAATCTCTCTACAGATAGCCCTTCAGTCTATAAAATTGTATCTTCTTCTGCTCGGTAGTGAAGGAGAGATGGAGATGTGGACTTACTTATCTGCAGGCAGTGTTTCTTTTCCTCAGGAAAGATCATGAACTTAAAAGAACCTCAAGTGTAGAAAGTCTATCTCTGATGTTCAAAAAATGGAAAGGAAATATCCTTACCTTGCTAATGCCAACTGAGCACTGGGCATATGTGCCCTGCAGAAGGTAGATTGATAGACTCCTGTTGTCATGCTTTCCCACCAGTTACACATTGTAGCCATTTCAGGTTCAGCCATGCATGCCAGATTGAATGAAATGCTTTTTTAAAAGTCTTCAAGGCAGGAAAACATCTTTCCCCAACTGGTATTTTTTACATATTTGTTAATGAGTGTCTGCACAATAAAGATGTGGTCTGTGGCTTGTTTTCCAAGAAGGCATCCAATTTGGCTCTTGTAGATGTTGCTGCTACTCAGATATCATTTAATTCTTTAATTGAAGCAGCTGCAGAATAGTTTGTGAACAACACAAACACAATGTTCCACAGGCTTTCCTGGAGCTCTCTGGGTGGAGACCACCTTTGCTTGTGTTCTGGATTCCTTGAGCTTGTCAGAGTACTTGGCTGTCAAGAAAGCATCTCCTCTGTAGCCACTGTAGGCTAGTGTTGACCTATTGAGATGGGGGCCAGTCTGTACTGATTTCAGACTCATTTTCCATCCTGAGACTGAGGAAGGTACCATCAGGATGTCACTCTGGACAAAGTTCTCTCCAACTGTGTGTCTAGAGATTTCTCCTCTATTGTCTGCCCATAAGACAGCAGTTATAACCTCCTCTCTAAACACATTAAATGTACTCTAATTTTTCTTTCTTACTCAAGTTCTTTTGGTGCATAAAACTTAGTTGTTAAAATCAGGAAAATGTATTTGGTTAAAGAAAGAACCCACTTAGTCATAGGGGTTCATACTTACCTGCCCATCAATACCCAAAGGAGGAAATGTGGCATCTCGCAGCATTAAAACTCTGCTTGGAAACTTTACTGGATTTTGTCTAATTAAATTTGGAGTGCTTGATGGTATGAGACTGTGTATTAGTTATTTCTGTTGGTCCAGTGCATCACAGGTACACAGCAAATGTTTACTGATGATGATGATGATATCTAGCCAGGAAGCTGTTTTAGATATTATCCATTCATTCTTATGTATTTGTAGAACTTTGCCCACAAGCTGACTCTAACACTTTGGGGAACACATGTAACTGATCCCCAGCTTTTATATGAAAGTGCAATTTTTCACTGTTAACCTTTGTATTTCTGCCCACTTTTCTTTATCCTTTTCCTGTTCCCCCCCCCCCCCCATGGGTACTTTATCTTCTGTTTATTCTCTTTTCACTACTTAGCTTGTTTGGATTCTGTCTTACCTGCCTTAAACTATATTTTCCCCATTTTTGATCCTTTCAAGAATATATTCAGAGCTGGGCCTAGTGGTGCATGCTTTTAATCCCACCACTCAGGAGGCAGAGGTAGGAAGATTGCTGAGTTTGAGGCCACCCTGAAACTACATAGTGAATTTCAGGCCAGCCTGGGCTAGAGAAAGACCCTGCCACAAAAAAAAAAATGGATGGCTTAGCAGTTAAGGTGTCTGCCTGCAAAGCCAAAGGACCCTGGTTCGATTCCTCAGGACCCACGTTAGCCAGATGCACAAGGGGCGCACATGTCTGGAGTTCATTTGTAATGGCTGGAGGCCCTAGCTCACCCATTCTCTCTCTCTCTCTCCCTCCCTCCCTCCCTCCCTTTTTCTCTGTAAAATAAATAAATATAAAATATTTTAAAAATATATTTAAAAAATAAAAAAGAAGAATATATCCCAATATGATACATAGGAACAGACTTACATAAAACACCTACTCACTCCACACACTGGGCTGTTCTCTTTACACATACTATCTTGTCTTCAAGAGACACTTGTATTGTGTTGCCTTGTCTCATATTGTCTTGTTTTGACTTGTAGATAGGCACATATATTTTTTTACAAAAGAGAATTCTGAGGATTAGAAGGAAAGTACTTACAGTATGGCAGACTTGCCTAGAAAGTGCTCAAGCTAAACTAGAATGCAAGACTCACTTCAGTTACTAACACCCACATCATAGCTTGCAAAAAGACTTAAAGGAGATGTTCTGAGTGAAATAAGCACTTAGCCCCAGCTATCTACACACCTGCCCTCTGCCTAAAAATCCTGTGTTCCTCAAGTCCAATTCTCTATCACTGCCCTCCTAGTTGCTTCTGACCAACCCTGGAAGAAAGCTGAATCATATTCAAGAAATTCCCTGTTCATCTTACTTACCTTCCTGCTTTGAATTTTGAAGAGAGCTTAATGTCTATATTGGGACACTAAACTCTGGGAGAGTTGACTTCCCTCACTCCCACTTCATGAGTAACAGTCAAACAACAGTGGAGGAATAAAAAATTACAAGCAGGAACTAGTTCCACCTGTCAGGAGTGGAGCAGGCATTTCCCAGGCTTCATGTGATCATCTGTTGACCACAAGGAAGGTTTTTTCTAGTTTAGGATTTGCAGTTCAGTGTAGGTGAGTGACTTACAATAAACCTAAGTAAAAACAACAGCTTTAGCTAGAATTTGAATCCTGAGTTCTGACCACAAAACCCATGCTTTTGCCTATTCAAGGAGTTTACACAGCATCCAGAAATCCAAAGTGCCCAAGGAACCAACACATTGCAAAGGCAAAAATGGCAATTCAAACATTTATGCATGGAAACTTTAGTTAGGTGGGATGACCTGAAGAAAATTTTCTTAAATAAACCTTAACAGGGCTAGAGAGATGGCTTAGCAGTTGAGCACTTGCCTGTGAAGCCTAAGTACCCCGGTTCGAGGCTCAATTCCCCAGGACCCATGTTATCCAGATGCACAAGTGGGCACATGCATCTGGAGTTCGTTTGCAGTAGCTGGAGGCCCTGGCATGCCCATTCTCTCTCTCTCTCACTTTCTCTCTGTGTCTGTCACTCTCAAATAAATAAATAAATAAATGAACAAAAAATTATAAAAAAATAAACCTTAACAGAACATTAGACATTCATATATATCACCACCAATTATAAAATTTGAGTTTAAGGAGGGAATTTCTCCCCTCCTCCACTCCAGAAAAATACAAATACATACTGAGGTATGTCAAAATATCCATTTATGAGATACTCTATGATGTTTGTAAAGGGTATCCACCAACATTTCCTATTTGTCATTCTCTAGGTCAGTGGCTTTCCAAACATGGAATTTCTGCAAACAGTCTTGGTGTTACAACTAGGGAAAGGTATGATAGTGGCATCTGGTTGTCCAGGCCAAACTATAGCACATGGCAGCCTCCCATAACTGAGCATCACTAGACCCACATTGTTAATAGTACTGAGGGTAAAAGTGATATAGTCTAACACAGCTGCCTGTGTTTCTATAGAAAGGATCATTCCTGTTCCCCTGGTTTTGGTTGTTTTCCTTGTTCTCTCATTTGTTTCATTTTTTTTTTTTATGAGAGAGGGTTTCACTATGTAGCCCAAGCTGTTTGGCCTCAAATTCAGAATCCTCCTGCCTCAGTCTCCCATGAACTGCAGTTTCTGGCATATGCCACTATGCCTCACTTGTTTCCTTGCATACTTCATAACTGTGCTCAGGATTAGGAACTTCCCAAGTAATCAGGGAGACTCTACTCTATCTAGAAAATTTGGCAATCCTAGTGAAAATAAGAGATCTGTTATTACTTCCCCTTTCTTGGATGCTGAAATCCACCTTAATGTTGAGATTTGGGTAGTCTGTTCCTTTTCTCTCATTAATTGTCAAATTTTTCCCATGTTGGCTCATTGTACCTCAGGCCCCTCTGTGAAGGTCTCAATAATGACCTTCCCACCTGGGCTGAGGCTCTGTCAATGCTCAGGTATTTAAATGGCAGCAAAGACAAGTACATGGCTTTGGAGGCAGTTCAAGCAAGGAGAAATGCCTTTACCTCTTGCTTTCCAAAGCATCTAATTTAGCCAGTTTTAGTGACTCTCACAGAAGCATTCAGTGGAAGGAAAAGGATGTGGCCAATTTCCATCTTCAACACAGTGGCTCTGAATGCTAAAGCATCCCAGTGAAGTCAGTAATTAGTGAGGCGAGATGGTTTTTCCTCTGCCTGTGTGCTCACATGTGATCCATCTGATCAGGCTGACACTTTTAGTTGTAAAAAACCAAAAACAAAAGTAACACTTTATATTTTATGAATTTAAAGATCTGCAATAATGAGTTTTCTCTACATAATTTTAATGCATTCATTCATTCAACAAATATTTATTGAGCCCCTACTGTGTGTCTAATCACTGGCTTCTAGCCGAAGCTACAACTGTACCGCTTATGTAAACTACTTTGTGTCTCTAGCCCTTAGTGTCTTCCTCGGCAAAAAGAATATAAGTAATAATA
This sequence comes from Dipus sagitta, assembly GCA_036346955.1. Lineage (NCBI taxonomy): Eukaryota > Metazoa > Chordata > Mammalia > Rodentia > Dipodidae > Dipus > Dipus sagitta. Next base: position 37,965,267 of record CM070770.1, read on the forward strand.
CCTCCTCATGAAATTGCTTCCTGAATTCAGTGAGAGAATGAAATGAGAGCTGAGTTTATCTTAAACACTAAAGAATATTGTTGGCCCTGGCTCCAAGAAAACTACAGCCTCCCCTAGGATGGAGTACAGGAGAAAGCTAAACTCTGAAGTAGAAAGAGGCTTCCCTGGAGGAAGCTTCATTTAGGTGAAAGCACAAGGAATGAGGAGGAGTTAGCCAGTGGGGTCAGGGATCAAGGAAAGAAATACACAGACCAAGGAAGCAGTATATCTAAAGCAGGGTATGAGAATCATCTTCAAGAAGTTTCAGGGAAGAAATATCAAGATGCTGGAGAGTAGAGGGAGAAAGCTGGATGGAAAGACACTACCCTAAGAGCAGTGAAAGGGAAAATATGCTACTTGCACTTTAAAAGAGACTGACTGGTGCGTTCACTCCACAGAGAATACCAATAACCTCACTTAGGGGTGCCCTCAGTGGATGGGGGCAGGAAAGAAGGCATATAACAGTGTAACCAATGCAAATATGACCACTATGTGATATGCAATATATTCATACAGTAAAGTTTATAATCAGTGTTTCAAAATAATGCCAAGCTTTGCGCAGTGGCAGCATCAGCCAGTGAGGTCTATCCGAGGCATGATTATTGCTAATTGAAAACTTTTCCTAAAGCAATGTCAAAAAAACATTCTTTCTAGTTGCAAGGGTCAAGGAGAGCAATGAGAAAAAATGTAGTGCTTTGAAGACCTCCATATTTAAAACAGGAATAATGAGGAACATTAGATTTTTAGGAAGAAAAATGGATAAAATGTGAGTTTTTTGTTTATTTGTTTGTTTTGGTTTTTTGAGGTAGGGTCTCGCTCTAATTCAGGCTGACCTACAGTTTACTATGTAATCTCAGGTTTGCCTCAAACTCATGGCAATCCTCCTGCAATGTCAAAAAAACATTCTTTCTAGTTGCAAGGGTCAAGGAGAGCAATGAGAAAAAATGTAGTGCTTTGAAGACCTCCATATTTAAAACAGGAATAATGAGGAACATTAGATTTTTAGGAAGAAAAATGGATAAAATGTGAGTTTTTTGTTTATTTGTTTGTTTTGGTTTTTTGAGGTAGGGTCTCGCTCTAATTCAGGCTGACCTACAGTTTACTATGTAATCTCAGGTTTGCCTCAAACTCATGGCAATCCTCCTACCTCTGCCTCCCGAGTGCTGGGATTGTGTGCATGCTGAGTAAAGGTTGAGGATGAGTCCAAAAATGATACTGGAGTATTTGACTCAACTATTGGGATTCAAAGGAAACTTGGACTAGAGGAGGAATTGATACATTGGATATTTTACATACTAATTTTGAGGTACTTATAGAGATATAGAAAAGGCATTTAGGTACATAGATCCATTCTTTAATATATTTTTGAAAGGGGATTAAAAGGAACTAGTTCAAGCTTAACAAACCTATCAACAGAAATATGAATGTTAATTCTTTTTAAAAATGTTTTTTCTCATTGTAAATGTCTAATCTGGAAAGTTTAGAAGCTATTCTTCAAAAGAAAATTAACCTATGATCCTACTGCAAGAGATGACTATTCCATTCATTGAGAGTCCACTCATAGGATCATTCTATTTTAGTGTGTTCTTTTTCTACAAACTATAATGAGCATATTTTGAAGTCATTAATCATTCTTCTAAAATATGATTTTAGTAATAAAATAGTCAAAGTTGAATCTACCATAATTTATCTATTAGAATACTTACTAAGAAATTATTTCAGATTTTATCCATTGACTCAAGCCAATCAACATTCTTTGGTTATAAGGAGAAAAGGAGAGGAACTCCAGATAACTTAAACAGAGAAGAAAAATGCTAAAACACCCAGTTTAGAAAGGATGCATTGCGACAACACATAGAATCTAGATAACAGCACCCATGAATGATGTCACTGCAAAAAATAAGTGTGCACCAGGGTTGGGAAGATCACTTATTTGGTAAAGTACCTGCCTTACAAGTATGAGGATCTGAGCTCAATCCCCAGTACCCACGTAAAATGCTGGGCATGGAGCATATACCTATAATCCCAATGCAGGGGAGGTGGATGGACACAGGAGGATTCCTGCAGCTTACTGATAAGCTACCATACAGCCTGAGTGAGAAGCTCCAGGCCAGTGAAAGACTGTCTCAAAGAGAAGTGAACAGCAACACCCAAAGCTTTCCTGTAGTCTCCACATGCACGTGCATACAGTTTTACCTCTGACTTTTTGGGCCGAGGCAATATCACCTACCTTTGTACAGTGAACAGAAGTAAATAAATATAAAGAAATAAAACTAGGCTGGAGAGATGGCTTAATGGTTAAGGTGCTTGCCTGTGAAGCCTGAGGACCCATGTTCGACTCTCTAGGTCCCACGTAAGCCAGATGCACAAGGTGATGCAAGCATGCAAGTTTGCACATGTGCACAAGGTGGTACATACATCTGCAGCTCGATTACAGTGCCTGAAGGCCCTGGTGTGCCAATTCTTTCTTTCTCTTTCTCTCCCTCTTTCTCATAAAAAGAAGGAAAAAAAGGCCAGTCTATTTGGCTAGCCTCAAAAGAAAGAAAGAAAGAAAGAAAGAAAGAAAGAAAGAAAGAAAGAAAGAAAGAAAGAAAGAAAGAAAGACCGACCTTGAACATAAAAGGCCAAGTAGACAAAGGCACTGTAAGTGCAGATTTATACTAAAATCATTGCTCTACCTTCTAGCCTAGAAGCAATGATAACTGGATAGTTTTGAGTAGTCAAAATGGGTTGAAGAGAATTTCTTTCCCTCTAGAAAGGCAAACATAGAAAAATATACCTTCTAAAATTTACAAATATGTTTTACCACATGGGAATTTTCTGAATCTAGCTTTCAGTTCCTTCTCTGGAAAAGATGGAGTAACAAATTCTTTCCCCTGCATGTTAGGTTTGGCATCCGGCCATATCTTGTGTTGAACCAACAATGATATTCCTCTTCATCTCCTCTTGGCTCTCCAAGACCAGCTGTCTAAGGGAAGCGTAGTACTGCTATGGTAGTTATGCCCACTCAGAGTGAACTAAGGTTTTATGACCTTGCAAGTCACATAAAATGCTCCATATGGGTGTGGCGGCACATGCCTTTAATCCCAGCACTCAGGAGGCAGAGGTAGGAGGATTGCCATGAGCTTGAGGCCACCCTGAGATTACAGAGTGAATTCCAGGTCAGCCTGAGCTACAGCAAGACCTTACTTCAAAAAAAAAGTTCCATAAAGGAAAAATATTTGTAATTTTACTATTCTATGCCCATGCATGTGTACTTCCCAGAAGCAAAAAAGTAGTGAAGTAGGTAAGCTAAGGCATGTAGAGCAAAGCCCAGTGGAGCTATAGAAAACCATGATGCCTAACCTTGCAAATTGTTTCATTCTCATTCAGCGTGGGAACCTCTGATCAGCTTCAGGTGAATCTTAACTTGATTGCTCACTCAATCAAAGAACATTTATTGAATACTAAAGTCTGTGGTACTAGCCTGCAAAGATAAGTGGTTCAAATAGCTTCTGTCTAATGACACTTAACCATCTCAACACACACACATGCATGCACGCACACATACATACACCAGGTATCCAGGTATGCTTGTCAGGGTGACCTGAAACATAACTGTAAACATTAAAAATATTTTAATGAAGCTCTAATTAACCTTTCTAAGAATAAAGATGAGAAAAAGTGGGCTGGAGAGATGGTGAAATGCTAAGTGGATAAGGCACTCACCTGTGAAGCCTAAGGACCTAGATTCGATTCCCCAGTACCCATGTAAGCCAGATGCACAAGGTGACACATGCATCTGGAGTTCATTTATAGTGGCTAGAGGCCCTGAGGAGCATACATTCTCTCCATCTCTCTTTCTTTTTCTCTCTTTCCTTTCTCTGTCTCACACACAAATAAATAAATAAAATGTTTTTTTTTTAAAGCATAAGAACAAGCAACATTTATTAAATACTTTCATGTATAAAGCAGTTCCCAGTAGATTATCTCATTTAACCCATATGAGGACTGGGATACTTTAGAAGCAATAAATAACTTTCAGGACTTGATTGATTATATATAATATATACATATATATATAGCCTTTCAACTATAAGTAAATTACTTTTCCACTTTTGCTTCTCTGGGAAGGCCTTCATGATTTCCCCCAGTCATAAAAATTAATTTCTCTTCTGAATTCCTGAAAGGCTACAACTATTCTCTGTTCATGTGGCACTTTATTTAGTAAACCTCATTTTATAGAGATGTTTACACATGTCTTTGCCCCAAAGTCTCTTGAGCATAGAATGAAAGCTTGTTCATCTTTTCATCTTGCAAACTGAAAGGAATACCTGCACAGCATTAACCATGCTCAGAAAATGCTTATAGAATAAGACTCAGTTATTATATTCATAGCTGTCACTGGGCTGGACAGAGCCTAGGGCGATGTTCCAGGCCCCTGTTTATCAATCATCCTCTGCAGTGTATCAGAAAAGGTCTCAGGGGCATGCAGTGTAAACAACCCAGTCCATAAGCCCAAGTCATGTCTACATTTCCACAAATGGCTTCCGCATGTCACTTTCTGACCTATTGATATAAACTCCAGTTTTGTTCCATCAGATTCCCAGATCTGAAAGTCAGACTTGAAGGAGCAGCCCATGTGGGTCCAGGCAAAAGGTTAGACACTACCTGAGTAGAGTTCTAGGGTTTAGGGTATGCAAAGAATGGTATAAAAAGCAGTGGTAGGGCTGGAGAGATGGCTTAGAGGTGAAGCGCTTGCCTGTGAAGCCTAAGGACCCTGGTTCGAGGCTGGACTCCCCAGGACCCACGTTAGCCAGATGCACAAGGGGGCATACACGTCTGGAGTTCATTTGCAGTGGCTGGAGGCCCTGGCGTGCCCATTCTCTCTCCCTCTCTCTATCTGCCTCTTTCTCTCTGTCTGTCGCTCTTAAATAAATAAATAAATAAATAAATAAATAAATAAAAAATAACAAATAAAAAAAAAAAGCAGTGGTAGCTCTGTGGGCCTTTTGCCTCATGGAAAGGGTTGAAATGTTTGGCCCTCTGAAGTAGGTGTACCCTTGTCTAGCTATAGATTTTTGGAAATAGTAAATATAAAACACAGTGAATGTAGTATGTGGATAAAGAAAAACTCTGGAAAACATGCAGTAGATTCATAGGTACCAAAAAATGATAAAAAGAAACCAAAACTCAATCATGGAAGTATATCATACCATTATATACCATTATTAGTCACTACTACTTTATCTTTGACCATTTTTATAGATATTTTCTTTGTATGTTTATACCTAGAAGAATTTTGTATCATTAAGCTTCAGTGGGCTGAGGCAGGGTTAGGAAGTAGTGGAATCGAGACTGGAAGAGAAACATTGCCGCTGCTTCGGGCAGCCAGTTGCCATCCCATCTCCTGGAATCAAGGATGTGAGCATCTGGAAGCTATGAATCCTGTTCACACTCATTCTTTATATATAACCAGTCACCTATTCCTATCAGTGTTAGCTCAATGTCTCTCAAATTCCTCTTTTCTGTAATTTCATTCCTTTAATAAAAGCCATGATCATCTTTCTTCTAAATTAACCTCTTCAAATCATTTTTGCCAATCCATTTTCTGCAAAGCAGTGAAAGTCAATTTGATAAATTTAAATTGAATAATGTTGCTTTGTCTGTTCACATTCCATAATAACTTCTCATTGATTTAAAGTAGAATTCTAAAATCCTTAGATTCATGGGAACTGACCCTGCTGCCTTCTTCTTGTCCTACAGTTGCCTTTACTTGCAAGGCTGATGAGGTTGAAGTGGTCTGCATTCAGATTTCAACACACTGAACTTCTTCTCATCCTAGAACCTTTGCACATGCTCTCAGCTTGCCCAAAACACTTTCTGATCTCACCCCTCTCTTATTAAAGTACTCAATATCACTCTGATATATTCTATCCTGAACCTAGACTGGATCAGATCCTTGGCTATGGGGTCTCATGGAATCCTGCCCCATCAGAGCTATGGAAATTAAGAAATTACCAAACTCATATGGTTAAGGACTTTCCTAATAGGTTATAAGCTTAAAAGGTATCCCAAGTGCCTGGCCAGGAGCTTAAACATAGTAGGCTTTCCACAATTGGATTCCAGTTCCCACAAACACCAGGCTACAGGAACTGGTAGAATAGTTTCAGACCTAAAGGAACATACAGCCAGCAGTTATTCCCGTAAATTCTAAAACCCTGTCAGTTTCTCCTTTCCTATTTATTTTGGTTCAACTCACTCCATACACTGCCTTGTCTAACTTTCAGACAGCAATTGACTTTCTGACAAATACCAGAGAAAAAGGAAAGATTTAAAACTCCTGTCATTTGAGTGTCACCTGCTATTAGTTTTTCCCTTCCAACTAATAAATGAGCATTATTTTTCTCCAACTTCTCTCATGCCTGATACATTTAAAGAGTGTCTGTCTGTATTTCTCTTTGTCCCTTAAAAATTGCAATGTATTCCTTCCTCTGGGATTTTTTTTTTTACTATTGACACAAAAGGCCACAATATTTGCCTTCTCTGTTAATGACTATCTGAAAACTTCCATCATAGGTTATCTTTCATCCAATGCCTTTGTTGTCATTGTTGTTAGATATGTGTATGTTCTTTATTCTTTTCTTGTCTATCATATATTTATTTTTTCATACCTTTCTCCTATACAGATATTCAGAAGTTATTCCATTTGAATAATTTTATTTGGTATCATATGAATGTAATATATTCATCAGTTTAAAAAGAGAGGAAGATGGGATAAAGGAGAAAAAGGAAGGAAGGAAGGAGAAGGAATGCAATGGAGGAAGGGGAGGAGGGAGGACATATTATTTAATTCTGCTGAAAACTGGTTTTCACAAGGGAGAAGTTAGGGCAGAGAAGTGAGGAAGGGAGGAAGACAGAGAGGGAAGAGGACAAAGAAAGAATGAGAATGGAATGCTTTGTTGTTTTTTAAGAGATAGATTAAATAGGCAGCTGTGAGAAAATCAAGAATGAAAACAGCAATCCAAAAATGGTCGTGAAACTAAGAAAAGGTAAAAATTCCTACCCTCAACTGACATGCCAACCACAATCCTCCATGCTCCCTAGAGAAGACATGATAAACTAAACACAAACCACCAGAAACCCATCTTGAAGCAAAACAGTTCAAAGAGATTCCACTCTACAGGTGAGTCAGCAATATTATCTACCTTGAGGAATCTCTGATAATATGTATTTTATTAGTTATGTTTTATGTTGCTTGTCACGTATAAAGATTATGTCTATATATGTTATTTTTTACTAGTTTTATTTATTTGCAAGGAAAGAGAGGCAGAGAGAGGGTGAAAGAAAGACAGAGAGAGAGAGAGAGAGAGAGAGATAGAATGGGCATTCCAGAGCCTCCAGCCACTGCAAACCAATTCCAGATGCATCCACCACTTTGTGCATCTGTCCTACATGAGTACTGGAGAATCAAACCTGGGTCCTTTGGCCTTGTAGGTAAACACCTTAACCACTAAGCCATCTCTCCAGCCCTATATATTATGTTAAAGCAAAACAATGCCATCAGTATTTGTGAATCCACCACCCAACCAAAACTAAAACAGCAACAATAACTCCTATCAGTTTGAATTCCTTCACTATTCCATTTTAGATTCCTCCTGTCCCACACACAGTAACCATTTTCCTAAATTTTATGTTTATCAGCTTATCATATTCATATAGTAATACAATCCTATTACAAATATGTGTGCTTTAAAACTATATTTCAAGGGCTAGGAGAAGATGGCTTAGTTGTTTAGGCATTTGCTTGCAAAGCCAAAGGACCCAGGTTCAATTCCTCAGGACCCACGTTAGCCAGATGCACAAGGGGGCTCATGCCTCTGGAGTTCGATTGGTGTGGCTGGAGGCCCTGATGCACCCATTCTTTCTCTCTCTCTCTCTCTTTCTCTCTCTTTGTGTGTGTGTGTGTGTGTGTCAAATAAATAAATAAAAATATTTTTAAAAAACTATATTTCAGAGCTGGTGAGATGGCTTAGTGGTTAAGGCACTTGTCTACAAAGCCTGAGAACCCATGTATGATTCCCCAGTACCCACATAAGCCAGATGCACAAGGTGGCACATGTGTCTGGAGTTCATCTTCAGTGGCTGGAAGCCCTGGCGTACCCATTCTCTCTCTATCTGGCCCCCTCTCTCTCCAATAAATAAATAAATAAAGCTATATTTAAGCTCTTATAAACTGATATTTTAAAAACTAAAAGGCAAATATTCACTTTCAATGTGAGAAATCCTCAGCTGTTATATAGATCACACACTTTTATCAGGACACATTGCCTTAGAATTGGGATGGGAGGTGGAAAATGAAGACTTTTGCAAAAAAAAAAAAAAAAAGTAGAAGCGAAGAGACTCTTCACAAGTGGTTTTCATAGAATATCATATTGATAGATGGGGAGAAAAGGAATACAGAGCATTTTGAAAGTGCCTTTTCTACAAATGGAAAATGAATGAATCTGCCAACAGAGCAAGTTTGAGGCTTAACACTGAATTCTCTTTATTGCTATGTTTACTACCAAATCATTACTAGAAAACTCCAAAAATATTTTCTAATTTCATGCTCTGAACTACACATTTTATGCCCAGTAGATTGATAAAAAATTGTAAAAGTCTGAAAATAACTGGTATTATCAAATACACAGCTATTGCTAGAAGGAATATAAGTTGCATTAATTGATATCACTATGGGCAACAGGCAATATGGGCTTGAATATTCTTCTACCTGTGTATGGTATGGTGATTCTACTCCTACCTGTATGTTCTACACCACAGTTCCTAAAACTTTGATGACTATCTGACTTACCTAGAGTCCCACACAATTTGGAAGCCCATCCCTTGAGATTGTAGTTCACTAGAACCAGGTGATGCCTATAGATTTGCATTTCTTTAAGCACCCAGGTATTGGGGTTGCTATTTATCTCCAGTCATGTTTGGGAGTAACACTCCTCTCAGTTTCTTTACTGGTGTATTAGGAAACAGGAACAAGAATGTCAAAGCCACATTGCTCATAGTAGCAAAACTCTGGGCACAACACAAATATCCATCAACAAAAGCATAAAAGCATAAGTTGTAGTGTGTAAAAACAATTAAGTAACATACAGCATTGCAGATGTATATACTGTGAGTGCAGGTAACAACCTAGATGAGCCTTAGAAAATAAAGTGTTTAAGTCAGACATTTACATAGAGCATGATGCCATTTTTATAAAAGTAGCATCAACTAGATCTGACATATCTTTCTTTTTTTTTCTTTTAAATGTATTTTATTGGTTTTTTTTCTTTTCTTTATTAGTCAGTTTTGTATTCAGCAAATACAGTCAGTTTGGTACCATTATTAGGCTCATCCGTGACCTACCCCCTCCCCTTGGCCCCTCCTTGTTGAGGTATACGGGTCATGCCATGTAGGTCTCTCTGATCAAAAGCTCATTGTGGATGAAAGCCACATGCTGGTACTGGGAGTTACAGGTCAGTTCCCACTAAGAAAAGGAAGAAAAAGATAACTAATATAAAAGAGTTAGAGAGAAGAGAGACTGAAAGAGAGAGGGAGAGAAGCTGTAGAAGATTAAGGTCAGTCTTCATCATACCCTCTCCAGTGTCTTGTGGCTCAGGTGTTATCTCTAAGGGCCTGGTGAAGGTTCAACCATTTGGTCTGCCTTTTAGGATGTAAAATTTTGTGGTACCATTACCGTTTGGGTCTAGATTTGTGTCTCCCACCTCCTCCCTTGCCCTCCCCTCCCTCCCCCCACCCCATTGTCTAGTCCTCCAGATGCTTGCTGGGTATGTCAGCATCTTGGGTAGATTCAGGTTAGGTGCTGTAGATAAGTGAGACTATGTGGCAATTTTCTTTCTGTGATTGGGTAAGTTCACTGAGAATGATCTGTTTCAGGTTCAACCATATAGTATATAGTAAATGTAATTATAAGTTACTCACTGTATGCTACAATAACTATTAGGATTTTGAAAAATACTGAAGTTAGGTCCTATGTGCCAGATTATTTCCAATGAATTAAAAGAAGAAATAAAACTAAAAATATTGATATGCTTTCTTTATTTTTTAAATTATCCATGTCAAAAAAGCATAAATTGTCAAAAAGGAAAGTACAACTTTGACAACAATATTTATGTCATGCAATTATTCTTATTACTAAAATTAAAATATTAATATTTAAAGGTAAGTTGTAGAAAATTCTAGAATGGTGGTAGAATAGGTAGCAACAAGAATCTGTCAACCTAGATAACAATTGCACTGGCAGAATCTGTTTGTTGAAAGTACTTTGTTACTCTAAAGGCTTACAACATGCCATAGAAGTCTTGGATTATGAATCTCAGTTAATTTTATTCAATTTCACCTTTTAGTTCAGCATTGACTACCATTCCTCACCTCTCATTCCTACGTAGACAGCTGTGCACATGTCATGGAACTGCTTACAACCATCTTGCAGAAGCCAGGATGGGCCAGAAAGACCATGTCCTCAAAATATCAGAAATCTCTGTTTGACTACTGATTGCTGCTTTAGATCTGTGCTTGGGTGGGCTGATGACTGTCTCTGGTCACAGAGGTATGAAGAAGCAGGGAGCCGCTGCTGAGCCACTGTTGCAACCCGGTTCCCAGCTGCAGTTCCCGCAGAAGATTTAGGCTCAGCGCCTGTTTACTTAACTCTTTCATTTTTTTCTTTTTCTCTTTTTGAGATCCAGACATTAAAATGGGAATATCTGTGCTCACCTCAGCAGCACGTATGCTAAAATTAGAATGATACAAAGAAGATTAGAACAGCCCCTATAAAAACGGGAATATTTCAACATTTGCATATGCAAAGAAAAAATGTAATTAAGTACACGTGACATGGGAAAGGTGTAGGTTCAGTAAAGAAAAATCTAGCAAATCGTCAGGTTTACATTTTAGGCTGATCCTTGGAACAGAGTTGCTCTGAAACAGCTTAAATGTTTTTGTTTTTGTTCTAGATACAGCAAAGCATATTGGGACTGGAAATGTAGTTTCTAGAAGGTATCACATTACTAAATTAAAATGTCTAATTTTCAAGCCAGGTGTGGTGGCACACGCCTTTAATCCCAGCACTTGGGAGGCAGAGGTAGGAGGATCGCCGTGAGTTTGAGGCCACCCTGAGACTCCATAGTGAATTCCAGATCAGGCTGGGCTAGAGTGAGACCCTACCTCGAAAAACCAAAAAAAAAAAAAAAAAAAAAAAAAAGAATAAAATTAAAAAAATAAAATAAAACAAAATATCTAATTTTCAACAATAAAATCACATGACATACAAAGAAAACATAAATATGGCCTATTACAACAGCAAATCAAGCCAGATGTGGTGGTACATTCCTTTAATCCCAGCACTCAGGAGACAGAGGTAGGAGGATCACTGAATTCAAGGGCAGCCTGGAACTACAGAGTAAGTTCCAGGTCATCCTGGGCTAGAGTGAGACCTTATCTCAAAAATGTAGAAAAAGAAAGAAAGAAAATAGTAAATTCCCTGAAGGGGGCTCAATGGCATATCTACTACACAAAGACTTTAAAATAGATATCTTTTGTGTGTTTTTTTTTTTTTTTTTTTGGTTTTTCGAGGTAGGGTCTCACCTGGTCTGTGCTGACCTGGCATTAACTATATAATCTCAGGGTGGCCTTGAACTCATAGAGATCCTCCTACCTCTGCCTCCCAAGTGCTGGGAGTAAAGGCCTATGCCACCATGCCCAGCTAAAATAGATATCTTAAGCACCTAAAAGAAGATGTTGAAAAAAAAATCAAGAAAATGCACAAAATTGAAATATCCATAAATAGAAAGCCTACAGTGAAACCATGAGGAAGTTCTGGATCTATAAAGTGAAATGACTGAAATGAAAAATTATGTAGAGGCAGATTTGAACAAACAAAAGAATCAATAAACTAGAAGGTAAGATACTAGAAATTATCACTTCTGAGGGGAAAAAAGAAAAAAAAAAGACTGAATTACAGAGCCTAAGGAATCTATGGACACCATGAAATGTACCAACACGTTCATTTTAGGAGCTCCAGAAGAAAGTGAGAAAGGGACCAAGAAAATAGTCAACAAACTAATGGCAGCAAGATTCCCAAATTCCATGAAAGTCATGGATAGAAACACCCAAGAACCTACATAAAATTAAAATAATAAACCTAAAGACATGTATACACTATAGATACACTATAAGGGGTGGGGAAAAGACAGAGAGAGGCAAGGCAACAATGATCTAAATACATTTTGTACACACATAAAATTGCCAAAAACAGGGAGAAGGCTAGCTGGAAAGAAGCGACTCAGTAGAGGGCACATGAGAGGGAAAAGGAAGAGTGGTGAGGGGACTATGATCATGGTAGATTGTATATACATACGGGTGTTGTCAATAAAAAGTTTTTAAAAGATGTACTATAAACTTTTCAAGGACAGGAAAGAATCTTGAAAGCAGTAGAAAAAGTCATCACTCATAAGAAATCTCATTAAGATTATCAACAGATTTCTCTTCAGAAAATTTAAAAGCCAAAAGCCATTTATTTTCAAAGTACTAAAAGAAAAAAGAAAAACTGTCAACCAAGAATCCTGTATCCATCAACACTTTCCTTCAAAAGTTGAGAAAAAAATTAAAATATTTCCAGATAAACAAAAGCTAAGGGAGTTTTTATCCCTTAACCTTCCCTGAAGGAAATGCTCAGGGGAGTCATGCAGCTTGAACTGAAATTACACTAGGCAATAACTACAAGTAATATGAACACATATTCAAGAAAGGTCAACAATGGGCAATTATAAAAGTGTATATTATTTTAACAATGGTTTACAACTGTGCTTTTTGTTTTATACATGACTTAAGAAACATATTTTTTAAATATTTTATTTATTTATTTGGGAGAGAGAGAAGAGAGAAAGAATGGGCGTGCCAGGGCCTCTGGCCACTGCAAACAAACTCCAGGTGCATGTGCCCCCTTGTTCATCTGGCTTATGTGGGTCCTGGGGAATCAAACTGGGGTCCTTAGGCTTCTCAGGCAAATGCCTTAACCACTAAGCTATTTCCCCAGCCCAAGAAACATATTTTTAACACTAGTCAAAAACTTGCATTATTCTAATTTGTAACTCATATTTTGTTTCTACATGCTTTAAGTGATTAGTATGTTTTCATTTGGTTGGTTTTTTTTTAATATTTTTATTTATTTGCAAGCACAGACAAACAGAAAGACAGAGAGAGAATAGGCATGCCAGGGACTCCAACCACTGCAAATGAACTCTAGATGCATGCATTACTTTGTGCATCTGCCTTTATGTGGGTACTAGGGAATTGAACCTGGGTTATTAGGCTTAGCAGGCAAGTGCCTTAACTGCTGAGCCATCTCTCCAGCCATGATTAGTGTGTTTTAAAGAATCATTAGTTCATATTTTATGTACACAATATATAAAGACACAGTTTGGTCACATCAGCCACTAAGAGATGGGGCCAAAAAGTAAAAGAACAGAATTTTTGTTAAGCTGGTAGAAACACAAATTAGAGTGCTAATTAAGATGTTCAATGTAATCCTGGTGGTAACAACAAAAATAGTTATAGAATATACATAAAAGGCAGTGAAAATGAAGTTAAATATTTTACTCAACCAGACACAAAGGAAGACAACAATGCTGGAAATGGGAGACAAAGAGCACTAAGGCATATATAAAACAAACAACAAAATTACAGAAATGCATCTCTCCTTGTCAGCAATTACCTTAAATATAAGTGGATGGAACTCTCCAATCAATAGATAGGTTGACAAGAACTTTACAAAAAAAGGCAGTTGAATAATATACTATCTACAACATACTCACTTTAGATCCTTAAAGCAAAAACAGAATGAGAAGATGCAGAAATATAATTCTGTTCAAATACTAACCAAAAGAAGAGTAGGGATGGCTATACTAACATCAGACAAAATTGGCTTTAAGCCGGGAGTGATGGCGCACACCTTTAATTCCAGCACTCAGGAGGCAGAGGTAGGAGGATCGCCGTGAGTTCGAGGCCACCCTGAGACTACATAGTGAGTTGCAGATCAGCCTGGGCTAGAGTGAGACCCTACCCTGAAAAAAAAAAAAAAAGACTAGCCTGGGACTGCAGAGTGAGTTCCAGGTTAGCCTGGGCTATAGGGAGACACTACTTCAAAAAAAAAAAAATTTGGCTTTAAATCTAAAAAGCTTTCAAGAATCAGACATTATATAGTAATAAATATTTAAATACATCAAGAAGATTTAGTAATTACAAACATTTATATAGTTAATAACAGACAATAAAAATGTAAGACAAAAACTAATAGACAAAAGAGGCAGTTCTATATAGTTGAAGAGTTTAGTACTCTACTTTTAATAGTGGATAGAGCAACCAGAGGAAAGACCAGTGAGAAAATAGAGGACAAAACAACCATTAAGTTAACTAGGCCAAGGAAAACACTCTGCCCAACAACAGCAATAGTCCTCTTCTCAGTGCACCTGGGACCACATGTGAGGTCCAAGATTAAATCAAGTATAATGTATACGTAGAATACAATATTATTCCATCTTAAATTGAAAATACGTCATAGGTGAATCTTGTGACTATTATGTTGGGTGAAATGTTAGTCATGCAAGGCAAAATACTGAATGGTTTCGTTTATATGGGATACACAGAAAGTAGAATAGTGGTTGCCAGGAGACTGGGGAGAAGGGAAATGGGGATTTAAATTTTAACGGGCATAAGGTTTTGTTTTATAACATGGAAAGATCTATGGATACAAAAGTGGTTCCATAACATTATGAATGTATTTAATGCCACTGAGTTCTATGCTCAGACAGTGAGAGAATGCTGTGTAGCCTGCCCAGGTGATGAGTTGATAAATTTTATTTTAATTTGCCACAATAAGAAAAGCTGAAGGGAAAAAAATGACCATTAGAAACTAACTTCATCAACTTCTTTTATACATATATCTCAAAACCTGTTCAGAGCTTTATCCAGTATCCTCAGCTCCTTTCTTAGAGAATGGTTTATCATTTAGCTACCCTACACTGGAAAAAAGACTGGCTCCAAGCTAAGAAATATGAACGTAAGTCCAACTTTAACACTTCCTAACAGTACAGATTACTTACGTTGATCTTTCTAAGTATGTTTTATGTTATATAATTATTGAGAAGCAAACATAATAAATATCTTTTTTTTCTAAATTTGAGTGATTTTGCTACAAATATGTCATAGCTTAATTGAAAATTGCCATGATACAAAAACCATGGCTATGCCTAGATACAAATTTGAGAGAAATTTCCTAAAATAAAAGCCAGGTGTTTGTGATGTCACTGGAATGAAGTAAAAAAAGAGGAAAAAATGTGAGTCAGAAATGGAGAAATAGAAGACCTTTCTCATCTTCTAAGTGCTCTATGAATGTGAGAATCAGAATAGTAACTTCCTATACAAAAACTGAGTTCTGTACAGAATTCTATAGAATTCTTACTTCTCAGCTGCTTTGTTACATAATGTGACTTTTTATTTCTCAGAGGGAATGACAGCATTGTACAAATATTGGAAGCAAATAGATCTGTATTTGATACCATGACTAGTTTTGTGACCTCAAATGTTCCTTTGCACCTTCTGAGCCCATTTTGTATCTATAAAACAGAAATAAGAATGCTTTACTAGCCAAGGAATTTTACCATACCAGGTTCATAGTAGCCAACTTAAACATTAAGTTTATTAAACTTTTATTATTTTTAAAGTCATGTTTTAAATAACTAAGAAAAGGGTAGGAATTCTATTGATGTGATGACACTTCACAAAATAATAAAAACAAAAAAATTGTAATTAAATAATTTAAAATGCATTTTCCTGATAGTGATTAAATACTCACATGTTAAGTATTAGTAAATCTTATTTACTAGCCATCTTAGCATCACCTCAAGTTAATTAAGTTAATCACTTTAACACAATGTGGACCTCTTCTGGTGGCAATGAGCATTAAAACTTTGTTCTGATTGATACAGTTCACCAGATGTTTTTAGGCAGCTGTTATAGATGATCAGATAGAAGAAACAGGACATCAGAAGGCTTCTGCTTCAGAAGATGAAGGCAGTGAAGACATGGCTAAGGTCTTTAACACTGAAAAATGTATAGTGAATATTATGTTCGTGTAATTCCAGAATTTGGGGTGGAGTTTGGGTAAATAAGTTTAGAGAAGCACTATTTCACATAGCCCCTTATAAACACTGAATTCATTAGCCAAGAGTTAACATTAAAAGCTTACATAATAGTGCCCTCTCTCTCCCTCCCTCTCTCTCTCTCTCTCTAAAATAAAATAAAATAGAAACCTTTGAAAGGGCTAGAGAGATGACTGATTGGTTAAGGCTCTTGCCTGCTAAGCCTAAGGACCCATGTTCTACTCTGCAGATCCCATGTAAGCCAGATGCACAAAGGTGGCACAAACAAAAGGCCACACGTGCCCACTAGGTGGCAAAAGCATCTGGAGTTTGATTGCAGTGACTGAGGCTCTGGTGCACCACTTCTCCCTCTCTTGCTCTCTCTAAAATAAAATAAAAATAAAAAAGTTTGCATAATAGAAATGTAAATTTTATTTTTGTATCAAATAGGAAACTTTGATAATAGCATATACAGCATAAGTTAATGTGGTGATAGATTTTTATAAGCTCAGATGTATGTTGACTACAAAATGAATATTGATTAATCAACTAAACTCAAACATAGAATGATTAAAATATCACATTTTTTATAGTTTAGAATCATTTTGTTGCAGAATACTGGGGATGACCAAGAATTGCAAGCATTTTTTGTCTTTATGGCTCTGAGATAGATAAGTCAGTCCAGGCTGCTTTTGGAAAAATTTCATCTCCCCACCCACCTCCTAGTAGTCCCCAGTGACAATATCTGAAGAATGATACTTTGGATTCTCAAATTGGTAACAATCCTAAGGATTGGAATTCTTCCATTCTGCAATTAAACAGAAGCCATAAACTAGCATGAAAGTGAGTCATAGGAAACAAGGATGGAAAGGGTCAGGCCTCCAGACCTGGTTATTTCATTTGTGAAAAACTGATCCATTCGTTCCTAAGCTGCACTGGCTCCACTCCACTTACCCTGCTCCATGTGGTCAGCAGAGAGGTCCTGTTAGATGGTATAACCAGAGCAAGCGCCTCATTGGTTACCACACCATGCTTCTGAGAGCAAGTAGTTTCTGGCCTATGTGTTTGTCATGCTTACTCAGTATACTTGAATGTGAGTTCTCTCCCTGACTCTGCACCTCTCTCTTCTCCTTAGGACTACTGGCTCTCGCTCCTTTACAAGCGACTGATTGGCCCCAAAGTATTGGCAGTGCATGTGGCTGGGCTCCAGAGGAAGCCACGGCCTGGAAGAGTCATTAGGGACAAACTAAGGATTTATGCTCACTGCACAAACCACCGCAAGTAAGTCTTCACAAAGCCCGAAGAAGTCACACCCCATGGGCCCCAGCCCCTCTTTGAGTGCCAGACCATTGGTAACTTTCAAGACATACTTTTGTTCACTATCTTACTTAAAAACTGCCTCTCCAATCACCATTTTCTTTACAGGTTTTGAATGATTCTAAATAAATAATTTTTCCAATTAAATTCATCTCTTTATAGTATTTGCCTATAAAATGCATGCTGTTTGTTCAATCTTACTCATGCAACAAATTTTTATTGGGCATTTTCTCTGTGCCAGTTGATCCAATTCCCATAAGATTTTTATTTTCTATTATTTTTTATGTGTGTGCCTAAGACTGAGCCAAATCAAGGGGCCAAGCCTCAGTCCTATGACCCACCACAGAACTTGAGGAAGTAAGTCTCCATGTGTAAGATGCATGTGGGAGAGCTGCACCACCACAGCCTGGCCTAGACTAGTGTCGTCAAACTGGGATTCCAGAAAGAAGGGATTGCCCAAGGGGAACCAAGCTAGTTTTAGTCATTTTCAGTATTTCAAATATCTCAGCTGTTTTAGGTGTTAAGAAGCTAAGCCAAATGTACACTCTTTCTTCTTCTTTTTTTTTTTTTTTTTTTTTTTTTGGTTGGGGGGTAGACATAATAATTCAGTGTGGTGATATTGGTTTTTCTTTTTCTTTTTGATCTGAAGCACTGTCTATCATTAGAGTGGTCTTAAATAGGTAAATTAAGTATCAGTAAATAAAGTCTTGTAGATAAGAAGTTTAAAACATAAAGACCATAAGGGAAAAATTTAAAACTGGGCTTAAACAGAAACCCATCTGGCCAAATATGTCTTTATTACATCACTTCCTGTTTAAGGCAGAGGAGACTGTCTTGGAAAAGAGAATTCTTTCTCTTACTGTAGAGAAAACCTGGGGGAAGGGACAGCCTCCTGACTCCGGCCAGACCTCCATCCTATCACCATTGATCAAGGGAGGGAAGCAGAAAGAACTGCAGTGGTCAGATTACACCAGATGCTCCTTCTCTGTCCTTGATGAGACAGGAGCCAAGCCACTTAATTCCTCATGATAAGATATTTCAAAGACTCACTCTGAATAGAGGGGAACAGGGGGGCAGTTGTCTTGCCTGTAGATACAAGTGCCTATTGTCGGGGAGGGAGGGCTGGCTTGGGCAGAGTCCAGAGGCTTTCAACATCCCTTTTGCTCAGCAGGAAGCTCAACCCCATCCCTGACAGTGAGTGACTTCTTTATGGCCTTGCCCAGAAGTTATCTGATTATCACACAAGGCAACATTGTATTCCCTGTCTCTGCCAGGCCCTGAGGCAACCACCCAAAAGGTGGACCCCCAGCCTCAAGGGAGAAAAATTGCTCTTGGCACCTTCTACCCCTATTGGAAAGCACACCACACACCACTCTATGGCCTTTATACTATTAGACTAGGGACTAGGGAAGAAATAGTAGTCCTCATGTGGGCTGAGCAGAATTGCATGTCTTCACAGAGCTCATACCAATGTTCATTCTAGTATTGTGCTGGGAGTGGTGGACATGCCTTTAAGCCTAGCACTTGGGAGGTAAAGGTAAGAGGATTGCCATGAGTTCAGGCCAGCCTGGGACTATAAGGTGAGTGCCAGGTCAGCCTGGGCTAGAGTGAGCCTCTAAATCAAAAATCAAATTAAAATGAAGGACTTTTTCATTACTTCAGATCTATAAAGAAGTTTACAATGAGTACCCTGAGCTGGCTGAGGTTGCGGTCCTCCTCCATGAAGCTGGGGTTAGGTACCCAGATGTGTAGGTACAAGGATAGGAGAAGCATCTGTTCCCCTCTCTGGGAAGCCGGCTGCCCTTTCTGTGTCTCACAGCTTCCTCAGCCATTGTAAGGAAGCACTACTAATTTATTTAGTTTATTTGTAGCACAAGAGACCAAAGATCAGAGAATCAACCCAGAGTGGGCACGTTAACTTCAAGCTAATCAATTTTTAACTAACCATCTGAAAATAAATGTCCTGTATCAAAATAGGGCCTAGATGATAAAATGTAAGTTTACTAGTAGAACATCCAAAGTAAAGTTTCTATTAAAACAACTTCTGCACTGCAGTGCATATTATATTCTTGCTATGTGACAAGCATCTTTTCATGTATTTGTACCTACATTGTCTGGTTAAATTCTGAAAATTCTGTGATATCATGCATATAAACAAATGCATTAATCATGCCAAAAGATTTGCATTTGACAAGAGCTCTGCCAGGTCATTTGGCATAGTGTCCTACTGAACCCAGAATCCCCTGAAAGTCACATGTTATCTATTTGGATATTTCAAAACCTCTCATGGAAGTCTCCTGCACTGTGGATCATATCTGACCAAGCTCCTAAGACTGACTGAAGAGAAAAAGTTAGGTGCTCTTACCAACACCAGCAGGTGCCTTTCTTTTGGGTTCTGGAGTTCACAAGTCAGGGTGCTGGCAGGATTGTTCTTGCCCTAGATCTTGTTCAAAGAACAATCAAGTGTGAACCCTTTTGACGAGCCATTCTGCTAAGACAATATGTTTCTGGGGTAGAGCAGAGGTCTTGAGCCACACTCAGAACCAATTGGAACCTGTTGGATGTTGAAGCAAAATTGGGCCTTTTGGGGTTCATGTTTGTCAATTATTGGCAAAAGATGACTTCCTGTTTTTCAGAAGAAGTTTTTTAAAAGCTCATAAAAAAGGTTCCTGAGGCTTCTTGGACATCAAATGGCTCTTACAAAACAATATTTTGATGAGTTAAGTGTAAATGAATCAGAAACATGTGGATTAAATTTCCCTTAAAATACACAGGGGCTTTGAAATTAAGGGGAAAAAATGTTTGGCAAAACAGGGCCTGACTTTTACCGAACCCAAAACCTTTGAATTATATTTGAAGACAATAGACCAACTGAATTTTCAAGCACATTGACTTTCACGGGCAATGATCAATGACCGAAGTGCATCATCCTTCCTCCTTTTGCCCAGACTCCCAGCTTCACTGGAGATGTTTCTAGAACATGACTGTTTTCTATCTGAAACTCAAGATGCACCTCCCATCTGACTTCTCCCACCTCTTATATACAGGAAATTCCCATTCCAATCTCCCTTCTCTGACTCACTTCCTCATCCTCCCATGGCAACAGAGAAGATGTCAGGCAGGAAAAAAACAGCCAGCAAAGATGAACTCCAGATACATGGATTGGCTTCTGGTGAAAAAGTCTCACCATAAGCAAGACAGGGCAGGATAGATGTTCTACTGAGACAACTTCTTTACAGAAAGATACATCTCCTAATGTAACCAAAAGCTACCTGGACTTGACAACATTAAGAATCAAAAATTACCTGCTGCTGCTCCAAGCATTTAGACACCATTTTCTTAAGGAACACACACTCTTCAAGGTTTAGTTTTCTATGGGCAAAGAATATACATTATTAAGGAATCTGGATTCTCAACCCAGTACTCTCAGGTCGATGCTGGAATCTCCAGCCAAGAATGTGTCTTTGCAGCCAGAAGGCTTCTGCTTCATGTCCTTGCCCATCAGCCAAATAGGGTGAGGGACTGTTAAGGCAGGCTTCAGTGCCAGCTCCTTGAGGAGGTCTGTGAGTTCTGTGAGAACCTGTGCAAGTTGGTCCCTGGGCTGTACTGGTGTGTCTCTCCCAGGGGAACTATGTAAATGGAAATCAAACCATTGCCAAGCAGATTGGAAAGACAGCTTTCCCCATAGCAGCGCTATGATTTCAGGTCTCCCTCCCACCCTCCAGTTCACCACATCCCACCCTTCTCTCCTTAGTCTCCAAGGGCACATTCGGCCCCAGCTCTGCCAAGGAGAAATTCATAAATTAAGCACTGCTGGTCTTGGTGTTGTTTGCAAAAAGGTTTACTACGATCTGGTTACACCACTACCTACCCTTGTCTATCTTTTCTTGCACCCTAAAATCCAAAGTATGTGTAGTTAGTGATGTCTTCCTCAATTTTTCACATAGCTCAGCTTTGCAGAAAGCCCACAAGTGGAAATTAGCTGATGTTCTTCAGTGATGGTTAATACCAACATAGGCTTCTAGCATTTCTCTTCAGAGCTCAGGTGACAGTCTGCTCAAATCACTTGACAGTCTTCTCTGACTCATTTGGCTTCATCAGAACAGAAATTCAACATCTAAAGCCCTGAAAACAATAACTTTGCCTCCTATAGAAGAAAAACAAACACACAAAAATTTTAAAAATCTGATATATAGCCAGTGGGATGATCAGGGAGTTCTTATAACCTTAATGGAATGTTCTAACTTTGTGGTTCCCAAACCCAACTCATCAACCAAATATCTTAGGAAGATTTTTTTTTTTAATACAGGTTTCTAAGCCTCCAGCCTACATGAACTGAACCAGAATCCCTAAGGACGAGTCATGGAAATACTTCCTTTAAAAAAATCCCAAGTTATCATACTAACCTGCTTTTGGCTGCCTAACTCTTAATTAACACCTTTAGTAACATAGTTGAGAGACCCGGGGATCAAGGGGTACTGTGTCTTCAAGGAATGATGATTTCCTCTGGGCAAAGTTGACTTAAAGTTTCTCTGAACTCATCTTTTGATGGCTGGACTAGGTCATTTTTTCTGTTTCCTCTCATTAACCCTTCCAGATGGGGCCCTCAAGGACCCCTTTAGAAACATGGTCTTTTTTCCTACAACGAAAGGCAAATCATTATAATTTTGTTGATGTGTGCTGAAAGACTCCTGCATGTAGGCATATAGTTCTTCCAAGGTTCTGGACATCCTGTGCTGGTATAAAAGATTCTAAAATGGAATGTGACTGGTTTATAGTCTTGGAAAACAGCAAAATAAGCCACAAAGATAAATAAATTTGACAACATAAATATTTTAAAGTTTTATATGTCAGAATACAATATCAACAAACTGAAATGGTCAAAGAAAACTGGGGGTGATTTTGTAACACAGGAATGCTGTCTTTAATAAATAAATAGGTTTTATAAATCAATACAGAAATGGACAAAGGATGACAATAGGCAGTTTTCAAAGGAAGAAATGAAATGACAAGTGGATAAATGGAAAACTACTGTACTTTAATATGAATTCAAAAAATATAAATGAATGCAACACTAAGAGCCCATTTTTGTTTCTCAAATTGAGGATATTTTAATCAATGTTCTTAAGAGTATGTGGAAATGGGTATGCTCACATGGAACTCATATGAGAAAATTTCTTTGAGCTTTCTAGAGTTGATTATCAAAATGTGTGCCTCTGTTGTAGTAAGTGAGTTTGGTCTATACTAGCAAAGAACATCCAAACTGACATGGCTTCCAGGAAGAGAATGTGTTTCTCATTCGTATTACTTGTCCATCATGGCTCATCTGTAGCTCCATTTCAGCACCCAAATCAAGGGCACATCCTCTGAAAAAATAAGCAGTGCAGGTATAGTGGCACATGGCTGTAATCCCAAAATTTGGGAGACTTGAGACTAGAGAATCACAAGTTCAAGGCTAGCCTGGGCTACATAACAGGACCTGTATCAAAAACTAAATAGCAACAGAATAATATCATTCTTCTAGCAGAAGGAAATGAAACATGGCAAAGCATGGGGTAATTCCTAAAGTGTCCATCCAGAGGTCTTAACAAGTCTACAAACATTTCACTGGACAAAAAAAAATCATGTGGTTACTTCTGGGTTCAACAAAGCAAGGACATAAACTCTTTTTACAGAAAGGGGTGCCAGTGGTAATGAACTTGAAAATTTGGTGAGGAAATCAGCCTTGACCCAAGGAGTCCAATTTCTAGAACTTTTTCCCTCAGAAATAACCATAGTATACAAAATATTTAAGCACAATGAAGGCTTTTGTAATATAATTTATAATGGAAAAAACTGAAAATAGTATCAACACACAAAAGTAGGGGATTTGTTAGATAAATTCCATTAAATTTATATGATTGAAAATTCAGCATACTTTTATAAGTAGTAGAAAATATAACACAAGAACATGTTTAAGATATTCACTAACTGAAAAAAGCTGTGTGAATGGTTTCAGCCCAATTACAAAAACTGGATAGTTTATTTGTGTGTGTCAAAGGACTTAATAAATATTTATCAAGCCAATAAATAAAAATGCTGTATTTTTACAAAAATGCTATATTTCAAGATCTTATGACTATTCGGAATTCTTTTCCTCTTTGTGTTTCTTCATATTTTCATCCTTTTATTTTTATTTTTGCAACCACTTTTTACTTCTATGCTCAGAAAAAAGATATATGTATATGCATTATGTTTGCTAAAATAATGGCAGTAAATTTAAACAAAAGCAATGTGGTGGGAAGAGGGCATCTTCTTTCCAGGAAACCACAATAACAAGGCCTTCCTGTCTTGAAGGTCTATTGTGGCCAATATCCATAAATAACAAATGCCCTTTTCTGGGGTGGTCCTGTTTTTTTGTGCAGCCTATAAATTATTCAGGAGCATCTAACTGACCACTTTGTTTCCATGTTTCTCCTTTCCACCCCCTAACCCCCTCTCTCAAATTCAGCCACAACTATGTTCGTGGCTCCATTACACTTTTTATCATCAACCTACATCGATCAAGAAAGAAAATCAAACTGGCTGGGACTCTCAGGGACAAACTCGTGCACCAGTATCTGCTGCAGCCCTATGGGCAGGAGGGCCTAAAGTCCAAGTAAGTGCCAAGCTGGAAAGAGCTAAGGAACAGGGATTCAGGAGCTGAGTGGGAATGGAGCTGGAGTCACCCTTTTGCAGAAGACAATGGGGTTTTAGTCATCACTCTGGGACTCCAGGAGTTGGAGTAGGACAAAGTGTGATCTGTAGTGGGAGGCACTTTGGACTCCCTTTGGGACCCTTGCCAATCCACTACCACATGACCAGCTGCTGGGCATCCTCGGTACCTGCCCATTAAATGCCAGTAATGCCCCTGGTCATGTGCCAACCAAAACTGATAGTTTGAAAACCGTGTCCATTCCAGCTGCCATATTCTGTGATGCTCTGACTCCTTGTACATCATCATCTATACAATTTATGGAGCTTGGAGGAAGACGCACTAGAGAGAGGGACTAAGCTCAGAAATCAAGGGTCAGTTTGCACTTAACTTTCTATCTTTGGTCACATTGCTGCTGAGTCTATTTCTGCATTTGAACAGTAGGGGGAAAATTTCATTCTGGGGTGCTAGAGAAATCAGTGGTTAAGGTGCTTGCCTGCAAAGCCTAAGGACCAAGGTTTGATTCCGCAGTACCCATGCAAAGCCAGATGCACAAGGTGGTGCAAGCATCTAGAGTTCATTTGCAGTGGCTAAAAGACTTTGTGTGCCCATTCTCTCTCTCTCTCTTTCTTTCTCTCTCTCTCCTTCTTTTCCTCTCACACACTCTATCTCAAATAAAAAATTAAATATTCTCTTAAAAATTGTATTCTGCATCTCTTTCAAACTGTAAGTATGATTTTGTGACACTTCCTTACCTCCCTCAGTCTCTCAGAGACCATTGGCAACATTGCAGCACCAATAGAAGGCAGCCCTAGGCCCACAGTGAGACAGGCCTGGGGAAGGGCAAAGTCACCCCAGCTCCCTCAGCAAGGCCTCTCAGGAAGGGTATGGGATGCTCTGCAGACTGGGGGCGTTCCCATTCCATTTTTAATGTTTACCAAGTTTAGCAAAGCTGTAAACTTGGAGCAGGTGGCTTGCACTCCCACAGCTGCCCGCAAATATTCGTACTATAATTGTTCACTGCTTCATTTCAACCTTGGTGGCTTGCATTTGGCATCCAACTGTATGTGCAATGGGAGCAAAACAATCTGGGAAGTCGCCCACTGAGTCTCCTTGGCCCACCCTAGATCTGTATTTTCACATACCGGCTTATTTTGTTGCCTACGTGTACGTTGCTTCTACTTTTCTTTCTTCTAACCCTGCCTGTATCAGCAAGACTCTCTAGAACTTCATCACTCTCTCCACTTCCCAACAGCTCATGACCAACATGTTGAATTTCCAGCCTTCATCCTGAGCTGGAGACTCAGTGCTAGTCTCAGCTTCAACATGAAGTTAATTACATTGCATGGGTAAATCCTTTAATCCTAATACTTGAGCCCCAGTTTCCACGTCTGTTGAATTCAGGTATGGTGAGGTCTTTGGGGGCCCTACAATTCTCATCCTAGATCTGATTTTTCAGGGGCCATGAATGCATTTCATTCTCCTATTACCATTCATAATGATCTGGAAAGCTGTTTCTGGTAGAAGGGCTGACTCCTCCATAATGACCGATCTCATCAACAGGTTACATCCACTGAAATCAAAGCACCTAGGAAATAAGCTTGCCTGGTGTCAGAAAGACCATGTGTACTTAGAGAGGTACCTGGCCAAGTGTGTCAGTCTAAAAGGCCAAAATGTGAATCCCTGCATGAGGCAGGCTGCACAACCTCTGTGAGTCTGGTTCCTCTTGGATGGAGTGAAACAAGCTAGGTAATCTATAGAAAATTTATACACCTAGTGAATGCTTAATAAATTTCCATTGTCTTCCTTCTCAACTTGGAACTTCTAACTTGTCCCAAAGAATGTTCTTTGAAGGAGGGATCACCACAGATTTTATTAATAATGAGTTAACATGATATTTGCTGAAGATTATGACTTTATAAAAAGGCATGCCAGGGCTGGTGATATGACTCAGTGGTTAAGGCACTTACTGCAAATCCTAACCACCCAGTTTGATTCCCCAGTACCCAGGTAAAGCCAGGTACACAAAGTAATACATGTATCTAGAGTTTGTTTGCATTGGCTAGAGGCCCTGGCATGCCAATTCTCTCTCTCTCTCTCTCTCTCTCTCTCTCTCTCTCTCTCTCTCTCTCTCTCCTCTCCTCTCCTCTCTCCTATCCTTCTCTTCTTGTAAAAAAAAAAAAGGAGTGCTGGCAATAGTGTGTGCCATGTGCCAATAGGAGGTGGTAGTCAGAGGGCACCATCTTTCTTTGACTTTGTTTTCTACCAACCAAGGACATGCACCTTCAATCTATTTACCCCAGTACTATGCCCCTGCCACCATAGTTATGGCCCTGTTGTTTGAACCTTGACACATCTTGAGGGCCTTATCTTGCCTACTGAAGTCCTGAATGGTACTGAAGTAACTGATTCTCACTGTCTAAGTATACAGTGAGTATTCACACTTTGCTGCCCCATATTTCACCTTAGCAACATATTAGTGAGGAGGTGTGTTACAGCTTTCTTAAGAATGTAAGAAGGTTTAAAAAAAAGAATGTAAGAAGGTATAAAGACAATGGAAATTTTTTCCACAGGGACCCTGAAGAGAGACTTGATAACACCTGCTAAGATCAAATAGTTCCAGAAGGCCTAGGTCTGACCCAAGTTACAGCCATCTGTCTATGTGATTAAACCTCAGTTTCTTTACCTGTCAAATATGATTATTGTAATAATCAAATTAGAGGGTGCAGGTGAAATAAAGCCTTCTGAAAATGTAAAGTCCACACACTTATGCAAGCACATGCCTCTGTAAATCTAAATTCAGGCATACAAATATGATTTTGCATATGTGGCATTTGAGAATTTGAGATCAGAAGAGACCCAGATTCTAGCCTCTGACTCTGCCACCAATTCACTGTGAACTTTTCAGCCTTAAAGCCACATGTCTGTATTTGTTCCTCACCTACAAACTACTGATAATTCATCATCTCACCTATCCTGTTCTCTAGTGGCTCTTACCCATTTGGGCCTGTAAGCTGCTGTGGCAAAAACTGGTAGGCCCATTTTTAGTAACACACCCAGTGCTCAGGTCAGTCACTGCTATAGAGCAAGAGCCCTCTGCGGTCTGGCTGGGGGACCCCAAGGAAGGGTGTGGTGTCAGCAAAGCAAACTATGCAGTAAAGGATAAAAGGAAATGCTAGGAAGTGATTTCAGTTTGGGGTGTCTTTTTCTTTCTTTTATGAGCCTCTGGAGCCAGATACTGTGTTCTGTATCTGCTAATTCCCTGCTACAGCCTGAAGCCATAATAGCTCAGAAGAGAATAGAAAGTTCTTGGAGAAAGAGAACACATCATTGTTCAGATCTGAAGCAACCAAAAGGAGGACATAAAGCAAGAAAGTCACATTCAAGCTGCTGACTAGCCATTTTGGTGCACACTAGAAAGATGCTCATTGCAGAAAGGTTTACCTGCTCACCATGGAGGACAGAACTGGCTTTTTCAGAAGGTAGGCTTTAGTGAGAGTGCTGGTGGATCTCTGATTCCTCACTCAGTGAAAGACTGGGTAAGAGAGTATCACTTCCCATCAAACTAAAATTCTACCAATAAACAGAAGCAACGTGAAGTGGTGCAAACATTCAGAAACAAGAGGGCTCACTTTTCCAGAGCAAAGCCACACCCAGAGCAGGTGCTAGGTCATATTCCAGGGTTCTTCTCTCTTCATCTCCTTCAATTCCATTTGAAGGGACATACTCCAAAAATTAAGGACAGCTTTCATCATATTGGATATTCTAACATACCTAAGCTAAGGCAACTAGCAGGTAATAAGAATTCTGGGACTGAGTGACATTTGAGATCATCTGGTTCAGTCTCCTACCCTTATTTAGTTTGTGACCAAGCCATGTGGCCAGTGGATAGCCCACATTTAGAGTGCAACTTTTAAGAAAATAGTGGCCACAGTTTCAATAATTTGTCTTAATTTTATACAACACAGACACAATATAATAGTTTTGGTAGCTATTATTCTATTTAATCTACTGAAACACTAAGAAGTATGTAGAATTTTTTTGCCTACCTCCCTCCCCCTTTAAAGGAAAAACAACAATCTTAAGAATGAATATATCATATTTGGGAGTGACACAACTCCTCAGTGACAAAGCTGTAAAGCACCGAGCATGCAGTTCTATCCAGTTCTCCTGACTCTTCGTCCATTGCACTGTCTTCAACAATATGCTACTACACAGTCCAGTGACCAAACATTATAATTACAGAGGACAAAGATAAAGTGTAGAAAACTGAGCTCTGTCATGATACTGTCTGGGTTCACTTCCTCTTAACTTGTCTACAGAGTGAAGGTAGTTGAAGAATGTTAGATTCCCTGGCAGCTCTCTTCTGTAGGCTAATTCATCTTAGCCTGATTCAATTTTCTTCACAAGTCCTAGTTTCAGACCTTTCTTAGAAATTCTCTTCGTGTCTGCTAAGCTCTTTCCCAGCCAGGAAATTTTAGTGAAATCAATTGTGTAGTGAAATCAATTGGGGAATTGCCTTCTGTTTCTTCTACTGTCTTAGAGAAAGAGACTGTTCAATACCAGGAATTACTATAAATTAGTCATTAATTTGATATCTATAAAAATCAACCAAATCTATTCTGACCCAAACCTGCAAACACTGCCAGGTTCCCTACACCTAACAAAATCCACTCTCACAGATACACAGAGCAAAGGACCTAATAGAGGAAGCTTCCCAAGGCAATGGGAAAACATGTGTCCTCTTGTTCCTCTTCAGCAATCTAGCTTGCCATGACAGCTAGATTGCTGATTCTTTTTTTTATTTTTATACTCAGTGAATACAGTCAAGTTGGTACCATTGTTAGCCTCCTCCCTGTCCTCTCCCCTCCACAGGGACCCTCCTTGTTGGGGTATATGGGTCATGCATTGTGGGGTTAGCCTTCAGTTTTTGCGTAGGAGGAAATGTCTCTGCGTGTCATGACCCAATGTGTGGCTCTGACATTCTTTCCGCCCCCTCTTCCGCAAATTTCCCTGAGCTATGTTGGGTTCATTTTAGGTCTGCTTCAGTGTTGAGATCTTGGGAGCCTCTGTGTCTCTGGATATCTGGTTTGGTAGGGGTTGATTGTTCTCTGTGTCAATCTCCTTCATCATTGTGCTGGTTGGTGGTTCACCAAGAAAACAGCATTCTTGCATGTTTCCCCAATTATTCTTAGTTTCATCTGGGGCACTTTTGAGGTATGATGGGGTGGTTCTCTCCTTAGGATCTGGGTCTATCTGAAAAAGAGAAGCAGATTGTCCAACAGACAGTAAAATTAGTACCAAGTAAATGTAATAACCATTATTTTTTAGAGAGAGTTTAATGGAGAGCAGGCTCATTTTTGGATATGGTTCTGACTTCTTCCCCAGTTCCAGCTATGGGTTCTGTTCCACTGAGCAGATCAGTTAGCCAAATTGAGAGCAGTTTTTTTCCCACCATGGCTATGCGCCACTATTGCACTTGTGTGAGCAAAATGTCAGGTTGTTTGCTGCTAAGTAGGTTAGACCATGAGTTGCTTGGACAGATATTGGTCATTTTCCCCCAATCGCTCGTGTAGCACCTTCTGGCACTAGATGTGCTAACTGTCTGGGGACTGACTCTTCCAGCTTCCAGCCATGTCAGTCCATATTACATGCCAACAGCATATGGTGTCTTCAGCAGTAGGGTCTTACCACTAACCTATGGTGGGTCATCAAGAGGTCTGATATAAATCTGTCTTCTTTTGGAAAACATTGTAGGTCTCTCTGATCAAAAGCTCATTGTGGATGATATCCACCTGCTGGTACTGGGAGTTACAGGTCAGTGCCCAAAAAGAGAAGGAAGAAAAAGATAAGTGATATAAAAGAGATAGAGAGATGAGAGAGAGAGAGAAACAGGAGGAGATAAAGGCCAGTTTTCATCATGCCCTCTCCAGGGCCTTGTGAATCAGGTGTTCCCTATAAGGGCCTGGTGAAGGTTCAACCATTTGGTCTTTCTTTTAGGATGTAGAACTTTATGGTACCATTGCTGTTTGGGTCCAGTTTTGTGTCCCCCACCCCCTCCTTTGCCCTCCCCTTCCTCCCCACTCTCCCTATTGTCTGGTCCTTGAGATGCTTGCTAGGTATGTCAGCAACTTGGGTAGATTCAGGATAGGAGCTGTAGATGAGTGAGACTATGCAGTGATTATCTTTCTGTGATTGGGTAAGTTCACTGAGAATGATCTGTTCCAGGTTCAACCATTTTTCTTCAAATGTTATTGTATCATTTTCCTTACTGCTGTGTAGAATTCCATCATGTAGATATACCACGTGTTAGTCATCCATTCATCTAATGATGGACATCTGGGTTGATTCCAGTTCTTGGCTATTGCAAATTGAGCAGCTATAAACATGGTTGAGCAAATCTCTCTGAACTGAGGCATGGAGCTTTTAGGGTACATGACCAGTAAGGGAATAACTAGGACTATTGGTAACTCTATAGTCAGCTTTTTTAGGAGTCTCCATATTGCTTTCCAAAGGGGTTATACCATCTTACCCTCCCACCAACAGTGGATGAGGGGTCCTATTTCACCACATCCTCGCCAGCATTTGTTTGCATTTGATTTTTTGATGTTTTCTATCCTTACTGGGGTAAGGTGGAATCTCATAGTTGTCTTAATTTGCATTTCCCTGATGATTAGGGATGATGAACATTCTTAAGTGTGTGTTTGCCATTTGTATTTCTTCCTCTGTGAACTACCTGTCCAGTTCTTTGCCCCACTTTGTGAGTGAGTTGACTTTTTATTGTTTAGATTTTTGAGTTCTTTGTAGATTCTAGAGATTAGACCTCTGTAAGTTGGATATGCAGCAAATATTTTTTTCCCATTCTGTAGGTAATCTATTGGCTCTGCTTATTGTATGTTTGTCTGTGAAGAAACTTTTCAGCATCATAAGATCCCATTGGTTGAGTGATTGTTTAAGATTCTGTGCTACTGCAGTTTTGTTCAGGAAGTCTTTTCCCATTCTTATATCATGGAATGTTCCTCTGAACTTTTCTTCCAGTAGTAGCCAAGTTTCTGGTGTTATATTGAGGTCTTTGATCCATTTGGACTTGATTGTTGTGCATGGCAAGATGTGTGGATCAAGTTTCAATTTCCTGCATATGGTTATCCAGTTTGTCCAGCACCCTTTGTTGAAGATGCTGTCTTTTTTCCAGCCTATATTGTTAGGGCCTTTGTCAAATATCAAGTAGCCGTAGTTACTTGACCCAAAGTCCGGTCCTTGATGCTATTCCATTGGTCTATACTCCTATTTTTAGGACAGTACCATGTTGTTTTTAATACTATGGCTTTGTAGTATAGCTTTAGATCAGGTATGGTGATACCTCCAGAGGTGTTTCTTTTCCTGAGGCTATGCTTGGATATCCAAGGCCTTCTGCTTTTCCATATGAATTTTGAGATCATTTTTTCTATCTCTATGAAGAACAATGTTGGGATTTTGATTTGAATTGCATTAAATCTATATATTACCTTTGGTAGGATTGCTGAATTTTTTAAGATAGTCATCCTTTAACTGTAATTGCTCAATAATTACAAGTACACAAATAAGTAGAAAAGTCTACATGTAAGGCTCAGTGTATATGCTTCAGATCAGAATATACACTAAATTTCCTAATGTGAGGTGCTGTCACCTGGCCCTCAGGAGCTGTTTACTGTTGAATATTTAGAGGTGAAGCTGACAGGAGAGGTCTCTGTGGTTCTGCCCTTAAAGAGCTCGTATCTGTTATTAGAAACAAACACCTAACTTAAGCAGCCCATGGGCAGTGCCACAATGGAGGTGCAGAGTATTTCTGCTTTGAGGCTAATAGGTCCCATATTATTGTATAAACCACAGATGTGTGTGATCTTCTCCTGCAACTGCTACCATTTCAGCTACAGAATCTCAAGACTCCTATGAACCATGAGCCTCACTGCCTATTCTGTGAAGAAATGAGCATCTTTCTTCTTTTTCCACATGCTACTGATTTTTCCATCTCTTTGAAATATAATGTTTGCTTTGATTTCATCCTTATTAAATTCTTTATCAACAAAAAATGTTGACATCTAACTGTACACTGTTAGAGAGGTGTCATTTGATATTAGCCACATAGATGATTCCAAAAAGATTCAAGTTAATCTCAGGTGCTAAGACTTTAAAAAAATATCTTCATGTTCCCATTAGAACAGAACTGTATTATATTTTATTTCTGAATTTAAAGCTTGACTATTATGAAAAGTCCTGACAGCCAACCTGGCCACCACCTGATATACTCCAATCTCATACTATACTTCGTTTTTGGATACTCACAGGCCTGGTAAAAGTAGTGTATTCCTGGGCAACAGACTCTCAACATCTAAGTGTGTGGAGTCTGTACTACTAAGTAGTTGGCACCTGGAATTTTTTTTAACTATGATCAACCATGTGTATTCCTTACAGGTTCCTATTATTTCCATGTGTCTAGGAATGTTTAAATTATTTTCTGTTAAAAATAAAATTCTCTGTGAAATTTATATAGCTATTGAAGCACGATTTTTCTGTAGGAAATTTTTCAAAGGATGCTTGTAAGCAAAGGAGTTTCTTCTATAATTTGCCCACCAAAAAGCTTTTCAGCATCTGTTGGAGAGGATGCCCTAGCTACACTGAGTTAACCCAGTCTAGTATTAGATGGCTATTGTTGCATGAATGGTCCCTCTGATATGGGGAGAAGGGGTATTTTATTGTAATTTCTACTTTTGTTTCATAAAAATCATGCAGAGTAAATTTATACTTTCTTCTTGTGTAATAATTTTTATATTTATCTGGTTAAAGTTTAGTCTTCAAGCTAATCACTGCCAGATCCTTCAGCCATTTCTCAAATGGCCTGTGTTCCAGCTTGCTCACACTTGATTCATGATTATGTTGGAATCTATCAAATCACCATCTTAGCTCATAAAATTAAATTTTCATTTTTCTTAGGTGAGGAGATCTGAGAAGTAGGGAAGGTGGACATTTTATTAGAATTCACATCATCAATACAGTCCTCTAGCATTTTAAAGTCTTTCCTAACTTCATAAAGAAAAAACAAATGGTATTCTTAAATTATATGCCTTGAGTATTTGTGAGATAGAAATGTTGTGCTTATTAGCAATATATTGCTTTCATGAATTTTCTAGGTTCTTTGCCTATTTTTCTGTTGAGGCATGAAGTTCTTTTATAAGTGACTTAAAAGCTTGCTTTAGTATAAGTCAATCTCCCCCTTTGCTGTCTGTCATATATTGAACTGTCATTTCTAGGATTTTACCTACTCTTTTTCCAACTATTTTAAGGTATTATCTTGACATAACGTATTTGCTTCTTATATATTTAAATCTATTTGACTATTGCTTTGTGGTTTATTTCATTCCACTTATATCACTTAAATGTGTATGTATTTGTATTCCTGAAATCAAATAAATTTGCATAAATAGTTTCTCCTAGTTGCTAGTTTCTCTTTCTCTCTTCCTTCCTTCCTTCCTATCTCTTTTTTTTTTTTTTTTTCTTCATGTGTTTGTCACATTAAACTTTTTCACTAGGGAAACCTGAACATACAGATAGGACTCAGACAACAGACCAAAGTATGATTGCACCAAAACCAGTTTTGGTGAACGAGTGATTTTTTGGGGGGTTACTAACACATAGCATGAGGGGTTGCTTACAGGAGCATGGGTGACTCAAAGGTAACTAACTACATCACCAAACAGAAAGAGTCCACCCAGCACAGGTGATGACTCACTGAAGCTGTGTCTCTGGAGCTCACTGCAAGTCTTGGTCAGCTGATTGCAGAGTCTCTAGCACACTACAACTTGCAAGCAGCTCTTAGGGCAGGGCACAGAGTCTCCTCAGGCAGTTGCTTACCCTTTATATACTTAGGGAGGAGTCCTACAACCTTTGTCCCAGGCTTGTTGACTACCTGAGTCTCCCAAGCCTCCCTCCTCCCCAGTCTTTCCCCCACCACAATTCAACTCAATTCAGAGAAAATTGCTATATAACCCACTGGTCATAGACTGCCCCTCAACAGTTACTTAAGCTCCTATAACCCTGGGGAGTGGTCCTGTGACTTTTCAGTTTCAGTTTTCCCAGACTTGATCTCCTGATTCTCCAGAGCCTCTCTCTTCTCTTCAGGAAATATCTCAATTATGAAGAATTTGCTGTACAACTTTCTCTTTCTCTCTCTCTCTCTCTCTCTCTCTCTCTCTCTCTCTCTGTGTGTGTGTGTGTGTGTGTGTTGTAATTTAACTTGGGGCAAAGTAGGCAAGTGCTGTACCACTGAGCTATACTCCCCAAGCCCCTCATGTTAATTTCTTTAATCTATTTGAAATTTGAAATTCATTTGATGTACAATAATAGGCAAGGATCCTCCACAGGTATGATGCTAAAGTTGAAAGTGTGAGGGAACCTGTTAACCTTTCAAGTCCTTCAGGTATTGTTTTTAAAATACCAGGAGAAAAGCATACCCTTCTTTAAAAAAATCAAAGCTTAGAATGGAACCCTCCTTTACTTGGGGGAAAGGTCCTGCTGGGGCAGAAGCAGCCCTGCTGAAAGGCCATTCAGAACCCCTCAGGAAGAAAGGCGTGCTGTGAGGCTGTGAGTACCAAGGCAAGGAAGGTGTCTGGGCCTGGGGAGATTTATGAGCTGGCTGTGAGAGAACAGGAAAATGGTACTTACTCTAAAACATTAACATTCAAGTTCGTGCTCCAGCTCAGGAACTCTGCAACAGACACTGTAGAAAACAAGATTATAAATATATGTGAGCATAGATATTTATAAAAATACTCATACTTAGGGTCTGCTGCAGTCTGTAGGAAAAGAGAGGTAAACATAGAGAAATGAGCCTTAAAACCCTCAGATTGCAAGCTCATTCATAGGAACTTAGAAGATTTCAGATTTCGTAACCTTTGTCCTAATTCTAGGGCACTTCGTGGCTCACTTAAAGATAGTACAACAATGTATATGATACTACCCATGTAAATAATTACATACATATGTGAAAAACACAGTGAAGGTGCTGAACGGAGTGCTCTTCACCTCTGTAAGGCTGTCTTCTGCCTGAAGACAGTTTGAGCCCCTATCTTTCTATAGGGAGCTCTGTAACACAGCCTAGGACTTCGAGGAAATCTACAGGCTTCTAAAGAACTTTCCTGCCCAAAAGAAAATGTTTTCTTTCAGTGTTAAAGAAACAGAGTTTAAGCCGGGCGTGGTGGCACACGCCTTTAATCCCAGCACTTGGGAGGCAGAGGTAGGAGGATCGCCGTGAGTTCGAGGCCACCCTGAGACTCCATAGTGAATTCCAGGTCAGCCTGAGCTTGAGTGAGACCCTACCTCGAAAAACTAAAAAAAAAAAAAAAGAAACAGAGTTTGTGATCAATGCTAATCAGAGGAACTTTGAGTGGGTTCTGAAGAAATCCTGTGGAAAGTGGCCCACATACTTCCCTGGTACCTGCTGTGGAACATATGCACTTCACCAGTGTGAAAGCTAGGGGAGGGGTGGGGTAAATGAAGCAGCGCCACTGAAATGGCAAAAATGTTCACTTCAGGCTATTCAGAAAAAAAAAAAAAAAAAAAAAACTGCCCTTAAACAATTCACATCTTTTGGGTTTAAAAAAAAAAGTGGCCTCTGGACATGACACTCCAAAAGAGTAAGTAAAAGCCCCTTTTACTCAAAATCAACTCAAAATACAATGCTGGGAAGTTATTTGATTCCCTTCCACCCCATCTGCAAACTGGTACTACGCAACCTTGGCTGCACTTTGAATAACTTCATGGCTTTAAACCTCTTATCATGCCCACATCACACTTCAGATCACTTAGACCAGTATCTGTGGGCTAGGATGGAAAAATGATCCTTAAAGCTCTCTGTGATTCAGATATGTGGCCAAAGGTGGGAATCACTGACCTTCTACACTGAAACCTGGTCTCAGATGATTTGCATCTCATCTTTGATTGCTCCCAAATTATATTCTTCATCCAGGCCCTGAGCCATTTTGCAAAAGGTGTGAACATGCTGTAAGCCCCTGGAAGTTTTCCATCGCTCAGTGGAAGGCTCAGTGCTGGCTTCCCAAAGGCTTCACTGTTTGTTTTGTTTTAACTCCCAGATTAGTAGCAGGCAGATGATTGTGCAGATTAGAGGACTATAAAATGATTTCATATTTTGCACTGACTTGACATCTTAAACCAAGATGTTTGAGAATCCACAGTTTTCACTGTTCTTTTCTGAGAGTTTTTCATTCGTTGTTAGCTCCAAATGCATTTTCTCCCAGCAGCTGAAAACTCTCTACATAGCTGTCCATCAAGGCTGTGGTCTCCTGTCCCCACCCCCACCCACTTGGGGGTCCTTTTTGCAGGTAGGAATTTCCATTCTGTCCCAGACTACTGGTAAATGAATTCTTAAACATTTGATTCTAAACTGAGGGGCACAGCAGCTGAATATATAGGCAGTTCTTGCAGAATGAAAAGAAACAGCTCCTGTCTGCTTTGTGGTGTGATGATGGAAAGACGTAAGCTTCAAGGAAGTGAAAAGTTCTACTGCAGTTTATCCCTTTGGCTAGGCCTCGGCCCTGAATCCATGTTCTAGGCATCAGGAGGTACAGGAAAAGAGATGGATCATTCCACATAAGGAGTCTAGATCATAAAACTATAGACCAACTGCCAAAAAGCACTTTGCATACCACCACTTCCCTGCTGATCCCTGCAAGAATGACTTATAGAGTCACTGCACACATAGCTGCTTGACATCTGCGAGCTCTGGAACAGAGATTGGGTCATGTGGGACATCACATTGTTTACCTTAGAGGGTCACCCATTGCACCTGATGTTATAGGAAACACTGCCAAAAGCCAATAAAACTGATATATTTATCTCCTTGCTTGAATGGATTTCAGTAAGTATCCATGGAGCCATGGCCATAAAGTAGCCAGCCTAATTTGGAGTGTGGCCTGCAGACTTTCTGATACTTACATGTGGGAAATCTCTCTATGCAACACACACATCTGCCCTCCTACCTAATTCCTCACCCTCACGAGCAGAGTGCTGCAAAGGAAGCACTTCTCACCCTATACTGCCTCTTCCTGGTCCACACAGGTAGGACTGGGGAAAAGCTGGTCCCACTGCATGGAGGATGCATTAACTCTAAAGCAAAACCCGAGCATTCAGAGTAAACACAGGAGCCTGGGAGCATGAGGAATGAGAGATGGATGGTGGCTCAGGATCTGGGATGCTCTTCGGGCCGAGTGCCACTGTACAGAGCTGGAAAAAGGAGCTATGCTTCTAGGAGACACATGCTGTAGGGGAGGCTGTTTGAGGCCACAGGATAAGCTTACCAAGGTTTGCAAGTACGAAAGTTCAAGGCTCATTTTGTCTCGGAGGTGGCAAATCCCCTCATAGGACTGGAGTATAGGATGTCTGTGTGGTGAGGAAAAAGGCCACAAACATACACAGAGGCCAGCCACAGAAGACCTTGAAATCCAGACTAAATTCAATTTTCCTTCTATTTATGTTTTTTGTATAATGTTTTTATTATGGTGTATTTGGCCACACATTTGCATGTTTCAGTGTTTTCTGGCTTAGAGGGCAAAGGACTAAGTCTGCTATAATTGACTTTGTATATCACAAAGTACTGTGGGGATATGAGTAATGCCTCTTAAACACCACTTGGCAATCATGGCACCAATTCTTTACAATGGGAGGAGCACATAGTTAACCACATAGTAAAGTCTCCATGGATTTGATAGCTGGTTTCCATTGTGTCCTGTGGTTTGAGTGTGATATGCCTGTGACATGGAGCTTTAAGATGGCTACAGAATCAAATTTTCTTCACAAACTGCCCCCAGATAAGTTGGAAATTAACAACATCAGCATAAATCTAGGT
Source organism: Dipus sagitta (assembly GCA_036346955.1). Taxonomy (NCBI): domain Eukaryota; kingdom Metazoa; phylum Chordata; class Mammalia; order Rodentia; family Dipodidae; genus Dipus; species Dipus sagitta. The sequence continues at coordinate 38,003,368 of CM070770.1, forward strand.
TCTTTAGCTAGGCTTTCCTCTTTTCTGCCAAGTGTGCTAAGTTATTTTAAGGCATTAGAAGCACATGGTAGAATACCAGTTTGGATTAGACCATGATTACACAGATCTGGATGGAACACAGATCACACTGTGACCTCCTCCAAACCTAACTATGTGTGGGAAAAGCCTATATCGCTAACAGGGTACCTGTGAAAACTCTCGTTCTGCTTTTCAAAGGACCCCTAGGGTATTCTCTTGAGGAAGGCTATATCAAAACTCTTCAGACTTTCAGTATGCTCTTCATCGCTTCCATATGCCTCGGTGACCAGGAACTTCAAATAGAGTAGAGGCTACCAGAGGGCCCAGGACAGAAAGAAGCTTTCTTCCCTGGCTTTCCACTCCCTCGACATCTTCTCTCTATGACAGCAGTAGAAGGCAAGTTGAATACCCCACCAGCCACATTGAGACCTTCTAAAAAGGAAATTGAGTGGAACTCAAGTATTAATTGAACTACTGTGGTAGGCAAGAAGGCACAGAGCCAAGAACTACTGGAAATGAAATGAAAGCAAGTCAGTCTAGCAGACAACTCAGCCGCACAGATAAAATAAGACTAAGAGGGACTCTGCTAAAAGTAGGGGTGCAGGCAGTCTGTCCCTTTCTCTTCCACTGGGCTGTTAGACTACCTGGAGAAAGCTGCATCTGATAGGGTTTGGAGGAAGGACAGGCTTTTCTTCCTAGAATCTACCAGATTCCACAGTGGGAAGTACAGAGTTGAAAAGCATGGGAGCGTAGGTGAAAGAAGTGCTCCCCGTGACCCTTAAGGAGTCAAGAGCCTTGGACCCCAGAGGAGACAGTCCTGCGCACCCTTCCTCAGAATGCCCGCGATTGCTCAGGACCTTTTAAAAGGAACTTCCTCTCTAACCTGCCCCAGACGCACAGCCTCTCCCAGCAGCAACAGGAGCGGGAAGGGAAGCCAAGCTTCTCTGTCCTGAATGCGGCTGCGCCTTAGGGCTCTAACCTGGCCCTGACCAAGTGGAGCGCCTGGCAGCTGTATATACCAGCTTCCCAGTTCAAGACGCAGCCCACGGGGCCTGCAAAGCACAAACAGGTGCAGCCGGCCAGTGGTGGCAAGGGACCCGGCCCCAGGAGAGCCTGGCGCAGACGCCCCACACCTGCGTGGGGACCCCACCCCCACTCGGCGGCTCTCAGGCTGGGAAGCCTACCCCGCAGGAACTGCAGCGCAGGGCGCTGTGCATGCTCCCTTATAGTAAGCCCCAGTCCAAGCAGGGCCCCTGCCAACCGGATCGCAATGCAGTTTGGGTTGAGATTTGATTGATACTATGATTTGCTCCTCAGAGTGGCCCAGCGCAGGGCACACCTCCCCCACCCCGCCCCGCCCCCAGCAGGCCTTCAGGGGAAGAGTGAAGGACGAGGGTGGCGCTGGCTTCCTGGGAGCTGCGGTGAAGGCTGGCTCTCCTCTTGCTGTTGTGTAGGACAAGAGTGACCTCTAGTGGTGCACAGGAAAGCACAAAGAACTGGAGTCAGCGTAAGGAGGGGGGAATGCCTGTGTTACACACACACACGCGCACGCACACACACACACACACACACCTCATTCTGACTCCTATCTCTCCTCTTTTCTTCTTGCCCTCTCTCCAGACGAAGACCAGGAGTCTCTGGTAACCTATCTTCACATACATTTCATGTCTGAAGTCTGGACTAAAATTCAGTTTCTCGACTTTTAGCTGTTGTCTTTTCCTTTTAAGTTGTGGTCTTCTGGCCACATATCTATCTTTAGCATGTGTTACTGACCTCCTGTTTTATGAGTTAGTGAGTGAGCGAACGAGAGAAGAATGGCACAGTCATGTTTGCTCAGATCTAGGAGAGAGAATAGCAAGCAGCCACAATTCTGTAATGTATGCCAAGGGCCAAAAAGTACAGGGTAGTGTGGGAGCCCTGTGGAGGAGCACTTGGTCCTGGCCCAAATGACAAGGAAGAGAGGTGAGAAAAGGAAGGTGGGGCACACAGACAGAGTATGGAGACACAACCAGAACAAAGCCCTGAGATTAGAAAGACTGGTTGGAGAAGCTGCCTAGTAGGCTGAAAAAAAGTGGTGACGGTGCAGACTGGAATATTCTTTCCAGTCACTTTGGGCACTGTTCTACTAACAGCCCAAAGCCACTGAACGTTTAGACAGGTGGATGTCCTGATCAGATTGCTGTTGGTATGTGATCATTCTAAATTAGACACTGAACTTGGCCTTAGGCTAGCTGTAAGGTTATGAGCAAACTAGATGAGAAATAGCTTAGCCAAAAAGAACAGAAGGTTCACAAGGCTAGCAACCCCACTCATATAGACATAGATACCTAGACTCAGAGAAGGCAAATAACTTTGTCTAAGTGGCTGAAGTAGAGATGGATTTTAAGGTCCCCAAATATACCACTATGAATTAGACACGAGTTCGCAAGGCTGCTCCTGATAAAACACACATATCCCCACAGAAGCTTTTCCAGCCAGGTGTGGCAGCGCACGCCTTTAATCCCAGTATTCAGGAAGCAGAGGTAGGAGGATTGCTGTGAGTTCAAGACCATTCTGAGACTACACAGTGAATTCCAGGTCAGCCTAGGCTAGAGGGAGACCCTGCCTCGAAAAAACAAAAAACAAAAAACAAAAACAAGAACAAAAGCTTTCCCAGTGTGCGTACTCTCTCTCGCGCGCGCTCTCTCTTTCTCTCTCTCTCTCTCTCTCTTACACACACACACACACACACACACAAACACATACACACAGCAAATTGTCTTCAATATTGGACAAGGATATCCTTGTTCAACTTCTCGGAGACTTGGGAAAAGCTAAACCCTTGCTTAAATACCCATGGCTGCTAAGAACCATGAGAAGACATGGAGTTCAGAGATCATAGACACTCTGTGAGGAAGAAGGGTGACCCAGCCAAGAGGCTCCCATGGAGACCTAAGAGGCAGAGGACATGACTCCAAATTGACACATTGAATCCCATTTCAAATAACATGCAAAACTAAGAAAACACATTTAGGAATGAGAAAGTAACTCAAACTTTATAAAAACAAAAGGTGATAAAATGCAGTTGTCCTAATATTTGGATAATTTAAATACCCATAGCCATTCAGGCAAGTTAGGAAATTAAGAAAAATAGTTCAACCTAGGATGGATTATTTGGCATGTGATTGGAAAGTCATGAGAAAGGTCCTGGTATCTGATGAAAAGTGATAAGAACAGTTTTCAAAGAAAGAAACATGATCTTGGTGAGCACCAGCTGGAATTGGACAAACATCATGAAATAGTAGGAAGGCATAGTCAGGAGGCCAGAACCTGAGGCCTAGCTTAATGGCTTATTAGCTATGTGACCTTGCCTAGGCCACGTAACCTCGCTGAAGTTACAACTCTTAATACTGCCCTGCATATCTCACAAGGCTCTTTACGGTTGTGTGTCAATGAAAGTCATCTAGGACTTCCTAAAGAAACCAGTTAAAGAATCCATGCAAATCTTGGGCTGGAGAGATGGCTTAGCGGTTAAGCACTTGCCTGTGAAGCCTAAGGACGCCAGTTCAAGGCTCAACTCCCCAGGACCCATGTTAGCCAGATGCTCAAGGGGGCGCACGCATCTGGAGTTCATTTGCAGTGGCTGGAGGCCCTGGCGCACCCATTCTCTCTGTGTCTCTCTCTCTGCCTCTTTCTCGCTCTGTCTGTCACTCTCAAATAAATAAATAAATAAAATAAACAAAAAAAAAAAGAATCCGTGCAAATCTCAAAGCTTATAGCTCTAGTGGGTTTCAGACTCTTCTAAACTTGATTTGCATGTGTATAACATAGGCTGCTAAACACCTGAACTGAATGAGACACTGAAAGTAAGTTACAAGATGCTACCTTTCATATAAAAAGTGCTCCATAATCAGTGATTTTATTTATTTATTTATTTATTTATTTTTGCTTTTGTGTGTGTGATGTGGTGTGTGTGGTATGTGCTACAAGTCCTAGTCTGTGGTGGCCTAGAGCTTGCTGGGTCTTTTTTTTTTTTAACTAGCTCTGGCAATTCTCTGGTCTCTACTTCCCTTCAGGATTGGGGTTACAGACATGGTGGCCATGTCCAGTGTGGGTCCTGGGGATTAAACTCAAGTGGTGTCATAGGCCTCATCAGGCCCTCATGCTTGCATAGGGAGTGCTTTTAACTGATGACCAATCTCTGCAGCCCCAATCCATGATAATTTTTTTCAAATCTCTGATGTGACAGAAAACTTACAAAACTGTTCAGTGAAAGATATTGTTATATTTAGTATGATAGATATGGTTTCACTAGCTAGCAAACATTGAAAGGAAAATATAAGCATGGAAAATAGAATAGAGGTGCTAAAGCACATTGCCCATCTTTGAAATGAGAGGATTAGTAGATAAGAACATATGAAGACTCAATGTCTCACAAAACCTTACTCAAAGAATTTAATTTGTGTTAGCTCAGCTAAGAGATGGTCATGTGGATCGTTTTTAAGGATGAAAAACACTACCAGTGATCAATAGTCTTCTGTCAGGTGGCAATACAGCATCTGGTGAGTGACTGTGAAAATCGTTGATAATTCACATCTTATCTAACATCTCTGCAGAGAGCCAGAGTAATTGGTAGTTAATGAAATCTGTACAGACACTCAGAAAACCTCCAGGGAGCCTAGAGCCGGAGAGCTAACCCAGAAGGGCCTCAAAGCCTGTTCACTTATTCAGAAACTATGTAGTGCCTACCTTGCACCCTTTGGACACTAGGAATTCACAGCCCAGTGAGGGACAGAGCAAATAAATCAACACAACACAGTGAAAGAAGAACCGTGGTCACAGGTAAGCTTGGGGTGCTAAGAGAGCCCAGAGGTGGGGCTCCTAACCCAATCCAGGGGTTGGAGAGGATTGTCCAGTGCAAGCAACACCCAAACAGACTTCAAGGATTGGCTGCAGCTAGTCCGAGAGTGGAGGACTGGCATGAGACTACTAGGTGGATGGACCATCACCCAAAAGGCCCAGAAACAAAGCTGTAGCCATTTAATTTGTTCGAGCTTGAGCAAAGATGCCATGAGTCTTCAAGTGTGAGGGTTCCTTTGAGATGCCAACAAATATAATGACCTCCCCACATCACAGTAATTTTCCTTTTAAAATCTTTCTATAAAAGGGAGATTCTTCCCCCACCCCCAAAATATAATAATTTTATAACAGTTTTAAATGAACTTGTGTCTTATTAATCTCAATGAAGTCCACTAACATTAATATTGGAATACTTTAATGAGCTTGAGTATTTTAATCCCCACTATACATATCTATTTAACATCTTCATTTGAGAAATATTTACTCCATTGACGTGCAAGACCTTTTCTCTAATTCTAAAATACTCTTTGCATGTGGGTATATTGGTAAACTTCTTACAGTAACTGCCAATTCATGCCACACATACCCCCAAGATCTGTGGTCCACAGTTGGGTTGTAGCCTGGGCACTGGCAAGGGCTGAGTCAAGAGAGGAGCTGTATCCACCTTCGTGGACCACAGTGAAGGAAAGGATAGGAATTGTTGAGGAGTTTAAAGCAGTACAGTGGACACAACAGATCACTCTATCAACAAGATGTACAGAGATCAGTCTGAACTACAGTGATAGCAATGAGTGGGGAAAGCAGAGAAGACTCAACAGACGCGAAAGAGAGTGGGTGTGACTTTGTAACCCTAGACTTGTGAATTTGGAGAAGTCTCAGAAAATGCAGAGCTTTCTGGTTTGGAGTGCCATCACAGATACTTTTTAAAGGACAGGGTTTAAGGAAAACTTTTTGAGCTGGGCCATGTGACTTTGAAGTTTCTTTAGGGCTGCCAAGTGGAGGTACTTAGGTCCAGAAGAAAGGCCTAGAAGAGAGATAGGGCTTTAGGAAGTGTTGGCATATGAATAGTAATCAAGGGCACAGGGTGGATAGCAGCACCCAGAAAAAAGAACATGGCATGGAAAGGGAAGAGTCCAAAGAACCCTGGCATCTGAGAGGTAAGTAAGAGGTCCATGGTTCCCCCAAGACAGGAAATAGGTCCAGAGATGGAGAAGCTAGACAAGATACCTCCCATGAGGCCCAAGAGGATAAAAGGTTTACAGCGAGAAGTTATGAAAATCTCGGTTCCACAGAGGGTTAAAGAACCAAAGAACCAAAAAGGCCTTTGTCCATAATGACAATGAGAAGAATAGCAGTGAAGACACCATGCCTTGCTTACCTGGTTCTTTATGCTTTTTTAGACATTCCATTTCCACTTTAAGCTGTACAACATTCTTACACATGCAAAAGCTTTAGAAAAATGAGGTTAATGGATTTACCAATGCCATCTAACAAAGCAGCGACCTGGCCCCTGGAATTAGAGATTTCAGTTCAAGGATTTAACCCTGCTCCCTATACCCCAGCTAGCCTTTGAACCAACAATGAGACCAGAGTGAAGCAGGCTCCATAACAGCCACTTGTTCTTAGTATAGATTGTAAAAGGGCTGCTTATCACAAGTTGTTATATGCTTCCCAGAGCCTGACGATATCTAGGAGCATGGGAATCTAAAGGACCTAATTCCTTGCACCTAATTCTCCATATGAGAGACCATTAAAGGTTTGCAAGCAGAGAGTTGATATACATTTGTGTGAGTTTTAGAAAGGTTAATTAATATTTTTGAACTTGTATTTAACTGTGCTAATGTCTTGTAGAAAACCCAACTCATAGCATCTAAAATAAAGCAATGAAAATACACTAACACCGGGCGTGGTGGCGCACGCCTTTAATCCCAGCACTCGGGAGGCAGAGGTAGGAGGATTGCGGTGAGTTCGAGGCCACCCTGAGACTCCATAGTGAATTCCAGGTCAGCCTGGGCCAGGGTGAGACCCTACCTCGAAAAACCAAAAAAAAAAAAAAAAAAAAGAAAATACACTAACAAAATATAACCTGTCTGAACTCCTCGTTTTACCCAGCCTGCCACTCCAATAAGCAAGCTGTTTTCACCAATGAGGAAACAAAAACTTTCTGACATTTGGAATCAAAAGCTCCTTGCATATTTGATGAGGTCAACACTGACCTTTAGGTCTCAATTTTTCTACCTCTACACCACCCTGAGGCAAGCAGTTGCTCATCCAAGAGTCTTGTTTGCTCATTCACGCAGATAGTTATTCCAACAAGAGGAAGGGGCTGCTTCCTCTGGGCCAGCAGAACTGGATCCAGCCCAAACCTACCCTGGTGGGACCAGACCTGGAGCTCTTCTCTGCCCCACTCTCCATAGAGAGCAATTTATAACACGTTTATCTCTGGGAAGTCATTGCTGTTCTGGGCATGGGATGATGATCTCCCTAAACCCATCTATCATTTGTAGCAAAGAAGAAATAAGAAACAGAGGTCTCTATATCAATCTATAACATTTATTCTCCTTATAGCTCAAATTATATCACTGCAATGTTATCACCATGGAAGTTTGGGCAAGGCCCAAACACAGTCATCACTGTGTAGTGCTGAGTTTCCGAAGGTGACTTAGTCTATTTTCAGCTGGGGGCCTGATTCTGGACCCTTCTGTTGACCCACAAAACTGAGCATCCATATGGGAATGTGGCTGTCAGGATAGATTGGAAGCTGTCAGGATTCTGTATCACAGGCCAATGATAGCTGGCATTTCCTTCCCATTTAGCCTAAGGTGAGCCATGTTCTTTTCTAAATTCTAACATGGATGGTTGCCCTTCTAAGGGACAATATCTAGTTATACAAAGAGAATATAGCTGGGAATGTTGGCGCATGACTTTCATCCCAGCACTTGTGAGGAAGAGGTAGATCCTCATGAGTTTGAGGCCACCCTAAGACTACACAGTGAATTCCAGGTCAGCCTGGGCTAGAGTGAGATACTACCTCAAAAAAAAGCAAACGAGGTAGGTGAATTGTGACCACAAGTGCTTACTTTGTCACCTACTTTGTTGTGTTGTTAAAATGGAAACACTTGTTATATATTAAATATAAAACTCATTCTTAGATTGGAAAAAATGGAGTTGTTAAATATGTCTTGTCACACTTCAGAATAAGTGTTGCATGATGCCAGTTCTCTGATCTGCCAAATAAATTATTGATGGGTGCAAGCAAATTGGAGAGTTCTAAAACCTTGAAGCCTACGCATCATTCCACAGAAGAAAACTCTTGGGTAGAAATGTCAAGTTGAGCTGAAAATATGGCTTTGCTTTAAAAAGCATGAAATACTTCCAAATTTTGTTTCAAAGACTTTTCACTGAACTTACCCATCTGGATGCAAGTCCTGGCTCCTGAACCTACAAGTTGTATGACCTTAGACAAGATACTTAGCTACTCAAAGTAAAATGGAATAACGACATTTCGTTACCACAGAGGGCTGTCAGAATGTTTGATAAGTTGTTGCAGGAAAGCGCGGTTGGCATATGGGCATAGCCAGGGTCACTAGTGCTAGCTGGACATGCTCCAGGAAGGCCACCAAGCAAGCTGGGTCAGTCAGGCTTTCTTTTGATGGTACCTGGATAATCTAATAATGAGTCCCATACTATTTTCTCCACTATAGGTCAGTGCAGCTGAATGGACAGCCCTTAATGATGGTGGACGACGGGACACTCCCAGAATTGAAGCCCCGGCCCCTGCGGGCTGGCCGGACATTGGTCATCCCTCCAGTCACCATGGGCTTTTACGTGGTCAAGAATGTCAATGCTTTGGCCTGCCGTTACCGATAGACCACACCTTCCACGTACAAGCTGCTGGTGGGCTTGCTGGACTGCTTTCAACTCTTCCATCCTAATAGTACTCTTAGTTTCCAGACATTTCCTTAGTAACCAGCCTCTGCTTCCTGCCTGGCTAGAGTCAACATAAACTTGTTCTCCAAAAAACTAGATGTTATAGTATGAGCTTAGCCTATGCAGATCGCATCTGTCCCTTAGGAAAATGTAGACATCCTCTGTTCCTATGTGATGATAAAGCTATGTGCCCATTTATGTATACCATGAAAACAGGCTGACAACACACTTCCAGAACAAATGTTTGCAAACCACTCCCCATGATCCTGGTCAAACCCCAAGACTTCACCTGTTGCTGCTGCCTTCAGCAGAAGATAAGGAAGGAACAGAGGACCTGCAAGAGTCTAACCCTCTTCCAACTCTCTCCTTTGTCTATTTCTGGCTGCTGCCCTGGGTTTCCTGATACCTGTCTTCCCACAGGGAGCAAGTGGGTGATTCAGCTCTGGCCTGCTGGTGAGCTGCTGATGTAATTTCCAGGCTGATGTATGAGTGTGTGCATCTGGGTTTCTGACAGTGGCATCCATCACGGGCGAGTCCTCTGGGAAGCGAGTGCTTCAAAAGTAGAATTATAATCGTACTCCAGATTTTGTAAGAAGGTTCTATGCCTCTGTGAATACAGATTCCCCCAGGCTTAGAATGGGAGTCTGGTAACACTATCCATTGAGTGGAGAGCAATGTATTAGGCACCACAGAAAGCAATCATCATCCTTCATGTTGCCAGGAGAGAAAGAGTTGTACAACAAAGAGAGCACATGACAGCATCAAGTGTGTGTGTGAGAACACACACATGCACACACATGCACACACACACACACACACTCAACAAAACAATTTAGACCTGCCTCCTAAACTGAAAGGATATCAAGGTCTCAGTATAGTAAACCCTTAGTTGTTTGGCTGATCAAAGGCCATTCAGAAGAAAGTGTGACTTAAAGTCATCATTTCAAACACAGCTACATCTGACCTCTCTGCCCCTTCCTACATAGCTGAGCCTCTCAATGGCATTGACTAGGCAGAAATCCACTCTAGTCATTGGATATGACCAGGTCCAGTCTATCCCATAGTACAAAGCTTTCAGTTAGCCACGCTGCAGGAGAACTGGAATCCGGACACATGCAACAGTGGCAAAAGTGAAGAATGGTAGGTGGGAGGCTTCCAGTTAAGGAGGTGGAAAGGGGATGATGAGAATTTATAGGGCTCAAGGGATATGTAGTTCTTTGCATACTAGGCCACATCTATAATGACCTTTTTCTGTGGATGTGATTTCCTCAGGGTAAATGGCATGAATGATGCTTTTCTTAAGGAGGCGGGGGGTACTTGACGCTATCCTGGGTGCCAGTTAAGAAAGTGGCACACCTTCTGCTGTTGTAAAAAGATAACCTGGGGCAGGAGCAGCATTACTGAGGGCAACAGCAGGGAGATGCCTAAGATGCCCGAGGAGTAAGGATTTGGATGAAGGCTACAAAGTAAGAGATGGGAGTAAGTAACAAGCAAGGTGATGAGGGAATCTCAGCTTGGAGAACAGGGAGCGAGGAGCTAACTGCCTGATGTGATGTCTAAGGAGGATGGTGAAGTCAGGCTTTGGTGTGCTTATTGTTAGGTACAGGAGGAGGAGCACACAGAAGCTATAGATGAGCAAGCAAGAGAGGGAGAGACTGAGGATGGGCTGAACCCGGTAGTGGTTATGCTCAGGGAGAAAGAATCTGCAAAGAGAGGAGCAGGCCCGAGATTATCTTTCTGGAAGAGTCCAAGGCTCCCAGGGGCTTCCCTTCTCAAGAATGACACACGTCTTGAAGCTTCAGCTCTAAGACAGCAGAAAAGAGAAACATCAAGATGGGAGGAAGGAAACAGGGAAAAGAAAGGACAGATGGAACAGGCCAGAGTGATGAAGAATGTGGATAAGAGATATGACAAAAAGATTATTTTACGGACTGTACAGATATTAAAATCTCTTCTACTATGCTGGGACAGCTGCAGGGCCCCCTGATAATAACAAGATAACCAGAAGTCCCTGATGGTCAGGCCCTAGACTAGATTGCTATGCATATATAGAAACCCCATAAAGAAGTTAGTATTGTCATTCCATTTTCCTCTGAGGTACCGAGTCCTTACCTTGCCCAGGGTCACCCAGAAGAATCCAGAGTCTGTCCTCTTAACCACAGCTCAGTGGCTCTTAAAGTCACAGACCTAACCTCTGGGTATGCTCTGTTCAGTCTGTATAGCCAGGACTTCCAGAAATCCAACCAAACACACTTTCTGTAAATAAGTGTTCTTCACGAAGCCTTTCAGAATATAGGTAATTTCTGCTATCTTTGTCTTTCTTTGTGTATTAAATGCTGCACCCAAGAGGTTGAAGTGTTGTTTGTTTTTTAGCTAATTAAGGGGGTAGAGGGAAGCACTGACTTTATCTTTGGAATCTTGCAGTTCTAATTTCACAACTATCTGATGGAAGAAGTATTTTCATTGCTTAAAGGAGAGCGAGACATTTGCTCTAACATTATACTCCATGGCAAGTTTAGCACAGGGCATCTCTCTTGATGCCTTGGTGGTGGGGAGGGGGGACAGGGGGACATTATAAAATCAGTGGAGGTTCCCTTTATTGGGATTTGCCTGTCACCTTCACCCCAAAAGACAGCCTGTGGCAAACAGAGCAACCCATGGTAGGGGAATGGTTGGCTCAGGCAGCTGGAGAAGAGAGCTTCTCCCAGTCAGTTCTCCTTCCTCATGCAAGACACAGCAGAGATCATCGGAGCTGTAAGAGCTCTTCCTTGTAAACCCAAGAGTGGGCTTGTGGAAATTCTTACTAAAAGAGTAATCATGCGTATTGAGAAGGTTGCGCCTTTTGTTAAGATGGTTTTCTGCTCCTCTTGCCTCTAGGAATATTTTTCTTTCTCAGTTCTTATCACACAAGCTCAGAATAAATTCTCATTGTTATTTGAAGAAAAAGTCCCCATTCTTCCTGGGCCCTGAAAAAAAAAAAAAAAAAAAAAGAACTACCACTGGGGGATATTAGCTTGTTTCTAGCTAGAAAAAAAAAAAAGCTCGAAAATACCAGACCAGAACGGCTGTGAGACTACAGACCTGGCACTCCCAGAATAGCCGCCAACAGCCCTGCTATCCCCTGAATCTTGGGCAGCCCCAGTGCAGGTGAGCCCAAAGCCCCAGTTCCCATACAGGATGAAGGTGATCCACAGGTTCCACATAAAGGTCCTCCAGCCATGTCTTGCATCAGCTGTTAACCAATGAGCATCCTGACAGCATGGGCGAGGCCAGACCCGTACGTACAAGTATGCCTCATCTGCACATGGGACCCTGAGACCGTAGACTCTACCTTGGAAGTCCACTGAGTGGTGCTGTTTCTGGAAACAAAGGTCAGTGTGTAACCTCTGCAGAAGCAAAGGCCACCAAGAGGAAGGACTTTAGGGTACTGAAAAATATACACAGAAAAACCAAAAATAATAGTGATACAGGTCTGAGAAGGCAAAGGAAGGGTGTAAAGACTTATCTAACACAGCTTCCTCGACAGCCACTTCTCCAACCTCAGCACCAGTGGCCCAGCGGGAGCCCCTGCTGACTGCTTCTCCCATTAACTCACTCTCCAGCTCCACAGCCAGCCACTCCGTCCCCAAGAGGGAGCCCAGGGAAATCTGTTGTGCTGAGATGGCCTGGAGGCTCAGTTTTAGAACTGTGCACACTCTTTGCTTAGGGTCAACCAGAGTTGGAAAGGAGCCAACAAGAAGCATTGTAAAGAAAGACAAAGCTAAAATGATTTTATCCTTATTACAAGGCCCATATAACTGGAGTGAGCATTCCAAATGCTTCCCCTTTGAGCTCTACACACAGTGACATAAATGCTTCAGTTGTTGTCTTCCCATTATTGGCTGCCTTCTTTGCAAGAGGAGTGAGACCTGATTATAGCTACAGAGGGTTAGAGAAAGAACCTGTCCATATCCTTCCAAACAGACAAGAGTGACAGAACTGGGGCTTTGACCCCAAACCTGCTCTGATTACCCTGTTGCCTCTTCTGTGACAACAGCCACCGTTATCTCATGTCTGTGTTGCCCACAGCTAGCTTTCTTAAGTCCTGTGTGAGTCCTGTACAGAATCCTAGCGTGCTGCCCTAAGAGCAGTTGATCTTGGTTTAAAGGAACAAGTGAGCAGCTCTCATGGGCAGTGAGTAGACTTGGCTGAGCGCAGGCTCATCTTGGCCCAACAGTGGCCTTCACCATCTGCTCCTCTGCATTTGTCTGTAAAATAATATAAGGACCGCAACCACTGACCCAGCCCTAAGTGGCAGAACCAATGAGCACCTCCACATGCAGCATCTTCCCTCCCCCACAGACCCCGCCACCACCACTTGGAAGTTTGGAAGCCTCTTCATCTTTCCACACTAAACAATAAATCATAAAGTGTCACCCTAAGGCCAATGCTACTTGCAAATACTTGCAAATTCCTCTGTAAAACAAGAAAATAAAACAAACCAACTGTGTTGGCACCACTTCCTTCCAAACACCAAACCAGCCCCTGCAAACTCTGGGAGCATTTGGGAGGAGCTGAGAAAGTTCTTTACAACTAGCTCATTAATTAACACTATGGTCCTGTGAGCTAGCAGAGAAAAGGGGACCCTCTGACAGCCCATGTCAGGAACAATGCTCTTCTAATCATTATTCAGGACAATATCCTGGGGTTCTTTTTCAAGTTGTAAATGTTATGTAATAAATTATACTTTTGGAAGAAGCAAAAAGAAGCTGTAATTGTATTCATCTGCAAGCTAGCAAAATGAGTACAGGAACACCTCCCAGGAAAAGTTTTGTCTCTGTGCAGGGGATTTTAACAGGTGTTGATATTTTCTTCCAGAACACAGATTATATTACAGTTCATGCAAGCCCGGTGATTGCAGGGAGTTTGAGTCCATGAGGTAGTTATATTTTGAGGTAATGTTTTGAAAGTAATAAAATGTGACTTCTCTAACTTTCTGTTGTCAGGGTGTTTTGTGGTGAGAGGACAGCAAACACTGTCCCCACCTTGAGCTAAGCTTTTTTAACACATGTGGGCCTCAGATTCCACCACGCATTGTATCCCTGCCCTCTTCAACAAGATTTGCTTCAACCCTTCTGAGTAGAAATTAAATTTTATAATTCAAGTTATATGTCATTGATTATATTGATTAAGAAACTGTTAATTATAATAATAGGTAAATCCCATAATCTCAAGGGCTTAACATAATTGAAGTTTATAGCATGGAAAGTTCAGTTAGTGGTAATGTGAAAGGGGAGAGTGGCTCGGTTCCACAGAGTCACTTAGGGACTCAGAGACTCTGACATCTTTGTCACTTCCTTCCCAAGGTGCTATAGGGTTTCAGCATTCAGTTGACAGACATGGAGAGAAACCCTTCAGGATCTAGTGGGGATATTTAGGGACCTGACCTGGAGTAGGAAACAAATCCCTTCCACTCAACTCCATTGGCCCAGCTAGATACTAGGGGCCCAGGAATTGAAGACCTTATCTAGAAAGGCACTTTCCAACAACTATGCTTGGTGGAAATGAAGTACAAGACTCTGGTGGATTCTGGAGAAGGAATCAATGGCTTTGGGTCCCTCTGGCCAACTTGCTATGAGGTTATATGTGGTGATACAGAATTCTGCAGAACGTTTTGCATTGTCCTTAGTGACTTAAAGGGGCTTTCTTCATCTCCACAAGTTCTTGAGTCCTGCCTCTGCTAGTACTTGGCTCATTTTTACCAGAAAACGATGTGTGTCGTTCCACTGCTATCCAGTTAAGATACATGTAGTTCAAGACACTGCGCCCTCTACTGGACATATAAAAACACAATTTTAAACCTGTTTGACCTCCTGTGAAGATGTGAATAAAAGCACAATTCACCCCCAGACAGGGCACCAGCAACAGACCTAAGAAACGATTCCACTCAACTCAAGTTTGGTGAACCAGTGAGTTTATTGGAGTTAGTCATGGGAAAATGGATGAGGAGTTACTTACAGTCGCATAGGTAACTTGGAAACATCACAAAAAGCACAACCAAGCCTGGGAGAAGATCACAAAAGCTGCATCCCTGGTGCTTCACTTCATGCACGACTTACAGACAGTTTCCACTGAAGTTTCCTCTCTCCAGTAACTGTTTAGTGCTTATATACCCTTGAGGAAGGCCCTTATGAATTGTGAAATTTCTAGCTTCTCAAACCATTTTTATGAGTTTAATGAGTTTCTTGAGTCTTGGCGCCTCTCTCCTCGCTCAAGGAGGGGGATTGTAATTAAGAAGAAAGAGCTATACACAGATAGCAAGGTGGTAAAAGGGTCACTGGAGAATTAGAAACCAACTTCAGACCAAATCAACACCTACACCTGGAGACCACAGCACGCTGTCCCACTGACTCTGTCCTCAGAAATCTGACTCTCTGGACCTCAGTGTCCTCATCTGTAAAATGAGGACTTTGGATTATGTGAATTCTGAGGTCACCTGAGTACCACCCTTTTGTGAATTGCCAGGTGGTCCCTGCCCCAGCTGCTCCTTTTTTCTATTTTCTCCTCATGTGAACTTATGTGTTAAATACAAAATAAGTCACTAGAAAGGAAATGAAGAGGCAAAGTCACAGGTTGGCACAAAAAGATAAAAGAAATTGTATCCAAAGGTAAAAAGCAATTTAAAAAAAAAGGAAAACAGGGCTAGAGATTTAGCTTAGCAGTTAAGGTGCTTGCCTGTGAAGCCTAAGGACCCATGTTTGTGACTCAAGCCACAAGGTCACACATGCACACAAGGTGGTGCATGTGTGTGGAGTTCAACTGCAGTGGCTGGAGGCCCTGGCACACCAATTCTCTTTCTCTCTCTCCTCTCTCTCTCTCAAAAAAGTGTGTACCACCATGCCCAGCAAAAAGAGAAAAGGAAAACATTTTTTAAAGTGGACAAAAGATTTGAACATTTTACCAGAGAAAGGATATTGCTACACATAAGCCATGGAAATAAGTTCATCCTTAGGAAAATGACTAATTCAAACCACAGTGAGAAACCACCACATACTTAGAATAAAGTTTTAAAAGAATAATGTCAAACAGGTGGGGTAGCACACACTTGTAATCCTAGCACTTGGGAGACTGGCAGGAGGACCATAAGTTGAAAAAATCCAGGACAAATACCTAATGCCAACTAGTCTACACAGCAACTGAAAGTCTCTATATTGCTAGGGAGGGTATAAAATGGTAGACACATCCACTTTGTAAAATGCCTCAGCAGTACAATGTACACAGGGTCTTCCATGCTATCCAGTAACTCCACTCCTAGATTTTTACCCAAGTGAAACAAAAATTAATGGTTGAGCCACCTTACACCCATTAGGATGGCCATTATTGAAAGACAGAAAATAGGGAGTGTTGGTGTGGATATGGAGAAGTTTGAGCCCTTGTGCTCTGTTGGTAGTATAGCTGCTGAAGAAAACATGGAGGAGAGCCTTCAAAAATTTAAATTAGAATTACCATTAAAGAGCAGCATCTCAAATGGATACTGTACACCCATATTCATGACAGCAATCTTCATAATAGCTAATATATGGAATTAACCCATGTCCATGAATGAATGAATGAATGAATGAGAAAACTGTGATGTGTGTATACAGTGAAATATTATTTGGGCTTTTAAAAGGAAGGCAATCCTGGGATGCTACCTCATGAATGATGCTTGTGGATATTGTGCTTAGTGAAACAAGCCAGTCACAAAACAACACATACTATATGAGTTCACTTATATGAAGTACTTCAAGTTCCCTAAGTTAAACAGACATAAAGTAAAATAGTGGTGGCCAGGGACTCAGGGAAGGAGGGAATGGATAGTTACTGTGTAAGGTGTGGTTTGATACTGGTTTTGGAAGTATAACAAATTTAGAGGGAAAAGGGTCATTGCATTTACAATGCAATATTTTTGGAGGTGGCCCCTAGGTGACAGGGAGCAAGGTCATAGTCTCTGAACAGAGGCCATGAGAGGCTGTGGCATGGATGAACTGTGGGTTGCAGGGAAAACCCCAGGATTTTGAAGGTGCTGGGGCTATATGACAGCTTTTCAAGAGAGCTACTGCTAAGCCGGGCGTGGTGGCGCACGCCTTTAATCCCAGCACTTGGGAGGCAGAGGTAGGAGGATCGCCGTGAGTTCAAGGCCACCCTGAGACTCCATAGTGAATTCCAGGTCAGCCTGAGCTTGAGTGAGACCCTACCTCAAAAAACCAAAAAAAAAAAAAAAAAAAAAAAGAGCTACTGCTGTGGGATGGATTTTTCCCCAGGCTGTATGCAGCCCAGCTGGAAGAACAGAATTGGAACCCCTGAGACTTTTCCACTTGTCCCAGACGCTAGAAATGAAGCTGCAGGATTTGATATTTGTCCTGCTTGTTTTAGATCTTCCACCCGTTCAGTCTTTCCTTGTAATGCCTTCTTCAGAAAGTGAAAGTGGAGAGCAATCTAGGAAGACACTCAACATCTACCTCGGCTTCTACACATGTGTACACACTTGTACATACACCTGTACACATGTACAACCACACACATATGGACATGCATGGACATAGACATGCATAACACACAGAGACAAACCACATAATGGGGAAAACCTTTTACAAATCAAACATCTGATAAGAGACATATCCAGAATGGAAATAATTATTACAATTCAATGATAAAAGACATTTAAAATGGGTTTTCAAAAAAGGAAGTAAAGGATATGAATGATATTCCTAAAACATATGGTGTGCAAATAGTTTAGAAGGCACATGAGATACTGAGGGGGAAAGCAAATCAAAATCACGAGATACTACTCCACACCTGCTATGATGGCCTATAATTTTTTAAATGGACAATAGCAATTACTCACATTTGTGAAGCGTTTGACACAAGAAAAAAATATGGTGAGTAAACATAGCAAAATAAGGAATTCACAGACTGGCCTAAGAAGCAACTCAGTGTTGTTAGGTGGTTCTGCGGAGCAGCACCTGGGGGATGTCTCTGGCAGCTTGAGCTGGGAGGGGTGGGCAGTGACATGGGCAGGCAGCGGCATGCTCTTTGCGACTGCACCAGAGCTGGGAGTGGTGGGGCATTCATTCTTGATCCCTGCCTTTCCCCGGGGGAGGAGCTCAATCTGCTGTATCCCCGGCAAGTCCCAGCACAGCCTTCTCTACTGGGCTGGACTCAGGGAACCCACGGGGCAGGGGGCTTAGAAATCCAGCCCTTTCCATGAACTACATCAGCCCTCTTCACCCTTTCAGCCATTCCAAACCCACATAAATGTTAAGTAAATTACAAATACGGGTGCAAGACAAAATCCCTAATGTGTGCCCCACCGGCAGCTGGATGGAGACCCCTTATAAAGAAATATTCGGGAGGCAGCCACGGGGCTCGTCTGCAGGCTGCCCATGCCGTGGCGGAGGTAGTAAGTGAAAGCAGTCGTTAGAGGGCAGTTCTCACCCCAACCAGGTTCAACAAGAAGACCAGCGGTGGGACAGGGGCCAGCGGAGGACCCAGGAAACCTGGGTTCCTATCCTATAGTTTGGCCCTTACTCCGCAGGCTAGCTCTCCCTGGGGCCTCACTTCCCCTTCTGTAAATCAGCGGGGACTTGCCTAAGCTAAGGCAAGGGGATGGGCACACAGGCGGACACGCCGCCCCCAACCTCCGAACGCCAGCAGGACACGGCACCCCGACGCAGGCCCCGGCTGCCGGCTGGGCCCGGTGACCAGCCGGAGCAGCGCCACGCAGGGGCGGGGCTCGAACCCACACAGCAGCGCGGAGGTCGCGTGACCGGGTCACGTGGTCCTACCCGGAAGCTGCGGGCGCCGGCGGCTGGCTGGGCGGTGTGAGCGGCGATCCCCGGGTACGTGGGCCTCGCCGCTGCCGGGGCGCCGCCCTTGCTCCCTCTGTCCGGCGAGCGGGAGGCCTGGGGGTCCCCCGGGAGCGGGCTTCAGCCTCAGCCTCTTTGGGGGCGGTGTCACCCATCTGGGGTCGCCTTGAGATTTGGAGGGACCTGCGGGAGACCCCCCCCCCCCCCCGGGCCTGCCGCCCCGCTGTGGAAGCACCGAGGGAGCGAGAAGGGACCCAACTAGCTGGCAAGGTGGGAAGGGCAGGGGCCGAAGTAGGCGCTGGGTTTTTGCCCGTGGGAGCCCCTCACCATCTTGGAGCCTTCTGCCAGTCAGTGCCCTCCTCAGAGTCCCCCTCCTCAGAGCAGGGTAGCAGATGAACAAGGAAGTCAGAAAATGGCTTTAGATTGTTGCTGCCTTGTATCAAAATATGACCAATTTAGCTGGGCGTGGTGGCGCACGCCTTTAATCCCAGCGCTTGGGAGGCAGAGGTAGGAGGATGGCCATGAGTTCAAGACCAGCCTGAGACTACACAGTGAATTCCACGTCAGCCTGGGCTAGAGTGAGACCCTAGCTCAAAAAAACAAACAAACAAACAAACAAAAAAGCTGACTTTCATTTGTCCTGTTACTTGAAGCAGGGGAGCTGGAAAATAAGCATGACCCCCCTCTTCCCATCCATATAAGAAAGCTGTTTGCTAAGCTTAGGTAGCAACCGGCCTGGGTGTCTGACTCTTCCTGTGACCTGGCAGTGGTTCCTTCCCTTCCCTTGAAGTGACCTGGGAACACCATGGTTAAAACCAGGTTGTTGGTGCCATGACTGTGGGTTTGTCGCTGTTCATGGCATCTTCTCAGGATACAGCGTCTCTTTCATTTGACTGGGACAGCATCAGGCCAGCCAGGGTTGTGCTATCCTGTCTCCCACCGAAACTCACAGCCAGCTCCTGAGGCTGGACTCAGCAAATGAGAACACTCAGGAGCGAGCACAGGAAGTGGAATCTAATGTGTGTGGACACCTGCTCTGTCCTAAGGGCCCCTCTGAGTGAGTTCATGTCCCTGTGATAGAGGGGTCATACCTGTGACCTCTCAGCGCCTTTCCACCTTTTGTGACCCCCAGGAATAGGCAGCGGTGGGGACTACAGCGTCTTGAAGGACTGGGGGTGCTATGCTGCTGTGCCCCGAGTTGGTCACCAAGCCTGGCTCCGTGGAAGCTCTGCTGTGCTCCTTGCTAAGGTAGATGGTGTTCCCTGTCAGGGGTAGATGGGGAGGCGAGCAGCATCCACTGTGGGAAGCAGGTAGAATAGGAGAACAGTGGACTGAACCCTCCTGGACTTTGTACCCTTCTTCCCCCACCTGCCTCATGTCAACATGTAACACCAGCAAGGCCCTCACGGTGGTGCCTGGTGCGCAGCAAAGGGCTCAGTGGAAGACTGCTGGGCTGAGGATCTCTTTACTCAGAGCTGGATGTGGGAGCTGGAGGTGACCTTGGCTGACCAGAGCAAGTTTCTTAGCCTGCTTCTCCCTGGCAGATGAAGTGTGTCTTGGTGGTCACTGAAAGTGCTGAGGTCCTCTTCTACTGGACAGATGAGGAATTTGAAGAGCATCTCCACCTGAAGTTTGGGCAGTCAAAGAATGAGGAAGAGGAGGTGAGTGCAGTAAGGCCATCCCAGGAGGGGTGGGTGGAGGGAACCACCTCAGCACCCACCTGAAGAAGGCACGGAGGCAGGAAGGCAGGAGCGCTCTTTCTGCTCAGCATGGCACGTACTCATGAAGTGCCCCTGACACCTAATTACAGAGGCTAGCCTTTTGATGTTCTGGATACAGTGACTTCCACACGCATACACGAACCCATACCAGGGCTCTCTGGGCCAATAAAGGCAGAAATTAGAATTTTTTTAAAAAAAAATATTTATTTATTTGAGATAGAGCAAGAGAGATGGAGAAAGGGGCAGATAGAATGGACATGCAGGGCCTCTAGCCACTGCAAATGAACTCCAGATGCATGTGCCACCTTGTACATCTGATTTTACATGGGTACTGGGGAATCAAGCCTGGATCCTTTGGCTTTGCCAGCAAATGCCTTAACCGCTAAGCCATCTCTCCAGCTCAAGAGTTAAAATTTTAACCTCAGGCTTACTAGATCTGTACTCAAAAAGTTTAGCATAAGCCTGGGGCCAACATCAGGTGGACAACAGGAACAGGTGAGTGTACCAAATACTGGCAAGGGGAAGCTGGCTATAATACCCATAAACCTGCCCCCAACAATACACTGCCTCCAGGAGGCATTAATTCCCAAATCTCCATCAGCTGGGAACCTAGCAATCAGGACACCTAAGTTTATGGGGGGACACCTGAATCAAACCACTACATTCTGCCCCTGACCCCCATAAACTGATAACCATATATGATTTAAAATGCAATACATTCATCCAACTTTAAAAGTCCATATAGTTTTTATCAATCCTAATGATGTTCAAACATCCTATTATTCCAGGGTCTTTTAACTGAGCCATAATACCAAAACAATGCCCCCCAAACCCGTAATGGTACAAAATAAACACACTGCAAAAGATGGCATTGGGCATAGCAAAGAAATATTCAACCAATACAAGATTTAAAACAACCAGGGTAAACATAAAACTTTGTAGCTATAAGTTCAGCAACTCTAACCAGTGACAAATCTCCAAGTCCAATAATTCTAACCAGCAGCAACAAGTCTCTGGAGTTCCAATTCTGCCCTTCCATCTAGGCTACTCACAGTCCTGGAAAACTTCATCTGGGGCCAGCAGCTCCCCTCAGCCATCTTGTGGTCCCAGCATCTCCACTGGGTCTCCACTGCAACTCATGGTCCATCTTCACAGCTCCATTGGGTCTCTATGCAGGCATCTAGCAAACCTGCTTCACACTGCCCTTGGCCATTTCCAAAACACAAGACCGTGTTACAAATTCAATGACCCTCTCAGTCCTGCATTTCTATACTCCATAATACCAGGTAGAATGCAAATTTGTTAATCTGTTAATTTGTTAATCCAGGGGACTTTAAGAACAAAACACTCCTTCAATATCAGGCCCCTTCAAAAGACTGCATTCTTTCTGTTATACCAATGCAGGTCAGCTGGCCGAATCTCAGTGGTTATAATCTCTCATACAATTGCAGCTGAACAGGCAGCAGTTTT
This sequence comes from Dipus sagitta, assembly GCA_036346955.1. NCBI lineage: Eukaryota > Metazoa > Chordata > Mammalia > Rodentia > Dipodidae > Dipus > Dipus sagitta. Next base: position 38,025,173 of record CM070770.1, read on the forward strand.
AGCCCAAAGATTTCTTTCTGTGCCATATCCCACTGCACATGACAGTCTGTTTCTACACAATGCAACTCTGAACAAGTTCTCAGGACACAGGCATAATACCAAGCCTCTCACACAAACTGTTTCTAGCCCAGTCCAGGCAAAGCTCTTTCTCACCCTCACAAGCCAAACCTCACAGTTCATAGTTCTTACTGCATTCAGGTCTTTCAGCTCTGACCAGATTAGTCCATCAAGCTGTACTTACAGCACTGCAAGGCATCTAGTAGGCCAAGGTTTCAAATCCGTCCACATTCCTCTTGAAAATCGGCTCCAAAAGGCCAGAGCCACACAGTCAGGTGTCTAGTAGCAAGCCCACTCCTCTGATACCAACATTACTGTTGCAGTCAGGTTTGCATTGCTGGCAGAAATTGTCTGACCAAGAGCAGTTTGTGGGGGGGAAAAAAAGCTCCATGATGGCAGGGAAAACAGTGGCATGAGCAGAGGGTGGACACCACCTCCTGGCCAATATCAGGTGAGCAGCAGGAACATGAGAGTGTGCCAAACACTGGCAAGGGGAAACTGGCTATAATACCCATAAGCCCGTCCCCAGCAATACACTGCCTCCAGGAGGTATGAATTCCCAAAGCTCCATCATCTGGGAATGTAGCATTCAGAACACCTAAGTTTATGGGGGACACCTGAATCAAACCACCACACCATCTATTCCTGGTGGGAAACCAAGAGCCTTGGCAATGGCCTGTAATGATTTGGGGGGCATCAGGGACCTCCCTGGCCAAGAACTCACAGGAAGCTATCCCATCCCTGGTACTGAAATTTTTCTAGTAATAATCTATGGCTTCTGGGTGTGCCATTATCCAATAAAGTAGGTTTCCATATGGCTTATTCATAACATCTTAAATTTTGATTAACCCTCCTCTTACCCTTCCTTTATTCAGTCCCTTTCCCTGACCTCCCTTAGGCCATTGCATCCCCAGTAATCTGTTCATCTACTTACATATATTCAATACTCTCTCCTTAGGTCCTTGATATATAGTCTTGCTATATAGCTCAGGCTGGCCTGTCACTTGCAAACCTGTCCCTGCCTCCCAAATGCTAAGATTATAGGTAGCCGCCACCATGCCTGGCTTAGTTTAGGTCTCATATTAGGGAACGATCTATTTGGACTTTTGACTGTATTGTGAGGGATGGTTTGGAATTGTTTTTTTTTTTTTTTTTTTTTGCCTATAGGCATCCAGAAATAGTGCGGGGGGGGGGGGGCTGGAGAGATGCTTAGAGGTTAAGGTGTTTGCCTGCAAAGCCAAAGGAGCCAGGTTCGATTACCCAGTACCCACATAAGCCAAATGCACAAGGTGGCATATGCATCTGGAGTTCATTTGCAACAGCTGGAGGCCTTGACACACCCATTCTTTTTCTCTCTCTTTCCTCCTCTTCCTCCTCTCTGAAATAAATAAATAAAAATAAAATATTAAAGAAAAAAATAGATTTTGGGCTCCAGAGGTGGCTTAGTGGTTAAAGGTGCTTGCTTGCAAAGCCTGATGACCCAGGTTCAATTCCCCATTACCCATGTAAAGCCAAATGCACAAAATGATGCATGCATCTGGAGTTTGTTTGCAGTGGCAAGATGCCCTGGTGTACCATTCCTCTCTCTTTCATTCATATTCTCACTCTCTTTCTCCTTGCAAATAAATAAATAAAAATACTTATATGTTATCAATTCTCCACCATACCCTCTCCATTAAATAGTTTTCATTTTCACCTATATAATTTCCATTGTGCATTTTTTTAACTTTTATTTATTTGAGAGCGACACAGAGAGAGAAAGAGGCAGAGAGAGAGAGAGAATGGGCATGCCAGGGCTTCCAGCCACTGCAAACGAACTCCAGACGCCTGCGCCCCCTTGTGCATTTGGCTAACGTGGGTCCTGGAGAATTGAGCCTCGAACCGGGGTCCTTAGGCTTCACAGGCAAGCGCTTAGCCACTAAGCCATCTCTCCAGCCCTCCATTGTGCATTTTAAAGGAGTAATTGACTTTGAATTTTTGTTTGTTTTGTTTTGCTTTTTTTCAAGGTAGGGTCTCACTCTAGCTCAGGCTGACCTGGAACTCACTATGTAATCTCAGGGTGGCCTCGAACTTACAGCTATCCTCCTACCTCTGCCTACCAAGTGCTGGGATTAAAGGTGTGCGCCACCATGCCCACTTACTTTTAATTTTTTTAAGGTTAATTTTGGGTTAAATTTTTTCATTAGGGTTTCAAATAATAAAATTCTTCTTACAGCATACACTGCCTTGGTCCCTCCTAACAAGATTTCACTTAAGTGGTTTTATTTCAACTAAAAATCAGGTCTGTCTCAGGCTTTTACACTTTTTAGAAGTCAATACATCTTAGATTTATTCATTTAATTTGTTTGATAGTATCTCATGTAGCCCAGGTTAGCTTTGAATTCACTATGCAGCCAAGGATGACCTTGAACTTCTGATCCTCCTATCTCTACCTCCTGAATGCTGAGATTACAGGCATCTGCACTACCAGCCCCATTTGTTCGATGCTGGAGATTGAACCCATGGGCTTTACACGTGCCAGGCAAGCACTCTATCAACTGAGCTACATCCCTAGACTCATCTTAACTTTAAATAAAGAATGTGTAATGAGTGTTTCTATTGTGGAACTACTGTTTCAGTCAGGTCTACTTAAGAAATTATTTTGTTACCTTTCCCATCCTGTTAATTACAGTCTGGCATAGGAACAAACATTGACAGCTTCCATAATTATAGACAATAAACCATAGTAATTCCCTTTCACTTTTCCTTTGCAACTCCACTCTCCATCATATCCCCTCCCCCTCTCAATCAGTCTCTCTTTTATTTTGATGTAGGTAGATCTTGTGTAGGTAGTGTCAGGCACTGTGAGGTCATGGATATCCAGGCCATTTTGTGTCTGGAGGAGCATGTAAGGAGTCCTACCCTTCCTTTGGCTCTTACATTCTTTCTGCAATGGACCCTGAGCCTTGGAAGGTGTCATAGAGATATTACAGTGCTGAGCACTCCTCTGTCACTTCTTCCCAGCACCATGATGCCTTCTGAGTCATCCCAAGGTCACCGCCATCTGAAAAGAGAAGGTTCTCTAATCCAAAGTGAGAGTAGTATTAGTATATGGGTGTGAACATTAAGAGAAGTGCTTACTGGTCAGTTTGGTGAGCATAGTATATACATTTAGCCAGACAGCAGCAGACGTTACACTCCTAGGGCTCATGACTACCCCTGTTGCAGGGTTTCAGTATCAGGGATGTATTCCCTCCCATGGAGCGGGCCTCCAGTCCAATTAGAGTTTTTTTAAGTTCAGAAGCAAAAACCTCTGTTTGCTTGATGCCCATTTCCACAGCCTTCTGGCTACTAGGGAGAGACTGGGGAAAGTCATTTCAGGCCCTGAGTGATACACCACATGCACCTTTTATACTACAGCCAACCGTCCGGGGTAGCTGGGACTGTTCTTGCTTCCCAGAGGAGAGATTTGAACTTCCGAAGGTCATTGCAAAGGCTCCTGCCTGTGTGTCTGCCTTGGCCCCGAGCCGTGTGCTTCTGTCGGGACAGGGCTGCTACTGAGAGCAGTCATTTGTAGAAATGGGAAAAGGAAGAGGGTAATGGAAGCAGGCTCTGCCATTGGTCTTGCTCTTGGCCTGCGATGTTTCCCTGGGTCGGCGGCGAACAGCAGCCCTTCGATGACATTTTTAGATGATTCTAAATCAGGCCCCTGGTAAACATGAACCACACACACACAGAAGCGATACTGAGCGGAACCAGATGAAGGAGGCTACATGCAGGCAGGAAACAGCATGGTAGGTCTGATTACCACGCGGGAAATTCTGAGTTAAAACCCGTGGGCAGGCCATTGCGAAACGCACTCTAACATGGGCATCTTTCAGTGGCTCAGTTCCCTCGGCCAAGGGGCACGAGCGGTCGCAGCATCCGATCCCTTCATGGACGGATGAGTTGACTTGGGGAAGGGGCAGGAAATTACCCAAGGCCGCAGTCATAGGGTGGCAGGGCTCAATGAGACGCATGTCTGCTGTAAAAGCATAATTCTTAATGGCACCATTATATTCAAATATATGAATAAATGTATCTTCATTTAACCATTTCCCTAATGCTGGACATATACATTGCTTCTAGCTAGCCATCACTGTTGCTCTGGGAAACAGTTGTACGTGAATTTTATCCCTTATCCAGTTATTTGATAATATGACTATTCTTACAGTAGAAATGATTTAAAAGTAATTTAAGAATAGTGTAGCACTTTATAATTTCACTAAGTGATATATAAGACTGCCCCTTTAGGGATGGGGAGACAGCTCAGTGAGTAAAGTGCTTGCCTTACAAGCATGAGGACCCAAGCTCAATCCCCGGAACCCATGTAAAAAATAACGGCTAGATGTGGTGGTGCATGCTTTTAATCGCACTAGTGGGAGGCAGACCACTGGAGCACACTGACCAGCCAGTCTCGCCTAATTAGGTGAGTCCCAGGCCGGTGAGCCCTTGTTTCAGAAAAGGTGGACAGGGCTGGAGGAACAGCACCCAAAGTTGTCCTCTGGCCTCCACATGCACATACCTACACACATACGCACACATACCTACACACGCACACGTCTGCACACACCCAAGCATGTGTGCACATACATACATGCACACATAAAAAAGAATGCTCCTTTACGCTCTGCATGCACCAAGAATTTTCATCTCTTCCCACTCAGATGCTTTCACTCTGCCTATAGAAAACCTATCACTTTTACGAGTTGCTGCACTTGATCTACATTTGTAGACTTTTCAGTTATTATGATTTATGATAGTTTTAAAAAAATCTTAGATGAAAAATTCCACAAACATTCGTTCTATGTGAAAGGATAGTCACTTAATAAATACTGAAACCCTACTGTGTGCTTGTCCCTGGTGGTACAGGGACAGACACAGCAGTGAGATCCCCGCTCTTCAGGAACATAGGGTCCAGAGAGGAATTTTGTAAGTGAACTGAATTAAATACCATGAGTTCAGGCTGTGATGTACCAACAGAAGATGCACAGGCTGTGGGCTGGGAGCGCTGGGTGAGTACACAGCGATGGTCAGGACACAGACCACCCGAACTTCCCTAGCTGACTGCAGAGCAGGACCCAGGCCTGGTTTCCTGAGCAGTAATCAGGTTGGCAAGGGAAACTTGCACCACTCTGCTCTGTGCCACACCTGCTTAGCAGCACTCATTACCACTGGCCGCCTGCCTAGTTCTCTTGTTGAGGCAAAGGCTTCCTAGGCTCCATGTGCATTTAACCAGCTCTAAGTGAAGACGTGGCTCCCCAAGCTCCACTTGAGTCTCCTGAAGCAAGCCCGGAAAGATCAGCTCCTGCAGCCCTTCTCCCTCCAGCGCTGAGAATGCGTGTTAGCTGACCCGTAGCCTTCTCTGTCTCTTCAGAGTCGGTGCACCTTTGCCCAGTTCCTATTTCTTTAAATATTTATTTCAAACCATTTAAAGAGACAGACAGGGAAAGAGAAGAAGGTCCATTTTGTGGGTCTGGCTTCATGTGGGTGCTGGGGAATTGAACCTAGGCCATCAGGCTTTGCAAGCAAGTGCCTTTAGCTGCTGAGCCATCTCCCTAGCCCACTTGTTTTAATTTAGTTGCTTTATTTCTTATTTTGGAGGGCAGCAGTGGATGGGGAAGAATATATCAAAATAAATGTATGTTTGATAGGGAAAGTACAGAAACAAAAAGTGGAGAAAATCACTAATAATCACTAATAATTCCTCAATCTAGAAATAATTACTTGAATGGTGTTGGATTTCTTAGAATTTTTCAATGCTTTGCTTTTTTCCATGAATTGTTAAATACAGAGCATTCACATCTCACCCTCTCTTTCCATACACAGACAGACAGACACGCACACACACACATACACACACATATACACATTGTGTCAAAAGAATTTTACATGTCATTAAAACAGTAGCATTTGGGCTGGAGAGATGGCTTAGCAGTTAGGGGATTTGCCTGTGAAGCCTGAGGACCCAGGTTCAATTCCCTAGTACTCGTAAGCCAGATGCCCAAAAGGTGGTGCATGCATCTGGAGTTCATTTTCAGTAGCTGGAGGCCCTGGCGTGCCCATTCTCCCTCCCCCGCCCTCTCTCTCTCTCTCTCTCTCTATCTGCCTCTTTTCTCTTTTTTCCCTCTCTCTCAAATAAATAAATAAATGCAAATTTAAAAAACCAGTAACATTTTTAAATAGCTATATAGATTTCTTCCATCAATTAGAGTAGGAGGAACTTTTACACAATCCAAAATATATAGGTATGTAAAGCTATAGGCATTAGACATTTATGATAAGAAATTTAAAAACAATTATTTGATATATATGAATATATATTTATTAAAGATGACAACAATTTTGTATGCTTATGAAGTTAATGTGCTTGCTTATTTGTAAAGAATTAAATCTTGGCTGAACACGTGATGCTTCAGGACATAGACCATTTTAAATTCACACTTTTCAGAGTTGATAGATACTTTAAGTTTGGAATATTCAATTTTGAGAATGCTATTTGGTCAAATGATAGTACAAAATGGCAGAAGTATGTCTAGCGCTACTTCATACATTTTTCAAACTTTTTTCCCCATCCTAAGCCAAAACCCATGTAGCAGTTTCTTTTTATAAAATGAAAGTCAGCAACCCAACTAGCAGATTTAAAAACCGAATATCCTCATATACTACAGTGCAAAGATATACTAATTTGATGCTTACACACAGGAATGACACAAACATTAAACTCTTTGTTTTCCATAATCAAAGAATTATATTTCTGTAACAGCAAAACATTTTGTAACACTGCAGTTCATAGCATAGAACTGTCTGGAAGCTGAGCCGAAGCGTGTCAGGCGGCACTCATCGACACTCCGTGCTGTGACGGCGTGTGCAGCACCGAGCGCGCTGTGTGGGCACAGCCAAGGCTGTAGAGCAGTGACGAGATGCATCCTGGGTGAGCGCTGCAAGAAACACCTCGGATTCGTTACACAGTTAATTTCGAATTAACTTTTGGTTGTCATTCACTCAGAAGCCTCTTACCACTGCCTGTTTTTTTTTTCTTTTGCAAACCCTAATGTCTGTTACATAGCACCATGTGGGGATGCAACCTAATTTAAGAAGCTGTGATTTAAATATATCGCCCTTTTATTGGTATTTACATTTCTCCAGCTGTTTGCAACTGTACATTGTGCTATAGTGAACATATTTGTACAAGAATCTTTGTTTCCGTAGGATAAATTACTCAGAGTAGTCCGTGGCAACAAATGGCATGGACTTTGGTATGTGTAGAAAACTTCCTTAGCGTTGTTGAGTTCTCAATTAAATGTTCCAAGCATTTCACCTGGGAAATGTGGCCTGATTCCTTTATGGTTCCTTCTGGACACAGAGTCTGAAGCACAGAGTTACTAGGGCTGGTGTCCCTCCGCCTTCCCAGCCACCACCCAAGCTATGGGTAGGTCATTTTTTTCCCTTCTATATCAGGACAGTGGTGGCCCCTCAGACAAGCCTGACACTGTTGAATTTTTCATTGCCAAGGCTTGAGGCTTGTTTGTCCCTTTGTCCCTGGGGTCCAGCACACTGTAAGTAATGCTGCTTTTGCTCCTTCCAGCGGCCTGCACTGGAGGACCAGCTCAGCACCCTCCTGGCCCCAGTCATCATCTCCTCCATGACGATGCTGGAGAAGCTCTCAGACACCTACACCTGCTTCTCAACTGAAGACGGCAACCACCTGTACGTGCTTCACCTGGTGAGTGTCAGCCCTGCGGCTCTCAACTGACCCTCGACCCACCCTGTCTGCCTGCAAGCCCCTCTCTCATCCTGGGCTCTAGACCCCTTTGGAAGGCGGGAACTGCAACTTATCAGAGCATCCTGGGGCCACCAAGTTCTAGGCAGGCAGAAGGAGAACACTGGGGACTGGCTGACACTGTGTGCCTGTGTCTACAGTTTAGAGAATGCCTGTTGATTGCCATCAACGGAGACCGCACCGAGAGCGAGGGGGACCTCCGGAGGAAGCTGTCTGTGCTCAAGCACCTCTTCGAGGTGCACTTTGGACTGGTTACCGTGGACAGCCAGCTCCTCCGGAAAGAGTGAGTCCTAAGTACCCCAGGGGTGAGTGCCCGGCCTCTGTGAGGCTGCTGCTCTGCCACTCTGTACTGTGCCCTGACTGGGTCCCTGGGGCAGAGAAGCAGAGCTCAAAGGAGTCTTGTAGATCATCTGGTCTGACCCTTTCCTTTTTCATAAGGGGAAACTGAAGGCAGAGCACTTCAGTATCCCACCCAAAGCCACCCAGCTGGCTGGGGCAAGCAGCTAGCCTAGGACTGTGGGCTCAGCTCTCCAGTTCTGTGCTCAGCTGGATCCCCACCCTCAGGGATCTGTCATTACCTCAGCTCATCCCATGTGGCTTCTCAGAGATCCTCCAGAAAATGCATGAGCCCACCCCAGCCTTAGTGACATTGTCCAAGAGGTGTGGCCCCAGAGCCCACGGCTGTGGGCCCACAGTAAGAATCTCAGTGAATGAGGAAGGTGGCTTGCTTCACAGCTTGTGTGGCCGTGGGAAAGGCCCTGGAGAAGGGTTGGTTGAAGTGCCGACCCAGAAGAGTGAGATTCAGGGTGGGATCATAGGGTCACCCCTGATTCTCCAACATAGATTAGGAGGTGGCAGGGTGAAGCCTTCCATCTTTCACGTTTTGAAGGAATGTGAGTAAGTGTCCATATTGACTTCTGGCATCCATCGTTTCGTGAGTTATTTTTGCCCTGATGGCCACCGTGTGAGAGGCACAGGCTGCAGCAAGGATGCCTGTGACCCAGCCTCAGCTTCAGTGCGGGGTTCTCAGCTCTCGAGAGGGCCACACCCCTGAATCTAGTCCTGATAAGGTTGCTTTCAGGGCCTGTGGGGATGTGAAAGGCATTGGAAACACAGGTACCTTCCTGGCTCCTTCTAGCTGGCTTTATATGTTGTGTGTGAAGGAGACTGAGGAGCGAAGGCATTTGCTTCTGGGCCTGGCTTCTGTTTGCCTGCACATGGCGTGCCACTCAGCAGCCAGGGCAGAGCCCGAAACATGGGCTCTGCGGGGCTGTGGGCCCAACCCCTTAGGTGTCTGATGCGGCCTACCACAGGGCCCTTTGGCTGAAGCTGGAGCTAACCATCTGTTCTCCCCAACCCTGCCTCAGGCTGCGGCCCCCTGACCTGGAGCAGCGTGCTCAGGTGTGGAAGAACTTCCAGAGCCTTCTGCGGACCTACAGCCACCTGCGGGAGCAGGAGCAGAGCTTCGCAGTGGAGGTGACAGGAGGGAAGGTTCACGCCTCACATGTCAGGTCATGAGGGCATCCAGCTTTCAGACCATGTTTTGACCATAGTGGGTGAGGGGACATGCAGACCCTGAGATTCTCTCATGTATCCACTGTTCTGCCTGAACACTAGTGGGTTGGGTACTCAGATGCACCTTCCCTTAGGAAACAGCTAGAAGTTCTGGGACTCACTATGAGATGACCTCTTTAACCTTGCTCCTAGGGGTTGGGAAGCTGGAACTTACGTTGAGCTGAAACTAAATGGACAGCAGTAGACAAATGCAGCACTTGAGACAGGTTGCCCCGGTACAGATGACAGCACTGCCACAGCCAGCAAGCAGCCTGAGCCAGCTGCACGGTGGCAGCTGAACCTGGCCCCTGCGACGTTGGGCTCAGGCCCCCGAGTGGCCTGATTAGCAGAACCCAGGTTCTCTCTAGAGCTGTGGATCTCGTGCTCAGTGCGCGTCAGAATCACCGGAAGAGCTTCTTAAGTGCAGGGCGCCGCACCTCGCGCTCAGGGCTCTTGCCCCACAGCTCGGATCGGGACCCTACAGAGTTTTCATTCCTAATAAGTACCCAAGCCGTACTGAGGCTGGCCACACTTTGGAAACCACTGAATTAGAGAGGGGTGGGAGTGTAGTGTGTGCTCTTAGTTAAAACAGGTCAGGTGAACAAGAAAATAAGCCACCATGAATGAGAACCAAAGGACATCAGGGAATCAATTACCAAAAGATTCAGATACCAGGAAACTTGAACTGTTGAAAGTACCAAGCACAACATAAAAAATAGTATATTTAAAGACATAAACAGTGATGTCACAAAAGAAATATTAAACTCAGAAATGACCAGAAAGATTTGAAAAAGAACCCATGCAGGTATTTTAGAAATGAAAGCATGATTGGTAAAACGAAAACTCAAGGAGTAGGCTGAATAGAGGCGAGGTGTAGCTAAAGAGAGTTAGTGATGTGGAAAATGGATCTGAAGGCGTCCATTCTCACCCCCTCTTATTCACCCTGCCAATAAACGTACCTGTTATACATACACCAGGAGGTGGGCCAGACCTTGATGCTCAGAGCCATATGTGCATACTGAAAATAGAGTAAAGTGACCTGGCTGCCATGTTAGGTTTCTCACCAAAATCCAAGGTGGCAGCACTGATGGAGTAGCTGGCTCTTTCTGGAGCACCAAACACGGCTGCTATAGGAAGTGACTCACTGCAGCTAAAATCCACACCCCACCCGAAGCCCACCTGGCCCTGTTCGTGGCAGGCCTCCCTTGTCCTCTGGTGACATGGGTCTTCCTGTGTTTACCTCGTATGATATGCTGCTAGTGGCTTCTGAATGCTTGAGATGTAGTTAGTCCAAATTGAGCTGCGCTGTACCTGTACTATGCGCCAAGCTTGGATAACTTAGCACAGCAAAGCGTTTTTAAAATAGGTTAATAATTCTTATTTGTTGGTAATATTTTACCAAAAAAAATTAAATGATGCATAGGACTTTTCTTCTACTTCAACTGGAGAGCATGTCTCCAAACTGTATAGCTCAGAGCCTTTGCATTTATTCTTTCTTTGTTTTGCCTTGGGTTCCCTCCTATCTCTATCTCTAGCAGTCCTTCTGGTTCACCAGAGGTCTATGCTGTTCCTCTCCAGTTCAGCGCCATGTGTTTCTACTTGGCGTAAATTATAGTTGCCACCGGCTGCGCGTTTCCTCATGCATTGCCTGCTGCATCCACTAGAGTCTGGTGTCTACACTGAATCCCCAGGCAGGCTTGGGCATGCCTGTTTCAGTCTCTGTATGCCCCCACACCTGGCATCTACTGTGAGCTCCGTACGGGCGAGGGAATGTGCCCTCCTGTGCAGGCTGGGACAGGAGGGTGGTAGCTGATGTGTCTTTCCTCCCTGTGCACCCCTCGCCAGGCAGTGGAGCGGTTGATTCACCCCCAGCTCTGCGAGCTGAGCATAGAGGCACTGGAGCGACATGCTGTGCACGCCGTCAACTCCAGCCCCGAACGGGGCAGCGAGGAGGCCCTGCATGCCTTCCTGCTCGTGCACTGCAAGCTGCTGGCTTTCTACTCAAGGTGAGCCCAAGGGACCAGCCCGCGCTGACCTTCCTGCCTAGAAATCTTTCAGACCCATCTCTGCCACGGAACCCTCCCAGACTTAGGTTTCAGCTTTCTGGGTTAGTTCTAACCAAGCACATCCGTCTGTATTGAGGATACAATGCCTCCTTTTATGCTATGACTGGTCCCCGGGGCCTTCCCAGTGATAATTTTTGTTCTTACACAAGTTTTCTTTTTAAAATTGTTGTATTAATTTTATGTATACCTTCTCTACCTCCAGGAAGGTTAAAATCACATACTAACAAGCTGCCTGTCCTACCCCTGTCCCTGCAGCCATGGTGCAAGCTCTCTGCGCCCAGCTGATCTCCTGGCCCTCATCCTCCTGGCTCAGGACCTCCAGCCCTGCCAGGACCCAGCAGAGGAGGACGGTGATGCTGCTCAGGTCTCGGGCAGAGGCAGGAAACTATCTGTGGAGTGGCAGGCAGGCATTGTGGGTCTGGGCACACAATTACACATGAAACTTTTTCCTGCTGCTTTCAGATGGAAGGAGAATTCTGGTCTGGGTTACACAAATCTAGGGAGTCAGTCCTGGGTTGAAACATAGATTCTCTACTTAGCTGTGTGAACTGGGCAAGCGGCTTGCCCTCTATAAGCCTCAGTGGGGGTACAATAGTATTATTCATGTAGGGGGTTGAGAAATAGAGACAGGTCACAATGAGCACAACAGTGCCTAGGCATTGTGAGTATTCAGTGAGTATTGATCATGCCATGAACATTGTCATGCCATCAGTACTGAATAGTGCTGGTTTTGGTACCAGTGTGTTAGAAATTCTAGAATTGAAGCACCCTTAGATAATCTGAGATGTATAACCAATACAGCTGGGCAGAGAGGAGAGCGTGGGGAAGGCCTGGGTTATATAGTAGCCAAGTCGCCAGTCAACAACCGGCATCTCCCCTGCCGTCTTCCAGCCTGTCACTCGGAGACCTCTGGAGCAGCCAGAACATCCCTGTTGAGCAGGCCCAGAGCCGGCACACCTCAAGTCCCAGCCACCAAGAGTTCTGCGGAGACGGTGTGTGCTGAGCCCTTTGAAGAGACGAGGAATCTCTACCCTGCCTTGTCTTTCCCATCTCTCCTAAGAGAGCAGGCCCTAGCTGAGCAGGCCGGGACAGACCCACCTCACCCTTGGCTGTCATCTGAGCTGGTCTCTTTCTCCCCAGGACACAGACAGCAGCATCTCCCTCCTTGAGGAGTACTTCACCCCTGCTCCTTCCCCAGATGAGCAGAGCTCAGGTGAGGCCTGAGGAAGGTTTGGGACGTATCATGGGGGAAGGTGCCAGGCTAAAGCCCCTGGGAATCTTAAAGTTCAATGAGTCCCCATGCCTAATGCAGGACTAAGCACAGATACTCAGACCACTAGAGCTCAGCCCTCTCTGTGGCCCCCCTTACCTCCCCTGCCCCCCAGCTTGAATGTAAGCACTGCTAAGACCTGGCAGATGATCCCCTCAACCTTGCAGGACAAGTAGAGTTCACTTAACATGCATATATATGCGTTCTTTCCACTTCGTCTCTCTTCTTTGTAATGAATAATTTATTAAGTAAAATTAAGTAATAGGCACTTGATTTCAAATACATTTTAGAATGTAAATATTCTGTCTCTGTGGTTCATACCTTACCTGTCTTAAGATCTGTGGGTAAGCAATAAAAGTGCACTATTAATATTCAGAATGTTATTAACACAACATATACCACATTGCTTAGCAAAGTAAACCAAAAACCAGGATGTCATTGTCACCATGAATGTGCATTACACCTACCTCTGGAGACCTTAGGCTAAAAGAAAGGACCCTGTGTCTCACCCCTCTGATAGAGGTACAGGCCAGCCTTGGAGGAGGAGAGACAGGTTGGGGACTATGAAAGCTGACCGTGTGGCTTTCCATCCTGGGTGCACATGGCATCCTCTGTTCAGCCAGCCCAGCTGAACCAGTCGTGGCTCAGCCTGGTGCCCAGGTGAGCCTAATGTGCCTCAGGGCAGCAGTCCCTGCCGTACACAGAGCTGGACCCATGGTGAGCAGCTGAACTCACCTGGGGATTTTTGTGAGCCATGGACCCTGGGCCTGTGCAGAGGTTCTGACTTAGCTGAGCTGTGGCGAGGCTTTAGCATTTTCTCAAAGGCCCTCAAGTGATTTTCATGTGTACTGGCATTGAATGAATGCCTTGAGTTAGGTGTTCTTAACTTGAGGTTTGTGGATGAGCTTCAGGATGCCTGGGAGGCCCTGGGACTGGACGGACTCATATGATTGGTCCTTTATTGGGGCGAGAGAGTACAGCCATCATCAGATTCTCAGCGCCCCATGACCCAAGGCATGGCAGGAAATAAGCTTTGCACGGCCTCCAGTGAGCCTCCTTACAGTCCTCCCCTCGTCCATCATAACCCTCCCCTGGCCTTCTCTCTGGGTGGCTAGGTTTTTCCTCGGAGCTTTAAATAATGTTGTTCCAGTGTGCGCAGAACTCAGAGCTTACAAATGGTTTGTGTTGCAGTCATCCATTTGTAAATCAGGTGTTTGAAACCTAGGAACACACTTCCCCCAGAGAAACGTGATTATAAATGAGGGTTATTTGCAATGAAATAGGAGAGGGAACAATATTGTGAACACATAATACATCAAATATGTAGTGGTTTCAGTAGTTTTGCAAGCTCTACTAGGAAGGGAATCCAGCTCAGTTCCCAGCACATAGTAGGTGCTCAGTAGGCTAAGTGAGTGACTGAATGGGGAAACGCAGACTGTGTGCTGCCTGCTTGGTGGTGGAGCATGCAGGAATAGAGAAGGCAGAGACAACAGGGGACTAGTGGGCTAAGGGAGGGATAACGGCCCTCACAGCCAGGCACAGGCTTAGGAGCTCAGTTCTACCATCGCTGGCTCTGCAGGAGGCTTCTGACCGCAGGCTGCTTCAACCCTGGAACTGCAGATGTCACCTGACACTGGCTTGCTCCAAGGATGGCTGCCGGGGCTGCAGCCATAGGAAAGCACCATTGCCACTTAGTGCTTGGTCTGAACTGTCCATAGGCCAGGCCTCCTGGGATCCAGCCCTCTCTGGCATGCTGTGGGGCCATTTACATTCTTTTCCCCCCATTTTTTGACAATGTCATAATATGCATTTTGATCCTCCCCCCTACCTTCTCTCTACCCCTCCCACTGAAACCTTCTACTTCCCATTAAATCCCCATCTTGCCTTGTTTGTTTATTTTTTGACTCACTGATTTAAATTAGGATTATTTGCATAACCGTGGGTGGGAGGTTATGTACTGGAGAGTGGGCAATCCTCCAGTGGCTCACCTCCTATAGATAGGACTCCCATTCTCCCAACCATCATCAGTTTTCCCTATTTGTTATGGGAGGTGTGGAGTCTCATGGCCCCTCTCTCGTCTCTACTGATGAAATATTGACAGGCTCAGTCATATTCCAGAAACCACATCTGATCTGAGTCCACGAGTGTAGCAGACTTGTCATGTCCAGAAGATAATATTCTGCGTCCCCACTTCTCATCCTCCTGCTCTTAGAATCTTTCTTCCCACTATTAAGTTCCCCTGAGCCTTGGTCCGTATAGTTTAGATGTCATGTTTTAGGGCTTAACACAAACTAGCTGCTTAGTCTAGTTACTTAGACTAGTAACTTTATCATCTGTAGATCTGTACAGTCACCTCTACCCTTTTTACGAAAACTTCTGTGTTCAAGGCTGCGAGTATGGGAACAAACAGATATTTAGAAGGCAGTTTGACCCCCTGCCCCTCGGGGCGTAGGTCCCTAGCCACAGACTTTTGGGCAGATTTTTGGTATCAGACATGACTTCCCCTCCTGTGGAACAGTTGTCAGGCAGCAGTTGTTTACTCACATACCTCTCCTGCCACTGTTACACCAGTGGGCACCTCTTGCCTTGCCAGTTACGATATACGCAGGATCCATAACTGACTAGAGCTAATGCCTTTTCTCCCCCAGCAGCTTGCAAAGCACCTTCTAGAACAAAGAAAGATGGCTGGTGGGGAGGAAGCTTCCAGCCCAGTTCCTGCAACCAAAGCATGTGGCATCTTCAGCAATAAAGACTGACCGTCTAGTTGGTGTGGGCAAGCAAGAGCAATGGCAATAGTCAGTGTTGCTTCAGGGATCTCTGGGACCTCCCTGACCAACACTCACTGCAAGACATCTCATCCCTGGCACTGGATTTTTGATTAATACCCTGTGGCTTCTGGAAACAACTTTATTCACTCATATAAAGGGTCTTTGTCTAAATACTTTTTTAAATTTTTAGATAAGCTAAAATATTTATTTATTTATTTGCATGCAGAGAGAGAAAGGAGAAAAGAGAGAATGAATGGGCATGCCAGGGCCTCCAGCCACTGCAAACTAATTCCAAATGCATGCACCACTTTGTGCATCTGGCCTCTGTGCGTACTAGGGAATTGAACCTGGATCCTTAGGCTTCACAGGCAAGCTCCTTAACTGCTAAGCCATCTCTCCAGCCCTAAATTTTATATTTCAAGTTGGCTTGACAAGTAGTAGGTTTACATATGGTTTATTCACATGTCCTTAGCTTTGCTTCCTCTTCCCACCACCGCCATCCCTCTCTCGTCCCCCCCCCCATCCCTATCACTGCTGAAACTTTCCCTCCCTCATTACCCACTTTGCTTTACTGTCCCATGTCTTCTGCTTCCCCCCTGCATAATCTAGCCCCCCTAGACTCTTCTCTAGTTTCCTGACCTCTACAGACACCCGTTCTGCCTTACACCACTAATCAAGAAATTTGGAGCTAGGATCCACATGTAAGACAGGACATGCAGTGTTTTAATAATGAAGTTTGCAGGAAAGTGGAAGGAATCATACTGAGTGGGGTAACCAGACTCAGAAACATAAAAGCTGCCTGTTCTCTCTCATGGGCAGATAACGTTCACATTCTTACAGTATTTACTATGTTCTGTTTTCACCTGTGCCTGCAGGTAGTACTGTCTGGCTGGATGGGGGCACCCCGCCCACTGATGTCCCTCAGGTGAGTCCTCTGGGTCTGCCTGGACAGGACTGCTCCTAGACATTGGGAGCCAAGGGCTTCACCTCCGGGTAACTCCACCAGTGACCACCCACTGCTGCCCCCCTCAGGCTTGTCAGTGCAGAGCTTGGTCAGGAGGCAGAACCCCAGAGGGGAGTGAGGGTCTTGGTAGTAAAAGTCCAACTTAAATTTTGATATTAAGTGTAAGCATGTTTATTGTAGGAAAATGAAAAATAGCAAAAGTACGGAAAAGACTGAAATCACTCTCAATCCTACCATTGAAGTAAGAGCACATTTTGGGGTGTTTCCTTTTGGTTTTGGGTGTGTGTGCATGCTCACATACCATATACATTTTTATTGGTCACATTTGAATCCTAGTGTGCTTCTTTGTACTTTTTTTAAAAAAGTTTTTATTATTTATTAGAGAAAGAGAGAGAGATTGGGCATGCCAGGGCCTTCAACCACTGTAGACAAATTCCAGACGCATGTGCCACCTTGTGCATCTGGCTTACATGGGTCCTGGGGAACCTGGATCCTTAGGTTTCCCAGGCAAGCGCCTTAAACACTAAGCTATCTCTTCTGCCCCATTATATTTTTTTTTTAAGATTTTTATTTATTTCTTAAGAGTCAGAGAGAGAGGGTAAGAGAGAAAGAGAGAGTGAAAGTGAGAATGGGCGCGCCAGGGCCTCCAGCCAGTGCAAACGAACTCCAGACGCGTGCGCCCCCTTTTGCATCTGCCTAACGTGGATCCTGGGGAATTGAACCTGGGTCCTTTGGCTTTGCAGACAAGTACCTTAACTGCTAAGCCATCCAGCTGGTCCCCCCCCCCCCATTATGCTTTTTTAATGAAGCATTTTTTGGTCTACAAAGCGCTCCTCAACATTCTGGTCTGTAAAGGTCACTGGAGAGTCTGTCCCATAGGTGTTTAGCAAGCCCCCATAACAAGCAGTGCATTGCTTCCAGGTTTTTGCTGGTGTTTATAAGTGGAGTGACATCCTTATAGTGGTTTTTTTTTTTTTTTTGCATCTCTAATGATTTTCTTAATTCTCTAATTTTTCACATTAAACCCTTTCTTATGCAGAACACACCCCACCCCACCCCCCAGGCTGGGGCCTTGCTCATATCGTCATTTTATGCCTCAGTTTTTCTACTGTAGAGGGATATCTTGACATTCTTGGGGTGATTAAAAATGGCAAGAATGTTGAACTTACATTCTCTCCTCTGATCAGAGGCAGAGAGAGACGTCTTCTCCAGCCCTAGTGTGCACCTCCCAGTGTGTGCCTCCCAGTGTGTGTGCCTCCCAGTGTGTGTGCCCTGCTCCTCACCTGCCCCGCCCCTGCACGGCTTCTCTGCGCCTAGTCCTAACTGTGCAGAACAGCCCAGCAGAAACAAAGAGACAGACGACAGAGGACAGGAGCTGCTGGGGCAGCTTCAACAGAGCTCAGGGCCTAAGAACTGGGGTTTCTGGGACTTAAGCATTTTTGGTCCCCTGATTCACAGGTCAGGCAGGGTATGGAAGACATAGTTGGACTGAGTTGAGAGGAGGCCTCAGCAACTCTTCCTCCACTCCTCACCTCGCTGTGGCTCTTTCTCCTCCACAGATGGCTGAAGACACCCTCCAGACGCTGTTACATAATCCAGAGTCTTCTGCTCCCAGAAGGATCTTCTTGGATACAAACATAAAGGAAAACTACTGCCCCTTGGTGCCCCACACCATGTATTGCCTGCCCCTGTGGCCAGGGATCAACATGGTGCTCCTGACTAAGGTACGTAGCCCCTGGCTTGCCTTAGTGGTGTTCAGAGCCTACATAGCTTCTCGCTGGTCGTACCATCTGCCCTGGCCTCTACTCTTCCCGGTAGAACCCCAACAACCCACTGGCCCTGGTTCTGTACCAACTATTGGATGGTGTGTCCCTACTGGAGAAGCAGCTGAAGGAGGGCCAGGAGGCTGGGAGTGCCCTGAAGTCCCAGCCTGCAGTGGGAGACCTGCGCCAGAAGATGGACAAGTTTGTCAAGAATCGAGGGGGACAGGAGATTCAGGTAAGGTCCAGATCCCGCATGCACCCAGCCTCAGAGAAGATGCAGGGCTGGACAGCAGGGCTAGTTTTCCCCCAACAGATGAGGGAGCATTGGCTCTGGCTCCTGTCCCTGTTCCTTCTCTTTCTATGACTCTTCTCATTACAGCATAGCAGAAACTGGGCAGCTGCATTTTACATCTTCAGAACGTTATATGATTTTAGCAGAATTTGAATTGTAATTTTCATGTTTTAGATGGTGAAACTAGGGCTTGGATAGTCACGAAATAGCCAGTTAACCAGTTTCTAAGTAGTGCATCTGGAGCCTGGACACAGTAATCCAGAAGGCCAATGACCTGCCCACCATGGGGTACCCTTCCTGCAGGGTGACTGGTCACCTGGACACCACACCAGCACTGTCCCCACGCCGTGGAGCATAGAGCCGGGTGGGGACTGAAACAAGCACTGAGAAGTGGGAGCATCAGTGACCAGGCACCCAGCTCGGGCCAGCTCAGAGTAAGGAGGCTCAGGACAGGAGCGTTCACTGATTTACCAGCTGGCTATAGCTGGGTCTGTTTGAGGAGCTGGGATTCATTGTGGCCAGGATTCATGTTGCTCTAAAGGACAGAAGAGAAAGTAACAGAAGCTCCAGCAAGTCCACAGGCCTGCTGTCTCTGCGGTGCCTCAGGCGCAGTTCCACACTTTGGAGAGAGCCATGCAGAACCCCCTGCAAGACCATCCCAGTCTATCCCCAGACTACCTGCAGTGACCACGCCTCCTCAACCCCAGCCTGTGTGTGCCCCCTTAGGGACTCAATTAGCCCCTCTAATGACATTTCTGTGTCTGTGGCAGGAGGTCTGAGGTCAGAAGCCCTGCCCATAGCCCACCAAAAAATGCCCTTTGCATCAACACCTGCCAAGTGACTGGCACATGGTGGGCATAGTGCTAAGGAGGGGTGTCAATTCTGGAGTCTTGCCCGGGATGTGGAACAGGGTCTCTCTTGGGCCTTACCGGGGAACGTGCTCTAAACAATGGCCTGCTCCCCATCTTCCTTACAGAGCACCTGGCTGGAGTTTAAGACCAAGGCCTTCTCCAGAAGTGAACCAGGATCATCCTGGGAGTAAGTGGTGGGACCTGTGGGTGAGGGGAAGATGTCCCAGAGTCTTCCTGGGTCTAGGGAAATAGAAGGAGGAGCAGATGCTGGAAGGCCGATCACTGGGGACTGGGGGCCAGGCCACAGGAAACCTCGAGGAAGCACAGCTGAGAGTGGAGGCCTGGGTACTGGGGCCCGAACACCAGACATCCAAGGCCTGCGCTGAGCCCAGTTGTAGCACTGACTGTATGCTTCTCTCCGACAGTCACTTTCCCACATTAATTAGCAAAATGATACGGTTTCACAAGATGCCAGATAGCAAAGAATACCATGTAAGAGAAAGCTAGGCAGCTCCCCCACCCTCTCACCCCCCCCCCAGCCCCCGTGCAGTGAAAGTGTGTAACCAGAGCTTGTGTGTGTATCCTGTGGTGATGCTCTTACCTCCCTTGCCCAGGCTGCTCCAAGCATGTGGAAAGC
The DNA here is from genome assembly GCA_036346955.1 of Dipus sagitta. NCBI lineage: Eukaryota > Metazoa > Chordata > Mammalia > Rodentia > Dipodidae > Dipus > Dipus sagitta. The sequence goes on from CM070770.1 coordinate 38,045,196, forward strand.
TTAAGCGGCAGCTCTGCGCCATCTACCGGCTGCACTTCCTGGCCACGGCGCCCAGCAGGGGAGGCCCTCACCTGCCCCAGCGCTTACAGGACCAAGTGCAGAAGCTCATGCGGTGAGTGTGGAATCACATGGGGGTAGGAGGAGAGGGCGCACTCATGCAGCCCATGCTTCCTGCCATCCTCCCTTCCTCCACAGGGATCGACTGCTGGACTGGAAGGACTTCTTGTTGGTGAAGAGCAGGAGGAACGTGACCATGGTATCATATCCTGGAGCCTGGCCTAGCCTGCCCAAGAAAGCCTGGTGTCTCCAGGGTTGCAGGCCCTGGGAGAAGGCAGTCCTGTGTTCCACTACCTTGGTGTCCTTTCTCGGAAGAAAATAATGATGTCTCATCTGTAGAAATTCCCCCAAGGTCAAAATTTCAGAAATCCCTGCTATCCTAGAGTTAACTCGGAAGCCATAGAGGTTATTTATGTCTGTGTTTCCCCACCAGCAAGATGGTAATAGTATCCCATGAGGGCCAGGACCGGGGATTCTTGGTGTCCAGTTGCTTTTACAGGGCTGTGACATCTTCCGTGTGCCATCACAGGGCAGCAGCATGTGTCTGAGAAGGCCTTCCCCGCCGCAAATGTGTTTTTCCTTGCTTCCGAGATATAGGAAGCCCACGAAATGTTTTTCTTTACACTAGTTTCATTGAATATTAATTTCTCCAAGAATTTAAAGCAGCTTTTCCTGTATTAAAATCTCCAGAGTCACAGACCAGTCTCCTGGGACTTGGCTTTTGAGTAGGGGAGTGAGAGGGAAGCCACCAGACCTCTTATCCACCAGCCACGGCCCATCCACAGGAGTCTGTTTCCCGCTCTGATAGGGTAATCCAGGCTCTCTGGTGACCAGTAGAAGGTCACAGTGAGATAAGGCACTCTGCCAGGTTCACTCATCAGCTAAGTGGCTTTGCTGTCACGCCAGCCCCAAGTGGTAAGCAGCCATGCCAATGCTGTCTTCCTTCCTGCAAGGCCCACAAGCGGCTGTGTTCAGCGTCAAGGCGGCAAGGGTCTTAGAGTTTCTTACGGCCTGTGAGGTGGGAGGTGAAGAGATCTGTACAGCTCCCGGGGCTTGGCAGAAGGAGAAGCTCTGTGGAGAGGCAGCCTGGCCCAGCCCCCTCAGCTCTATAGAACTGGAAGCCTGGGACCCAGGACAGAGAGGCCCCCTGACTGTGTAAGCCCCTTAACTCAGGCCCTCACCTACCTGGAGGACTTCCCAGGCCTGGTGCATTTCATCTACGTGGACCGCACAGCAGGGCAGATGGTGGCTCCGTCCCTCAGCAGCAGTGAAAAGATGTCATCAGAGCTGGGCAAGGGGCCTCTGGCTGCCTTCCTCAAAGCCAAGGTAAATGCTCTTTTGGCTCAGGGCTTGTTGGGGTGTGATACATAGGCCTTAACCCCCCCCCCACTCCAACACTCTGATCACTCTGCCCTGTGCTATACTGTGCTTGCCTGACAACATATATGTGCCCATTTCCACCAACCACGAGCTCCTTGGGAACAGCAGCTTATCCTGCAGAACCAGGGGGCCTTAGTCCACATGGGCAGTGCCTCCTGTGCCCTGCTGCTGGGAGCAAGTTTAGAGGAGGACATGGCCACCACCCAGCATAAGTAAAAGCTCAGCAAGGATTTGTTGAGTTCGCTGAAGTGGAAGGAATGTCAAGGTCAACCAGTTTAAGCATCAGAATTTTATTGATTTATTTTTTGCCACACCTAGAATGGAACCCAAGGCCTTACGCATACTAAGCAAGCACTCTACCACTGAGCTCTATCCCAAACCCCGTAGGAATTTAAAAGTAGATGGTAAGGAGACATTCTCTTTAGTCCCTTAATGTAATGGAAAACCCTTAGTTTTTCTTTTTGTGAGAAAGGGAATTTCTGCCATTTTCTAAGCTGTGTGTGTGTGTGTGTGTGTGTGTGCGTGTGTGTGCGCTGTGTGTGAGTGTTTGTGTATTCCAAATAAAGTGTCTAATAAAATAAGCTGGATGACAGAAGGCCTGAATTAGAAGCTCACTTTTGCTCTCACTGGCTGTGTGGCTATGGGGTAGCATCCTGTGAAGGAGATGGCACTGTTTACCTCACAAGGTTACGGTAGAATACAAACGATGGCATATACATCACCCAGCACCGCCCGTAGCACAACTGCACAGAGGGTTCAGAGCAGGTGCTGATGCACTCCTCACTGCCACCTTCCTCTCGGGCCCTGGCCAGCTGCTCTTGGCTGCCTTCTATGCGGTTTGCTGTGGCAGGGCTCACCCCCTCCTGGAAGTGTGATTGCCACATTCTCACTTAACATGAATTCTTCAGACACACGCTCTTCAGCCATAGGCCGTCAAGTGACTGTAACATGATTCACATAACCACGTTTAGATTGTTGCCGGTTGTGGGGAATGGTTTTACAGACATACCTTCTGTGCATACGTCTCAGCCCTCATCCCCGATCACTTCTCCAGTATGGATTCCCAGAAATGGAAGTACCAAGTCAGATGGGAAGATTGTTATGAAGGTCATTGATTCCTGCTGTCAAAGCGCTTTCCTGGAAAGTGTAGCCAACCTGTGTATCTGTTTTCAAGTTTAATTAGGTGGTACATTGTGACCAAGTGTGCAGTAAAGTTATATAAAGAAGTTTTACAATATTTATCCCCACAGCACTAGAGGGGTGGTCCTCCCATGTATCCAGATACTCTGAGCCCAAGCAGTGTCCCAACTAAGAAGTCGTAGTCTCCAGGGAGCTCCTCAGCTGAGGCCATTGAATGGTCCATGGCCATGCAGGTTGAGGGCTCTTCTCGCCCCCAGGTCTGGGCTCTGATCCAGATGGCGCGCCGGTACCTGCACAAGGGCTGCACCACGCTGCTTTTCCAGGAGGGGGACTTCCGCTGCTCCTACTTCCTGTGGTTCGAGAATGACATGGTGGGTGTGCCAGGCCTCCAGGCAGGATGGTCCTGAGAGCAGCTGACTCTGCACTGCTGCAACTCTCAGATTCCCCTCTTCTGCACTGTGTTCCATCTGTCTGTCACCTCTCTTCTTGTCCCTGGTGGAAGCACAGGTAAGCAAACACCAGGATGCAGACTGAGGCGTACTGTCCAGGCAGCAGCGGGGTAGATGTAGACAGATGGAGGAGTGCCCACCTCTGAGAAGGGCATATCATATCCCCGGGGGGGGGGGGGACTTCATCTCTAGTACTTTAGCTTTGTCACCTGCATGTTCAAAGAGGGGGTGCACCATCTTATCCGCTCTGTGTGAAGATGAACCCAGGTCCGAAGCGATTAACAAGCCTGCCCAAGGGGAGTTGGCAGCCGGGCCTTGTGCCTCTGCCTCACTCAGAGCCCTGCAGTAAGGAACAGCTCACAGGAATCTGCTGTCTTCGGAGCCTTTCCCTCCCTTGCCCTCCTTCCTTTCCTCTTCCCTCTGTATCTCTTAACATTTTCTCCTCCCTTACTGCTGCTCTCATTCCAGCTCTAAGAATCATTCCTTTCTCTCTCACAGCCCCTTGCTCTCTTGTTCTCATGCTCCTACCCCTTCCTAGCCCCTTGCTCACTGGGGGTGACAGATAACCCTCTTCATAGTGCACTTTAGTTATCGAGCCTTTCATCGCTGTGCCCACGTCTGTCCCTTACTCCAAGCAGTAATCGGAGCAGGTTATGTTGATCTCATTTTGCAGACAAGCACTCCTCATTGGCCCAGGTCTGCTTGTTGATTGTAGTAAGAACCACCAGCCAGGCACCAAGCTCAAACCCTCATGGTCATTCTTGCTGAAATGCAAGAGGTAATGGTGGTGGTTCCACTTCCTAGATGAGAAAACAAGACAGACAGAGATGCAGGCATTGTCCCCGCACCAAGCACACAGCGGGGCCATGCTGTGGCTCTGCCGCGTCCATCTCCCTAAAGCCTGTCTTCACCACACTCACACCACCCTGTCTCCCTGCTCACAACTGTTCATTCTCCCACAGGGCTACAAACTGCAGATGATCGAGGTGCCCGTCCTCTCAGATGACTCCGTCCCCATCGGCGTGCTGGGAGGTGACTACTACAGGTGATGCTGACTCACGGCAGGGGCGTCCTGTGTGCCCTAGGTGTTGGAGATGGGGCCAGAATCTCTGGGCTGGCAGCTCCTCCAGGAGTGAGCCACCTTGAGAAGGTAGAAACCCGGTGGGAGGGGCTGGTAGCCCCTCAGAGCTGGCTCAGTGTCCTGTGGTCCCGTGGCGCCCGATGGTGAGGAAGCACTGACAGAGCCCAGCTGAGTCCCACTCACCCTGCATGGTGTTGGGGGCATGGGAGACTTCTACAGAGACCCAGATTTCCCTCCTGGCACTTCTTAGCTAGGGCACCACTGGGTGAGGATTAAGAGTCCTGAGAGAGGGACTGTGGCCCTTGGTTGAGTGTGGGGGAACAGAAGAGGACGCCATTACCCAGATAGTAGAATGGGATGTGGGGCAGGCATTTGGACGTGTCCCCATGGTTGGAGACGCCCCTAGCTGGGCGGAGTGCTGTGGCCTCACCAGAGTGCTGTCATGTTTCCTCAGGAAGCTCCTGCGCTACTACAGCAAGAGCCACCCCACAGAGGCCATCAGGTGCTACGAGCTGCTGACCTTGCACTTGTCTGTTATCCCCACTGAGCTTGTGGTGCAGCAGGCCAGCCAGCTGGCCCGGCGCCTCGGGGAGGCCTCCCATGTGCCCCTGCTCTAGGCGAAGCCATGCTCTCCTCTGCACCTGATCCCCAGCCATCCCTGCTCAGTTTCCCATAGCCAGGCCTCCCCCTGTCCCCAGCAGCCTCCTGAGGTACATAGGCACTCTGGGACAGCCACAGGGTCTCTCACACCCTATTAGTCCCACACAGACTAATGAGCAAGCCCCTCCCCAAGTCCTCAGGAAGGAGAGGGAAGCTGTGGTTTGTAGTGGTCTCCATAAAATCACAGCTCTGTGAGTCAGATGTGTCAGTAGCTCATCTTCCTCCAGAGACACTTCTCTGGGTCCCCAGTGCTCCAGCTGCCTGAAGTCACACCCCTTCCTGCAGTTCTGAGTAGGGAAGCTGTTTCCTACCCCAGATAACAAATGCTCTGTTGGCTGGTTAGAATTCCAGCTCTGCTCCCTCCCCCTGCAGCTCTGGGTGAAGCCAGATTCTCCATGTTTAAACTGATAGCAGCTACCTCTCAGTGTGGTCAGGAGGCTTACCAAACATTCAGCAGGTGCTCAATAAATGTTGGTTCATCATCCAGACCCCACATACTTGTGCTTCTGAACTGTCTGTGGGCACTGAGAGGCCCTTGCTGAGGTCCCAGCCTGCTTGCCTCTACCTTAGGCCTAAAGAGCTCCAGATGAAGAGTCCCACTCACTTGGTCACATGAAGCCCAGGCTCTGTTATTCTTAATGACCAGTATGTCCAAAGCATGTGAGGCATACAGCCTCTCCCTCCTAACCAAAGGGTTCCTGCTTAGAGACAGATTGCCCAGGCATGGTGTCTGCTCCACTTGGGCCAAGAAGTGGCGCTGGTGGGGAGGGCAGTGGCATCTCAGAAATGTGCATCCACTGAGGAAGAGTGGATGCCTCAGAGAATGCTCAGGGGCCAGCCTCAAGTGTCTGTCCTGGGCTGAAACTCATGCTATGAAAACTAGTATTCTTCTTCAGGTATCAGCCTTGGGGGACCCGGTGCTGAGGGTAGAGTCCTTGGAAGGTGGCAGTGAGGAGCACTGTCCCTGGAGATGCCCAGATCTGTGTTCCTCCTTAAATACCATGATGGGGTGGGGAGGATTAAAAAGGAAAATATCAAATGTGGAAAATGAACTTAGCCTATAAGATCATCACTGTTGAGAATACCCACCTAAAAAAAAATTTCCCTTAATTCTTAGTAGGCACGTGATACCAAGGGTCTAGTTTAATCAGTCCCCTGCCCCCACCCCAATTTTTCATGATTATCTGTGGGGTGGATTACAGGAACCACTGTGGATACCAAACTACAGATGCTCAAATCCCTTAAATAAATGGTATAATATTTGCTTATAACCCACACAGCCCTCCCTCCCTTCTACTTCACCTCTAGACAACTTACGCCTTATAACACTATGTTTTTAATTTATTCATTTGAGAGAGAGAGAGAATGAGTGTGCCAGGACCTCCAGCCACTGCAAACGAACTTCAGATGCATTTGCCCCCTTGTGCATCTGGCTTACGTGGGTCCTGGAGAAGTGAACCCGAACCAGGATCCTTTGGCTTTGCAAGCAAACACCTTAACCGCTAAGCCATCTCTCCAGCCCTTATAACACTGTTTAAATAGTTGCACTGTATGCCTGGGGAATAATGACAAGAAAGAAGTCTGTACACGTTGAGTATAGATACAAATTTTTTTAATAATTTTTTATTTAATTTATCTATTTGCAAGCGGAGAGAAAGAGATAGAGGAGACAGAGAGATAATGGACACACCAGGGCCTTTAGCCACTGCAAACAAACTCCAGACGCATGTACCACCTTGTGCATCTGGCTTACATGGGTACTGGGGAATCGAACCTGGGTCCTTTGGCTTCACAGGCAAGCGCCTTAACCGTTAAGCCATCTCACCAGCCCCAGATACAAGTTTTTAATCAGATTTTTTTGGATCTCCAGTTGATTGAATCCATAGGTGTAGAGCCTGCCGACAGAGTGCCTACTGCATTACAGGTGACACTAGTGAGAGGTGGGCAGCCCTGAGTTAGCAGAAATTCACCCAAGTGATCCCTCCTGCTGCGAGGAGAGTTCAGGGGTCCTCAGAAAACCCTCTTAATCAGAACCATCTTTTCTACCTCTTTCGCCCTTTTTGAGTCATTTCTGAGCAGGCTTCTAGGACACCGGCCAGATCTGAACAGGAGATTCTTCACTCTTGATTTCTTTCTCCTGCAGGGGTCTGGCTCCTGGGACGGGGGTGGTGACAGGAACAGAGGGGCTCCTGATTCAAGACAAGCCACCACGGGGCAGTAAGAAAGCATGCCAGTTTAGTGTATTTGTAGATATGACCCTTGATCTTTAAGTATCCTTGGAAAATGGGAAAGGAGCCAAAAACCAGACATGCCCTGCCTTTCAAAGGAGTGAACTGCAATAGAGACCATGGACCTACCCCTAAGCCCTGTCAGACTGCCAAGACAGAGGTAACCCTCTCTGTGGTTACCTGAGTCTCCTGCAGAACCTTAAACTATCAGAATCTACCCTGTAAGCAGGGGCAAGCCTGACTTGACTGTCCACCTTCCCCTCCGCAGCTTTCCCGCCGTGCACAGCCCAGGCCTGGATCCCTTCATGGGACGCGAGGCACTAGCCCCAGAGGGGAGGATAATGGCTCTGACTCCACCCTCGCTCGCGTCCTTGGCTCAGCCCAGCCCTGGGCCGCAGGAGCCCTGGTTCAAGTTCACTTCAGCCCTTCCTCCCCTGAGTGCCGGCGCTGACCCAGAGTCCGCGGGCCCGCGGGCAGCCCCGCGCAGACTCGGGGTGGGGGGCGGGCAGCAGAGCCCGGGCCCCAGGCTGCGGTGGTTCAAAGCCCCGCCCTCTCCCTGCCTCCTCCCAGCCCCGCCCCCGGCCTGGGCCCAGGAAAACCTAGGCGAGCAAATTCCTGGGGGTCGAAATGGCTGCCAGCCGCCAAGGTCTCCGCCGGGCCTTGAGCTCCTCTCCGGGCCCTGCTTGGAACCAAGCTCACGCGGAAGCCCGGGGGCGTCCGAAGCCCGAGTACGATGCGGTGGTGATAGGAGCAGGTAAAGCTAGAGTTGAGGGCGGGAAGGGGGCCCCCTGCAGAGGCCTTTGAGGGACCCCTCGCCTAGCCTCTCCGAAGCTTGCACCCTGGGCAACAGCGTAACCAGGATCTGGGCAGAGCCAGGGTGTGATGGAAGAGCCCGGGTATGGGAGTCAGGACCCGGTGGTTCTGGTGTTGCTGTGTAGTCTAGAGCAGGCTTCTTTCTGGCCATCTACAGTGACAGTAGGTGAGCCCCCAGGGCAAAATGAGCTGGTTTCCAGCGCGTTCTTGGAAAGCATATGGTATATAAAGGTTGGAGGGGAAACCCTGAACTATGAAACAGACGAATGAAATCCAACCACTAAGAACTCTGCCTACTGATCGCCACCATCTCACCGTTGAAGTCACCCATCCCCAAAGGAAACCAAGAATGTTTCATCAAGAGAGGTTGGTGGCGGTGGGGAAAGTAGGATGGAATCCCAGAGGCCTTAATGTGTGCCCACACAGGGGGCAGTCCCCACTCTTCCCCTCAGACACTGACGTCCGTGTGCTGTGGTGGTCCTGCAACACTTGGCTAACACCCCACGCCCAGGATCTCAAGTCCACTGGATGACTGGATTTGGCTCCGAGGCCAGAGCCAGGCTGCTCCCATCCCCAGGGCCTTCCATCCATACCCTCAGGCCTGAAGGCTTTATTTCCAACTGGGCTCATACAGGTGATAACAGGCTTCTCAAAAGATTAAAAAAAAAAAAGGTTCATCATGCAGCTGCCCTAGCCAGGCTTCTCTGCGTACTGAAAGCTGTTACAATAAAGAGGAAGGCCAATGTGGAAAAAGGAAGCTGCGAAGATTTACGTCCCAACTTCATGCCTTCTTCAGTGACAAGATTGACTTTGTTCAGATTCCCCCCCCCTTTTTTTTTGCAATTGGAAGAATATTTTCCCCATTTTTGGTGCAATGTCTTCACAGTGTAACAGCTCCAGACCCAAGGCTCTTGACGAAATGTTCTCTGGATCGTTAGTGTGTTCCCATCACTTTCTTTTTGGCAAGTGTATCACCACGGCCCGGCTACCATGGCCTTCTTAAGCCCAGCAACCCACAGAATAGCAGATCTAGCCCAGAGGTTGCCTGTGTGCTGAATTCTACGCTAAGTCCTCCCACCACGGTCTTCTTTCATCAGGACACCAGCAAATGTGTCCTAGGAGAAACTGGGACATCATTGTGTCCACCATCCAGGTACATGGAGACAGATGACTGCAAGAACTAGGTAATAGGTAAATGTAGTAAAATAATTAGGTAGTGGTGGGTTTTGAGTAGTTATTACCTTTGTTTTTAATATATTTAGTGGGATGTTTATGTGGTTCATAGTTAACAATGGCTGTGTTTGAGGACCAGCTTGTAAACCTCCTGAGCAGTGGGAACCAGCACCCGCCCCATTGGCCATCCAGGACATGGAAGCTCCCAGGCGCCAGCCTCAGAAGAGGCCCTGCCTCCCACCTGCTGTGTACCCATGGTCAGAGTTGTTGCTGGGTGCCCCTGTGCCTTGTTGAATTGCTCACAAGTGTGCATGAGTGCTTTGTGGCATGAGCCAGCAGCCTGGGAGCCATGCTTCTTGGCAAGGCCTTTTCAACAGACAAATGTGACATGAAGCTGAGAGAGGAGCACAGCGGCATCTTCTGAGATCAGGGTATATCGGAGTCCCTACCAGCCACCTTGGAAGAGACACTGATGAGTAATCTCACTGAATGTGCTAAGAATGACCCTCGGAGCCTGTTAAAATGCCTTGAAAATGCCCTGGACCTTGAACGTGTATATTAGCATTGTGAATGGGACAAACCCTGTCATCTACCCAGCAGCCCACACTGGGTGTGATCCTGATGCTGGTGATGGCAGAGCCCAACCTCAGCAAGCTTCTTTTAAGGACCTTCCCTCACAGACACGCCCAGAGGTTTGTTTCCATTGTGATTCTAAATCCTGACAGGTTGACAATGGAAAGGAACCATCCCAGGAGCATATTCGGAGAAGGGCTTCCACTGTAGGTTCAACCAGTGCTAAGTCCCAACCAACACATTATTTTAAACTTTCATCTGAAAATTCCCCAGCACTTTTTCAAGTGAAATATAACCAAATAAATTACCACACACTGAGTGTTAATACAAATGCATAAAGTTTTTGTTTCTGTGAAATGCATTTGCCAGTGTGCTGTATTCCAGTTCACGGTGTAAGGTACATTTCATCCTATGGATCATGGGCAAAGGGGCTTGAAAACCTCAGTTTCAGAGATTGCATTAATGGAAAAGAAGCGAGCTCAGTGACCTCTAAAATTCTGAAAGACTCCACGTGGGAAATTTAAAACAAAAACCACTCAGCTGTGGAGAAATTCATCATGGGGGTCACTGCTGCTCCCTGCTTACGGATATTTGTCCGATGGGGAGGGGTGAGCGTTCCCTGTGAGTCAACACTGAGTCCAGGTCCATGCTGAAAGATCATGTCCATCTATGGACACCTGCAAGCCTGAGAGTGGCATCTGTCACCATGCAGAGAAGGGACCAAGGGCCCCAGGGCCACTTGATGACCTCTAGGCCTAGTCTCTACCAGTGAATGATTTTTCCACAACTGTTTCTCCTGAGAATAAGGAACAGAGCAGACAGGCCTGTGTGCTCAGGCATATGGTTCTGAGACCACCTGCTTGGGAATTACCCAGCACTTGTGAGAAATCAAGTTACAGCACACACACCAGCCTGTAGAATGGACCCTAGAGGAAGGATCCAGGAGTCCTCATTCACACAGCTGCCTTGGCAATTCCCAGCTTGTTAGATCTGGAGAGGCCCTCACTACCCACAGGCTCGCTGTGGGACATGGGACCCGCAAAGCCGGACCCAAGGCTTCTATCCCAGGGCTCCCTCCTAAGATGTTTAGAAAGCACTTTGTCCACTTAGATGGACAACTTTGTCCCATTCACTAGCACTCTACAGCCCACCTAGTTACTGGTGCATACCTTGAGGCTGTCTATGTGGGTTGAATTACTCCATTTTGTGCTGTTCACATTTCCCTTTTGAAGCACTGGGGATTAACAGAGACTCTTGTGTGGATAAAGCCTCTGGGGAACTATTGTGTCTGGTGTAAGACACACTTGGATCCAAACCAAGTGTGATAGCAACTTTGCACCTAAGCCGCATCCTCCGGCTGGATGGCCCCTTATTCCAGGGTACCGGCATGCAGCCACCTTCTCTTGCCTGCCGTGTGAACAGTGATGCCTCCACACGGCCACCTGCTCCCTTCTAGTCTGGACTTCTCCTTCCCTTCTCTCCAGCATGGAGCCCAGGTGGAGGGTGGGCAGCACTTCTTTCAAGCCAAGGCCAGAACCAAGATTCACTGACTCCTCCTGAATGCAGGGTGGGACATCAGTGATCTTTCCAGGCTAGGGAGAGGAAGAGGGACCTTAATCCTCAAGGAATTCGTGTCCAGTAATGCTTCTCTCCCCCTGTCTCATTCCAGGACATAATGGACTGGTGGCTGTGAGTACCTCCATGGACCCACTTCACTGGCCCCTGGGCAAGTGGGTCCCAGCAGCTGTAGGAGGAGTGCAAGGAAGAGAACAGGAGAGAAGGCAAAAGCAGCCTGTCTATGCTTCTGAGGCTGGGTTGAATGTGTATCTTGTAACCAATTAGGCAGAATTACATGGACTCCTTCCCATTTTTCTTAGTGCACGTGGCCCACAATAGCCTGTAGGAGAGTCCAGGAGCTTTCAGAATATGGTGAGAATGAGTGAAGACATGTTATTGGCATAAAGGAACAGATTTAGAGCCTGGGGTCAGGTACCTGAGCATGGGAGGTTCTCACTCCAGGTTAGAAGCAGTCCTGTGCAGAAAGAACACACTGTAGGATTTCAACTTGGATTGGAAGGTCTTGGGGAGGACATGAGAAAATAGAGGTTTGTTCTAGATAATCAATGACAAGAAAGTAGGAATGTCATACCTAACTAGAGGGGAATAGACTAGGAAGAGGACATTGGCAACTGGTAAAAAGCCATAACAGGCACTCATTTTGCCAGGAGAGGGGATGTTTGGTATTTTGTAGATGGAACAGAGACTTGCTTTTGTCTGAGCTCAGACAGAATCCTGCAGAAGGCTTGCTTGATCTCATTTTCCATGTCTCAGAGTACCCTGTTTTACAGCTGTTGTCCTATGAAGCTATCTCTTATGACTTAGAGTACAGCACAACTTACCTCTGCATGTCAGGACAGTTTCTGGACATCAGAAGCTGCTCTTTTTTGTTCTCAGTAGGATATGTCAGGGGAATAGAATCCTGGCACCTCTACTCAGCAGCTCAGGGAGCCTGAGGCCAGCTGTTACCCTCACTGAGCCTCAATTTCCCAGTCTGTGAAGTAGGATGATTAAGGCACTACCTCTTGCATGGTGGGTTAGGTTAATAGGCCCACCGCATCAGGCACACACTGTTACTAAGTGGAGTTTTCCAAAGTGACTTCTGAACTTCAATATCCCTATTGTCCCAGTGACTGAGATAACCCACACTGTAGGACTATAGTTTCAAGACTTACCCAATCCAACAGATCGTAGAATATTAACAGAAACCCCTGTGTCAGTTGCTCCCACAAAGTTCTGCTGTAGCCATAGTTTCCTTCATCGCAAGTAGCACAGGTGTCAGGGACTATTTTAAGCCCCCGTTGGAGATCAGCTCAGGGAACCTTCGCGGCAGCTCAGTGAAGCAGGGAAAGGCAGTTCTGTATCATCAGCCCTATCTGTGCACATGAGGAAACTGAGGCTGGACATATCTGGTACCAGCAGAAAGCGAGCGAGGTGTTGAACCTGGCGGGTCTGACTCCACATTCTCAGCCTCGCCATACTGCTGCTTGTTGTGCTTGAGCAGAGGAACGAGGCTTGCTGTGGTCTGAAGGAGGAAGACATCAGAAGGAGAAAGATGGCCAGGGCAGGGTGGACAGGATGCAGTGAGTCTCCAGGGAACCAGGCCTCCCCTAAGGAGGGAAGGACATCTTCAGCTGGGAAGGGCAGCAGAGGGGTGGGAATAAGCATACGGCCTCTCAGAAAACATCTAGACAGCATGAGCCAAGGATGCATGCTGGGCCTGCAGTGAGGACCCTAAGACCTCAGTCAGCCCCAAGGAATCAAGGGGGGTCCCTGTGTTCCCCCCCCCACAGGCAGCGTACCTGCAGAGACTTGGGGTGAACACAGCCATCTTTGAGAGGCGCCATGTCATCGGGGGTGCAGCCGTCACGGAGGAAATCATCCCAGGTGAGCCCAGAGAGCGAGTGGGGTGACAGGCAGGAGGTGACCACTGATGACGTTTTTGTCTGATTTGGTTCCAGGGTTTAAGTTCTCTCGAGCATCCTACCTCCTCAGCCTACTGAGGCCTCAGATTTACACGGACCTGGAGCTGAAGGTATAGTGCCCCACTGCGGCCCCACAGCCTGGTGGTTGGGAGCGGCTGTTGGGCAAGGTGGTGGCTCCATTTTGCTGACCTGGGAGGAAGGCTCCTATCCCATACCCCAAGTGGCTGTCTGCCTGAAGTCTCTCTGCCATCCTGGCCTTGACTGTCCCACACATCTCCTGCCATGTTCTACATATTGGTTTTGTCTCATCCGCCCAGTGTCTTAAAAATCGGGAAATTTAGCCGGGCATGGTGGCGCACTCCTTTAATCCCAGCACTCGGGAGGCAGAGGTAGGAGGATCACCGAGAGTTCGAGGCCACCCTGAGACTACATAGTGAATTCCAGGTCAGCCTGAGCCAGAGTAAGACCCTACCTTGAAAAAAAAAAAAATTGGGAAATTTCAAATGAAAGAAAATGGGTGTCTTTTGAAGAATGAGTTTTTTTAACATCAAGATCTAGTTCAATATGGTGGCACCTGAATGGTACCTTGTAGCTCAGCCCTGGCTCCCTTCATCTCCTGGCGTCTTATCTGGCTTTCAAAGAGTGCCTGCAGGCAGCTTTGGACGTGTGAGTTAGCAAAGGTGCCTTAGACATGAGCCTAATATGTCCTCATTAAACTTTGGATTCTGTCCCTATTCTTGGCAGCGTGAGCAGGAAACTGTGTCACTGTGAGCATAGAGTCCCCTTTAAAGGTTCTTGGTCTCAAAGAAAAAAGAACTTAAAAGCATACACAGGAAAGACCCCAAGGACAATTTCTTGGAGTTAGAGAAAGGGAGTGTGTCTTGAGCATTCGGGTGAAGGTGTCAGGGGAAGGAGCTGGAAGAGGAATGGCAGGAAGTCACACCTTTAGTAGCACACAAGGTGCACGTGGAAGACCGAATGTGGGCACACCAGAAAAAGAGAAAGAACTGGGTACGCCAGGCCTTTCTTCCTTGAAGTTCACATAGAAGGAGTTCAAGGTTGCACTCTTCCCAGGGTTGGCCCTTGGATGATCCACCTTTGGAGGCCAACCATGGAGGAAATGACTAGCCTTACAATGAATTGGTGTACCCCTGTAGTCAGTTAAGAGCTGCTCTGTGTGGTCCACAACTGTGGATGGATCTGAGCTGAGAAGTAATGATAACCAACTGTATGCATCATCCTTGGGTTATCTCTGTGGTCAAGAAAGTATAGCTAACAGCATTTATTAGTCTTTTTACTCTCCGTTTACCTTCAAGATTCGTTAGCTTTGGGCCAGAAGGGGCTAGCTAATTGAACTTACTGCACTGGTTTACCCCTTACCTATGTGGCCACTATACAGCCCCTACATTGGTTCCTCTGTAACTGTGGCATTGGTTACAATAACCCGAGGATCTTTACCACTCACTGAGAGGCTGGTTTATTTTTAATCCCACCATGGAAGGCTAGCTCTTAAAAACAGCATACCAACAACTTGGAGGTTTTCTGTTATGCCATTTGAAATCTGCCTCCTTTTTAATCTTCTAATTCCTTACCTACTCCAACAGGCCCATAGTTTTTATTTGCTTGACTGATTTTTGTTTTAGCCTCTTGGCTCAAGGCTGGCTCTCTGTAGGTTGCCAAGCAGAATTTCCTCCTCACTGTTTCTCTTTTATGCTTTGCCTCATAGGAGATGCCCCCCTTACCTGGTCTGGACTTTTGCCAAGGGAGTTACTGACCACCAGCCATGCCATTTGTCTCAGAGGACTTTCACCTCTTCCAGCACCTGGGCTGACTCATTGGCTCCCTGGGAAGGCTCTGCCTGCCCCTTGTTTTCTCATAGTCCACTAATCTTTGTGCCACCTCCCCCGCCCCACTTGCCCCTTTACCCCTTCACATGACCTCAGCCTCACTCCGTCTTACATAAGCTCAGCAGTGTCGTTCTTGAGGCTGGTTTAACTCCTACCTGCTGGTGCTGCCATCTCTAGAGGCCCTGCACTGCACATGTGCTGCTCACATTCCCATCAGCTTTCTCTGAATTCAAAGAGGAAAATGAATAGACACACTCAAGTACTGTTGCAGCTCTTAGCTCTAATAGGTTCATATACAGGAGTTCTGAGAACAAGGTGACTACAGAAGCCATAACTGATAAATTATTATTTGAGGGAGGGAAGAGAGCTAGAAAAAGGGAGGGAATGGAAGGAGAACAAGGAGGAAGGGAGAGCAGAGGAAAGAGAGAGAAAACATTAGCATGAGCTGGTACCAGGACTAGATAGGACTTAAACAAGGCCTGGAGCTAGGTCCCAGGTCTTCAGTAGTCCTACCGTTCGATATCTGAACGTGATTTGTAAAGTATCAATTCATGTCGGCAGATTCTAGGGTGCAGAGGCATTCTCTGTCCATCATCCTGCCCCTCTCTGATCTTCCACGCCTCCTCCTCGGCCCCATATTCCTCCCTCATGCTTGACTCAGGAGTATCTGTCCATGGTGGGATTCTCAAATCTACGGCTCTGAGAGAATGGTCAGGACCTGGTGGGGAAGTAGAGATTTCCAGGGGCTCTTACTCGGAGTCTGTTTCTGTCGATGTGGTGGGACCCAGGAACAGCATTTCACAGTATTCTCAGGTCATTCTAAAGCAGGAGGCTGTAGCCACAACTTTGGTTTCTCAGGCACCTTGTCCCTTTCCCCTGGGTTGCCTGTGCATGTTGAGACTCCATGGGTAATCAGAGGATCGGGTCTGCCTTGGTTTTGTTACTTAAGGAGAACTGTAGATCCTGAACAAACCTGGAGATAGTCTGGTAACTATGCAACATTCTCTTCTTCTGACTCCACGTAATTAAAAACATCAAGAATGTCAAAGGTGCCATTTAGAAAACAAAGTCCTAGGGTCAGCCAAAAAGTTATCCATGATCAGTTAGTTACACTTGAAAATAACTCTTAGATTCTCTGGGCTGCTTGAGGATTCATTTGTTCACTCAGTGTCTCTGAGCACCTGCCCTCCACCAGGTCCGGTACAAGCCTGGAGGATACAGTGGGAAAGAAAGGACTTTATAAAAGATCAGTCTCTCTTTGTCATGGTGGAGGCAGCAGGGAGACAGATCTGTGAGGTGCTTAGGGAGCTGCACAATAGAGGCCTGCTCTGAGGGCAGCAGATGTGGAGAGGGGCGAACAACTTCTGCAGACAGAGCTGATGGCATCTATGGAAAGGACGTCAAGAGTGAAGGAAGGAGAGGAACTAAGGATGCCCTTGGTAGAGTTCATCATATCAGGAGGACCTGAAATAGAAATTCCTCTGACTTGGAATCATACTTCTCCATCTTAATGTTAGAAAGAACCTGAAGGTCTGCCAGCCCCAGCCCCAGCCCCTGCCCCTGCCCAAGCTTGTACTCTGCTCTGCAGAATGCCCAATGCCCAGACAATCCTGTGTGCCTGGAATGCCTCTGGTTTGGAGCAAATCCAGATGTAATTGTTGGGAAGGTCGTGTTTGGGTTTCTGTGTGCACTTGTACTCACAGATCTCATTTTTGTCCTCTGGGTCCATACTTTGAATGCTAATAGCATTCACCCATCCATCAGCAGATGGCTCAGGAACTATGCTGTTGCAGTCAGGTTCATGTTGCTGGCAGAAATCACCTGACCAAGAGCAACTTGTGGGAAAAGGGGGGTTATTTTGGCTTATAGACTCGACGGGGAAGCTCCATGATGGCAGGGGGACATGATGGTATGAACAGAGGGTGGACATCACCCCCTGGCCAACATAAAGTGGACAATAACATCAGGACAGTGTGCCAAACACTGGTAAGGGGAAACTGGCTGTAATACCCGTAAGCCTGCCCCCAACAGTACACTGCCTCCAGGAAGCGTTAATTCCCTAATCTCCATCAGCTGGGAACCTAGCATTCAGAACACCTAGGTTTATGGTAGACACTTGAATCAAACCACCACATTCTGCCCCTGGCCCCCATAAACTGATAGTAATCCATGATGTAAAATGCAATGCATTCAATCCAACTTTAAAAGTCCCCATAGTTTTTATCAATCCTAATGATATTCAAACATTCCCATAGTCCAAGATCTTTTAACTGAGCCATGATACCAAAAAATCCCCCCCAAACCAATAATGGCACAGAATACACATTAACACTGCAAAAGATGGCATTTGGCATAGCAAAGAAATATTCAACCACTACAAGATTTAAAACAACCAGGGAAAACATCAAACTCTGTAGCTCCAAGTCCAACAACTCTAGTCAATGACTAGTCTCCAAGTCCAATAATTTTAACCAGCAACAAGTCTCTGGAGTTCCAATTCTGCCCCTCCAGCTAGGCTGCTCACAGTCTTGGAAAACTTCATCTAGGGCCAGCAGCTCTCCTCAGCAGCCATCTCATGGTCCCAGCATCTCCACTGGGTCTCCACTGCAACCCACGGTCCATCCTACAGCTCCATCAGGTCTCCATGCAGGCATCCAACAAACCTGCTTCACACTGCCCATGGCCTTTTCCAAAACACAAGACCATGTTGCAAATTCAATAGCCCTTTATTTCTTGCATTTCTTATGCTTCATAATACCAGGTGGGGTGCCAGATTGTTAATCCAGAGGGGAACAAAGCAGACTTTGAAGGACAGGACACTCTGAGCATTCAGGCCCCTTCAAAAGAGTCTCCATTCTTCCTGTTGCCCCAATACAGGTCAGTTGGCCCAATCTCAAAGGTTGTAATCTCTCAGTTGCAGCTGAACAGGCAGAAGTTTTGGCCCAAACATTTACTTCTGTGCCATATCTCTCTGCACACACCAGTCCATTTTTATACACTGCAAGCCTGCACAAGTTCTCAGGACAGGGGCATAACAGCAAGCCTCTCATGCAAACTGCTTCTAGCCCAACCTATGGAAAGTTCTTTCTTACCTTCACAAGCCAAACCTCACAGTCCATAGTTCTTAGTGCATTCAGGTCTTTCAACTCTTACCAGAATAGTCCATCAAGCTGTACTTCACTGCAAGGCATCTCCTAGGCCAAGGTTTTAAATCCTCCCACATTCCTCTTGAAAATCATCTCCAAAGCTGGGCATAGTGGCACATGCCTGTATTTCAGCACTCGGGAGACAGAGGTAGGAGAATCACCATGAGTTTAGGGCCACCCTGAGACTACATAGTGAATTCCAGGTCAGCCTGAGCTAGAGTGAGACCCTACCTCCAAAAACCAAAAGGAAAAAAAGAAAATCAGCTCCAAAAGGCTAAAGCCACACAGTCAGGTGTCTAGCAGCAATCCCACTCCATGGTACCAACTATACTTTTGCGGTCAGGCTTCACATTGCTGGCAGAAATCACCCGATCAAGAGCAGCTTGTGGGGGAAAAGGGGGTTTATTTTGGCTCACAGATGAGGGGAAGCTCCATCATGGCAGAGGAAAACAATGGCATGAGCAGAGGGTGCACATCACCCCCTGGCCAACATAAAGTGGACCATGGCAGCAGGAGATTGTGCCAAACATTGAGAAGGGGAAACTGGCTATAATACCCATGAGCCTGCCCCCAACAATACACTGCCTCCAGAGTAGGCATTAATTCCCAAATCTCCATCAGCTGGAAACCTAGCATTTAGAACACATAGGTTTGTGGGGGACACTTGAATCAAACCACCATATATGCTGAGCTGACATGTGAGGGATACAGCAGTGGGCAAAACAGACAATGCCCCTGACCTCAAAAACCTTGAATTTTCCTCAGGGAGATAGAGACAAAATACATATGTACTTAACCACAAAGTGACATTTTTTTTTTTGGAGAAAAATAGTGCAGCATGAAGGGACAGGAAATGCTGATGGGATCATGGAGGCATTATTGGTAAGAGGCATCTGAGTAGAGTGAGTAGTAGAGTAAAGTAGAAGTGAGGGAACAGGCCGTGGATCAGGACAAAGAAGTGTCTAGACTATGGCCACAGTCATTCTGACTGGTGTTCATACATGGGCCCCTTCTGTTGTATCTGCCTTCTCTGTAAATGTGATTCTGGAATACTCTGTGTACTAGTTAAGCATCTGTAAATCAAATCATGTTTTAAATGTATCAAGGGAACTTCCATTTAAAGTGACCTTGTAGTAAATGAGTCTACACAGTGAATATAAAAATTTTATGTAAATAATTTATCTACTTTGTACATATGGATTTCCACATAACCATCACTTTATTGTCTTTCTGACTTCTAACTAAACTTTGGAGCTTAATTATTTACTTCCAACATGGAGCAGTTATAGATTAGTGCTGAGACCCAGAGCCTGGGAGGCACAAAGATGTTATTTCAGAACCCAGATCTATCTCCTAAAGTGACCTGGGACAAAGTAACTTCTCTGAACCACCGCCATTGGTTACTTGTACAAAGAGGATAATAATGCACAAATAGCTGCTGATCAGTCATAACTGTAAACCTGCACATCCACTCTGGCACAAGCTAAGTATGGTGGGTATTGGGTGGCATGGTACGTATAGTGCAGTTTGGTGTGGCATGGTGCAGTGTAATGTGACATGATATAAATATGGTCTGTCATTGAATGCCTGGGCAAGAGGACTTTTTACAAACTTCTATTTAAAAAGATAAATCAGGGATGGAGAGATTGCTTGGTGGTTAAGGCATTTGCCTATAAAGCCAAAGGACCCAGATTTAATTCCCCAGGACCCATGTAAACCAGATGTAGAGGTGGCACATGTGTGTGGAATTCATTTGCAGTGACTAGAGGCACTGGCATGCCATTCTCTTTCTCTCTCACGCGCACACTCTCTCTTCTTCCCCCTCTCTTAAATAATAAATAAATAAAAATAAAAAAGAAATCAGACCTGTATACCTCAGAAGTCTGCACAACCTAACGTTGCACAAACACAATTGGAGGAAGTTCAAGGATAGAAACAGATCCCTAAAATGTTGCCTGTGTTGTTGGTGTCTTGCAGAAATATGGGCTACGGCTTCATCTCCGAAACCCCTACTCCTTCACCCCTATGCTGGAAGAGGGCACAATGAGCAAAGCACCCAGGTCCCTTCTGCTGGGCACAGACATGGCAGAAAACCAGAAGCAAATCTCCCAGTTCTCACAGAAGGATGCTCAGGTATGAAGAACAACCAGGGCCCAATCTCCCTCACCAGGCAAGAGGTGGCTCTTGAGAAAAAAAAAAAAAAAAAAAAAAGGTCCTGGTTGGAATGACATTCTAGAATTCAATGTTCAAGGCTATGAGGGATTAAAAAAAAAAATCCACCTTCTTCTTTCTCCAGTGACTCAGTCTACACTAGCCTTCGACCTCAGGCACCATAAGCAGAAAGGATGGTGGAAGTGGTTAAGACCAGTGGACACTGGAGGTCCTTGAGCCTGAGTGTAGTCGATGAGGCCGCTGTCCCAATGGTCTCTGCTGTGACTTTCTGAAGGGAGTCCCTGTCCTGAACTGTGGTGCCTTCTATCCTAACTGCTTTCAGCCCATGGCATCCCACAGGAGGATGGTGGGAAGATCAAAGTGGAAGGATCAGGAACTTAAACAAGAAGTTGTTTGCTATTTGTCATCAGTCCTCTGCCAGCCAAGGCAGAAAGTGTCCATGGTGATGTGGCCTGGGAAAAGAAGACCACACGTCAGATGCATCCAAATGTTTCCTTGGGAATGCAGTCCAGGAACTTATTTAGTAACTCTGGCTAGATGAGTTACTGTGTGATGGAATGGGCCTGGTGTGATGGGATCTGCAGTAAAGGAGATATTCTTTGAATGGCCATTGTTAAAGCAAGCCTGAACGCTAGCTGGAAGTACAGTTGAATCGTAAGTCAGTAAAAGCAATGCTATGAGGAAAACCTAAGTTAATGCAGGTTTACATTACCTAGGTTTACATTGGGTAAAGCCCAGAGAATCACAGGCACATGTCCCCCACCTCTTCACCCAGATCCTTCTAAGCCTGGCTGTGTTAGTCACTGTTCTCATGCCTGCAACAGGCCACCTAACAGAAGCGACTTTAGGGGTGGAGGATCTATGTTGGCTCATGGTTTGAGAGGCTCTAGTCTACCATGGTAGGGATGCCATGAGGACAGGAGCAGCTCATAGCTGTGGCAGTGACAGTGAGAGGCAGCTGATGAAATCCTGTCAACAGGAAACAGAGCTCAGCATAAACAAGGTCAGCCTGTACCCTCAAAACCTGCCTCTATGAGCCTACATCCTGCCATCTTAGGCCCCACATCCAGAAGGTTCCACAGTCTCCCAAAACAGCACCACCATATGGCAACCAAATGTTCAACTCCATAAGCCCTACATGGTCATGATATTCTTGTGTGGTGGTGAGCGGGTGACTTTTGCTTCCCACTCCCCAAAAGCTGCCCGTGTCAGACACAGTGGATGGAATTCAGCACAAGGCCAGGTTCCTGGGCCTGAACGACAATGGCTGTGGTCCTGCCCATGAGTGACCACACAAGTGGGAGGCTGGGATCAGGTTCCCGTTGCAGAACCCACACAGCCCAATCTCTAGTTTTGTGCTTGCAAGTTGTCATGTTTCAGGTCTCAAGAAAGCTAACTGAACTTAGTTTATTCTATTTTAGCATATGTATGTCCATGCAGCATGCGAGCATGTGTGTGCATATATGTTCATATGTATGTGGGCACATGCACGTGTGTAGGTGCATGCATGTATATGTGAGCATGTGGAGGTCAGAGGTTGACATTGGTTGTCTTCTTCGATTGCTTTTCACCTTGTTCTGTGAAACAGGGTCTCTCTCTCTTTTTTTTTTTAATTTTTATTTATTTATTTGAAAGTGACAGAGAGAGAGAGAGAGAGAATGGGCACGCCAGGGCCTCCAGCCACTGTAAATGAACTCCAGACGCATGCGCCCCCTTGTGCATCTGGCTAATGTGGGTCCTGGGGAATCGAGCCTTGAACCGGGGTCCTTAGGCTTCACAAGCAAGTGCTTAACCGCTAAGCCATCTCTCCAGCCCCTCTTTTTTTTTTTAATTAAGTATATGCTTTGTATGGATACATCATGTGTTGGTAGCATCATTTCCCTCCTCCCTGACCCCATTCCGCTGAGGGCTCTCCTCAGTGGGATTGCTGGTATCCCCATGAGGATGTGGGATATGAGCTGTGAGAGCAGCAGTCAGTCATTGTGTGTGCGGGGGCTCTTACAATCTTTCCACCCCCCACTCCTTCTGCAGAATACGAGACAGGGTCTCCTACTGGACTCAGAGCTCACCAATTTGGATAGACTGGCCAGGCAGCAAGCCCTAAGGGTCATCCTGTCCTTACCTCCTGTGTGCTGGGTTACAGGCGTGTGCTTTTCCAGGCACGTTGGAGATCTAAACTTGGGTCCTCAAGCCTGCACAGCAAGTGCTTTGCTAACTGAGCTGTCTCCCCACCCCTTGGACATTATTTTTCTCAAAACTTTTTGAATGTTCTTCAACCCAGAACTTTATGTAACGCATCACAATTTCTCAAGTACATTCATGGTTATAGCTGAGTCCAAACTCTGGGCTAAGAATCAAGAAAGGCCCTTTGGCGGCACAAACTTCCATTCCTGCTCAAGCCACATGGCCTATGGAGGAATGGCAAAAAGTTGGAACCTGGCTTGGAAAATGGGTTCTTCTGCAATAGCTGGTGGATCACAGGAGGCAGTCTTTTGTGGCTGCATGGCAGGGAGTGACATGTCAGACTGATAACATGTCAAACTGGGAAAGAGCAGTAGTATGCTATAAAAGGACACACCTTTCACCAGTCATATACAAAGGACAGAGATAGAAACTTCCAGGTAATCTTATCACAGAGCCCACAACCTCATACACTTGATAGTTTTATGGGGCTGGTCTTGGCCCACAATGGCCCTTTGTCCCTTATGGCTGTCCTGTTGCCCAGGCCTCCTTTCCACTGCCGACAATGACACATAGACTCAGAGGACTCTGCAGAGCCAAGGCAAGCTGCAGTTAGGGGTGAGGTCTGAAGATCCATGAAGGTTGCACTGTGGGGTGTGACAACTATATGGGGGTGCATGTAAGGCATGGCATAGGGACAGTGTCCTTGTGGGATTCTGGGCTGTGGAGCATTGACCAGGAGCTTGGTTCTAGGCCTTTCCCAGATATGAGGAATTCATGAAGCGCTTGGTGCTGGCCATCGATCCTCTGCTAGATGCTGCCCCAGTGGACACAGCGGCCTTCCAGCATGGCTCCCTGCTGCAGAGGCTCCGGGCACTGGCCTCCATTGGGCCCTTGTTGAAGGCAGGTGAGTCAGAGTGTAGGAACTGGAATTGGGACATGGGGAATGGCCGTCATGGAAGCAAGCCCACTTGCTGGATACCTGGCCTAAGCCTGAAGTTCTAAGGCAGCTGCCAGGTGTGGTCAGCTAATGGTCTGTGGGCCACAGGCAGAAGGACACTTCATATGCAAGGAATATTCTTAGAAAGGTGATCCAAAGGCACCACAAAAAAGGAAGAAAGGATGAGACAAACTCGGCACAGGAAGGCCAACACCAGGTTGTGATGGCATGTGTAACAAGGCACTGGCCCTGCCTGTACCCTCTTAGAGGTCTGCTGGAAGTCAATGGATGATCCTTTCTGGGAGAAGGGACAGCTATCACCCACTTGTCAAGGATCACCTCGTGGGGCAGTAACCCACACACCTCTAGGCTGTGCATCTATGACTGACCTAACATGGTGTTAGAGAAGCCCAAGAAGAAAGAAAAGGGACATCTGACAAGGCTGAGGCCTTCACTTGTTGCCATGGGATTTTAGTATATGAAGCAGATCAAAGCCAGCATGGAGCTCATCACCATAACCATGACTAGGGCAAGATAAAAGGGCCAAGAGCCGCCCCCATCCAGGAAGGACACTACATTTGTGCTAGAAAAGCTCTGTGATCAATTAGTGATGTCTGCCATGAGCATGAGAAAGGAATCTTTGCCAAGTGTGCTGTGATTTTCTACCACCCTCTGGGGTACACAGACCACTTTAATTTCTATATCCTAGAAAATACTGAATTAGTTAGCTATGGTCACAAGAAAGAGCCCACAAAATTCCAGTAACATCTAAGAATAACCACTTCCCATGAGTCTGTGTAGTTCAGTTGATCCCAGCTGGCTCAGCTGATCTAGTCTGGTCTTGCGCACATGTGTGTGGCTTGGGGAGATGAACAGTGGCAGCTCTGCTTTTGGTATCTCCCAACCTTCTGTTCAGAAACAGCGTGCTAGACTGAGCATGTACTTCATACATATAAATATATATAATTTGTTTATTGGAGAAAGAGACAGACAGGTGGGCAGACAGACTGAAAGAGAGATAGAGGGTATGGGCTCCAGGAGCTTTGCCACTACAAACAAACTCCAGAAGCATGGGCCATTGGTGCTTCTGGTTTTACTGACTACTGGGGAATGGAGCCTGGACCAGCAGGCTTTGCAAACAAGCACCTATAACTGCTGAGCCATCTCCTCAGCCTGGCATGTACTTCTTAGGTCAGTAAAGGACACACAGAGGGCATGTTCTGATGCGTAGAACTGTGTCGCATTATATTTGTAAACATTTCATTGGCCAAGAAAGTCACATGGATGAGCCCAGAGTCCAGGTAGGAGCAGAGCAGATCTACCCAGTGACAGCTGGTAGGTAACACTGCAAAGTTACCCAGCAAAGAGTCTTGATATGCAGGGAGCTAGTGGACTCTGTCATAAGCCCTGTAAGTAGACATTGCTTTTCAGATTAGCAATCGAGGGAGCTTTGTGCAATAAATATTCACAAGACATTTAGACACCAGGGCTTGCACAGGGGCCATGATGCTTGGAGACCACAATCCTTGCCCTCACAGCCTGCTGCCCAGTCATCCTTCACAACTGTCTGCATTTGTGTCAAATGAATGGACACGTCAGGGTGGCAAAAGAAAAGTAAAGTTATAATTTTCCAAAGATTGGCTAGAGAGATGGCTTAGCAGTTAAGGTGCTTGTCTACAAAGCCTAAGGACCCAGGTTCGATTCCCCAGTACCCACATAAGACAGATGCACCGGAGGCCCCAGTGCACACATTTCCTCCCTCTCTCTCTCTCTCAAATAAATATTTTTTAAATTTTAAATTTTTTTCCAAAGCTCATGCTAACCATGAAGATGTAATCTGTGCCCATGAATTTACTAAGCTTGTACATCTTACTTAACCCTATAATAGGCTATAAAGTACGACTTCCATTTTACAAACAAAGACTCCGGTTCAGAGGTGAAGATCAGAAAAGGGCTGGGAATCGCTGCCTGTCCTTGCACTCATTGCAGGTCTCCGCCTCTTCCCATTCACTCACCCCCTGGGACAGAGCAGTGCATCTCCTCCAGGGCGATCTCAGTTACGTTTGGGCTTCTTTCCTTTCAGGCCGCACCCTGGGAGCCCAGCTCCCCCAGTACTACCAGGTCCTTACAGCCCCAATCTCCAATGTGAGTACTGGCTAGTTACAGCCTAGCAGTGGCCTGGGGAGCTCTCCTGTCGCCCAAACCCCTGAAACTTTCTGTGGCTTTGCCCTCCAGGTGCTGGACCACTGGTTTGAGTCTGAGCCTCTAAAAGCTACTCTGGCCACAGATGCTGTGATTGGGGCCATGTCAAGTCCCCACACCCCTGGGAGCGGGTGAGTGGGGGCCCAAGGAGGGGCCGCTGGAGTGAAACAGTGCCTCACAGAACAGGGCAGGAGCCACAAAGACTATCCTTTGCACTTCATACATGTTGAAACCTCTGAACCATGTCTGAGAACAGGGGTTCAAAGAAGGGTCCTTCCCAAAGTCACACAGCTAGTAAGTGGCAGAGCTGACTCCAGGCCAAGTTCTCTGACTCCCCCTCCGCCATCTTCCTTCTTCACTACTTTTCTCCACACATCACTAGGAAAAGCCTCTCCCTATCCCCGTGTCTCGTTTCTTCCCTTCTCTCCTTTCCTTCACTCTATCCCACTTCCTCCCCACTCCTGCAAAGCTCTGTGCCCCTCCTCTCCACGACATGCTCACACGGATGCTCCTATGGACGGGTAGCTGCCTTCGTCTTCGTGAGCAGGCTGTGTGCTTACAGTGTAATTCAGGAAAGGCAGTCAGGCACAGCAAGGACCGTGATTGAGGTCTGAACCCTTGAGCCTCTTGTAAGAGTAGGAATGGAAGGAAGGATGTGTGCCCACGTATGTACATGTGTGTATACATGTATGTGAATACACAGGCTGCTACCATGCATTGGGCTATTTCCAGTGCAATGGAAGACACAGTTAAAGGCTGTCAATGTGGCCTGTCTCTCAAGGGATGAGGGCACCTTCAATAAGTATCTTTTCTCTTTTAAAATATTTTTATTTATGTAATTTATTTATTTATGAGAGAGAATGGGTGTGCCACTTCCTCACTGCAAATGAACTCCAGATGCATACACCATCTTCTGCATCTGGCTTGTATGTGGGCACTGGGGAATCTAACCCAGGTTATTAGGGTTTGCAGTCAAACACCTTAACCACTGAACCATTTCTCTAGCCCCAGGAGGTAGCTTTTCAAGTGACAGCAAGCTGATCCTGAAATCCCTGGAGCCATGGAGAAGGATTGGCAACAGTCACTGCACCTCTGCTGAGCTCTGAACTAGCCAGCCAATCTGGATTTTCTAGCCTGGGCTTCCAGTCCTTTCTCTTTGGATCTCAGGGAAGCTGAGTTGCTTTCCAGTTTGTGAAATGTGCCTCTATGGAATCCGTTTCTTCATTATTTCAACAGCTACTGCACATCACTTGCCTGTGCTGGGTGTTGGAGATGCAGTACTGAAGGGACCAGAAATCCGAACGAGTGAGAGAGCCTCAGAGCAAGTAGAGAGAGACAAGGGAGTGTGGAGAGTGTTAGTAGTCGCCGTGGGGGAATTTGTACTGCTCTAAAGAAGGCCTGCACGAAGAGGTGCTTGGTTTGAAAGTAGGAGAAGAGCAGGGATTTGCTGAACACAGAGATGAGAGAAGGGCTCCAGGCTGGCAGCACGGCAGTTGCAGAGGCCGGAGTAGCATCGACAAGAGGTCCATCCTGGGAACCTAAGAAGCTCAGCTTAGTAGGGGTATAGTGTGTGAGAAAAGGATTGTGTGGGCCCAAGGGGGTGGGACCAGATAGGCTCCAGTGAGACTGGCCATTACCTTCGAAGCAACACTGAACTGTGAAGGCTTTGGCGGGAGCTGCAGGGTTCTGAGATGAGGGATCCAGGTACCACACAGAATGTTCTATAGGGAAGAAAGCACAGAAGAGGCACCCTGGGGGGAGGCCTGCTGTGGATGGTTAAAGAAGAGAGAGGCTTCCAGAATAGCATCTGAGGGCTCCTTAGGAGGCAAAGTGGACAGCACCAGGTGGGATGTGTGTGGTGAGGGGCTGGTGGGGTCTAGGTTGACACCTGGGTTTCTGTTGCACACTGGAAGTACCCTTCACCAGGGTGGGGATAAATGAAGGAGCCCAGCTTAGAGAACATGGGAAGAGATGAGGTTAACAAGCCTATAAGAAAAGCATCAAGGACTGGAGAGATGCTTAGTGGTTAAGGCACTTGCTTGTGCAGCCTAAGGACCCAGGTTTGATTCCCCAGGACCCACTTAAGCCAGATGCACAAGGTGGCACATACATCTGGGGTTTGTTTGCAGTGGCTAGAGGCCCAGACATGCCCTCTCTCTGTCTCTCTCTCTCTCTCTCTCTCTCTGTCTCTCTCTCTCTTAAATAAATTTTTAAAAATTAAACAAAGAAAAGTATCTAAACAGACACGTGTTTGTGAGAGTTAACACCAGCTGGAGCTCAGACAGCATGGAGCGACAGGGGTAGTCACCACTACCATGTTGTAACAAAGCTGAGTCACATGTTTGTGTGGGGCATAAAAGGCAGAGGGCTCTTAAAAGAGCCTTGAGCTTCAAAAGTTCATGGAAAGGGCTAGATGGGGAAGAGAGATCCGAGAGGGAAAGGAAGGTACAGGGCAGAAAGGGGTACTCGCACCTAAAACTGGGGAGATGGAATCCTGCCTCCAGCCTGCGGCACCACGCTCTGCCCTCAGGTATGTGCTGCTGCATCACGTGATGGGGGGCCTGGAGGGAACACAGGGCGCCTGGGGCTACGTGCAGGGTGGCATGGGCGCCCTCTCTGATGCCATCGCATGTTCAGCCACGGCACACGGAGCAAGTATCTTCACAGAAAAGGTGAAAGTTCCTCTCCCTCAACCCCGACTATTGGCCAGGACATAGGATGTGACAGCCATGGATTTGGAGAGTCCCTCATTTTACTGATGAACAAAGTGAGGCTCAAACTTCAGGGCCTATGCTTATGCAGCATGTTGGTAGCTAAGCAATTGTCAGTGAGGCCCATTCTTCTGGTCACCCCTTCAAATTCAGCAGTCACTGCAGCACATTTGGGTTGAACTGGGTGATAGTGGGTGGGTGGGTCAAGGCTTCCCTGGAAAGCTGCATCATTTGGAGGGTGGGTTTGGGATAAGGGTAAGCGTGAGCGCCTGAGCGCTCTTCAAACAGTGGAAGTGCCACCATACTCAACCTGGATTTTCCTTCCGGGGAACCCCGGGGGCTCTTGCTGGTGTCTCCAGACAGTAGCTAAGGTGCAGGTGAACAGTGAAGGCCGCGTCCAAGGAGTCGTGCTGCAGGATGGCGTGGAGGTCAGGAGCAGAGTGGTGCTGTCCAACGCATCACCGCAGGTCACCTTCCTGAAGCTGACACCACAGGTGAGGGGCGTGGCACACAGGTAAACTGTCTGCCATATAGGGGCTGGAAAACAGGGCCAGGGAGCCCAGATTACATCAGAGTGGGAGATAAAGGTGCTAAGTCTCCTTGTTTGGGGAAGTAGACAGATAGCCAACAACAGGGAAGTCTTTGGGAGGTGAGAAGAAAGGTCCTCAGAGAGAGGGGGCCTGGCCACGCAGCTGGCAACAGTTCAAGTCAATGCTAGAGCTCTGGTCTTGTTTCTATGTAATTTCCTGTTACCCAAATTTCTCCTTTCTCATTGACTCTATTTCTATTATCTGTCAATGACCTGTTGCCATGCTAATGCTGGGGGGGGGGGGGCCGTCACAGAACGTCTGGGCAGATGAGAATCCTTAGCTTGAAGACGTGGAGAAGGCAGTCAGTCTTAGCAGAATTCAGCTACTCCAGGCATACACATCACCTGCAGGAGCTGTGGGCAGCTCACCCATCTTGCTGTGCTTGGCTGGATTCATTCATGTGCTTGGCTGGCTGCGACTGGTCACCTAAGAATCTGGGCATGGTTTCAGACCTGGCAGAAGGTGACAGCTGGCAAGCTCAGTCATGCACACTTCACACTATTTGATTTGTCTCCATTTTATTGGCTGTTGCTGGCGAACTGACACAAGCCAAGCCCAGGGTCAGTGTGGAGAGTGCCAGGGAGGTGCGTGGAAAGGGATGTGCGCACAGAGGATGCCGGGGGCGCGGGGACCTCGCGGCAGGGACCGCACCTCCTCTCCCCAGTAAGACAACGTGTGCAGCAGGAGCTCCCATCCACTCCTGGACCTGTTCTTGGGGCCAAAGCAGCACTTTCTCTGAATGTGTGCCCTGACAAAATCCAGCATTTTTTTTAGTTTTTTTTTTTCCTTTTTTTTTTTTATTAGTTATGTACATACGCGGTGTGTGAACAGCACATGTTGGTACCATCCTTACCCTCATTCCTGGCCCCCCTCCCAAGGGGCCCTTCTCACTGGGGATGCCAGTTATCCCCATGGGGAATGTGGGTCAGCCATTGTGGGGGTAGCCATCAGTTATGGGGAAGAGGCAATGTCTCTGTGTGGCTCTTTCTGCTCCCTCTTCCATGAGTTTCCCTGAGCCATGTTGGGTTCATTTTAGGTCTACTTCAGTGATGGGCTCTTGGGAGCCTCTGTGTCTCTGGATCTCTGATTTGGGAAGACTCGCAGAGCTTATAGTAAGGCTGAAAGGGAAAAGAGACATGCTGTCCTCTGTCCCTTCCCCAAGCAGGACATGGTGAAGGTTACCTCCTAGCTATGACTGAGGGCCAAGTGCAGAACAAGAAGAGCTTAGCCCAGAGCAGGAGGGATCCACGAAGACTTCACAGGGAAGGCAGTTTTGGCCTCGCTCAGAGGGGAGTTTCCACAGGCAGAGGTTGAAAGACTTGTCTGAACAGCTTTTTGCTGTAGACACCCCAAGCCTTTCAACAGAGTGCCTTCTCCTTCCAGGAGTGCCTTCCAGAGGCCTTCGTGAGGAGAATCTCCCAGTTGGACACAAAATCTCCTGTTACCAAGATTAATGGTAAGAGGTGCCTGACTGCAGAACTGTGTCTCTTGACACCATCTGCATGCGGAATCTCCGACTCTGGGAAACCCCAGCTATACCATCTTCTCCCTGCCCTGACCTTCAGCCCTCCCCCAGCTTGAAGGGGAATCACACTATCATGCTTTCAGACTTCCAGCCCACTAACTGGAGTGTGCAGGTCATGGCTATGGTGGGAGGACCCTTCGGGGCTGGAGACCGACCCTCTCTTTGATCCCTCAGTGGCTGTGGACAGGCTGCCCGACTTCCTGGCAGCCCCCAATGCTCCTACGGGCCAGCCACTGCCTCATCACCAGTGTTCCATTCATCTGAACTGTGAGGACACTTTGCTCCTCCACCAGGCCTTTGAAGATGCCATGGATGGTCTGCCTTCCCACAGGTGGGTGGGACCAGGGCTTTGTGGCCCCTGGATGTTCCACAGCAGGAGCCTGGGGTGTTGGTGGCTGTCTAGACACCTCAGGGACTGGTCTCTTCTACCTGATGCCAAATTTTCAGTGACCTTGCATCCCTGCTTCCATTTAAAGAGCAGGGAGGGCATCTATTGCAAGAAATCTGTGAAGCAGGATGGTAGAGAGTCAAGAGTTAATGGCAGAATTGTGGAGGGCAGTGCTGGAGTTAAGACAAGGAAAAACTGCTTTCTGGCAGATCAAGAAGGAGATTCTCTGCTTTAGAGGCCCATCCGAGGGTGCTTGCTCCAGGAGCATAATGTCTTAACTAACCTCTTCATCAAAATGTCTGAACGCTGTTCCAACCAGGACAGACAACAGGAAGGCCCCAGGGGCCCACACCCTTCCACTGTGTCCACTGTCCACCAGATGCTTGCAAAAATCCTACCCATGCTGGCTCTGTGCTGGGCATGTGTTGGGGGACCTGGGCCATGACACACGCAAAAGATACACAGACATTGATTGACAGCATAAAGAAGATGTGGACTGACCTAGAGAGAGAGTGTTAAGGCAAAGCTGATCCACTCATTTGGGCACATACTCTCTATTAGGCTTGGTTCAGGGACCCAGGCACAGAGCAGCAAGCAACATCACCACCCTACGTGCCCCATCTTCATCTCCACTGCCCTGCTTCGCAGATTTCTTATCACATGAAGATGGACTTCATCCCTGCCTCCACCACTCACTGGCGGGACAAACTACATTGATGAGGAGGAAAATAAGACAGGGAAGGGAGGTTTGAAAGGGGGTCAGGGTAGGCCTCTCTGCTAACGTGACATCTGTGCAAAGAACTAAAGGATGCAAGAACACAGGTCACGGTGGTATCTGAGGAAGACAGCAGAGAGAAGGGCAGGGGCGAGGGCTCTGGGGCAGGCATGTGCTTTTCTGCATAGGAGGCACAAGGACAAAGATAGAGGGCTTGGAGAAAGAGAACCTGTGTGGAAACACAGCAGCTAAAGCCAGCAGGTCTTGTCCACTGCTCGTGGCTTCTACTCCAGGATGGTTTGTGCAGGACCCCCTGTTGCCGTTGGCTACTAATGCAGATTGAAGGGAGACAGGGAAGTGGCTCGGATCAGGATAGAGGTGGCGGAAGTGAATGGAAGTGGCCAGACCCTGGCCGCACTTTGAAGGTAAAGGGGATGAGATTTGCCACTGGATAGGAAGTGGGGTGTGGGTGAAAAAGGAGCAACTAGAAAGTTGTGAGAAGAGCAAGAGTCTTTGGGGAAGAAAAAATTGTGAATGGATATTGAGCACTGAGGTTTGGACAAGGGACCCCAGAGAGGCCAACAGGTGTCCAAGGTCAGAGGGAAGTTGCAGTTGAGATGGGCCATTTTACATGACCTTGAAGGTTGTTCACACAACCAGGGTTCATGGGGTTGTTTCCAGCATCCCAACTCTACAGATAGTAAAATCTGTGGATACTCGAGTCCCTTCTATAAGATGGCAGAGTCTACACTGAACCTACCCACATCCTCCTACAGACCTTCAGTCATCACTAGATTACTTATAATATCCAATTCAGGGTAAGCATCAGATGATGGTTGTGCTGCACTGTCTATAGAATAATGGTAAGGCAAACATCTGTGCATGTTAAGTACAGATGCAGTTCTTGTTTGTATCATTTTCTGTCTAAGGGTGGCGGATATTCAAAGCTTCCCGTGCATGGAAAGGGATGTGCACATAGACATAAGGGGAATATGCTTGTATCCATCATTTTCTCATTGCTAGGACAGAATTCCTAAGCAGAAGCAGCTTATGGACGTAAAAGGGTTTAATTCGACTTACAGATCTTGGGAGAAGTTTCCTCATGGTAGGGAAGGCATAGCAGGTTATAGCCAGAAGGCCATGTCTCATCTCACCAGACTCAGGAAGCAGAGAGAGAGAATAGTAAGCTGGGGACTATGATACCTCAAGGCTTGCCTCCAGTGACCTATTTCTTTTTATTTATTTATTTATTTATCTATCTATTTATTTGAGAGTGACAGACAGAGAAAGAGGCAGAGAGAGAGAGAGAGAGAGAGAGAATGGGCACGCCAGGGCCTCCAGCCACTGCAAACGAACTCCAGATGCATGCGCCCCCTTGTGCATCCGGCTAACGTGGGTCCTGGGGAGCAGAGCCTCGAACCAGGGGTCCTTAGGCTTCACAGGCAAGCGCTTAACCGCTAAGCCATCTCTCCAGCCCCAGTGACCTATTTCTTTCAGCAAGGCCCCACCTCCTAAAGGTTCCACAGCCAAACAGTGCAACCAGCTAGGGATCAAATATTTAAACACATTAGCCCACGAAGGGTGCTTTACATTCAAACCACTGCATTCCCTCTCAGTAGAAAATGTG
This sequence comes from Dipus sagitta, assembly GCA_036346955.1. Lineage (NCBI taxonomy): Eukaryota > Metazoa > Chordata > Mammalia > Rodentia > Dipodidae > Dipus > Dipus sagitta. The sequence goes on from CM070770.1 coordinate 38,078,276, forward strand.
TTGGGTGTAGGCAAAGGTGGTGGGCAGGACACAGGGCACTGCTCTGCTTTATTTGGCCTATTCCTGAAAAGGCCCCCAGGCCAGAAGAGTGGGGGACAAACTTGGTTGAATCCTGCATGCCTGAGTACCTGCTCTCTCAGGCCTGGCCCCTCCATGTGTCCTCACTATCTGGTCCCCAAGGCATTTGAGTTGAGAAGCCCTGGTTGTATAGGTATGTAAGAACTGTCCCATGGTTGTGGAGCCCATGCAGGTGAATAGCCATCATAGCCTCATAATAACTGTCAGCGCAGGTCAGTGTCTTCTCAGGGCCCACATTTTGTCCTGTGTCACCTCAGAGTGGCCTCCAGCTCTTCTCCTGACCCTCTCTCCTTCCCCCGGTACTGCAGGCCTATGATCGAGCTCTGCATCCCTTCATCGCTGGACCCTACACTGGCTCCCCCTGGATGCCATGTCATTTCTCTCTTCACTCAGTACACACCCTACACACTGGCAGAAGGCAGGGCCTGGGATGAGCAGGAGAGAAACGCCTATGCAGACAAAGGTAAAGCCCATGACCCCAGCTGTCCTCCAGGGTGAGAGCTGGCTATGGCACCCGTGAGGCACCCTCCCTCCACCCCCACACCTCATTCAACATGAACACTACAAGTGCCAGCCCATGGGGGAGAGAAGTGCCCAAGGAAACCTCGTGTCAACAGGGTTTCTACTAAGGTCGGGCACTGCACTAAGCAAACCGAAAAGAGTTTCCCCCTCTTGCTCCCGTCCTAGCAGAGGAGACACTGATCAGTATAGAATGGCATGTTTTTATGGACCCAAAGAAGGAAGCCATGAGCCAGAGATAAGAAAGGTTTTCAAGCGACGAGACACTGGAGCTGGGGTTTAAAGGATGGCTAGGAGTTGGCCAAATCAGAAAAGGCATTCCAGGGCTGGAGAGATAGCTTAGAGGCTAAGGCGCTTGCCTGTGAAGCCTAAGGACTCATGTTCTACTCTCCAGGTCCCACGTAAACCATATACGCAATGTGACTCAAGTGTGCAAGGTTGCACATGAGCACAAGGTGGTGCACACATCTAGAGTTTGAGTGCAGTGGTAGGAGGCTCTGGCATGCAAATTCTTTCTCTCTCTTGCTTTCTCTCTCTCTCTCGCTCACTCTCTTTCTCTCCCTCGCTCTCTCTCGCTCTCTCTCGCTCTCTCTCTGGCAAAAAAAAAAAAAAAAAATCAAAAGGCATTCCAAGCAAAAGAAACTGCCTGAGTCAAACAGTGAAGTAAAAAAATTACCTCACTGGGCTGGAGAGATGGCTTAGCAGTTAAACGCTTGTCTGTGAAGCCTAAGGAGCCCGGTTCAAGGCTTAATTCCCCAGGACCCACGTTAGCCAGATGCACAAGGGGGCACACGCATCTGGAATTCGTTTATAGAGGCTGGAAGCTCTGGCGCGCCTATTCTGTCTCTCTCTCTCTCTCTCTGCCTCCTTCTCTCTGTCACTCTCAAATAACTAAATAAACAAAACAAAACAAAAAAAATTACCTCACATGTTAAAGAAATGACAAGTAGTTATGAGTTTACAGTTGGGATAAGAAGATGGGAAGTGTGAGGCCTAGGTACCCGCAGCCCACAGGCCTTTGTAATAAGTGCTTATTTGCTTTTGAACTGGGTTTTGTTTTGTTTTTCTTCTTATGGGGATATAATTTACATAGGATAAAGTAACCCATCTGAAGCCTGTAATTTAATAAACTGTAGTAAGCTACAAGTTATATAACCTTAACACCTCTTCTTCTCCCTCACAATGCCCTTTCCTCTTCCTGCTGGGGCACCTCAGTGTTTGACTGCATCGAGGCCTATGCCCCTGGCTTCAAGAGCTCAGTGGTAGGCAGAGATGTCCTCACGCCACCAGATCTGGAGAGAATCTTTGGGCTTCCTGGAGGGGTGAGTGCAGAGCTGGAGCCTTCATCCTTCTCTTCTTCCTTCCCACCTCTGTGGCTGAGCCCCTTTGGCTTTGCCTGGCCTTCATCAGGAAAGGGCCATTGTGGCAGAGATCCCAGGTGAGTGGTCAGATCCAGGGAATGGGGAGAAGAGGGGACACAGAGACATAGGTGCTCTCTAAGAAGGACAGCAGGTGGTGGCCCTTATGCCCCCACATCCCCCCGCCCAGCCTCTGCCTGAAGTGTGCCTTTAGACAGTGCATCGCTGTGTCAAGGGAGTCTAGAAGCCAGGAGCCCCAGGAGGAGGCTGGAAGTCCAGAGAGGAGGCCAGGATCTCTGGGGAGAGACCAGAAGTCCCAGGAGGCAATCAGAAGCTCTAGGAGAAGGACAGCAGCCCCAGAAGAAAGCTGCGTACTCCACCCGGCAGCTACTAGACAGTGGCTATTGAGCCCCGAGGAAGCGAGGCCGAGTGAGCTGAGCTGCAGGCACGCACTGCGCACAGACGGGGAAACCCAGCACGGACACCAGGGAAGCCCAGCACTCCAGACATTTCATGTTGACTACATGCTGAAATGATCATAGCTTCAATCAACTGGACTGAGTACTACGCACTATTGATATTAATCACAACAGCTTGCCTTCTAACAGTATTTATTGATTTGCACATGTGTGTGTGCATGCACCTGCACCAGGGCCTCTAGACACTGCAAATGGAACACCAGGCATTTGACCACTTTTGCTTTTTTTTTTTTTTTTGAGGTAAGGTCTCATTCTAGCCCAGGCTGACCTGGAATTCACCATGTCGTCTCAGGCTGGACTTGACTCATGGCAATCCTCCTACTTCTGCCTCCCAAGTGCTGGGATTAAAGGCGTGCGCCACCACGCCTGACAATTTGCGCCACTTCTGCACCCAGGTTCATGTAGGTGTCTGAGGAATTGAATCTTGGTGGGCAGGCTTTGCAAGCAAGCACCTTTAACTGCTGAGCTGTCTCCATAGCCCCTTGCCTCTTACCTTTTAGATGTGGCTACTAGGAAATCTAAGACTTCACATGTGGCTCTGCTCATCTCCTGTCACTGCTGCTGCTTGGGCAGCACAGAGGGCCAGGCAGCGGGGAGGGAGGGACTGAGGGCTCTGTGTGGGACCCACATGGGGAGGGGACAAATGATAGAGTTGGTGACAGTGGGTTCTGGCGTGTAGAGATGATGTGAAGAAAACGCCAGAGGCCAAAGACAGGAAGGCATTGCGGTCACCAAGGCAGGAAGATAGGAGAAGGGGAGGTGTGGGAAAGAGGTGGCTCACATGTCGGCCAGGTGAAGGGACAGCCAAAGGGACATCCTCGAATGCTGGTCTCCTTGTCCAGAACACCCATTGCCTCCCTCCTGGGCCAAGGCCAGCCTGACCCGGGCCAGTGAGCAGAATCACACAGGTCCTGTTGCTTCCGATTCGTGCTGATGGAGATCCCCATGGAGCTTGGACTTCCAAGGCCAGGCTCAGATGGTGGCTGCCAAAATCACATGGCCCAGCAGGAGTCTGCACTGGCAGCCAGAGCAAGTTCCTCTGTCCTGTTTGTCTGACACTGAAAGGCCTTCATGGACCACAGCAGAAGCCTCCCAGTACCCCCTTTTCTTTCCCATTTCATTTCCCTGTCTGAAAAGGCCACCATGCTTCTTCTTCCTAAAAAAAAAAAAATTCCCTTGGACACTTTACTCCCAGCCCAAGGCATGACCCTCTTCTCTCTTATCACTTCTCTCTCTGCACACAACCTAGGAAAAGCGTCCCAGAGAAGGATCCTGTCTGAGAACATGGAGGGGAAGAGCCCAGCCAGGGTGGTAAAGACCATAATGCTCCTATGCTAACGGCCGTGGCTGTACCTCCACAGAACATATTCCACTGTGCCATGTCCCTGGACCAGCTCTACTTTGCCCGCCCGGTGCCCCAACACTCAGGCTACCGCTGCCCTCTCCAGGGCCTGTACCTCTGCGGGAGCGGGGCCCATCCTGGTGAGTGACGAGCAGTCCCACTTACTGTGTGGGCTGGAAGAGCTTGTGGGAGGTCAGAGCCCTGCAGACAGAGGAGAAGGACGTGAGGGAATGGCAGGCCAGGGGGGACACGTGCCCCACAGTGAACCACCACAACCCTCAGCAGGTATGGGGAATGTGGACATACCCTGGTGGATGGTGGAAGCTCTTCAGATTCCAATTTGGGGTTCCCTAAATTCCCTGCCCGTATTTGAAACCAGAAAGTATCACTAACATTTCTCAACTTTAAAATTCTTCCCTGTGCTGAGTGACTGCAAGTCTAACTGACCTTGCTAAAGCCACTGTTGCCTAGTGATACCTGCTATGAGCTGCAGGCCAAGGTCTCCCAGAAGGTTCTATGCCTCCCTGCCTCCCTGTCCAGACCTGATTCTTTACATTGCTGTGTTACCATCTAAGTGCCTAAGTAGCAGTTGGGTTCTCAGACTGGGAGACCAGAGGCCTGTGTACCTGTGGCCTGCCCTCCCCTGGCCTTACATAGAAGCTGCAGGAGCCCGGATATCCTTGGCAGCTGTCCCAGTTGTGGCACTTTGAATGAGCAGCACCAGTTCCTCCTTGTTGGGCTTCTGAGAAGAAATTTGTTCCAGGAGGAGGTGTCATGGGAGCCGCCGGACGCAATGCAGCCCACATGGTCTTTCAGGACCTCAAGAGCATGTGACTTTGGACCAGCTTTGACCCAGGAGAAGAACTCCCCCTGTGCTTCTGAGACTCTCACGGTGCCCAGGACACCCTGCTCCTAAGGATGTCACTTGAGACAAGCCACATTAGCAAGCTGCAAGCCATTGTTTCAGGAGCAGAACGCAAGTTACATTTAGCACAAGTCCACCTGTGCCCCAGGTCTCCATGAATGGGCTCGCCTTGTTTCATTAAAAGCAATGCTTTATCCTGAGTTTACTTGTATTTTTTCTCTATATTTGGAGGACTGTGTCATAATAGGTGGGAAGAGCTTGGCATGTCCTCTCTAAACAGTCCACTTGACCAGTGGAAGTGTCTGGCCCCAGCATCTCATCAGCTGGGTTCCCGCTAACAACTGGCCAGAGGGCTGCGCTGCCAAGGCCCAGACAACTGTTTTCATATTCCTGTAACCATAAGAATAAACTCATAGCCTAGTGACTGACCCACAAAATCATCCTCAGGGGCACGCACCTCTCTATGCAAGACTATACATCTATAGCCATCAAAACCTTCCATCAGGATCTGGGGGTATAGCTTAGTTGATAGAGTGCTTGCCTAGTACACAGGAATCCCTGAGTATGACCCCCAGCAACACATAACTCATAAACTGGGTGTAAGGGTGTACACCTGTAATCCCAGCACTCAAGCGACCAAGGCAAGAGAATTGGAACCTTCAAGGTCATCCTTGGCCATATAGCAAGTTTGAGGCTAGCCTGCACTACATGAGACCTTGTCTCGAGAACAGAAACAGCCAAGTGTGGTGGCACACGCCTGTAATCCCAGCACTCAGGAGGCGGAGGTAGGAGGATTGCCAGCCTGAGACTACATAGTGAATTCCAGATCAGCCTGGGCTAGAGTGAGACTTACCTCAAAGAAAGAAAGAGAGAGAGAGAGAGAGAGAGAGAGAGAGAGAGAGAGGGAAAGCAACAACAAACAAACAAAAACTCCTTTAATCAGGAAATAGCAATTGAGGGTAACTGCAAAATGAGGCTGTGTGGGAGCCATCTTCCTGATTCCAGAGCATTCTACCTACTCCTTGCTTTGGCTAAGCCTGCTGTATCACTAAAGTCTTTCAGTATAAGCCTATGTCATTTTAAAGTTACTTGTCAGCCTTGGTCAGAAATAACCACACAACTGTTCCCTTGGTGCTGCAACTGTACTGGTGGTGCCTCGGTGTTGGGGCTGACGTTAGAACTGAGCAATCCCCTTTGTAAGATGTGGTGGAAGCTTGCCTGGACATCTCATGCATGCAGCTACAGCTACCTGCTTGCGTACTGTTGATAAGCCCAGATTTCTCATGTGAAGGAAGAAGGTAGATGGTGTTGGAGTCCCACCGCGAATCCCAGCTCATGGTGGAGGGGTTACTGCACATCCCAGTGGTGAAAAAGCCACTGTTGCTACTTATGCATTCTGTAGAAAGCAGACTTTCACTCAGCACTGAGTCCAGCCCTCTGCATCACCCTGTAATGGCACAAAGCAGAGCGGTCTTCAGGTCCACCAAGCTTCTAGACGAGCTCCTTCCTCCACCACCAGCACAGGGCAGCAGGATTCTTGAGCTTGTTAAAACTTTGGCTTGGGTCAAGATTGGTATTGCTAAGATTGACTTTTCTTGAATGACTTTCCAAGGCCCGAATAGGGGGAAATGCTTAGAAAAAAAAAAAAGAAGAAGATAAAAGGTGGAGGCATGGAGAGGAAGGGAGAGATAGAAAAAGAAAAGAGAGAAGAAATCAAAGGAAGAGCAGGCTAAGGTCCAAAGTTAATATCATTACTAAGATGTGTCCTCTCCTTGCGTCAAGGTAGTCGCCTCGCTCATCCCACCCGTGGCCCCCGCAGCACACGGTCTCTGACCCTCTCCCACACTGAAGAGAGCAGAAGAGAATAACAAGCAGGAACTTGGGGAACTCCCCAGAGACCTGGGTTTCTCACAGCAGACCTGGTCTTTAAAAACAATAGACTGCTCCTCTGCTGAAAGTTACAAAGACAGTGCAGGAAAAACTTTAAAATATAACAAGCAGCAACATAAAGTTGGCATCTAACCTCCCTGAAGAGAATCATGGTTACCATTTTAAAATATTTCCAATTAATCTTCCACATGAACGGGATATATTATAATCTATACATGGATTTATATCAGTCTTCCTTTCACTTTAGCTCATGCCATAAACTCTTTGGTATCATAAAGGTTCTTTTGAAAACATTATTTTTAATAGCTGCCTAGTATTCTCAAGTGAGGATGAACCGGAGTTTACTATGAGACACTCAGTTCAGCCTTGGCCTTCATTGCTAATTAGCACCAGACCCAAGGCCAACAGCTGTGCTATGGCGACCCTCCTCCTCCTGTAAAGTCTCCCGCCATGGCTCAGTCACAGGTGCAGCTGCTTGCATTCAAACCTGCCTGCTAACAGAGGAGAACTTGGAAGAGAAGGGGAGGAGAGCTGTTTTAGCTCTGCAAGGAAGAACTTCCCACTGTTAGGAGATTCCCCACCGGATGTCTCACGTCTCTAAAAGACACCATTTGAACCAGATGGAGAGACAAGAGCAGGCCTCAGCACTCCGGGGTGCCTCAGCTCCTACAAGGCCCCAGCCCATGCCAACCCACTGAGCATAGTGGGTTAGGCTTACCCGAAGTGATAACTCCACAAATTGGCCATTAATCAGGCAACCGGGTCCCTTACTGACTTCAGCACATAAAGTTCTTCCCAGGATAAACAAGTCAGAGCCCCGTCACTCCCTGATTTACAGCTGCCTGAGTCCCCACAGCCAGAGGGAACACTTCCTCTGAGGCACTGTGCTGAGGAACCGGAAGTGCACAGGAAGCTCGCCTGGCTAAGTCATTATGTTACAGAGCGGCAGTGACAGTGGCCAGAGGCTCAGCGAGGAGGTGGGGTTTACTGCTCCAGAAGGGATTTGGCTATCCTGGTGGGAGGGGCGGCACATGTTGGGGAGCAGCTGTGGGCCTTGTGAATTTGCAGTCTGAGTTCGATGGGGCATGGACAGCACCCCCCCCCGGGATGGAGGCTGGGGTGAGGGCAGCGTCCAGCTGGGCACAGCATGGCACCGGGATGACAGTGGAGAAGAAAGGGAAGTTAAAAGAAATGAAAAAAGGAGAAAAAAATATTGAATATTTAACCTTGCCAGGAGTCAGCTCACTGCAATTAAAACCGAATGATCCTATTTTATCTGTAAAATTGAAATAACATAATAGAAAATTACCAGTGTGAGCAAAAATGACATTCTTTAATGCTATTAGCAATGGCATGAATTGGTAATGGAACACAAACGCTAACACCCATGAGCTGTGATGGCTGTTCTACATCTTACCACTTGACCTAAGAAAATACCCTCCATGCACTCAGAGATTCAAGCAGAAGGATAGTCTCGCAGTGTGATTTACAACGCCAAATTATTGGAAACAGCCAAAATATCCAGAATAGAAAATTAGCTAAATGAATGAGGATGAGTACACACCATGGAATATCAAGTGGCAATTTACATTTTTTAAAACGCTGTTTTAATCACAAGGAAAATGCTAATAAAAAAAGAAAATGGGGCTGGAGAGATGGCTTAGCCATTAAAGTGCTTGCCTGCAAAGCCTAAGAATTCGTGTTTGAATCTCCAGATCCCACATAGCCAGATGCAGTGACGCAAGTACGCAACGTCGCACGTGCACACAAGGGGGCACACACATCTGGAGTTTGTTCGCAGCAGCTGAAGGTCTTGGGGCACCCATTCTGTCTCTGTCTTTCTTTCTCTCTCTCAAAATAAATAATAGTAAAAAAAATAAGATGAAGTTTAATCCTAATACTGTAGATAGATGATAGCTGAATAGCTGATAGATTGATAGATACATGGATAGGTGATAGAAAAAGATATATGTGTGTGTGTGTGTGTGTGTGTGTGTGTGTGTGTGTGTGTACGTATATCATATATGTTCATATAAAGAGACAAAGATGGAAAAGAACAGAATTGGAGGAAACTGGGAGAGAATAAGGCACACCTCAGTGTCAACAATAGTCTGAAGTTTTTCTGGCCACTTGGCAGTTTGGAAATGATCCTTACTAGCCTCATATCACCTCCCTCAGCTAAGGAAAAATAAAAGGACTAGAGAGATAGCTCAGCAGTTAAGATGCTTGCCTATAATGCCTAACAACCAGAGTTCAATTCCCCAGTACCCATGTAAAGTGGTGCATGCATGTGGAGTTCGTTTTCAGTGGCTAGAACCCTGGTTTTTTTTCTTTCTCTCTCTCTCTCTCTCCCTCTTCTTGAAAATAAATTTTAAGAAAAGCCCAAAGTGCATGAATGAGATCTTCTTGTGCAGAAGTCTGTTCTTTGTGCCTTGATATATTTTAGTTGTCATATGTCAGGACATGGTGTCAGTCTTACAGACCCTCAGTGAGGTATGGTGTCTTTAACTTTAGGAGTAAAGCTCCCCTGGCACCATAAAGGGGAGGTTGTCATGGTTTCAGCCAACAGGGATCTTGTGAGCTTGGGGAAGGCTGCAAGATGAGCCCACACCTGGATTTCCTCTGACTTTTGTCAGCTCTGGAATGCAAGTTGTCAGATCAATAGCTCTACAGCTGGCTAGACATGACTTTGACTAATAAGAGAATTGGAAGCTCAGAGAGATTTAAAGGTACTTGTTTGCAAAGTCTGTGGGCCTGGTTTCAATTCTCCAGTATCCACATAAACCCAACTATAACAAAGTGGCATGAGAGTTTGGAGTTTGCAGAAGCAAGAGGCTCTAATGTGTACATTCTCTCTCTCTCTCTCTCATATTCTCTTGCTGTCTTTCTCTCATATTCTCTCATACTCTCACACAAACACTAATAAATAAAAATAAAAACAAGAGCATTAGAAGATAAATTAAATTATATTGAGCAAAGAGCATTTGCTTGGTATTCAAAAATCACTCAAAACAATGCTGAAGAAACCCTGATATAGGAGGCTGCAGTGGTGAGATGTTTGTGTCAGGGCTCCGCTTGGTCCTCTGTACCAGTTGGCCTCTGACATCCTGTTTGATCCCTCAGGACCTGTGGAGAAGTTTAGGTGCCTCAAATGTTATGTATAATGGGGACAATGATAATTTCTTCACAAACGGGATGTAAGGTTATATTCAATCACCCAAATATGTGTCCCACATGATTGTGTGACCCAAGGATTTAACTTCCAGGTACAGAGCCACCAGAAATGGGTCCATGTGCTCATCCAAGGCACACACAGGTAGAGCAGCCCTTAAGAGAAATGCGTGGGACCAAAATGTTTCAGATTCTAGAGAGTCTGGAACTTGTAATTGTTTAGACTGTACTGGTTAAGCATTCCTAATTCAGAAATTTAAAAATTCCGAAACTTTTGGGATTAGGAATGCTTATCCTATACTCATATGCTTCTTTTTTTTTTAATTTTTTGTTCATTCTTGTTTATTTATTTGAGAGTGACAGAGAGACAGAAAGAGAGAGAATGGGCACGCCAGGGCTTCCAGCCACTGCAAACGAACTCCAGATGCGTGCGCCCCCTTGTGCATCTGGCTAACGTGGGTCCTGGAGAACCGAGCCTCGAACCAGGGTCCTTAGGCTTCACAGGCAAGTGCTTAACCGCTAAGCCATCTCTCCAGCCCCCACTCATATGCTTCTAACAGCATGTTGTAGCATGGCTCTTTTCCTCTTGGATTAGCATGATCATCCCATTGTCATTTTGGAGTGGAGATTAGCTTGGGCCAGTAGCTATTGTGATTAATTGAGGAAAGCAATACAGTGAAAGCTTGGGGTTTAGTGGCAGTAATGGAGTTACTGACATATTCCCTAGTAAGAGAAAAGGAAGGGTTACAGACGACCCCCCCTCCTGGGATTCTAGCCATTACTCATTCTGTTCTACCCCCAGCCACATGCTACTTTTGGAGAAGCTAGAGTTTGCAGGAAGTGGAAGGTTAACATGATGTAGCTTCCATGAGGTCCTTAACCATGATGGGGTGGAGCCTTGCAGGGATGCAGCTGCTGTGAGTCATCCGAGCTCCAGTTAAGTCACCCCTAGTCCACGCTCTATAAGCAAGCCCAGCAACAAGTTCACTGCTGGTTCACCAGGCTGGGCTTTGGTAGAATGGTTACTTTGGTCTGTTGCTGATAACCTATGTGGACTAAATAGGTATTTGTTCACATGTCCCCAGGAAAAGATTGGGCAGCATAGCACTCTGTAATGTCTCCAAACTGGACACTACCCAAGCGTCCATCAGTGCACTGGATAAATAAGTTGTATAAATTCATTCACATGACAAAAAACCATTCAGCAATGAAAATGAACAATCCAAAACCACACGCAACAGTAGCATAGCGACACAAACCAGACACAAGATAATTCATGTTGTTGGATTATATTTTTAAATGGAAAAAAAAACAGGCAAAAGAAATCCATACTGTTAGAAGTTCAAGTTCACCTTCACCTTGCTGGGAGTGAGAGGAGAGCGTTGGGGCACTGGTTACACCTGTACTTTGATCTGGGTGGTGATTGCATAAGTGTGCTCTATTTCCAACTGATTCAACTCCATATTTGAAATTTTGCTGCTTTCTAGGTATAACAAAAAGTTTTTGAAAAACCAGCAAAAAAAAAAAAAAAAAGCCTGAAACAGTGCTATCACTGATCAGCAGTCTTTCTTTCAGCTCTCATTTCCCAGCAAAGCCCTACATCCGAGTCTAGACTTGGAAGGGAAAGTAAAGCAGAAGAGCAAGGATAAAAAGGGGACATGGCTGACAGACCCTTAGATCTCTTGCTGGAGTTCCTGTCCTGTGTGATCCCCTTCCCTTGAGTGTGGAGGAGAAGACCTGTGGTTTGCTTCTAAACAACAGGATATGGCAAAGGTGACTGATGTAGGCTGTTAGGTCACATCAGGTGACAGCACCATCTTGTAGGACTCTCTCTGGCCCCCCGACTCTCTGTGAGGAAACAAGCCTATGTGGCAAGTGGCTCCAGCAGCCTCCAGATGGGAGGCTTCCGGTGGAATGCCTCAGAAATCCAGATGCTGCCAACAACCCGTGTGACAGGGATGTGGACACATCCCCAGCACAGTCCGCACACGGGAATGCAGCCTGGCCAACTCCATAGTTACAGGCTTGTGAGATTCTAAACAGAGAGTTCAGCTAATCTCTGCCTGGATTCTTAAAGGATGTAAACTGTGAAAAACAAATGTGATTTCTCCGACACCGCTAAGTAGGTAGTGATCTATTACAGAGCAATAAACAACTAGTGCACAGGAGAAGGGCCTGTAGCCATGTGCGGGACAGGAGCAAAATATGTCTGACGATAGCTAAATGTGTGCCTCTACATGCCAAAGTATTCCCAGTTACAATGATCCTGTGATCCAGATTCTAATCCCAGGGGAAGTCTAGAGCCAGCCACCTCAGAGGGCATTAAGCCAGACCACCTGGGTTTGGGTCATGCTCTACTGCCATGGACTTCTGGAAAGTTCCTTTAATCTTCCGAGTCTCAGTTTCTCTGTGGTGACCTACTGCCTGACATAGGCATATAACAAAGACAAGGTTTCTTCTCCCCTTACAACATGGCATGTTCCTAACTCAAAAAAAAACGGAGTGAGAGGTACATGCTAGAGGAGACAAATGAAATTAGAGCCCTCATAAAAAGAAAAGGAGCAATCCCCCTCCACTGAAGGCATTGGGCCCCTGAACACAGGAGAGAGCCTAAGCTAGAAGCTTCTGTCCTGAGACCTCAACACCTCTCTCTCTCTCTCTCTTTCCAATAAACTACACCAACTCGCATATACAGATCAATACAACAGGGCAGGGGGGAAAGGAAGCAGCAGGGCAGTTTGCCAAAGGCAGAAGTCCGTGTGAGTTGTTGTGCTGTATTTCTGGTCCAATAAATCAATCTGCCTTGTAAGGGCTCCTCTGACTCGGTGACTGTAATTGGAACTACCTTCCTCAGGGGCTGTTAGTTATGTTCAAGGTCAGGGGAGGAGCACTGGCTTTCCTAGTCCAGCATACTCATTCTACATCCTCCCCCGGGGCCAGGCTCTGTACCACCCAGAGAACCTCTATTGTGAGGCTGGGAGAAATGGACTGAACTTGCTTTGATGGTCAGATTTCCTAAACTTGCTTAAACATTCAGTCCAGGATGCCTCCCCTAAAACCAGTATCTAGGTTGATTGGCCATTGGCTGACTCACTACAGCAACCACTGACACCACTTGTGTGATTTCACTTAGATCCACAGTAAACCTGGTCCCGTGACAACGAGCACCGTTGCACAGCTGAAACTCCAGCACAAACACATTACATACTTTTGTAACAGGAGTCTTGGGGTTCTTTGCCAATGTACCAGCATATACCAATAATACACCAATATGCCAATGAATTTGGGGTATCGCCGGATTCTCATCTTATAAAGAATTAAAATCCACAGCCCAGAGGGTAAGGTTTAGAGAGACTTTATTAGATTTAAGGAAGGAAAGACGAGGGCAGAGAGCTCCTGCCGTGTGGAAGGCAGGAGGCGATAGAGAGCCTGTGTGAGAGCGTGACTCCCCTCCTCCCCGGCGTCACACAAAGCCGTCTTACAGAGCAATAAACAACTAGTGCACAGGTCTTAACAGGGCAGGGACCTGGAGGTTCAGGCGTTGGGAAAGAACAGCCAAAAGAAAAAAGGCTGTGCCCACTTGGTAAGCATCTATTTGCAATCTCTTCTGGTCGGCTTCCCTCTCTGGCTCAGGTGACTTCTGAGAGAGGGGCTGATTGGTGCGGGCTCAGGGGCCTGTCTTAGGAAGAGGCCAGCCATGATGCCAAGTTTTGGGGATGAGCTTATTCAACCACTGTGCCAGGATCCGATTAAACCTTTATTCTAGAAAAGGGGAATTCTTTCCCAGGAAGAGACTCAGGTTGTCTATGGAAAAACAGATGGAGGTAACTTCTTTAGGGAAGAGATAAGGAGAGGAGAGATCCTTCTCTGATCTCTAGCAATGTGGAGACAAGGACATTCATGCTTTTTAGTTCCAGCGTCCAGTCACCCTAAAATGCCTCAGTTTCTCTATCCACAAAGCTGTTAACACATGGGCTGGAGAGATGGCTTAGTGGTTAAGCACTTGCCTGTGAAGCGTAAGGACCCTGGTTCAAGGCTTGATTCCCCAGGACCCACGTTAGCCAGATGCACAAGGGGGCACACGCATCTGGAGTTCATTTGCAGTGGCTGGAGGCCCTGGCACACCCATTCTCTCTCTCTCTCTCTCTCTCTCTCTCTCTCTCTCTCTTTCTCTGTCGCTCTCAAATAAATAAATAAAAATGGACAAAAGCTGTTAACACAGTCAGGATTTGAACTGAAGTCTTCAGAACACTGAAGGGCAAGCTCTAAGCAAGAAGCTTCTCTCTGCTACAATGTCTCAGGGCACTTACAGTCCTGAGGGGAATATGAGGAGCCCACAAGCAAGGCCAGCCCCTCGAAGGAGTGAGTGCCCAGCACATTCGTGGAATAGAATGGACAAAAGAGCTGCCTGAGCTGCCTTGAACTGGCAGGGTCAGAAGCATTTCCTTCAGGAGAGGGGTAGAAACAGCTGGGGCACTCAGGGCTGGATGAGACTTGATGGTCAAGGACAAGGTGGACGTTCACGCTCTGTTGGAACCGTGAGACAGGCAGGACTGGGCAGAGAGCTACGAGCACACTATGGGGTCAAAGAAAGCTTGTGAACAACAGCCTTGACAGAACATGACCAGGCAAGAGATTCAAGCCCTTGAGACCCTGAGCCAGGTCAAAGAGAGAGTCCATCCTGCAGCCAACATGGGGGAGGGAAGGGGTCTGCACATTTTGGAGGCTGTCCAGCCCCTTGACTTGTCTGAGGGATCCCATTCACAGTGTTGGTAGTGAGTGAGAAAGCGAGTGCTCTCTCCTGCCCTACAGGTCTCTCCCAGCAACCAGGATGAGCTGCTCAGAACCCAAAGTCAGTTAGGAATTGGAGCTTGTCACTGGGAGGCCTGACACTCCCCACTGTCTGACCCACCAAGAGCTCAATGTTCAATGTAGGGGCATTGTTAGGAGGTCAGCGTGGCTTTCTATTTTTACTTTTATTATTAATTTTTAAGTATTATATTTATTAATTATTTGAGAGCAACACAGAGAGAAAGAGGCAGATAGAGACACACAGAGAGAGAATGGGCATACCAGGGCCTCTAGCCATTGCAAATGAACTCCAGACACATGCACCACCTTGTGCATCTGGCTTACATGGATACTAGGGAATCGATTCTGGCTCCTTAGGCTTTGCAGGCAAGCGTCTTAACTGCTAAGCCATCTCTCCAACCCTAATTAATTAATTAATTTTTTTTTTTTGGTTTTTCGAGGTAGGGTCTCACTCTAGCCCAGGCTGACCTGGAATTCACTATGGAGTCTCAGGGTGGCCTCGAATTTACGGCAATCCTCCTACCTCTGCCTCCCGAGTGCTGGGATTAAAGGCGTGCGCCACCACGCCCGGCTTCTAATTAATTTTTTAACAGGTTATAGTATATCCCCTCTCCCTCATCCCCTTTTTCCTGAGGGCCCGCTTTAGTAGGGTTATTAGGGTCACTGTGGGTTAACTGGGGCCTCTTGTCTCCGGGGGAGGGGGAGCTGTGTCTCAGTTTGTTTGTGCCCACCTTGTGGCTCTTACAATCTTCCCACCAGCTCTTCTGCTCTTTCTTCTGCAATAGTCCCTGAGCCTCGGCAGGTGTGTTATCGGTTAGTGTTCGCTTCTCCGCAGCCACTGTATTTCTCTTGATGTGTGTCGGTTCACCACAGTGTTTGATGTTATTTTCCTGGGTGTGGGTGTCAGACTAGCATTAGGAGCTCCACTCATCTCACTGTTTCCTCTGCACTTTCCTTTGAACCACTTTGAATGTGGTACAGATGGCAGACTACACTAGGGAGATTCAAGATCTATCAACACAAGAAAAGACAGCCAAACACTTGCAACATGCTGTGCCCTCTCCCCCCTCCAGGTAGGGTCGCTCTCTAGCCCCAGACTGACTTAGAATTCACTGTGTGTCTCAGGCTGGCCTCAAACTCGGAGCGATCCTCCTACCTCTGAGTGCTGGGATTAAAGGCATGCGCCACCACGCCCAGCCACTGTGGCTTTCTCATTTCTGAAGCACAGCCTGCTGCCAGCAGCCTCCATGGGAATCATTCCTTTTGGATTTCTGGGGCACGCCAGGGACTCTGGCCTGGGTCTAGATTTTAGGAAGCTGCAATTCAGGGATTTGTAATACCTTGTAAGTAATGTCCATGCCTGTAGTGTGAGCACAAGCTCTGGAACTGTGTGACCACCTGTATTTTGTCCAGGACCAGAGCAGATGGAACCCATAGGCTGGTCTCTGCTAAAGACACCAGAGGCCCATCTGCACACCACAGACACTGAGGATGCCCAGATTTGGAACTGGGAAGAAGCTTAATGACAGGACACGGACTTCCTTGGAAGGGAGCTCTTCTTTAGGAGGAGGAAAGGAAACAGCACTGTTTTAATAATAACCCTCCTGAATCTGTAATGAGAAAACCCTTCTTCTGCACAGAACAGCCCCCTAAGGTGTGAGTCACCCTGAGACTCAGCCTCAACCACTGCCCCTTAGCCCAGGAAGCAGCAGCATAATGGAGCAATCGGGTGTGAGTTATAGAAGCCCGTCAGGGCAGGAAGTTCGGTGAGTTATAACAGTGGACTAAATTAATTTCACATAGTGGGATTAGCAGTTAAATAAATGGCAGACCCAATGCTAACCCTGTCTGGAATGCTATGTCTGTCCCCTGCCAGGGGACAGAAAAAGCGCTCAACTGAACAGGAATCGGGTCACATGACGGTCGTCTCCCCACTTCTAAGTAAGTTCTGAAATGGCAGACACATTCTTGTTAGAGCCAACGTTGCAGGTTTGTGACAGGAGGGGTGGGGGAAGGGAGCAGCCTCCTGCTGATGGTTCTGTCGCCCTTCAGGGTGGCCAGCATGCTCTTGCCCTGAGAGCAGCCTGGACAGTGGGCTTGTGCTAACTTGGGAGCAATGAATCGTGAGCATGAATCTGTCAGGACCTTCCATTCTGGATTGACTTTGTTGGTTTTATTTTTAAATTGTTGGCCTCTTGTTTGACTGGGCTTTTAAAGACCCCTGCCTCTCTCTCCATGAGAAAGTGACCTTTCTGCTCAGGTGAGTGAAATTCTGGGTTCCTTGTCTCTATGTGATGAGGAGGCCATAGTTTGTAGTGAGCCAAGGCCAGGCAGCTGGGCCTGGATTCCGATTAAGGCTCCTGGCCTACACCTCATAGCACCGTTTGAGAACTAAATCAATGCCAAAGCAAAAAGCCCTACCTTGAGCTCTGGCATGATGAGTATGCATACACTTTAAAATAATCTGCAGCTCTCTTTCCTC
Source organism: Dipus sagitta (assembly GCA_036346955.1). Taxonomy (NCBI): domain Eukaryota; kingdom Metazoa; phylum Chordata; class Mammalia; order Rodentia; family Dipodidae; genus Dipus; species Dipus sagitta. Next base: position 38,095,272 of record CM070770.1, read on the forward strand.
TATCTCTCTTTCTTGTAAAACAGTGGTACCAGGTAAGTGCATCTTTAGGGGCCACCACCCTGATACCTTCCTTAAGCAGGGTGAGCTGCCTTCCTTTAGTTGATTCTCTGCAAGGACCTCCTGGGATGTTTCGTGAGATTGACTCAGTCTCTGCCCTCCTTGGAATACTGCGCTAGGTCAGGGGGAGTCTGTGGCAGGGTTGGGTATACTTCAAGTCTTTTAACAAGTGGCTTCTAAATTCTTTTCACTATACCTACTTAAGCGGGGTCACAGAATACCCTGCCTCCCACTGCTTCCCTACTGAGAGTGGTTGGTAAAGAGGGGTTGCTTAGGGGAAGCAGGTGACCACTGAATGAGGCCGGTGCTGACCTTGCAATTGCGTGACTCACTTCCTGTTTGGGTTAAGGAAGAGCCTACCACTATGAACTTCATTTTATACTATTAACAAATTCCCTCTGATCTCAAAAACTTTCCTGACATTATTATCCTAACCTTTGTTTGTAAGGTGAAAGTTATTAAAATAGCTCACAGCCACAGATGGGAGTATTAAGGAAGTGTCTCTATATACTAAAGTGACCAAACATGGCACTTTGCCCAGGATTTTTTCCAGTTTTAGCATTGACAGTTCCACATCCTGGTAAGCCCTTTGGTCTGCACGAAGTGCAAGCCAATGGCCACCCATACAAACAAGCTGTAAGAGGCTTATGCTCCTATCTTCTTTAGCAATGGGCTATATGTGAGGTGACTTATTCTACTGCTATGAATTTACATATAGTATCTAAATATTGAACAATTTTATAGGCCAAAAGTTCTCTTAAAGTAAATACTCATTACTCTAGATAAACCCACAACTCTCATGAGGCTAAATGGATAAAGATGCCACAAAACAAATAGTAATTTATAAATAAAAATGTGAATAACAGCAACTGAAAACCACGGCAGCTCAAAACAACTGCTCAAGAGTCAACTAAAAAGCAAAAAGCACTCCCCATATGCAAAGTATAGTGTAGAATAACAGATTGTAGTCCTCAGACACTCTGGGGACACCAATTTTAGTTTATGAATACCAAATTTTTGTTGGTTACTGGCAAGTAGTCTTTAATTGTGCAATAGAGGGAAAGTCTGTGGAGTGTGTGTGTGTGTGTGTGTGTGTGTGTGTGTGTGTGTGGTGTTCCAGCTGCAGGAACCATGGGAAAGATTTGACCACTGAGGTCAGCTAATGTCAAGGCCAACACCCTAGAAATCCTCTGCTTTAGCTCAATTGATAAATTTAAAAATTGAGGCCCAGGGAAGTGATTTTTCAAAGACTATAGTTGTCATAGTCTCCTTCCCTAAAATAAATAATAATAATTAAAAAAAATTCCAGGTGTGGTGGCACATGCCTTTAATCCCAGAACTTGGGAGGCTGAAGTAGGAGGATTGCCATGATATTGAGGCCACCCTGAAACAACAGAGTAATTCCAGGTCAGTCTGGGCTAGAGTAAAACTCTACTTTGCAAAAACAAAGGGGAAAATAAACAAGACTTTCTAGCCAGGCACATAGGCACATGCATACCTATAATTCCAGCACTTGGATAGCAAAGGCAGGAGGACCCGGAGTGCTAAAGCAGGCACGCGTGGGATACAGGGAGGCCCCGTCTCAACAACAAAAAAGGTTCTTTAAGCGTTCTAGAGGTATATTAGGGAGTATATCTGTAGGGTTTCAGGTATTTATTCTATACTATTTATCCCTCTAGATACATCTAAAATAATAAAAGAGGATTAATTCAGTTGGCCCCTTATTGGTTGAATTGGATCCCCAAAAAGTCAGGCTGAAGTTTTAACCCCTGGTAATTGTGAGCGGGACCTCATTTGGAGATTGGAATTTTTTTAACTTTTTTTGTTTTTTACTTACTTGCAAGCAGAGAGAGAGAGAAGAGAAAGAATGGACATGCCAGAGCTTTGCTGCAAACAAACTCCAGATGCATGCGCCACTTTGTGCATCTGGCTTTACATGGGTACTGGGGAATGGAACCCAGGTCATTAGGCTTTGAAGGCAAATGCCTTAACCGCTGAGCCATCTCTCCAGCCTGGAGGTAGAAACTTTATACTTGTAATCGAGTTTAGATGGTCATGAGGTGGGCTCTAATCTAACCCAGGATGACTGGTATCCTGATAAGAAGTGGGAAATTGGGGCACACGCACGTGCACACACACATGCGCGTGCAGGCATACACACGTGGCCATGTGAAAGACAGAGGCGGAGAGGAAAGCAATGTCGATGTTACCAGAAGCTGGAAGAGGCACCGAAGGATCAGCCACTGGTGATCTAAGAGGGAGCATAACTCTGGCCACACCTTGATTTTGAACTTCTGGCCTTCAGAAGTGAGAGGATGAATTCTGCTGCCACAAGCCACCCAGCTTGAGGTACTTTGTAACTATTTAATAGGCTGGGAGATGATTATAGGGCCTCTGAGTGGCTCAGGTCCCCTGTGCTGGAGAGGTGTCCCCTTCCCATTCTCTGCAGCTAGCTGGGAACAAAAAGGGGGTTGGGGCAAGATCCTCTTTCACTGTGGCTCTCCTGTCCCTGATGTAGCAGCCTCAGACCGCTCCAGGGCACCCTTCTCCTGGGACGGCTCCCAACTATTAGTCACTGTGTTGTGCACCAGAGGTGGGGAGCCTGGCTGGCACCCATCCTTCTCCCAGGGGTGTTAGGAAGATGAGAGCCTGCTTCCTCTCAAGTGGGCTTCTAGCAGGACCACTCGACACTTTTTGTCCACCCACCATTTGACAAGGTCAGAGCTTCAAAGAGCTGCTCTGACCTTCTTTCTTATTCTAGGGCAACAGCTCAGAGCCCATCAGATTGTGGTGATGGGCCTGCTTCTCTGTCAACTGGGCACTTACATGTTGTCTTGCTTCTGTCTCTAGACTCTCCTTCCAGATTCAACCGAGGGGCTAGTGTTACAGAGCACACTGTGGACTGGCAGCCCACGAACTTGCCCACAGAGGAGAGGGCACCCCTGGTGGGCACTGACCCATGCAAAGATGATGTTATAAGTTTTCTCTGGGAACAAAATATGCTCCCAGTTTTATTTTTTTTTTAAGCGTACTGACATGTGTCTGCAAATGAAAATGTCTACAAAGAAAACACAAGAAAAGTAGCTATCCAGGGCAGAATTACGAATTTCATTTTCCTTTCCCTTTGTTTATTTTTTTCTAATATTCCTACAATAAACAAAAAAAGACTGATAAAAACTAACAAAAGAAAAAAAACATCCCTATTATTAGCATTTTGATGCCTGATAGGTGCCAAAACCGAGGGCTATAACATTCACCTTTTGAATAGTCACCTCCAGAAAGAAATAAAGATGACTTTTTCCAGTCAAATACTTTTGTCTCCTTGCTTTGATCATCCTGTGTTTATTGCACTATAGTTTTCTTGCCTTTACAACTGGTATTGTAATCCTTTCCGTTCATACTAATCATGATATTTAATCAGTACACAATCATCCACTGGGCAGAGTAGCTTTTATTTATTTAAATAGCCCCTATAGTTGGGAACTTTATATTTTAAATCTTAAAATTAGAAATTTTATGTTTTCCTCTAGCATCAAAATCTCAAGGACCCAGAACTGGCAAGGTGGCCCAGAGGTTAAGGTGCTTGTCTGCAAAGCCTAATGACCCGGATTTGATTCCTCTGTACCCATATAATTCCAGATGCACAAAGTGGTACATGCATCTGAAGTTCCTTTGCAGTGGCTAGAGGCCTTGGCAACCCATTCTCTCCTCTCTCTCTCTCTCCAAATAAATAAACTATAATCTCCAAGCAATTTAGAAGTTCGTGATTTATTTTTATTTGTTTATTTATTTTTATTCCATTTATCCCATGTTTCGAGTAATAAGCAATAATTTACTGCAACTCTCTGTAGTACAGATGTATGTATGTTTTTATATCTAATTACAGTGTTTTCTCCTTTTCTTTAAGCTATAATATTTCTTTAAATTATATAATTATAATAATAATTATAAATAAATAAATTATATAATATCTCTAGCATTTTATGCCCTGGGAGCCAATTTGATTTGTTCTTATGAAGCTATCTCTTCTGATGAAGTCGAGAGGTAGTGTACAGAAACCATCTGGAGAAGATTCTCATGGCATATCTGCCCCACAATGTTTCTGCACTTGGTGGGGGCAGGCACTGGGAGGTGAGGAGGGCATCGCTTCCCTGTCCCTATCACTCCTACTGATACTCACAGGACAGAAGTTAGCTGGAGCTGCAGTTGTCCACCAATGTTTACGCTTGCTCCTGCTTTCCTAAAACCAGTCATCTCAAGACCAGGCATTTTTACTTATAGTTTTCAATTTGTGACCAACTTTGTTGACCTCAGGGATTTTTAAACATCAATTGCTCTTGATACTATATCTGCCACCAGGTTTCCATTTCTATATACCAATGATGTTTTCAACTTGAAGTCTACCTACCCTTGATCCAAAGGATGGACATTCCCTATTTTTCTGCAAGGAGGACAAATCTGTGATATGTGCTACAAACATGTCATTTCTTGCTTGTGGCCAACATCACCAAATGATCACCACACTTTTTCTTTTCTTTCTTTCTTTCTTTTTTCTTTTCTTTTTTTTTTTATTTTTTGAGATAGGGTCTCACTCTAGTTCAGGCTGACCTGGAATTCACTATGTAATCTCAGGGTGGCCTCAAACTCTCAGTGATCCTCCTACCTCTGCCTCCCGAGTGCTGGGATTAAAGGCATGCGCCACCATGCCCAGCATCACCACGCTTTTGCAAAGTCTGGACATAATATCTATTAGCACTGATGTCTAATATTTAAAAAACCTATTTGCATCATTGTGTATCATTGGACTCAATGATGTTTAAACTCTGATATTCTGTGCAATTTGTCATAGAAGAAACCCAGCTGAACATCCCAGTACTGACCAGTGTGGGGCAGAAACAGCTTGGAAGGTGGGATGTGATGATCAGCACCACAGATGATGAATCCAAACCACGTGGCCACAAGACACTTCCTTAACCACACTGGCTAAGGATTTTCACCAGTCTGTGGTGAAGAGTGATTATAAATTACTATTAGAATTCAACTGTGTATCTATCCATAGTTCACAATATATAATTATGTTAAGTTTAAATAAACTGCATAAAATTGTCACCCCATAAATTAGGTACAGTCTCCAACAAAATCTGTCATTGTCTTTAGAAGCCCTGTGGCAAAAGCCTCAGTGGATGTCATAATTAAAATCTATACTGGAAATCCCCCAGCCTCAAATAACTTGGAAGAAATAATATTTCTACTTCCAAAGTGAAGGGGCAGGTAAGTAAAACCCTTTTCAGAAAGTTGCTTTAATGATTCCAAGTATTGGCTAAGGCACTGTATGTCGTAGCAGCGTCGCAGGCTTTCCCACCCCCATCGTTCACGCACTTCACGAGTGATGATTGAGAGTCTACTGTGCGCTGCACCAGGTAGTAGCGATAGTGGCAGAAAATAATGTCATAACCTTAAAATGTCTCCTAGAACTAAATAAGCAATGAAGAGTTGAGTGGGGCCAGGATAAGAGAAGGTCTAGAAAGCAAAAATCACTGAAGGATATGGATGAAGAAGACCGTGAGATTTAGTAATAGGAGTCCATGTTGCTACAGCTCAGTCACCGGGCTCTGTGCGCAACATTTAGAGTAGCGGGGAGAGGGCTGTTGCTTCTGCTCATGCTCTGGGGGAATGAATGGTGGGACTAGTGAGACTCTGGAGGATTTGGGTGGGTCTGAACATCAGGAGGTTAAGGGGCAAGGACCCTGTACTGTATGCAGATGGCTTCAAGGGGGGCATGTGAGAAGGGAGAGAAATTTACATGCTCCAGTATCAGTGGACAGTGGAGCCATCAGGAAGTGATGGCTGAAATGCTCCTTGTGGAACACAGCTGCCCAAACGAAGCCGACTAGATGCAGCTGGCAATGGGAGAAGGAACACTGTATCAGACCGCACCCTGCGCAATGCCACCCTGTGAGGGAAGGCAGGGATCTTGGAGACGGCCCAGCTTCGTGAGCGTTCAGTCTCGGGAAGCTTAATTTCCAAGAAGGGCTGAACATTTGGATTCTTAGTAAAGAAGACAGAGCTTGGATGTGACTAATTGGAGGCTTTAACATTACTGATTGAAGTCACAACTCTGCCCTCAGGCCATTTAGTTCTGAGATGCGTAAAGGGATATAGGGGAGTCTTGATTCTTCATAAGGCTCAAAATAGAGAAGAAGCTAAAAGTCCCAATGATTGAATTCTCCAGAGCTCAACTTTAATTCCTCAAAGCTCCGCTCTTGTTACTGAACCTAAGCAGCAAGGCTCCCTTGGCGACCACAAAACTCTCAGTAATGTTTTCTGGTACCTGTAGAAATGTCAATTTACAAGCTTGTTACAATTCTTTTTTACAAAACTTTATTTTATTTATTTATTTGCTGGGAGAGAGAGAATGGGTGCGCCAGGGCCTCAAGCCACTACAAACAAACTCCAGACACATGCGCCCCCTTGTGCATCTGGCTTACATGGGTACTAAGGAATCGAACCTGGGTTCTTTGGCTTTGCAGGAAAGGGCCTTAACTGCTAAACCATCTCTCCAGCCCCACAATTCTTATTTCATTTAATGAAACAGCACATAGCTGGAGGCAGAGTCCCATTATCACCCACCCTCCTTTATAGCAGGGTAAACTGAGGATGTGAGAATAGATGGTGAGTATTTTCTGAGTTCATAACTGGTCATGGTATCAGATTGCAATTCATCTCCCTTGACTGGTTTAACCTCTGCATGATGAGTGGCCCTCAGGAGGTGTGTCCACATGGTAGACTGTGGGCTGCTGATGGGTCTGTGGCTTAAATCCCGAAGTTCTGGATCAGGGTTACTTTCTGAGAGAAGGAGCCATGCTTCCTCCAGCCTAAGGTTTGAAGGATGTGGACATTCTGCCCATCCCAACAAGGTGGAAATTAGTAACAATTATGGTGGTAATACCCATGGCAGAGTAACACTTAACCTGTGAGGCTTTACCATGGCCTTCATGAAATTTGGGGTGGGTGGAATCTTCACCTGTGATACCTACAGATAACATCCAAAAAGTTGGCATAGGAATCATTTGGGTGCTCAGTACCCAGTTCCTCTCCACCAATAAAAGCATTTGAAGAGTCAGAGTTCTCCCCTCCTCCCACTAGATTCTGAAATTAACCCAATGCCCTTCAATAAAATGCCTTCCCATGTAAGCTAACTAGAATCTATCTCTGTTACTTGTAACCAGAGAAGACTCCATCTTCTTTTGTTGTCTTCCTTATCATTCTTTTATGGGAAGCAAAGAGTAGAAATAAGAATGTCCCAACTAAGGCTAAAAATGTGTTAGAATTCAGTCTGTGCTGTCACTAACTAGCAGAGTTCTTTGGCACTGTTTGGATAGAAACCATGAATAGGTAAAGCACTTCTCCATGGGTGTCGGCAACCCCAAGCTGAGAGTGTTGAGAACTTCTGTTCTCAGGACCAATAGCCCAGCACCCAGCAATCAATGTCTTAGCTCTGAGCTTAAGGTGTTGGGACCTTTAGCCCTTAGCTCCTCATCAGCCAGAGCTGTTCTCCATGGTTTTCTGGAACTCTCCCAGAAGCCGAATCCTATAGGGATCAATAATTTGTAGCCTCTTGCTTTCCTTGGTCTTGGGTCTTTGCAGACTTTCATCTTCTACAATCTCAACTCTCAACCTTCTGTCTTTTGCCCTCTCAGTGTTTCCACGATGCTTTGTAGTCTCAGCTATGCACAGTATTTGTTCCCTGTGGCTATCTGGAATCTCCAGGTGCCTTCTAATTGCTGCTGGGTATGCCTGGGGCTGGCATCCCCAGGAGAAGTCTACTCTTCATGCTACCAGCTCAGTGTATGCTAGCTGTGTAAAAACCACAGAAGAGGGGCTGAAGAGATATCTCAGTGGTTAAATCTGTTCCCTAAAAAGCCTAAGGACCAAGGTTAAATTCCTAGGACCCACATAAGCCAGATGCACAAGCTGGCACATGCATTTGGAGTTTGTTTGCAGGAGCTAGTGGCCCTGGTATGCCCATACTCTCTCTCTCTCTCTCTATCTCTATCTGGCCCCCTCTCTGTGCCAAATAAATAAATTAAATATATTTTTAAAAACCACAAGAGGTAGTAAATTGGGCTTTATTAGAGTCTAGTGTTACACTAGGACTCATAGTGCACAGGAGAGTGTGGCGACCTATTTATGTGGTCAGTCACACATGTGTACAAGCTGTCATGGGTCTGGGAGGTTCTCCTCCTCAACCAGATTGAAGGCAGCTGTGAGGAGGTCCGCATCACTTGTGGATGAAGTCACCTGGAATGACTGTGCAGAGGGTCATTAAAGGATCATCTGAAGCAGACATGGCTGAAATGAAGTCTCACAGAGTTTTGGCAGGGCATCCAGAATAACCTGACTGAAGCAATGTTTCACAAAACAAAACTGGTTGGGGAGAACACCATAATGGTGTGGTGGTCCCAGAAGATTGCTGGGGTCATTGACTGGATTGAAATCTCCTGTAGCAGTCAGGAGATGGTAAAATAACAGGGGCCATTGTGAGGACAACTCAAGAGATTGCTGAAGAAGGGGCTATTTGGTCGACAATTCCTGAAATCTCTGTGGAAATGGCGGGGCTAAAGTTGTGACTGCTACCTCCCCAGTTAGACCTTCCGGAGCAGCAGAGCCACGGCGACAACAACAGCAGTTCCAGTGTGGCCTCTATCCCTGCCTGGGCACAGCCGTCCAACTCTACTTTCAGATAGTTGCCATCATGGACATGTGAAGGGTAAGGGCCTGACAGCTGCCAATCAAACAGCTGAACTGCTTGTGACTGATAAGGTTCAGTCATTTAATAATGAAAAAAAAACAAAACCAGGGAGGACTTGAAACACAGCTCTAACATGAAATTAACACTCTTCTCCAGTAAACTTTCACCCAACAGTGCTTAACCCCAAACTAAGCATCCTTGGCTCTCCTGATGCGTCACTATTATCTCATAGCTGAGTAATAATACAAGCCTTTTAACCACTCTGAAAATTCCATCCCCTCACGTGATAAGGATGTTGTCTATTTGTTGTGAGGATCACATGGAAAGCTACATAAAAGCCCCAGCACAGTGCCTGACACACAATATACACTTTCCTTCTTCCCTTCCTTGCCACCACTCTCCTGATTGTTTCCACTTCCAACTTCCTCTTTTCTACCTTAAACTCTCCTCTCCTCGGTCCTCTTCTGCATTTCCTTCTCTGCTAAGTCACCGCCATGCCTCCCCCTCCCCGTGCCCTCTCCGTGCTTTCTCCTCCGTTCCCCCTCTGCGTGCTTCTCTTTTCACCAAGCAACCAGTATTCAGGACACGGTCTTGACTTAACAGTGACTACATATATGCTCTGGGGATCCACTTGTCTCAATGTCCTCAGAACTGGTATTATAGGCATGCGCCACCATGCCCAGCATTTATTTGGGTTCTGAAGATCTCAACCCAGATCCTCAGACCTGTGCCGCAAGCACTTTACTGACCGAGGTGTCTCCCCAGGCCCCCACTAGACACTTTTAATGGTGATTCAATTAACAGGTCATGAGATTTCAAACCAATTTTATTGTTTATTTGCAAGGAGAGAGAGAGAGAGAGAGGAGATAGAGAGAATGGGAGTGCCAGGGCCTCTAGCCACAACCAATGAACTCCAGATTCACGCGCCACTTTGTGTATCTGGCTTTACATGGGTATTTGGGAATCAAACCCTGGTCATTAGACATTGCAGGCAAGCAGCTTAACCATCTCTCCAGCCCTCTCTCTGATCAAAAGTTTTAATTTAATTTATTGATTTGTGTGTGATAGAGAGGAAGAGGCAGACAGAAAGAGAGAGAATGGGCATGCTAGGGCCTCTAGCCACTGCAAACGAACTCCAGACACATGTGTCACCTTGTGCATCTGGCTTATGTGGGTGCTGGGGAATCAAACCTGGGTCCTTAGGCTTTGCAGGCAAGTGCCTTAACTGCTAAGCAATCTCTCCAGTTTTTAAAAAGCTTCTAAGGTTAATAAGAAAAGAGGGATTCAAAGGCACTTATCCCACAGGAAGGATATGGAATGAAAGCAGGATCTACACCCCTTCCTGGCCTGTGAGGAAGATCGTCCTGACTACCTTGTGAGGAAAAAGAGGACAGACCCAGAAATGCACCCTTCAAAGAAGACTAACCATGTCTGCATCCTGGCCCCAAGTGAGACAACTGCCCCCTTTCATCTGTGGATAAAGAGGGCACTGAGTTTGTGACCAGGCTGAGGGTGGGTTGAGGTGAAGTAGGAAACTCCAGCTACATCAGCCTGGCTCTGAGTCAACTGGTGTGTTTCCGGCAGAACAAGACTTCCCTGTGGTGCATCTGACCCTCATTTCAAGGTGGGTACGGAAAGAGGGGTCACCGGGGCTGGGGGCTGCATACAGGCCACTGAAAAATCACCCTGAGGGACATGTTAATCCCTGGGCTATGATCAGGCCTCAGGTTGTCAGCAGGAAGCTGCAAGATCACTTCACCCTGCCATTTGAAACTTGAGACAAGGCTGCATTGGATCGGGTCCTGTTAGGGTTGCTGTGAGCACCTCGTGCTCTGTGATCTTTCTTCCACCTCCTTCCATCGGAGTCGTTTTTCCTCCAGACTTGAAAGCAGCATTTTTGTTTTTCTGGATGATAATTAGCTTTTAACTTGGCTCCACACCACTTCCACAGCCTTGGAGACAGGAGTCTTTTGTGCCAGAGTGGCAAGAGTTCTAATGGGGGAAGCCCGATCTCTTCCTTTGCAGCCAGAATGCTGCTCAGTTAACTCCTCCATCCACTGTGTACGCGCTGCGTGAGCACTGCACACTGGGCACACCAATGCACTTTCTGGGCCTTAGTGTGGCCCTTCCAGACTTGTGATTTTGACTAAGCACTTTCAGGATTGTTGGAAACCCAACAATCTGAGTGTGTGGAAAGAGTTTCAGTGATAGCAAGCTCTCTGACAACAGTAAATGGGAAAAAAGGGGGGACACCATTAGCATCTAGGATGCTGATCCAGTGGCACACATGGCTTTCCTTATCCCCACCTTTCTCTCTTAATCCTCAACCTAAGGAACAGGGAACCATGGGTACTCATAGACATCATGGCTGGTGACTAAAGTCTTCCAAGAGAGCAACTGTACCCTCTTAAGTAAGCAGCAAGAACCATTTTGCTGCTCCATCCAGTCAGACTCCTGATTGGTCTTGTTGTGAGTTCCACTGATTAATTTTTATTACTTTCAGATTCTACCCGGCTCTCCAGCTCTGTAAGTTTGAATCCCCATCTCGTTATGGCATAGGCAAGGGACTTAATGTCTTTGAGTGATGTTTCCTGTAAGTCAGGGTGCAAGTTCTTCAAAGAGTGGGTCTGAAGATTTAAAAAGACAAAACTGGAATAATCAAGCACAGTCCCTGGCACTTAACAGATGCATCCACTCCCATTTCGTGACTGATTGGCGGCGGTAATGGCAAGTTAGTTTAGTAACTGTCTCCACTCCTTTGGTGGTATCCGCTCTCCTGTGCTGGTTTCGGACTTCATGAAGTGGCTTTCTTTGGTAGATGGGACAGTAGCAAATGGAAAAATTGGGAGCACCTGGAGATCAAGAGCCAGACAGACCGTAGTAAATGGTTTCAGCACAACAACTATGGATACTGTGATAACCCTGGAGGCTTCTCTTCAGCACTGCATGATGCTGGGGCCAGTCCTCATTCTAATGATCACTGGCTTCCAAATCACTGGATGCCCTGTTAGGTTCAGCTGAATAGGACCTCAGCAGATCTTTCAATCAGTGAGTTCCAATGAAGTACCAGCTACATACCTAAGCTTATTTTAGGCCCTATGAGGGATATAAGAGCTAAGCTAAGAGTGCTAACCTCAAGTGGCTTACAGGATACTTCCTGAAGGCCATGCCAACCAGAATCAAAGAAGTGTATTCAGTGCAATAAATGGCAACATAAGTAGAAGTTGAATAGCTCAATATGATTTTCTGTACAACAAATGAGTCAACCCGAGAGGAATGGCTAGAATTTAACAACAACAACTGAAAGCAAACTTTTTAGCCTAGGATCAAGACAGGTCAGCATGAAAGAATGGCTGATTGATTAGGGATGTTTTCAGGAGCACAGGAACGGCATTGACATGTCATTTACACACGATCTCCATCCTGGATGATATTTAAAGTCCTTTTGATCTTTAATAGTCCATGACTAATGGCATTTGCTTTTAGATACAGTCAGGCACCCCGAGTCTGTGTTACTTCAGGTGGTCAGGGGAGGGCAGAGACAGCTATTACCCTCTTCTTGTGTTTATTTCTCACCCAGAAAACTGGGAAACTTTGTCAGTCTGATCTAAAGTCCTTCCAACTGCAAACATGCTAGCCACCATGATAGCCAACAAACAAATAGAAAATTAAGGGAATGATTAACCCCAGGTCGCTAGGCTTTGTAGGCAAGCACCTTAACCACTAAGGCGTCTCTCTAGCACCTCCATCCACCTTTTTTGACACAAGGTCTCTCATTGGCCTGGAGCTCACCAATCACTGACTAGTGAGCCCCAGGGATCCTCCTGTCTCTGCCTCTCCAATGCTGGGGTTACAAGAGTATGTCACCACAGCTGGCACTTTTTGTGGGTGCTGGGGATTGAACTCACATCCTCATGCTTGTGAAGCAAACACTGGTAGTCTGAACTATCTCCCAGGCACAAATTTTTCTATTATAGCGATGTTTTCCAAACATATCAAAAGCAGATGTATAACAGAATCCGTGTATTTCCTTAACTATGGAATCTCATGACCAGTTTTCCACTACCCCTGTATCAATTTGGTGATAATCTCAGATATATACTTTGAATCATAAATTCTCTGTATGTTTTTGAATTAAAAAGAAAGGACTTAGACAGAATGCCACTCACTACCATTAAGCCATCTAAAACTGTTAACAATATTTCCTTAACATCAGCCAATATAGTTCAGTGTTCACATTTCTCCAATTTTCTATTCACTTTAAAAAATAATTTGTTAGTTTTATTCAGTATTCATATACAGCCCAGATATTGTGTGTGTGTGTGTGTGTGTGAGCTGCCATTTTAGGTCAGACTGGCTGACCAGCAAGCCCCAGAGGTTATGTGGTCTCCACTTCCCACAGGAGCAGGGTTTACGAGTGTGTGTTACCAGCATGTGTGCCTATGCCTTGTTCATGTGGTGCTGGGGATTAAAGCCAGGGTGGATAAGGCCCTCTCATTCTTACATACTAAGTACTGTCACCTGCTGAGCTGTCTCCCCAGCTCTGTGTACGTTGCTTTTAAAAATCTTTTCAATACCCTTTAAAATTCAGCCTTTCTCTCTCTCTCTCTCTCTCTCTCTCTCTCTCTCTCTCTCTCTCTCTCTCTCCTTTTCTTTATAATTTGGTTGAAGACACCAAGTCATTTGTCTTGTGGTCTCACATTGCTCAGGTTTTGTGGTGTGTGCACCCATGGCGTCATGTAACATGTGACTCTATCCACATGAGTTTCTTGTGCATCAGAAATTTGAATTATAGATGTCACCAGATTTAGGTTTGATTCTTTTTTTTTTTTTTAACTATTTCAGGAGGTTGATGATGCCCATTGTTCTCCTTTGCTGCCACTGTTTTTAACTGGGAAGAGAAGTGTGGGTATTTCAGAGAGGACTGCGTGTGTGTAGTGTGGAGGCCTGGAGACGGGGAGACCAGCAAGAAGGCTCCTGCTTGGCCTGTGTAGCTTCATTTGCCTATGTGAACCAGGGGTGGCATGTGCTGGCATGTAGAAGACCCCTAGAGCTGCTCACGGTCCTCTGGCATTGCAGCTTGTTTTTGTGACCTGGAGGAACTTAACTTCTAGCAGGGGTTTACGAGTGTGTGTTACCAGCATGTGTGCCTATGCCTTGTTCATGTGGTGCTGGGGATTAAAGCCAGGGTGGATAAGGCCCTCTCATTCTTACATACTAAGTACTGTCACCTGCTGAGCTGTCTCCCCAGCTCTGTGTACGTTGCTTTTAAAAATCTTTTCAATACCCTTTAAAATTCAGCCTTTCTCTCTCTCTCTCTCTCTCTCTCTCTCTCTCTCTCTCTCTCTCTCCTTTTCTTTATAATTTGGTTGAAGACACCAAGTCATTTGTCTTGTGGTCTCACATTGCTCAGGTTTTGTGGTGTGTGCACCCATGGCGTCATGTAACATGTGACTCTATCCACATGAGTTTCTTGTGCATCAGAAATTTGAATTATAGATGTCACCAGATTTAGGTTTGATTTTTTTTTTTTTTTAACTATTTCAGGAGGTTGATGATGCCCATTGTTCTCCTTTGCTGCCACTGTTTTTAACTGGGAAGAGAAGTGTGGGTATTTCAGAGAGGACTGCGTGTGTGTAGTGTGGAGGCCTGGAGACGGGGAGACCAGCAAGAAGGCTCCTGCTTGGCCTGTGTAGCTTCATTTGCCTATGTGAACCAGGGGTGGCATGTGCTGGCATGTAGAAGACCCCTAGAGCTGCTCACGGTCCTCTGGCATTGCAGCTTGTTTTTGTGACCTGGAGGAACTTAACTTCTAAATACAGTAAAACAAACGAGGCACTTTCTTGGATCTATTTGCTTTTTCTGAGCCTACTCAAAGCTTTGCTGGCTGTGTTGGGTTTGCAATGTGCTGCCCCTCCCTAGAAACATAACATCCCCAGGGCTTAGGAGGTGGGAAGGAAAAGAATGCCATACAAAGAGAACCCCTAGCCTGTATGGTTTCATACGTGGGTATCTTAAAGAAAAATAGTAACTTTTAATGGCGAATGCTTAAACAGTAACTTTTAATGGTGAATGCTTAAATAGTAAAAAAGTTCCAGCTCTTAAAATCTCACCCTCTCCAAAAGGCAGAGGAACATGGTATTTGAAAATGATTTAAAATTTCTTTGAGGATCAAAATATTCCCTGTGTCTCTTTGCCTATCAGCTAGTCTCTGATTATTTTTGAAATACAGTGGGCAGGAGGGAAGAAAGAGGGAGGGAGGGCAAGAGGTATATTGCATCTTTTTTTTATATTTTTAGAATGAGCATACATAAAAGTATACAGTAATGCAATTTTTGAATGTGTAGCCAGGCTTATTTTCTGATAGTATTGAGTCATAAAACTGATATTAATTTTGGAAAGCACATTGACTCCAAGGTGTAATAAAATCATATTTGTTGCTGTGAAACAGCCTAAAGTATGTTTTTAAAGGAAAATAATGCATTGTGGATAACCGTTAAGGACCTCAGCTATTCAAAATAAACTATAAAATGCAAATAAAAACATATTTTGGGTTTGGGCACAATGCCTTAGAGATATGCTGTAGCCACAATGGTTACTGAACTGCACAGATCCCGCTGGTCCGGTCTGCAGTCAGGGTGTCCGCTCCTTAAATCCTACAGCTGGAGCTACTGAAAACTATCATGGATGATTTCCTGGTAGGTATTTGGGTGGTTTGAGGAAGATGACTTTAAGAACCATGGGGTGGATGTGGCAGGTGGAGTAGAGAAAAAGCAGAGAGCAGTGAAGGCCCAATGCGGGCCTCCAGGAGACTGTTGGATGATGGTTGGGGAAAGGTAGACACTGAGGTCTGATGAGCCATGGCTTTTAACTTGACTAGAACTTTCAGGCTTTGCATGGTGTGTCCCAGTGCTTCCTGTAAGCAAATGACGTCATTGGGATGGTAAGCGTCCCCTGGGAAGCCAGCAAGGGCGCTCTGAAGTAACATCACTGTGCTTTCCCCGGGGCACTGCAAGTATGAAGAGCCTGAGATGAACACCTTTCAAAGGGAGGGAGTGTGTGGCCTAGGAAAATCACAAATGCCAGTTTCTAGGGGGCTCTAGACCTATGTTGGTCATTCAAGTAGGATAAAAGATGTGAGACAACCTCCAGAGAAGCAGGTCCCTTCTCTGATAGCCAAGGGCAGCAGAAGACAAAGCTCTTATTGAGAAAGTATCTTCCAGGTTTAGTCAGGAGAGAAAGAACAACCAGCTTCACAAACAGAATCTTTCCAGTAACTTAGCTTTTCTTTTATGGTTTTATTGAGGTAGGGTCTCCCTCTGGCCCAGGCTGACCTGGAATTAACTATGGAGTCTCAGGGTGGCCTCAAAGTAACAGCAATCCTCCTACCTCTGCCTCCCAAGTGCTGGGATTAAAGGTGTGTGCCACCATGCCTGGCTTAAACTTAGCTTTTCTTATAAACCCTTTCTAGTAGATTTTCCTCTCTTCCTCCCAAAGGTAATTCTGAGGCACCTGGGAAGCACAGGTAGGAGAATTGCTATGAGTTCAAGGCCACCCTGAGACTACATAGTGAATTCCAGGTCATTCTGGGCTAAAATGAGAACCTACATCGAAAAACAAAACAAAAACAAAATAAAAGAGAGACTAATGGAGAGGGGGGGGATATGATGGAGAGTGGATTTGTGAAGGGGAAAGTGGGGGAAGGGAGGGAATTACCATGGTTTATGTCTGTAAGTGTGAAAGTTGTCAATACAAAAAATGCCAACAAAAAGGGGGGATGGCATTCCTGAGGATGATGCCCAAGGCTGCCCTCTGGCCCACAGGTATACACATACATTTGCACATGCACCTGTATACACATATATACCTATACACATATGAACACACACACATACGTGAGTTCCTGCAAAAAAAATTAGTGAAAGGACATCTCCTGATAGGTCTCCCTGAGTCACTGCCAGTAGTGACGGCTCTGAATCTCGTTGACACCCTGATGAAATATACAGACTCTCTCCTTTAACCATTCATGTCTGTGGGGTATTTGTATATAATTCCAGTAACATCAGAATCCAGATGCCCCTTGAACCTCTTGCCTTTGGGTTCCAGTATTAGACAACGCCCTTTGCAGAGTACCTTCCCAGCCTCTATCCACTGCCCACCACCAGCTCCTCTCTGCCTGCACTCATGAAGTTGTTACTATCTGAAGACCTTTCCCAAGGCCACATCAAATCTCAGCTCCTCTCTCTGGCTCTCTCTAGCAGCCCACCCACAGCCCTGTCCTCTGATCTCAGGGATGACCCCCCCCACACACACCCACCAGCTCACTGCCTAGACTGTACCACGGGCACTAAAATCCCAGGCTCACAGGTTTGTTCCTTTATACCACAAGCCTTCATGAGGCTAATTCACTGCTCTCTATGCTGAGCTCAGAGCCTTATGCACAGCCAATAAATGTTGGTTAAAATTATTTAAAGCCCCAGGGTCAGGGAAGAGCTAATGGGATCTCACACGGCTCAAATGCCCATATTACCAATATGTCAGAACAGAGGGACAAAATGTTGATGCTGCCACTGCCGGGTTTTGTTCACATTTATCAGAAAGGGCGTCTGTGTCCTGGGGTGGCAAGGTTGGAGGTGGGGCTTTGGCCAGTTGGGTGAATCCCTCCACCAGGAACTTTGTCTTTGACTTCAGCTAAAGAGCAGGCTGCCTGAATGGGGGGCCCTCTGATGTTCACATCTGGCATTGCATTTTCTCCCCTTACAGCCCCAGAAAACGTGTCTGTGGGGTGGGGTTGGGGGCTCCTCTTGGGTGCGTGGCAAGCCCTGCTCCTGCAGGTGTGAGTGGCCCGACACACTCACCAGTGCACCCCACCACAACCTCTCCACTACTCATCCCTTTTGTTCTTCAGGGCCTTAAAATTCCCTGGAGAGGGCTTGTTAGCCCCTCAGAGCAAAGTAGTGTAGTGCAGCCCGCTAGGCCAGCGTGGGATGGGGGGGGGGGAGGGGATTTTAGACATCCAGGAGACAGCCAGAGACTCAAGGCTGCTAGGACTACAAAGGCACGATGTGGCAGAAGACAAAGGCAAATGAAACCAGGGCAGAAGCTTTTAGCCCCCAGAGGAGAGGAGGCAGGCTGAGTCAGGAACAGACAGGGCCACTCACAGGACAGAAAGGGGCTGCTAAGGCCCTATCCAACCAGTCCCTGTTTTTCTAGGTATTTGGTATTCCTTTGGCATTTCCTTTAAAGGGTTTGGTCCTTCCTGTTTTTTGAAACTCATCTTGTGCTTGGCCAGATGAGAGGAGGATGAAAGAGAAGAAGGCAGTTTTCCTGAGCTTGCCTCTGTATCAACTGACAAGGACAGACTCAAGTGGATAGCTGCAAACAACGGTTCTGTTTGTCCACCCAGACACCTTGATCACCCTTCACTCACTACAAAGGAAGAGCTTTTCCAGGGCAGCCCTGGGTCTGGTTCTAACCTTCACCTGCTGCCTCACCATCATTACCATTCTTTGAGGGAGGTACCGCTGTGCCCAGTTTAGAGCTGAGCGCGCTAAGACTCAGTGAGGACTCTTGAAGAACACAAGTCCCTATCCAAGGGGATGCGAGCTCTCTATGGTGAGTCCTGGCTCAGAAGCCAGGTGAGAAGCCCAGGGCTAGGTTCAATCATCAGATCTCACTGCTGCTGCTTCCTAAAGACAATTTGCTCCAGTCTTGTTCTGGTAACACCCGTGCGCCTTGAGTAGTTCCAGGAGCTCTCATCACTAACAGTAACTCAGCCCAGACATCTGCTCTGGTGTCAAAAAATCTGGCAAATGCAGTATTGGATGGACAGGACAAGTGGACTTGACAGGCAGGTAGCACACTCCAAGAGGCTACAACTGCCACTTGCTTCTCTCTAGCTCTGCTCCTCTCTGGACAATGAGGCAATGACTAACGGAGAGCTCTTTAGCTATCTCACTCCTCTTGAAAGTGGTACATCATCCACTGAGCCTCTGAGCAATGCTTCTGCTTCTAAAATTCCTATTTCCCTTTGGACATTAATATTTTAGAAAAGACACTTAAATCCCATTCCACTCTTAGTCAGTCCTGTTTGCTGACACATCTGGAAAATGCTTATTTATTAGCCTCCCATGTTCTTCCCAAGTGACTTGGTTTGATTTCCCCCATTTTGTCCCTTGTAGCTCCAAGTGCCGCCCTCTTGTGCCCTGATGAAGGATGGATGGACTTGCAGAGACCCGCCCTGGCTCCTCCTCTCTTTCTTGTTTGTAGAACTTTCCTCTCCTGATTATTTTCTTCTTTAATCACGGGTCCCTGGAGCCTCGCTCGTACACTTTCCAATTTTCTTCTTTGCTCATTGCAGATGTTCATGGTGTCTCCAGGGCCCCTGAACCTGTTGTGTCCAGAGCTTATCCTGTATTTATTTGCATAATTGTTTCCTTTGTTCCGTTGACTTTTACTACGCAGCAGCAATTCTAGGCATGTGGAGCATTGTGGGATAGAGCTACCTCACATCTTTACTCCTTCCTTCTCCCACACTACAAAATGTCTACCTCGTCATGGGCCACAATCACAATGCTAACTAATATTTGAGAGGGAGGCACTATTCTCAAAGCCTACTCTTATTTCCAGGCAACTTTATCAGTAACCTCAGAAATGAAATCTCCTTATTTCTATACCTAATTCTCAGCAGGTGAAACTGACGTTCAGAGACTACCCTAGCTTTTCCACTGGTGAAAAGCATTGTGGGAAGCCCAAATCAGGTACTTCCAATGCAGAAGTATTGTTCCTTCTGTTCCACTAGCAGAAATCCAGCAAAGGCCCAGAGACATGAAAGATGCAGATTTTCTCCATGGAAATGTCATTTTCAACATGTAATAGCTTATCAAACTGAATCCCTCCCGCCCCCGCTGCCTGCCAAATTATTCTGCACACACCTGTGGTAGTTTGAACATAAAGGGTCCCCATAGCCTCAGTGTTTACAATGAAGTCTCATACTCAATCTCCAGCTGGTAGAACCACTGGAAGATGTAGCCTTGTTGGAGGAGGTATGCCACTGGAGCAGACCCTGAGGTTTATTAGCCCAGCTCCAAGCCCAATTGTCGAACTGCTTCAACCCAGCTTCCTATTCATCTCACCCTTTCCCTGCCATCCTGAAGGTTGCCCTCAAGACGGTTAGCCAAGACAAACCCTTTCCCCTTTCCTCACATCAGAGCACCCACGCTCACGGATGGGAATATATGTTCCTCCACCAGTTCTCCAGCTTTGAAAACAATAGAGTCTGACTTCCCGAAATTTGTCACTTCTAAGGAGGAAACCAAAGTTCCCCTCTCCAACTGGGCAACTATGGCAGCTGGCTTTTATTTCTGTTTTCCTCGTTTCTCCAAGCTCAGCAAGATCTACATGCACCTTCCCTGCAAGCCATGGAGCCCATGCCACATATCTCATGGATGATCTGTCTTTTCCTTGTGGACAACTTAAAGATTCATGCAGAAGTTTCTTCTAGGGTCTAACTATCAAAGACTGTGGAGGTCTTTGATACCCTTGTTCTGCCTGCCACCTGCCCTTTCCTTCCTAAGCTTACTCACACCCCTTACTTGCTCATAGTCCCTAAAATGCCACCCTTGTTCTTTTTCTTTTAGATATATTTATTTATTAACAGGGAAAGAGAGAAAAAGAGAGGATGACTAGACATGCCAGGGCCTCTTGCCATTGTAAACAAACTCTGGATACATTTGCCACTTTGTGCAACTGGATTTACATGTGTGGCTGAGGAATTGGACCCAGGCTGGAAGGCTTTGCAAATAAACACCCTTAACTATTGAGCCATCTCCCCAGCCTTCACTCTGGTTCTTCACACTGAGTCTGTAGAATTTTCCCAGAGTTTTATACTCTCTGTATCAGTTACTGTTGTATCATTGGGACCAAGATGTTTGACAGAAACCAGGGTGTAAAGGTCCGTTTTGGCTCATGGTTTCAGAGACATGTCAATGCCTTGTGGTGGGGAAGGCACAAGGGGCAAGAGCCATCTGTGGCTGTAATAGCATGAGACAGCAGCTACTCACTTCTTGGTGGGCCAGGAAGCAGAAACAGAAGCTGGGACCAGGGGTAATACAGCCTTCAAAGGCTCACTCCTGGTGGCCCATTAAAGCCAAGTAACCCCCACCTCCTAAAGGTGCCGTAGCCTTCAACGATAGCACCATAAGCTGGTGATCCTATGTTGAAAACATGAGCCTGTGGGGGAGGGGGGTACTTTCATAGTCGATGTGTTCCCTCACCATTTGGACAAGCACAGTATTTTCTCATCTTTGCTGAGAGAGAATCCTTTGCTTCTTTAAAGACACACAGCCCTGCTGCCACAGCAATGCTTGAGTACCTCAGCTTTCCAGGGCCCGGGGCCTGAGGACCTTTAAGAGTCGTGCACACAAAGTGAGTAACAATTGAACAAGGCTCTCCCTGGAAAGCCTCTCTTTACCAGAAAAACTAGGAAACACAGCATTGTGCTGTTGGGGTTGGAGGAACTGCCTGTGGGATGACACGCAGGGCAGTCTCTAAGCAGTGCTGCTGCCAGGTGAGCCCAGATGTGATTGGGATGCAAGCTGCCTGATACACTTTGAGGCTGAGGCATGACCATACCTAAGGATAAGAGCCACAGTGGCCTGGCAGCAAGGTCTTGTACCAGAGCTCTGCAGTCATGCAGCAGAGCGGGGCAGGGAATTAAATCTCCAAACAGTAGTAACCTTTTCATAGCTACTCCCACCTCACTGAATTATTTCTTTTCATCTTGAAACAATTACAGACCCAGTTGCAAAAATAAGACAAGGATACTCCTTGTACCCTTCAACCAATGACTAGGGGTACAGCTATGGCACAAAATCAGAACCCGTGGATATGCATGTTTCTTCCATTTCTTCATGTGTAGATCTGTGGGGCCACCACTACAATCAGTACATGAAAATACTCCTTCACTACAAAGAACACAGACACTACTTATTGGGACCTAAAGGTGTTCCAGCTACTACCCTGTGATGGCTAATATTCACTGTCAACTTCACTGATGAAAATACACCTCTGGGTATGTCTATAAGGGTGTTTCCAAAAAGGTTAACTGAGGAAAGAAGGACCACCCTGTTGCAGTCAGGGTCGCATTGCTGGCAGAAATCGCCCAACCAAAGAGCAGCTTGTGGGGGAAAAAGAGGTTTATTTTGGCTTACAGGCTCGAGGGGGAAGCTCCACGATGGCAGGGGCAATGATGGCATGAGCAGAGGGTGGACATCACCCCTGGCCAACATCAGGTAGACAATAGCAACAGGAGAGTGTGCTCAACACTGGCAAGGGAAAACTGGCTATAATACCCATAAGCCCACCCCCAAAAACACACTCCCTCCAGGAGGCATTAATTCCCAAATCTCTATCAGCTGGTAATCTAGCATTCAGAACACTTAAGTTTAGGGGGGATAGCTGAATCAAACCACCACATTCTTCCCCTGGCCCACATAAACTGATAACCATCCATGATGTAAAATGTAATACATTCAACTAACTTTAAAAGTCCCCATAGTTTTTTATCAATTCCAATGATGTTCATATATCCCCATAGTCCAAGATCTTTTAACAGCCATAATACCAAAAAAAAAAAATCCCCCCAAAACCATAATGGCACAGAATAAACATTCACACTGCAAAAGATGGCATTGGGCACAGCAAAGAAATACTCAAGCAATACATGATTTAAACAGGACAAACACCAAACTCTGTAGCTCCAAGTCCAGCAACTATACCCAGGACAATTCTCCAACTCTGATAACTCTAACCAGCAATAACTCTCTGGAGTTCCAATTCTACCCCTCCAGCTAGGCTACTCACAGTCCTGGAAAACTTCATCGGCCGGCAGCTGTCCTTGTGGTCCCGGCAGCTCCACTGGGTCTCCACTGCAATCCATGGTTCATCCTCACAGTTCCATTGGGTCTCCATGCAGGCATCCAGCAAACCTGCTTCCCACTGCCCAAGGCCATTTCCAAAATACAAGACCATGTTGCAAACTCAATGACCCTCTCTTTCCTGCATTTCTTATACTCTACAATACCAGGTAGGGTGCCAATTTGTTAATCCAGGGAGGAATAAAGCAGGCTTTGAAGGACAGGATACTCCTTGAGCACTCAGGCCCCTTCAAAAGAATCTACATTCTTCCTGTTGCCCCAATGCAGGTCAGCTGGCCCAATCTCAAAGGTCATAAACTTTCAATTGCAGCTGAACAGGCAGAAGTTCACCCAAAGATTTTTCTTTCTGTGCCATATCCCTCTACCCACACCAGCTCACTTCTACGCAAAGCAACCCTGCACAACTTCTCAGGACACAGGCATAACAGCAAGCTTCTCACACAAACTGCTAGCCCAGTCCAAGCAAAGCTCTTTCTCCCCCTCATAAGCCAAACCTCACAATCCTTAGTTCTTATTGCATTCAGGACTTTCAACTCTGACCAGAATAGTCCATCAAGCTGTACTTACAGCACTGCAAGGTGTCTCTTAGGCCAAGGTTTCAAGTCCTTCCACATTCCTCTTGAGAATCAGCTCCAAAAGGCCAAAGCCACACAGTCATGTGTCTAGCAGCAATCCCACTCCTCGGTACCACTTTACTGTTACAGTCAGGTTCGCATTGCTGATAGAAATCACCCAACCAAGAGCAGCTTGTGGGGAAGAAAGAGGTTTATTTTGGCTTACAGACTCGAGGGGGAAGCTCCATGATGGCAGGGAAAACAATGACATGAGCAGAGGGTGGACATCACCCCCTGACCAACATCAGGTAGACAATAGCAACAGGAGAGTGTGCCCAACACTGGCAAGGGGAAACTGGTTATAACACCCATAAGCTCCCAACAACACATTCCCTCCAGGAGGCGTTAATTCCCAAATCTCCATCAGCTGGGAATCTAGCATTCAAAACATGTAAGTTTATGGAGGACACCTGAATCAAACCACCACACACCCTGAGCACCAGCTCTGTGCTTTCTGTGGACACAAGGTACCCAGCCACCTCACATCCCTGCTACCATGTTTTCCCTACCATAATGGACTATGCTCTCAAACCTCCTTCCTTAAGTTGCTTCTGTTAGGTACATAGTCACAGAAACCAGTAAAGTAACTAATACACATGCTACCAAAGAAGGTCTACAGCTATCTCCATTCATACATCAGAAGATGGAAGCTTGAGCTGGGCGTGTATCTCACCCTCATCTGACAGTTAAAAAGTAGCAGAGGACTTGAGCCTGGGTCTCTACAACATAGGCAAGCACACTATGCTGTTCCAAGAGTGTGGGCCAAGAGGTTCCTTGAGCTGGGCTACACACTTCATGAGAATATCCTTATGTCGGTCTGGTTCCATCGTTGAACTTGGATGATCTTCTGAGTCCTGTTAATGAAACTTTTATGTAGAAAGTTTTTGTGGCAAATAAGAGGACAACATAAATTAAGGAGAAGACCAGAGTAGCAACTCTAAACAAACCAAATTTGTAAGAGAACAAGACAGAGTAAGAATATTCTCTCCACATAACTAGAAACAGTCAGCCTATGGGGTAAGCCAGACTCAGTGAGCCTAGGAGCCATGCAGCACCAAGGTAGGAAAGGCATTGGCAAAAGCTCTGAAGAGACGTGGAAGAGAAGGAGTCCCTAGAGTGCTGGAATCTTCAGCTGGAAAAGGCTGTGGACATAGAGCATCTTCAAGCCTAGGCCTCCTCCCCACAGCACAGCAGTGGCACTCTTCAGAGAAGATTCCTGGGGTACCAGCCTTGATTCATGCCTCAATTGCTCCATGTGTAGAACTTTCCACTTGCCATAGAATTCAAAATTGGATGCTGTGTTTCACACCTACTAATTCCAACCAGCCTGTGCTCAGAAAGGACATGAACGGTGAGCAGTTCTACTGTGTTGAACCTAAAAGAAGATTCACCCGAACAATGAAAAGTGGGGATTTGTTTTCACTCATCATATACAGATTTGTGGATTCATAATGTGAATTTATGGATCCATTCTACCCTATCAGGGCTGGACACTTAAGTTCTTAGCTAGCATAGCTCTAGGTTCATTGCTACCCCGGGGCTGCTCAGTGGGTGAGTCTGTTCCCTGGTGTGACTTCCCTAACCAGGCAAGGCCAGCAGGTGACCTCAGCTTTTTGGCAGATCACTGTTGTGGTCTTTGTGTTTTCATTAACAATTTCTTTATCTCCCAATTAGAAAATTATTTCAGAATACAAGCTGAATGGTTATGATTCTTCTAGGTATACCGTCCTATATATGTTTTCCTTCTTTCTCTTTTCTTCACCACATGATTTCTTTAACTTAGGAGCAAATTAATTGTAACACATCACACCTGACCAGGACCTTGACTTTAAAAACAAAGCTACATCATTTTCCTTGGATATATCTTGCTTCTTAAAGCCATATGCAAGGGTTGAGAGAGCCCGGCAAGTTGACTGCCCAGGACCTTCAGTGCAGTCAATGTGGCTGCGGTGAATGTCACTAATGTTGAAATGTCTCAAGGCAGTGGAGCAAGACGACCGCTGTCTAATGGATGGAGTTTTGGGACGTGGCTTGAGGTGCCACTGACACAGCCATTACTTAGGTGAACCTTTCTCCCTTCTTTTTTATGGCCCCAATGTTTTATAGTTAGTTACCTGTTAATCACATTTCCTACTGCCTTCTCCACTCTGTGCACAGGCAGTGCTAAGTTTGAGAGCCCCACCTCAGCCCCTGCATTGTTGACAACAGCTCGCAGACTTGGAAGCCTTCCCTTCTGCGATCCTAAAGTATGCGGACTCTTTGAGGTCAGGATGTGGGAAGTGTCCATGTTAGTCCAACCTGCTGGGTCCCTGGGGAGCTATAGTTCAACAGCAAGAAAAACATATAGTTCTCGCTCTTAGCTGCAAGTCCAGATGTGCACTCACGGAAGAGGCAGCATGCTGAGAAGTGTTTAAGACGAAAGTCCAGGGCAGCTGCTCTTCAGAAGCAAGGCCTGTAATTTGGCACCAAGTACCCTCTCCTGCTGTTTGTCTGGAATTGACATTGCTGTGGAGGATGTTTTGAGATAAGCTATAAATCTCTTCTGCCTCTGACTTGATCTAGCAAGCTGGCCACACGCCTGAGGTTAGTGGTAGGTTGGCTCCTCTGGGGGGTTCCTCTGGCTGCCCCTCAGGGGGTGGCTCAAGGTATGAGTTATGGCCTCAGGGGGCCCATCTTTCTTGGATTTTTGCATGTGGAATTGTTACCTATGTCTGTCCCATCCCAAGAGAGCAAGAGGACTTTAATTTCTAGTAGATTGGTTGATACTATTAGCTATGATCCCAAATTTGGCTCACTGAAGAGTGCAGAAAGTGTTCTTGAATGTGAGTGTAGAGAGCTGGCAGAGGCTGGTGTGTTGGTAAGAGATGAGCAATCTGCCAGCCAACCCAAAGGGCAATTCAAGTTCCATGCCAAGAGGGGTGGTCTTGATGGGAGAGAGGTTCATGTTTTTTTTTTTAAGTGACCACACCAAGAAACATGTTCTTTTTTTTTTTCTTTCCTTAAATTTGTTTTTATTAGATATGGACATACTTAGTATGTAAACAACAGTGTTGGTACCATCGTTTCAGAGATGTTCTTGCCTCAAGATGAGAGTGTGCCCTTTTAAATATAGCATTCCCTCAGTGCTTTGCTATGCTTCAAACACTCCAAACTTCTTTCCTGATCCTCAAAAATAGACTCTGTGATAGGCCTTATGATCTGCATTTTACTGATGACTATGGCGAGGTTCATAAAGGAAAACTAATGTGTGCAAGACCCTGGGCTACTAAGTGGCAGAATGGCAGTTAGAATCATACCTTCCCTTTGGAATACTTACTCTATTATAAAACATGTCTGAGTCTGCCTTGGATGTGTAATGTAGTACCATAGGCTGATAACTCAATCAACAGACATCTACTCTTTTTTTTTTTAACAGTTCTAGAAGCTGGAGGTCCAAAACAGATGGTGAGTTCAACTCCCAGGGAGGTCTATTCCTCCTTTTGGCTTACAGATGATGGCCTTCTTGCTATGTTCTCATATGATCTTTCCTTAGTGTGTGCTCAAGAAGAAGGGAGGGGGCTGGAGAGATGGCTTAGTGGTTAAGTGCTTGCCTGTGAAGCCTAAGGACCCCAGTTCGAGGCTCGATTCCCCAGGACCCACGTTAGCCAGATGCACAAGGGGGCGCACACGTCTGGAGTTCATTTGCAATGGCTGGAGGCCCTGGCGCGCCCATTCTCCCTCTCTCTCTCTATCTGCCTCTTTCTCTCTCTGTCTGTCGCTCTCAAATAAACAAAATAAACAAAAAATATTTTTAAAAAAGAAGAAGGGAGGAAGAGAGAGAGGGAGGGAGGGGGGGGGAGAGAGATACCTGGTGTCTCTTCTTATAAAGATGTCAATCCTATCAGACTAGGGCCACACCCATGTAGCCTCATTTTAGTTTTATTCTTCCTTAGAGGCTCCATCTCCAAGTACAATCACACTGATGGTCGGGTTTCAGCATGTGAATGGCAGGGAGGACCCGAACATTCATTCCCTAACAAGAGTTCTCAGCTCCTAAAGGGGTGTGTGTATGTTGAGGTCATACATGAAGAGCCTCGTAGCCAGTTCAGCATGAAGCAAACCACTGTGCTCCTTTCTAAAGGAGAACACTTGGTTAAAGACTGGGGTGATGAGCTGAGGGCTTGACCCAGGCCATATGTCCAATGAGAGGCACAGGTCTGGCTTAAGGAGATGTGGGTCATAGGTTATTCTGACACAGGAGTAGGTCCCTGTCTGAGGTTCCCAGAGGAGGGCTTTGAATAGATAATGGAAAGGACTCACAAGGAAGCAAAATGGCTAAGGTCCCCAAATCTTCCCTCTACTCTCCTTTCCCTCTTCTTACTTTCCACTAACCCACATTTCCCTTTTCTTATTTTGGACTTTCCCTCCATAGGCCTATAGGATAAGATTAAATGGAACCATGTTGACTGTCTGACACTTCATCCATCATCACAGTTTCTCAGTTCCTCTAAAGAATACTGCCACAAGTTTATCCCACCTCTTCTTGAACTTCACCCCTATCAAGAAACTCGCCACCTCCTGAGCCAGCCTATTTTGTTTTCAAATATCTTTGACACTTCTCTGTAGGCCTCACTTCCACATTCTGGGGTAACACATATGGAGTCAGCCCTTCAGAAAACATTGAGAACAGATCTTCTCACCCTACTGAAAATTCTCAGATTCCTTATGCATTGTTCCTGTCTTTTGATCTCTAAGATAGCCTGATCTCTAAGATCACCTCCTATATATATTTTTTATTTCTACATCAGTAGAAAATTCTAACTAAATAAGCTTACATTTTCCTGAGTGAGGTTCACATTAACTCTTCCCAAAATTGCCTCTTTCTGATCCAGGAAGCTGCCATTCAAAACCCCAGAAATTTCTTAATGAACATGATACTAGTTCCAAGGACCCTCACAGCTCTGAGTCACAGGGACAGGACAGAGTTCCTGGTTGTATAGGGTTTAGAGTTTAAAGGGAGATACATGAACTCCTGAACAGGAGAACACATAAGAATGGCAGGTAGAAAATGCCATAACATAGTAGCATTTCTTTCATAGCCAAACTACAGTTCTAAAGTCTAGTGAGGGGCTGGAGAGATGGCTCAGCAATTAAGGAGTATACATGCAAAGCCAAATGACCTGGATTCGATTCCCCAACACCCACATAAAGCCAGATGCACAAAGTGGCACATGCATCTGGAGTTCATTTGCAGTGGCTGGAGGCCCTGCTCATCCCCTCTGCTTGCAAATAAATAAATAAAATATAAATCCAGTGAGCCATTATTTTAAGTGATGCAACTGCTAATTGTGGGACTAATGGTCTTGTAGGCAAATACAAGGTTTTTAAAAATATTTTTCACAGGGCTTTGTGTTCTCTGATCCACTCTACAGCCTTGTTAGATAAATAAGATGGGTAAGGGCTGGAGAGATGGCTTGGCGGTTAAGCACTTGCCTGTGAAGCCTAAAGATCCAGGTTCAAGGCTCAAATCTCCAGGACCCACGTTAGCCGGATGCACAAGGGGGTGCACGCATCTGGAGTTCATTTGCAGTGGCTGGAGGCCCTGGTGCGCCCATTCTCTCTCTCTCTCTCTCTCTCTCTCTATCTATCTATCTCTATCTCTCTATCTTTCTCTGTCTGTCACTCTCAAATAAATAAATAAAAATAACAACAGAAAAATTAAAAAAAATAAGATGGGTAATATTTTGATAATTAAGTCCATTTGGCAAATGAGAAAACTGAGACTTATTTTAGCAGTGACATAGCCAGTGAGCTTGTGGGAATTTGCAGCCCTCTGACACTAGCACTGTGTTCATGGAGCCTGGCTACACAAATTACCACTAACAAGACTGCTGGTAGCTTATGCTTGTTTCCCAAGCCAGCTCTAGTTTGGTCATTAGCAGCACTGTCTGAAGTTTTGAGTGTATGCACGCACTCACAGATTTTTGTGGTGGCCTGTGGTGGTTTGGAAAACTCATCCTGCGTCTCACTGTCGTCTGTCATCAACAGTCGTGTAGGGAGGACCTTGCTGTGGAGAAGGGTGGGAAGAACCAGGCCAGCATTGAGAGATTCCATCCCAGAGTGGGGCTGGTTTTCCCATCAGAAAGTGCAGGGATGACATCTGGGAGGTCAAGTGGTCCCTCGGTTAATAGCCAGGATTTAGTGGTGGGAAGACATGATGAGGCACAAGCAGGGAGCTCCAACAGGGGGTCACAGGGCACAGCTGTGGGGGAACAGCCACACTGGGCCACCAGCAGATCGAGGGATTTGGGGACTTGGGGATGAGCTGAATGAACTGTCCCCAACAGTTGAGGAGGTGATGGTGTTTGGAAGGCTGCTAAATGAGGAGGCAAAAAAAAAAAAAAAAAAAAAAAAAAAAAAAAAAAAAAAAACACTTCCACCTCTGTAGCTAGTCAGCTCCCCTGGATGCTCTGCCCTCGATGGAGGTCTTGACCCTTTCTTCTTTCTTCCTCTTCTGCTCGCTCATAAAGGGAAAAGCCAAAAAAGATTGCACCCATCTTTCAGAGGACTGCTCATTGTCAGTCATTTTAGAAACCCTTACACAGAACATTTTTTATTCATTCTCCAATCATTTTTTAATCGTCTGCTATATAATCTCTTTATGCCATACACGCATATAGATCTATACCAGTCCCTCATGTTAGCAGGTACCATTTGGTTACGTAAACCAGAGCCAACCAGGCAAGTTTGGTCACTCCCCTTGAGGTGGTGCAGGGCTTTGTCAAAGCCTCCAGATAAAGCAGAGGAGTGGTAGGAAACAGGTGCTGCACCAGTAACCACATGGAATCAAAGAAAACGGACTTTTCAAGGAGCGTAGAGCCATGCTTCGTTGTGCAAGAGAACTGAGGCTTTTATTCCTGGCCACCTTGACTTGCAGAAGGTTGTCATTTCCAAAGCAGCTGTGTCACGATAGGAAGGGTGCAAGGGACCTGAGCTGTAGGAGTTATCATGATTCACGCCTGGGGAACAGTGAATAACATCTTCCATGTACTCAGTAACTAGTGTCTAGTATGATTTGACTTCCAAATGGCATGTGATGTAAGTAAAATAAAAACCAAAGGCAAGATGTAAACTAGGGTGCTCGAGTTGATTTCTTGGGTGGCACTTGATTTGCTCTTTAACTAGTCACGTGTGACTTTAGCTAGCCCTTTGATTCTGCCTCCTAGTCTACAGCAAGACAGGGACAGGCCAAATGAAGCCCAAGGGCCCATCACACTTGGACACACCAAGTTCCTGTGAACAAACCAGTAGGAAGAACAAGAAGGCTGAAGAGTAACTCATACAAATATTCTGAGGACACTAGGTGTTTCCAAATCTCTCTGATCCACCTTCTTTCTGCATTATGTTTCTCAGCTCACAGATTTTTTCATGAAGGCTTATTCCCTCATTTAGTCCTTTTGGTGACGATGAGTCACTTGGTCTCTCCATCAAGATGTGGCTCTATGGGGCTGGAGAGATGGCTTAGTGGTTAAGCGCTTGCCTGTGAAGCCTAAGGACCCCCGTTCAAGGCTCTATTCTTCAGGACCCACGTTAGCCAGATGCACAAGGGGGCGCAGGCGTCTGGAGTTCGTTTGCAGTGGCTGGAGGCCCTGGCGCGTCCATTCTCTCTCCTTCTCTCTATCTGCCTCTTTCTCTCGCTGCCTGTCACTCTCAAATAAATAAATAAAATTTTAAAAAAGATGTGGCTCTATGGAGTTGAGTGGTCATGAGTGTCTCCACCACCACACTAGCACGCAAGCCCAGGGTACCTGATATGGCCAACCTAGATGTTACCCAGCCCAGAGCCCATCACATCACCCCATGTTGTTCTCCATCCCTTCCTCTCTTTCTCATACACTCTCCACCTAGTACCTGGACTCATGCCTCTGGCTCATGTTCCTGTGGGACTTTGTCTCCTTTTATCTCCCATGTTTTATCAGTTTCTATCACTGTGACAAAATACCTGATGAAACAAACTTAAAAAAACAAAGCTTTATCTGGGCTCTTGGTTTTGGAGGTTTCAGTCCAGGGTCATTTGGCTGTTGTTTTTTGAGCTCCAGTGAAGCAAACCATGATGGTGGGGAGCATGTGGTAGAATAAAGTTGCTTGACTATGGAAAGAAGAGAGGGAGGCAGGGAGGATAAAGGGAAGGAGATGAGGAGGGATAGAGAGACAAGTTATTCCCTTCCTGGGCATGTCTCTAGTGGCCTACTTTCTCCAGCTGGACCTCATCTTCCACAGTTTCCATCACACTCTAATAGTACCAGCAAATTCTGAATCCATCAATGGATCCATTGATGAAGTAAGTACCCTCATGATCTAATCATGCCCCCAAAGCCATCAGTTGGAGACCTAACATCTATCTAGTACATGACCTTTGAGGGACAGTGTAGATACAAACCATAACCCTACCCCCAGGCTCCTTTCATACCACACTCTGCATTGAGCCTTGCGTTGTGTTTGTGTTTGTTGACTTAGGTAGAGTTCAGCTCAGACCCTGAGACTTTTGCTGTACTGGCTGATGTGACCAATATCCATGAGGAAAAATTCCAGTGATAGTCACACAAAAGAATTATGCTCATAAGACAGGAGGGTCTTTCTGCCATGTCTCTGAACAGGAAAATCAATTCAACAAATATTTATTGGCACTTACTCTCTGCGAGGCATGGCCTGTATATTAAAAAGAGAAATGGAATGGCCTTGAGGTAGTGGAAAAAATAAATAAATAAATAAAAAACATTTCAGCCAATTTGTAAACGTCCAAGAGCACAGGGAACAAGGTAGGCTCCATAAAGTGCATGTCCAATCAGACCAATATCTGTATTCTGCGATAGGATAATGACAGCTAGAAGAATATGTCATTCCTCTCGACAGCAGTATGACTTCTCTTCCAGAAGCCAAACAATAAGCAACACAAATAAGTGGCATTGGGCCTGAGATAATGAGCTGGGCAGGTGGGGGAGGGGTAATAACCAGGTGAAAGGGTGCCTAGGAGCTCTGGTGAAACACCTTCAAGTGTCGAAGCTCCAAGGTCAAGTTTGTCTGGAAAGGCCTACGCTGGGTGTTTTACCTTGGCCCCCTTTTCTGGAATCTCCCTTCCTCTACATTTATTATGAAATTTGACTCCAAGTATATCTTGCATGTTCCTTTTCCTCATAGCAAAACCTACAGGCCATATCTTCTGGGCACGTTAAACTAGGAGATTCACTCAAGACTACAGGCACTATATTTGTTGGAAAGAAATTAGAGGTGGAAGCGAAAGGGGAAAAAAAAAACTGACTATGCCTCGTGGAAAACATCCACTGAGCAGTCAGGCCAAAGCCACCCTCCTGATGGGACAGCACATGAAATCACAGAACCACATGGGAGCCTTGAGTCTTTATGCCACTTCCCAGAAAAGGCACCCAGCCCACCAGCCAATCTTCAAGCAGCCATGCCTCTAAACACCCTTCCCCTGAATGATCTCTTTGCCAATGACCTCCACGTACCCAGTGACCACAGCTATTGCCCCTCAAGGCCATAGGACATGTGTAATTCTTAGGACTGTTATTGCCAAGGACTCTGATGACAGATGAAGAGGTCCTATAGTAGGAATCAAATCAAACATTTGAGTGCCTTTTAAATTTAATATTATAAGCTCATTGTATAAAACCCAAACCAAGTGACTTAGGCACAGTAATGTGTGGGTGTGTATTAAGGTCTCTCTCTCCTCTTCTTCAAACTCCCATTGTGACCAGCCTCCAGGTTCCTTATTATAACTTTATGTTAATCGGGGCTGTGCTCCAACTTTCATTCTTAAAAGGTTCTCCCTGGCCAGAGGGTGGAGAGTGAACTGGAGGTACCACCAGTGAAAACAGGAAGTCCCCTGGCCAAGGTGAAAACCAAGGGCAGCTGAGGCTAGGTGCTAGCAATGGGAACACAGCCACGTAGACAGATTCAGTGTTATTTGGAGGCAGTAGGGCCAGTAAATAATTGCTGAGTGACTCACTGGACCAGTGTGTGAGGCCATCTTCCCAGTCCTGCACTCCTCTTTTGTCAACTCACTCCCTGGCAATGATCAAAAAACCAGAAAGCCTTAAAAATAGAGCCAGCTTCCCTTCACCTGCTGTCTAAACATGGCCCTGGATGGCAGAGCAAGACAGCCCAGGGAGCCATCCCCAGACACACAGGACGTGCTGCCTTTTGGATCCCTATTTTTAAACCCCAAGCGCTTACTAGAAAGTGACCCTCCAGCATATGCGGATATTTATTTCTTGATGGTTTCCAATCTGCGGGTGGAATCTGAGGAGGCCACGTATTTGGGGAAACAACCGACTCGCGCCACCTTTTCAATGGCCCCAGATTTATCCCTGGGGTGCAAGCCTATTTGTAGATTTCTTTTTGCTTCCCACTTGTGTTTAAATTGCCAAGCCGTCCCTATACATAGCTAGGGAAGCAGCTGACTGAAAATAGCTACTTACAGAAACAGAGCAATTTGGAATAAGCAAAAATAGCTCTTTGCGGTAACTTGAATGTCTCATTTTCGATATTGATTTCCGCGCCCTCTGGAGTGTGGTTTTCTGGAGCCACGTGTGTGCGGGCAGGTGAGGGCACCGCCCTTGTGTATTTCCTGGTGCACAGCACACAGTGGCTCTCTGGTCACGTGTGTTTAGAAGGCTGAAGTAAACCCAGGGAATAGGCATATTTTTCCGTGTAGTCATTAAACCCAGAGGGTGAGTATCCCTAATCTGATATATTTGGGACCAGAAGTATTTTGTATTTCAGAATTGTGTTCAAGTTTTGAAATCTTTGTATGTACATGAAGATATATCTTGGGAATGGGATCCAAATATGAAAACAAAATTCATTAAGGTTTCATATATACCTTATAGACACAAGTTGAAAGTTATTTATAGAGTATATTCAGTGAGCCTGCTCTTTTACTCCAACCTGCCGTAGGAGGCCAGGTGTGCAATTTCTTGCTGTGGTGTCAAAAATTTTTCAGATTTGGAGACATTCAGAACTTGGAGTTTTGGATTAGAGATATTCAACCTGTACCATAGTCACACAATTGCCCACAGCTGTTTTGAAGGTATTTAAGGCCACACAGAGTGCCACTCCTCTCCAGAATGTCACTCTGACCATTGGGGCTCCTTTCCTTT
The DNA here is from genome assembly GCA_036346955.1 of Dipus sagitta. Taxonomy (NCBI): domain Eukaryota; kingdom Metazoa; phylum Chordata; class Mammalia; order Rodentia; family Dipodidae; genus Dipus; species Dipus sagitta. Next base: position 38,129,791 of record CM070770.1, read on the forward strand.
GGCTTTAGTATCATTGCCCAAGTGACTTTTGGAAATTAGTGACACAACTTCAGAACAGTAGTTTTCAAGCAGGCCATACCTCAGACCTGGGGATGAAGCCCAAGAGTGTATAACCCCAGATATCTGGCATGAAGTCCTGGTGTGCACCCTGGTAAGCCCTCCGTCTTCAGAGCCACATACACTTGTACACTGTTGAACATGGGAGCATCGGGACACTTCAAATCATGTAAGACATGTTCCAAATTCAGGCAGCAGTGAGCCCATGACTACAAAGCCCAGCCAAGACCCTGGAGAAGACCCCACTGGCCTATGCCACTCACTTGTAAATGCTTTGTGCGTCATGAATAGGAGAAAATATTTTGTTTTATTTTTTATTTTTTTTTATTTATTTGCATGCAGAGAGACAGAGAGAAGAGAGACAGACAGACAGAGAAAGAGAGAGAGGTGTACCAGGGCCTTTAGCCACTATAAACAAACTCCAGGTGCATGTGCCACTTTGTGCATCTGGCTTTACATGGGTCCTGGGGAATTGAACCAAGGCCTTTAGGATTTGCAAGCAAGAATCTTGACCACTAAGCCATCTCTCTAGCCCCAACAGAAGACACTTTTATTCGCAAGCAGAGAGAGAGAGAGAGAGAGAGAGAAAAGAGAGACAGACAGAGTGAGAATGGGCATACCAGGGCCTGTAGCCACTGCAAACAAACTCTAGACACATGTGCCGTTTGTGCAACTGGCTTACGTGGATCCTGGGGAATCAAACCTGGGTATTTTGGCTTTGTAGGCAAATGCTTTAACCAACCCCTAAGCCATCTCTCTGGCCTGCTAAGAGAAGACATTTTTAAACACCACACATCAGTACTGGTATATATAAGATAGATGAATCTCAAAATAGGTGTGCTAAGTCAAGGAACCCAAAGCCAAACCAGATGCATATGGTATGTGCCTTTATAAAAAACTCTACAATACACAGCCTAATCTGTAGTAGTAAACATCTGATCAGTGTTTGCGGAGGGAAGAGAGGGTGGATGGGGGAGGGATGGAACACGAAAGGCACGAGGAACCTTGTGAGGATGATGGATCTGTTCATTATTGGGACCATAGTGAAGTCTCACAGGTGTGAACATACTTGAAGACTCATTCAACTGTGCACTTCAGTGTGTGCAGTACCCTGCAGGCTAGTAGGATGTCAACCAAGCTGGGAAGGAGGGCAATGCTTCAAAGGAATTGGGTAAATGGCATTACTCCTAAGCCACAGCAAATACAACAGTTCACCTTCACCCCATGCGGACCATCTAGGCCTGTGCTTGTGTTATCTCATCTCATCCCCATTAACACCTTAGGAGGGAGGGAAGTGAAGACAGCGAAAGTAGTTTGCTTGCATTCCCTCAGAGAGGACGCACTGGGGCTGAGGTGGGACTCTCCTCAGGATGACCCCTCAGCCAAAGAGGTATTTAATCCTGGCCCTGCTACTAGATGGCCATGTGACTGAGTTGAGGGGGTCTCTTGACATCCTCCTCCCTCTCAAGCACCCCATCAAGCAATACTTCTTCAAAAGACTTTCTTTTTACAGGTTCACCAAACTGTTCCAAAAAAAAAAAAATTGTCAAAGCTTCTAGTTCTCAAATTATAAGCTGTCTGCTGTCACCTAATTATAATGTAGCCTTTTGAATTTTAGAGTCACTTGATACATAAAAGTGCATTTGGCCCTTAGCTTCACACTGTTAAAGGCTGCTGGGTGACTCATGCCCTGGCAGCCCACCTCCTCTCCTGTCCGTGAGTCCCTGGGTCCGCCTCTCTGGGACAGCCAAGGTCAGAGGCTTTCCGCATGGTTGGTGCAGTTCTGAGGCCACAGAGAGAGGGCCACTCCTGTCCCACCAGAGAAAGTGCCAGAACCTCAAAGCCCTCAGAGCCCTTCACCCAGCTTCCATGCAGATGCACTTGCCCTGTCAAGGGAAGGGCAAGAGTCTCCTATCCCCACTCCCCCCAACTCTCAGCTCCCTTATTTCTCCCACTCACTGAGGGGGAAAAGAGCCTGCTGAGAAGTTCCTCCCTGAAACTAAAAATACATCCCCTACTCACACTAATGCCATGACCTTGAGCAGGTACTTGGGTGTCCCAGTTTCCTCAGATGTAACAAAAATAACAGGTAAGTGACATTGGGCAAATCTTCCAACTTCTTTGCACTTCATTTTCATTTGTAAAATGGGATAAAAATGCATGCTGTTGAGAGTCTGAGTGAAAGTGTGTAACACTCAGATCTCCCCCCACCCCCAACCGTAAACCCTTCACAGGGCAGCTGGGCTTGCGCCATCACCATCATTGGGCACTGCCATTCACAAAGAGCTCTAGGTGCTCATTTTGCACCCATCTTACAGAGGAGAGACAGGACACGTAGGAAAGGTCAGTACGTTGCCTAGTTAGCACATGTGTAACTAGAAACTGAGAAGGACCAGGATGGATGGTGACGAAGGTGCCTCCCGCTCTGGTTCTCTGCACTTCATCCTTGCTGGCATCGCTGATGAGAAGTCTGTAAAGCATCCTTCATAAAAAGCCCCCAAGTCACTTCCAGGGCTTGAATCGCCAAGGGGTGGTGGAGGAGAAAGAAGGCGGTGAACAGGAGACTGCTGTACTGCCCTGACCTGTTGACAAAGGTTAGGGGGTAGTGTGGATGAAGGTAACCATTCCAGTGCCTCTGACTGACAAATCCACCAACCTTTTAAAGAAAAACTGTTATTTATTTATTTGAGAGACAATGAGAAAGAGGCAGAGAGAGAGAGAGAATATAGGTGCACCAGGGCCTCATACCACTGTAAGAAACTCCAGACACATGTGCCCCTTTGTGCATCTAGTTTTACATGGGTACTAGGGAATTGAACTCCAGCCATCAAGCTTTGCAAGCAAGTGCCTTTACCCACTAAGCCACCCCTCCAGCCCCAAATCCACCAGCCGTTTAATCAGCACTCTAGCCTAGCCTGGGCCCACTACCTCCAGCAAGCAGGAGAGGTTAACTCGTGTCCAAGAGGATCTGCTGCCGGAGGCAGAGGCCACTAATGGGAACACTGGAGTTCTGCGCCTAGGTGAAATTACCCCCAGCCAACATATTACAGAAGGACACTGGACTTGATTTAGAGGGCAGCTGAGGGAACCAGACAGAAAACCCGGGACAGCAATGCCAAGACTATAACTTCTGATTTTTCTTATTTACTGCTGCAAAATCCCAAACCTTATCTAGCATTTCTGTACTGTGGTTAAAGGGAACATTTTTTTTTTTCAAAGACAAAATACTGAACCGAATTTGCTTTCAGAACTGAAAGGAGGGGACACTAGTTAGTGTGTGTTCATACCTCAGTGCTTTAATGGTCAGGGTGCTGTCTCTAGGGGCAATAAGTGCAAAGCCTCTTGGGCTAGTTTGAATTAAACCACGACAGAAAGAGTGAGGGGCACTTCAGAGCTGCAGGTTTGTGTACTCCTTCCTGGGGCATGAGCATCCCCAACAAAGCTCATGTTGCAATTCAATGCCATTGTGAAGTATTTAAGATGAGAACAGGTGGGACCTATCAGTGTCATTTTCAAATTTGCAGTGTTTGTGGTCGTTGAGAAGTTGCTGTGTTCTTGCTAAAGGATTTACAGGTAGGGGTATCATACCTACAACTTGCTCTCAAATATTTCAGAAAAAAAAAAACATGACAATAATGGATAGATGTTTGTATAGAGAGACGGTGAGGAGGCAAAAAATGCAGACTGCTGACTTTGGAGTAGGCGGGTAAAGGGATAATGGAAGTTCTTGCAACATTTCTGTGAGCATAAAACTACTTTAATGTAAATTATTGAAATATGTTATAAGCAGCCACATGCTTAAGTGGCTATCCAGGCATACCCCCTAGGCTCTACACCCAGCGAGGGAGTTCTTCATTCCCACGGTAACAGAGCTTCGGAAATGTTCCCTCCATTATCCACTTCAGTGAGCCAAGGGCAGCCCCCGCTTCTGCTGACCGCCGCAAAATGCCAAAGCGAAATCAAATAAATTTCAAAAATCTCTTACAAGAACAAATGAGAAACTGGCACGACTATGGCAAAACACTAGGAACTAACCCTTTGTTCCCGATCTCCAAAGTCACCGACGGAGTCACGCCAGAAAGAGAAAACGCTGAAAAAATTTAAATGGAGTGTCTATGGCAAACAGTTGGTGCCGTTTGCTCTATGCCAAGGGAAAAGCACTGCCCTAATCACTTTCATGATTTGTTAATAATAACCATTGGTGTGAAAAAAGAGACACGCAAGGTGGAGCAGCAAACACACCATTTCCTGGCTGTGTGGCTTCTGGCAAGTCACTCAAGTCTTCAGAACTTTGCTCTCTTCACCTGTAGGGATGGATAGTGACACGTTGCCTATGGTTGTCTGAGGCTTGGTGAGACACCCTATGCACAGCATAGGATGCAAAGCATTCGGCATCCTCAGTCTCGTCCCTGCCCTGTGCCCTTACTTTCCATGAGACACGTGGAATACCTTTAGGCCCATTCTCAGCCCTGGGCCATGTTCTAAGAACTCTCCTTAGAGACAACAAGGCACCTCACCATCTTCATTTGGGCTTGGGCTCAGGACTCCTCTGGTCTGAAATTTCTTTCCTTCACCCTGTCTTTATTTCAACCAGAAATCCTTTAATTTCATGGCACAAAGTTCAACAACATGTCCAGATTTATTCTTCTCTTTGAAGACATGCCCTTTCAATTCTTGTGGCTTACAAGGTAGGGAAACCAAGAGGAAAAATGTTCATCTGTCTTAGCCTGTCTGCAAAGACGAGTGACAGGGTAAGAAATTGGACTGAGATGGATTTTCGAAGGGCTGAACTTAATAGCGAAAAGCCAAATAAATCTCCTGCAGTGTGTACACAAGGCACGGGGCACTGTTTTGGGGCTTTGTCTCGGGAAGCTGGTTTATCCTGAGAAGAATGTGTCATCTTTGAGAAGTCAGCCTGATGTCAGGACCAGCAATTGTTCGCGGGTTTTGCCGTCATCATTTTTCAATCTGGTGAGGTGCGTCACCGCAGGCCACAGTTTCAGAGCGAGCACCCTGTAGCCACCCAGGGCTAAATCTTCACTCTCATACCTCCTGGTCCACAGCAGAGGAAAAAAGGATGGATGACCGGTGTTCCAGTGTCTCACAAGAATCCCTTTAAACTCAGTGGGGGACAGGAAGGTAAAGACAAGGAGGCATATGGCCTACAGGTGCCCTCCCCCTATTGTACTGCATTTCCCTGTCCTAAAACCAGGGCCAACCTGGTCTGAATATGCTGACCATGGTAGTCTCTGCTGTTCATAATCTTAGAAATGGGAAGGCAAAGGCAGAAGGACCTCAAGTTCCAAGTCAGCCTGAGCTACATAGAAAGTTCCAGGACACACTGAGCTACATCAAGTTTCATGCCAGCCTGGGCTATCTATGTTGCAATACTCTTTCTCAAAACAAAACAGCAACAACAAAAAAACACACAAAACAAAGATCTTTCACACATGGGTTTTGGGGGGGGGGGGCTCCAGAAGACATAACTGTGAAATAGTACTGACTGCCCTGAGGAAAAATGCTCTTTTTCCTTTTATCAGCCAAGAAATTCATAGTCATAGGAGAAATCTTAGTAAGTACAGAGAAGTGAAAAGTAGGAAGGATTGGGAGGAAAATCATCTCTAATCCTTCTGATGCACGAAGCTTTCCTTTGTTCAAAGACGCAGTGGCCCTGGGAGTGTGCTTTCCCAACCTGCCCTTTACACTTGACCGAGGACAGGAAGCATGGCTGCTTGTCCGAGGACTCCTTCCAAGTTGTCCTTTGGGATGGGCGCATTGTCTTCCTTGGGCCTGCAGTCTACTTAACTGGATCTTCAATGGTGAATATTTAGATTGCTCCCATGTTACCGTATAGACAATGCCATGGATGGGGGGCGGGGAGGTTGTTTTACAGATCAATCATCACACATAGCCAAGCTCCTATATGTGAATGAATGCAGGGAGAGGATGCATGCATTAAAGCTTTGGTCAATTTGCCAATTGTCTTACCAAAGAAAGTATGCCAATGCAACAATACAAGCCACCCCTACCATTCTCTTCTTTTTCCTCCTGGAGACGAATGACACATGATTGACCTACACAATCAGAAGAGTGTGGGAAGGCATAAATGTTTTTGAGAGAGGCAGAAACGAGAATGAAGAGGAGTCTATAATTCTGAAAGTCTTATTGCCACCAGCTTGGAAAGGTTTAAGGCAGTAGGGGCTGGCACTGCGATTCTTCTCCACAGCTTATATACATCACAAATCAGGATGTAGAGGACTGGGGAGGTAGCTCAGTGGGTAAGTGCTTGCCTTACAAACACAAAGACCTGAATTTGGTCCACAGTAACCAAACAGAATGCCAGGCATGCACCTATAATCCCAGTGCTGAGGAAACAGAGACCGGAGGGTCCCCGAGTCTCCACAGCCTCTAGTTAGCCTGTTTGGTGAGCTCCAGGCCAGTGAATGATCCTGTCTTGAAAGATATGATGGTGTTCCTAAGGAAGACACCCAACATTGTCCTCTGGCTACCTCATGCAGAGACATGTGCACAGCCACTTGCACACGTTAAAAAAATTTTAATCAAGATTTAGAAAAGAGCCGGGTGTGGTGGCGCACGCCTTTAATCCCAGCACTCGGGAGGCAGAGGTAGGAGGATCACCGTGAGTTCGAGGCCACCCTGAGACTACATAGTGAATTCCAGGTCAGCCTGAACTAAAGTGAGACCCTACCTCGTAAAACCAAAAAAAAAAAAAAAAGATTTAGAAAAGAAAGAAACCCTTTTCCATATATTCCTACTGATAACATTTAAGTGGTCACATGAAAATGTAAAAAAAAAAAATCAAGTTTGCACAACCCAGCAATGAGTGCTCTGCACATGTGGTTGGAGTTCCCTTCCTCCATTCTTGGCACATCTGTTTTGTTATGTAAATGAGAAGATGCTCTTACAGTGCACTTTTCAGTCTGACTTTACACACCTCTTCCTAGATGGAGGGCTTCCCTGCCCTCTCTGTTCCCTCAGGATGCAAGCGTGTTGAACTCTCATGATTACCAGAGGACACGAGCCGTGGTCATGGTATCCAGCCCAGGAGTTCCCAGCCTGGCTCCAGGAGGACAGCAGCACACCTCTCCGAGACGGTCTGCTGGCTCCAACGCTGGGCTTCCAAATGGTCCTGCCAGGGCCTGCGCTGAGCAATCTATAAGCCATTAGCAGAGGCTGTATTAAATCTAGACGGGTTCATCCCTAAGTCCTCAACTTTTATCCAGGGTCGATATAATAAACGACTGTCTGAAGAATGTTTCTGCATTTTCTGCAAAAGTCTCTGAAGATAGTGTCTGTTATGTGCTTCTCTGTCCCTTCCATTGCGAGTCTTATGATAAATTTGTGCTCATATAGAGTGTCAGAGAAAAGTTTGGCTCTCCTGACAAATGGCTATACTTTCTTTTATCCGATAACTCATCACATTTCCCCTTTCGCTTTAGCTCAATTTAATGCACAATTGCAGTAACTACCTTCTGCTAGGTTTCTGGTTTAATCACTTCCTCCCTTAGTCCATATGACTTGGGATGTTTTATTTTCAATCTCATTGCCCTGGGCCTGTCTTTTTAATTGTCAGTCATCTCCAAAGTTATTTAGAAGTTAGTCAGAATATGAATCAAAAGTAAATAAGCAATTTATTTGTAGTTTTTTCTACCTTGCTAGTAAATTGCCTTCATTAGCCCCAGATTCCACCTAGGTACTTCTGGCAACTGCAACCAAACAGCCATTGTGAGACACACTTGGGAGCAATGGGGTTGACAGAGAAGGATGGGATCTTTAGAACAAATTGTCATATATTGGTGTCAATTGGGGATTTTCCTGCATAAGTAAAAGTCCCGAGTAAGCTGGGCATCGGAGCACATGCCCTTAATCCCAGCACTTGGAGAGTTTGAAGCCAGTCTGTGACACAGAGTGAGCTCCAGGACAGCCTGGGCTACAGTGAGACCCTACGTCTAAAAAAGAAAAACAGCAGAAAACAAAAACAAAAAAGAGAGAAAGACAGGAAGGAAGGAAGTCCTGTATAAGTGTTTCTGACAATATGCACTTTCTATGTGGCAGTGGGCTATTTCCCTGCAAGGATAACAGCCAAGTCACTTTCATGCTGGTCTGCTAAGAAACTGGTGAGTTAAATGGAGAGGCCTTGGTTAGTGCCCTTCTGTGGCCAATGGCTGAGAGAACTCTAAGGCAACAGAGCAATGGGATAATTGTGGTGGTCTTTCAGAAGCTTTTCATGACTTGTGGGAAGTCTAACCTGAGGGCATAGCTTCATTTTATTAATATACAAAGAATTGGGTTTTGTTATGGTGTACTTCAAACAGATTTTGGTTTTTTGATTCCCTTCTCCCTCCTTCCCCTGCCTACCACAGCCTCACTTCTACTTTATACTACATATTTCCTTTTGCCCACCCTTCGCATCACCTCTTGTTCCTCTTTCATGGTCTCCTGTCTTGATTCATAGTCTATATTCACTCCCACATCTCCTTATTTAAAAGTTAAGATGGGGTTGGAGAGATGGCTTAGCTGTTAAGGCACTTGCCTATGAAGCCTAAGGACTCCTATATGACTCTCCAGCCAGATGCACAGTGATGCAAGTGTGCAAGGTCACACATGCTCACAAGGGGGTGCATGTGTCTGGTGTTCGATTGTAGTGGTTGGAAGCCCTGGTGCACCAATTCTCTCTCTCTCTCTCTGTCTCTCCCTCTCTCTCACACACACATGCATGCTTGCACTCTCATTTAAAAAAAAAAAAAGCTAGTCTGTTGGGCTTGCCTCAAAAAATAAATAACTAAAAGTTAGGATGGAGGTGCTGGGGAGATGGCTCAGCAGGTAAGCATGAAGGCCTGAGAGGGTCTCATTCTGTCTGAGTTTGATGCTCCAGCACCAATGTAAACATCCGGACATATGCACACACACCTCTAACCCCAGTTTAGTGGGGAATGGAGATAAGAGACTGGCTGGGGCTCGCTGGTCAGTCTTTCTGATGGAAAACAGCAGCTCTTGGTTTCCTGGGAGACTCTGAGTCAAGGAAATGCATGGTAACTGATATAGGAAGACACACAATGTTCTCCTCTGGCCACCACATGTGTGTGCATGGGGACCATGAAACTGCACACACAATATATACACCATACCATACACATACCACATCATACATGCTACACATCCAAAAAACAGGATCCTCATATGTGAGAGCATATGATTTCATCTTTCTGTGTCAGGGTTACCTCAATTAGTATAATCCTTTGCAATGCTTTCTACTTTTCTGCAAATGTCACAATCTCTTGTTTCTTTACAACAAAATAAAAAATATATATAATGGAATTTTATTATTTATATATTTTGTTTTTTACAAATTTTATTATATATAGTTATATATAATATATAATAAAATTTATAAATATAAATAAATTTATAAATATAAATGTATATATACATATATACACTTTCATTATCCATTCATCAGTTGCTAGATATCAAGGTTGATTCCTTTCCTAGCTATTGTGACTAGAGTGGCAATGAACATGGATGAGTATGATGTCTCTGTGGTAGGATATCAAATCCTCTGAGTGTAAGTCCAGGAGTGGTTATCTGGGTCATACAGTGGCTCTTCTGTTTCAGGTTTTTGAGAAACATCCATACCGACCACAAGAGTGGCCGCCCCAGTTTACACTCCCGCCAACAGTGAATGAGTTCCCTTTCCCTATGACCTCAGTAGCATTTGCTGTCATTAGTTTTCTTCCCAAAGCCATTCTGACAGGTGAGATGAAACCTCAAAGTTGTTTCAACTCTCAATTTCCCTATGGCTAAGCCTGTTGTCCATTCTTTTAAATATCTGTTGGCCATGTGTGTTTCTTCTTTTGAGAACTGTCACTTCATTTCATTAGCTCATTTTTTGATTGGCAGTTTTGGCTTTTGCTGTTGAGTTTTTGCAATCCTTTACAAATTCTAGATATAATTCCCTGGGAGAGGAATAGCTGGCAAAGACTTCCTCCCATTCTATAGGCTTTCTGTCTGCTCTGCTAATAGTTTCCTTTCCTGTGCAGTAACACTTTAATTTCATGTAGTCCCATTTCTCTATTCTTGGGAATATTTCCTATGCTATGGAATCCTATTCAGAAAGTTCTTACCTACACCTATAATTTCTAGTGTATTTCCTATGCTTTCCTCTAGCATTTTCAGCCTTTCTGGCTTTGCATAAAGGACTTTGATCCATTTTGAGTTCATCTTTGCCAGGGTGAGAGTTGTGAGTCTAATTGCATTCTTCTGCAAGTGGATATCCAGTTTTGCCAGCACCATCTGTGGAATAGATTGTCTATGATTCCAGTGTGTTCTTGACACCCTTGTCAAAAATTAGGTGACCATAGCAATGTGACTGTATTGCTGGCTCCTCTATTCCATTCCATTGGTCTACCTTTGGACCAGCACCGTGGTGTCTGTGGCATTATTGTTTCTACAGTATAATTTTAGGTCAGGAATTGTGATGCCTCTTTCTACTTAGGTTTGCTATGGCTATACATGGTCATTTGTGTTTTCATATGAATTGTTGGATTGTTTTTTTTTCTTTTTTTGTTTTTTGGGATAGGGCTTCACTCTAGCCCAGGCAGACCTGGAATTCACTATATAGTCTCAAGCTGGTCTAGAACTCATGGTAATCCTTCTACCTCTGCCTCCTGAGTGCTGGGATTAAAGGTGTGCACTATCACACCCAGTGGATTGGTTTTTTTCTAGGTCTGAGAAGAATGTCATTGGAAGTTTGATGGAATTGCATTGAATCTGCAGATTACTTTTTGGTAATGTAGCCATTTTCATAATATTAGTTCCACCAATCATGGAAGATCTGTCTAACATCTAGTATTTCCTTTTATTTCTTTTCTTTTTTTTTTCTCAAGGCAGGGTCTCATTCTAGCTCAGGCTGACCTGGAATTCACTATGTAGTCTCAGGGTGGCCTCCAACTCATGGCAATCCTCCTACCTCTACCTCCCAAGTGCTGGGACTAAAGGCATGCACCACCATACCCGGCTTTCCTTTTAGTTCTTTTCCTTTTTCTTTCTTTCTTTCTTTTTTTTTTTTTGTTGTTTTGTTTTGTTTTTGGATCTGGTGATTTAAATATAAATATATGTCCCCCATAGCCTCAGGGTTTTTTTTTTTTTTTTTTTGACCGGGGTTAAGCTTCTTACTTAAGTCTTCAGCAACTTGCTAGAGGTGGTGTCACTGGGGGGTGTATCTTATAGTCCAGTCCTAAGATGTGTCCAGAGCAGCTTGAGCTCTGGCTGTTCTTGGTTGCTGGCTGTGGGTAGTGTCGCTCTGCCATGGACATGTGGACATGAGCCGGCTTCTTTCATGATGAAGCATCCCCTGGATTCTGCAAGACGGAAATCAACATTTTCCTCCCATAAGCTGCTTCTGTTTGGGTGTTTGTCCAGCAATGAGAAAGTAACTGCAACAGTTTTCTTTGTAGAAATCTTTCATATCCTTGGTAAGGTTTACTCTTAGGTACTTTATTGTATTTTGAGCTACTATGAATGGCATATTTTTCCCAATTTATTTCCCAACAAGTTGATTGTTGGAATATATGAACACTACTTGTTTATGAGCTGATTTTTATATTCTGCAACTTTTCTGAGAGTGTTTATTAAATCTAAGAGATTTTTGGTAGAGTTTATAGGTTCACTTAAATATAAAATCATATCATATGCCAATAGAAATGGTTTCATTTCTTCCTTTCCTATTTTTATTCCTTTCATATTCTTTCTTCTTTTGTCTTATTTCTTTAGCTAAGACTTTGATACTTACAAAGAATGAGTGGAGATAGTGGGCATCCTTGTCTCATTTCAGATTTTAGAGAAAATATTTGCAGTTTTTCCCCTCTCAGTATAATATTGGCTATAGGTTTGTCATATATAGTCTTTATTATTTTGAAGATGGTCCATCTATTTTTAATTTCTTTAAAGCTTTTATCATGAGGACATGTTGAACTTTGTCAAATGACTTTTCTGCATCATTGAGATGATCATATGATTTCTGTCCTTAATTTTTTTATATGTGGTGAATTATGTTTATCAATTTATGTACATTGAATCAACCTTGCATCCTGGGGATGAAACCAACTTGGTCATGGTATATAACCCTCCTAATGTGGTCTCCAATTCTCTTGGCAAGTATTTTGTTGCTTTTTTTTTTTGGCATTTATGTTCATCAGGGAAATTGGTCTGTAGTTTTCTTTCTTTCCTTCTTTTTTTTTAGTAGTGCCTCTACCAAGTGTTTTGTATCAGAGTATCAGTGGCTTCATTTAATGAGTTTTGGAGTATTCCCTCCCCTTCTGTTTGGTGGAACAGTTTAAGAAGTATTGGCATTAGCTCTTCCTAAAAAGAAACTTGAAAGAATTTGGCAATGAATCCACTCTGGGCTTTTCTTTGTAGGGAGAATTTAATTATTATTTCAATATCATTTCTTGTTATGGATCTTTCTAATTATTTGTATATTCTAGTTTTAGTATCAGTAGGTCATATGTATTTAAATATTTATCCATTTCATCTAGGTTTTCCAGCTTTTTGAGATATAAGTTTTCATAGTATTTCCCAATGATCTGGATTTTATTGGGGTCTGTTGTGACAACTCCTTTTTCATCTTCAACTTCAACTTTTTCAAAGAACTAACTTCTTCATTTTGCTGAATTTGTGTATCATTTTTTAGTCTCTATTTCACTAACTTCTATCCTAGTCTTTATTATTCCTTGATGTGGATTGGGTTTGAGACTGGCACCTCGGTATTTTTCTGACATTTTGTTGTATCACGAGATTGTTTGAGTGAATTTTGAATGTGAGCACTTGTTGCTGTAAGTTTTCCTCTTATGACTGCTTTGATTACATCCCAGAGGGTATGATAGGTTATGCTATCATTTTCATTAATGTCTTCACTCTCCCATTTTAAAGATGGGAAGGGCTGGGGGGATAGCTTAGCAGTTAAGGCATTTACCTGCAAAGCCAAAGGACCTAGGTTCAGTTCCCCAGGACCCACATTAGCCAGATGTACAAGGGGGCACAAGCATCTGGAGTTCATTTGCAGTGTCTGGAGGCCCTGGTGTGCCCATTCTCTCTCTCTCTCTCTCTCCCTCTTTCTCTGTCAAATAAATAAAAATAAAATATTTAAAGATGGGAAGCTGAAGCCTCTTTCTTTGCAATGTGGTGTCTTACTTACTTACTTACCCCAGGAATATCAGCAAGAGTCACACTGCTGGAGCAGCATGTTGGTCCCCCACTGTCAAATGTCTCACAAAGGCCCAGGTGTGAAGGTGTGGCACTGTTATTAGGTGCTGGAACCTTTAGGAGGAAGGGCATCTTCAGGTCATTGGGGCTATGCCTTTGAAGGCAATTGTAAAATCCCATCCCTTTGGTTGTAGTTACTTTTGTGTTGCTGGGACAAATCACCCAACCAAAGCAGCTGATGGGAGGAAAGGGTTTAATCACTTTACAGTCTCCAGGGGAAGCTTCATGATGGCAGGGGAAAGATGGTAGAGCAGAGGCTGGACATCACTTCATGCCACAGCAAGTGGAAATCAGCAGCAAGAGAATGCATTGAGCTCTGGCAAGGGGAAGCAGCGCAATAACACCCAACGGCCACCCCAAATAACACACCTTCTCCAACAAGGCTCCCCCTCCCACATTGCCACCAGCTGGGGACCAAGAATTCAAACATCACTTTTGGAAGACGTGTTATTTAAACCATCATACCTTTCCTGACTGTGAAATGAACAGTTTACTCTACCAAACACCCTTTGACATCACCACCTATCACCCTACCAAAAGCCTAGGAGCAACACCCTCCCCCACATGGGGGGGGGCATGGGGAGCCTCTATAGCCATGAGCTAATGCCTACAGTTTCTCTTCTGCATAAGCTAATTATCTCAGGAGGTGATGTAAAGGTGACGAACTCAGCCCCCCTATTAAAATGTTTACACCGTGTGTTATTTAACCTGCAGTGATCTTGCTGAAGACTAATTCTGAATCTAGTACATGTGTCACTATCTGTGTGCTTACTCATTCACCTGAGACTCAGCTGTGCCAAGCTGCATTGAACCAGACACTCCTTGGATGAGGTGTGATGGAAAGTGACAGGCTCACCTTTATATGTCCTTGAAGAGCTCTCCCTTAACCAGGTGAATGTGTTTGCATCATGAAAACCTGTCCCTCCTGGCCCTCCCCACTCCATAGGTCCAAACCTGTCTCTCCAGGTTCTCCCCACTCCACAGGTCTAAACCTGTCTCTCCAGGTTCTCCCCACTCCACAGGTCCAAACCTGTCTCTCCAGGTTCTCCCCACTCCACAGGTCCAAACCTGTCTCTCCAGGTTCTCCCCACTCCACAGGTCCAAACCTGTCTCTCCAGGTTCTCCCCACTCCACAGGTCCAAACCTGTTTCCCCAGATTCTCCCCACTCCACAGGTCCAAACCTGTCTCCCCAGGTTCTCCCCACTCCACAGGTCCAAACCTGTGTGTTGCAGTCAGGTTCGCATTGCTGGTAGAAATCACCCAACCAAGAGCAGATTGTGCGAAAAAGAGATTTATTTTGGCTTACAGGCTTGAGGGGAAGCTCCACGATGACAGGGGAAAACGATGGCATGAGCAGAGGGTGGACATCACCCCCTGGCCCACATAAGGTAGACAACAGCAACAGGAGAACGTGCCAAACACTGGCATGGAGAAACTGGCTATAACACCCATAAGCCCACCCCCAACAATACACTCCCCAGGAGGCTTTAATTTCCAATCGCCATCAGCTGGGGACCTAGCATCCAGAACACCTAAGTTTATGGGGGACACTTGACTCAAACCACCACACTGTGCCTCTGGGTTTTTCCCACTCCACAAGTCTAAACCTCTCTCTCTGGGCCCTCCCCACTCCACAAGTCCAAACTTGTCCCTCTGTCAGGTCCCTGGGTAAGTGGATCTGTCCCTAGGTACAGTGTGTTGCTCAGAGGATGTGTCCCCATGAAATCTTACAGAGTGCTCCTCCCCTTTTACCTCCCATGCCCCCACGATCCCATGATCCCCTCTGCCTTTCAGTGAAGTGGGGGCCACTTTATAAGAAGTGGTTTCCTAGAGATGGAAAGTACCGGTGGGCTCCGGTTCTGATCAGTTGTGCTTCCTTTACCCCTCATCCACTCCCTATGGCATTCACACCTTTGCCCACTCTCCACGGTGACAACAGTTGTCCCAGATTCCCTCCCCCCAGCCTTGGCCTCAAGTCCACTCGTTAAGGCCACAGAGGCCACTGCCCAGATGACCCCAGTGGGGACTGTGTTCTTGCTGTCCTTCGACAAGTCTCTGAAGGTGACAGCCTCACACTTGTCCAGCTGCAGCTCTCAGCACTGCCCCCTCCTCTGATGGGTGTAAATTGGTTCACAAATCCCGCAATTCGTTTAGCTCATGCTCCACTGAGTTTCCTTGGCGATTTTCTGGTTTATTGCCCGTTGCCTGGTTGCTAAGATTCCTTGTAAATTGCCTTGCCCTCTGCTCTGTTCTGCCATTTGTCCAGGCTCAGCGTGGAAGCTGTTGTCCCAGCACTTGCCATGTGCCACTCGTGAATTGCTCCAAAGCAACAGCTCTGCTGCAGGCTGGCCTGCCACCTGAGTGGCAAGGAGGCAGCACGGTGACAAAAACCCAAGGGCACAGAGCTAATTTATGCCACCAGGCAGAACTCATCTTTTTCTCCAGTCTCATTCCAGAGGAGGAATCAATATATCGAGATGGTGGGATCATTAGGTGTTCTTGAAAGGTTTCTTGATGCCATCACCCCTGAGGAACTGCAGATGACTGCAAGACAGACAGATGGTCCTCCACAGGCACTGCGAAGACAGGCAAGGTATGACTAGAAAGAGGTCAAAAGTGCAGGATTGCATCAGACAATCTAGGTTCAAATGTAAGCTCCACCACTTCCTGGCTATGTGACCTTGGCTAAGAGTCTTTTGCTTTCCGTACTTTAATTGCTCTTCTATATTAAAGACTTCTATATAATGGCTGGGCCTAGGGGCAATATTCTTGGAATCCTGGCATTTGGGAGATGGAGACAGGAGAATCCAGAGTTCAAAGCCTATCTCAGTTGAATAGCAAGTTTATGAAATAGGCTGGGCTACATGAGACCTGTCTGAAAACAATATTTTTAAAAAGACATAAAAAGAACACCGGGATTGTTCTGAGATGTAAAGGAGATAATATGTGTAAAGCTGGGTCCCTGTCACATAATATGTGCTCAGTAAATGTCAACCATGAACACCATTATTACCAACAACACTCCTTCCCCCTCCCCAACGCACTCCAACTACTCTGTCTGTATTCCTCTTCAGTTCCTTTTCTTGTCTGCCCCCTGCCTGCCTGCCTGTCTCTCAGATCCCTCTCTGGAGCCCAGTGGCTCTTCAGCACTTTCACTGGGAAGGATGATGCACCATCTTGACAAAAAGAAGGGCCAACCTCTTCAGAACAGAACTATAAATTACACGTCACATTTTATAGATGCCACAGAGGCTCCTAATTATAGGCAAGGCCTTTCTAACCCGTATCTATGGCGCTCCAGGCAAAGACCGCCTGTATATAATATGTCCTAGAGGAAAGCTGAGGTACACCCCCAAAATGGACAACCTTTCAACTCAGCAGCTGTCAGGCTCCCACACAGTTGGCAGCATTCTTACTAAAAACAAACAAACAAACAAACAAACAAAAAACAAAACCCTTCTTCCAGATCCTTCCAAAAGACTGTGGCAGGATCCAGGGTCCTTTACAGGAACTTGTTGGAAAGAAGCTCGAGAAACCCCCAAGCCCCATCCCCAGCCCTGTGAGGGAGGCTCCGAACAGAAGAAGAGCCTGCTCCACAGTGGGGTTCGGACCTTGGAGAGTCACTTCTTGCACAGAAGGGACAGTGGCCTTCTCAGCTCTTCTCCCCTCACCCTGCTCAGTCCTGTCTCCTGGCCAATAGTGGGAAAGCCAGGCCCTCCTAGCCCAGCAGATTTCTCAGCTGGAATCTCTCCTGGCACTTCTCTTCCTGGGGCTACACATTGCAAATCCACACCTCCCCACACAGATGCCCTAGTCTGCTCTCCAGCTCTTCTCTGTCTGCACTCAGAACATGCAACTAGGCTTGAAAGGACTTGACCAAATCAGGCACTCATTCCCCAGAATGTGACCCTGCAGTGTTCCCTGCATACCTACAGCTGAGCCGGCTGTTCAGTGATGCTGACAACTGCAACCTCTCCAGAGGCTAAGATCTGGCTCCCCTGAGCTACATGTACTATGGCTCTCAAAGTAAATCTTCACATTGTTCCCTGGGCCTTTGATTCACTCCCTCCATTTCTTCTGCCACGCAAGAACGGGCATAAAGGGAGTAGGTCTATCACTGCCACTCCCGGAGAAGGGAGAACCCTCCTGGGGCCCTGTGACAGTTATTTCTGTTTCACCAGCATCTGCCCTGCTGTGTGCACAGTGAGCGCTCGGAAGTAGCTGCATCTGCACCTGAGTTGCTGTGTCCTAAGCTCAAGTTTATGATACATGTGAAAGCTCTTTACACATTGTCAAGTACTGTGCAGATACAGATTGTCCTTAACACTGCCATTATTGCTAAGTGGATTGAAGACAAGAGCCAATGTTTTTTTTTTTTTTTTTTGTACTGTCATTGGAACTAGCACGATGTCTTTTACCCAAAGAGTCTAAGTGTTAGCTATACGAAATTAGAGGTGCCTTCCCAAGAACTTGGAGGCTCTGAAAAGGGTGTGGCAGGAAGAGCACCTGGAACAAATAGAGCTAAAGAGGAACCCCCAAAACATGGATGCTTGGGCTGGAGGGATGGCTTAGCTGTCAAGGTGCCTGCCTGCAAAGCCAAAGGACCCAGGTTTGATTCTCCAGGACCCATGTAAGCCAGATGCACAAGGTGGTGTATACATTTGGAGTTCATTCGCAGTGGCTGGATGCCCTGGCATGCCCGTTCTCTCTCTCTCTCTCTCTCTCTCTCTCTCATAAATAAATAATAAGATGGAGGTTGTGCTGCACCAGAATACACAGCTTCCTGTGATCTCTACCCTGTATCAATTCACTATCACAGTATAACTAATTCTCCCTTAGCTAAGCAGCTTAAAGGTAACCAACAACCCTCATCTCTTGTGACACTGGTTCCTCAGGCAGGTCTAAGGCAGGCTTGGCCAAGCTGGCCAGGGATCACTCAAACCCTAGGGCAGCTTGAGCCTCTCAAGCAAGTGTGGCACCTGCTGGCTGTTGGAGGGGTGACTGGGCTGTGTGTCTGTCACCATCATTAAGCCAGCTCACGCTTATTCCCTTGGTGGCTTTGGAGAGTGCCAAGAGAAAAAAAAAAAAAAAAAGGTTTGCAGAGGACTTTTGCCTTGGCTCAGAACAGATCCTTTTCCACCTCTACTGCATTCCATTAGCCAAAGAAAGTCACAAGTGCAGCCTAGATTTTAGGGAAAGAGAGGGTGACCATCTCACCCCACCTCTTCAAGCAAGGAACTGAAAAATCACCCCTGGAAGACGTGGAGGATCTGGGGAGAAACACAGAAATGATATCATTTTAATCATCAGTATACCCTTCTTTCCATCCACGCTTCCACTCAATGTGTCCTGGCTGGGCTACAGGATTAGGCCGTGCTGGATGTCGGAGATACAGCTGGAGAATACAGGGAACCCGAGCACAGTAACAGGTCTGGAGGAGAGCTGATGGTAGCCACATAGTTCCCTGTATGGGTATCAGAGCTTGTCTGTGGCCCTGCGAGCAGATCCCTGTGTGGGTTCTTATAGTAGCTTATTTGTTTTTGTCACCCGGTACCCAGAATTATTGCTGTTGCCATTTCTGCTGCCTCTGTCACTGCTGCCACCACCACCAGAATCCTGACCAATGTACAAATCCCATTGGTCAATGTGCACAGTACCACTCCACCTGTCATTCCCACTCTGACAAGAACATGACAGCCTGGTAGACCCCTTGAGAATTTGCGAAGACCATCAGCTTTAATCGACTTCAGAAGTGTTCCAGGGTGACCTGGGACAAGATTGGGATTCCTGAGCCAGGCCCAGCCCAGGATAGAGAGCCCCGTGTGCGGCTCCTGGCAGACATGTTATAGCTCAGTTTTATGGGCTCTTAAATCTCAACATTTTCTAAAATGAGGGAGCCTGGCAGGAAGATTAAGCACTGCCGGGCCCTGTAGATCATCCACAGCAGCCGGCCTGGGGGTAGATTTGTTTTAGGCCTTGACATGATCTCTGTGTCAAAGACCTCTGGAAATGAACAGCACTCAAGAGCTTAAGTTCCATGCCAAGTTCTGCCACTATGTGGCTGTGTGATCCTGAGCAGTTAACCCAACATCTCTGTGCCGCCGTCTCTTCATTTATAGATGGGATTGTAAGCATGCCAAAGAGAATGAATGCTTCAGGGAGTTCAAGAGCCCTAATATAGGATTCAGTGATTCCCCAGGGCTCCTAATGGCTTCTAGCTCCAGGAAGCACACCTCTCTCCACCATCCCCCTCATAACCCTCATTCTACAGGAGCTCCAGAACTGATGTTGCTATAGGAACCTTTGGTTTGTAAACCAGCCAGATTCTGAAGGAGATGTTCAGAGAACCCAGGCTGGGAATGCTCTATAACCCCCGGGGATGCGCTGGGCCAGGGCGATGGCTAAGCCTTGGTGCTATCATGCTCTGACTCTCTGAGTGATTCTAGACCAGTGACCTGTCTTCCCTGAGCCTTTAAAAACATCACCATGCTCCTAAGGACTTCAGAGGAATAAATGACACATTGTATATGAAAATCCTTTAGAGATGCTAAATCTCCATGAAGCAGTCATTCATCTGACGATGAGCGTGGCGCCCAAACATTCTGCAGGGCCCTGGGGTAAAGGGAGAGTGAGGAGCCGCCACAGCTCCCCAGATGCTGATGGTTGCCTAGAGAGCTCCTGATGAGGGCCAAGGCTTCAGGGAGCCCAGAGGAGGGAGGCAAGGCTGCCACATGTCAGGGATCTCCACAGAGGAAGTCCTAAAGTTTAAAGCCTCACAGACTCCAAGGAGCCAGCCAGGCAGAAGGGGAAAGGTGAGGAGATGGCATGGCTGTTGTTGGGCCACTGCAAGCTTCCACTGTGTCAGCAGTAGGAAGGTCAGGATGGAGGACAAGGCAGGTGGCAAGAGCCCACCTGCTCCCTGGGAGAGAGCAAAACAGGTCTCACAGGGCAGCCTTTCTCCAGGAGCCCCATGCCCTGGGTCCTGCACCCAGTAAGCCCTCCTGCTATACACTCAGAGGGAAGGTGAGTGGCCTGGTTTGTTTCACAGATGAGGTGACTTTGCTACATCTGGGACCTCCCAGGGAGCCAGGAGCAGAGCTGCTGCTCTTGCCTGGATGCCTTCCTCCCTTTCTGGAGCTGCATGAAGTACACATTCTCCACCCATCCGGAAACCCACAAAAGGGTCTCTTTGTCCTTGCCCACCTGCACCTAAGCACTCACTTCCTGCTGCCTTTCCCTTCTGGAGCCGCCACCACCTCCTCCCTAGAGCCCTGCCAGTAAGTCTTATCCCCGGGAGTACCTTCCCAGTCCTCTTCATTAGGCTCTTAATCGGGGAAATTAAAACGAGGCGCTTGAAAGTCTTCAGGACAGCCAATAATATTTACAATCGTGCCGTTTTATAAGATCAAATATTAATAACAGGGTTGACTCCATCGTATTGCCCATGTCTGCGTTTCTGGGGTGGGGTGGCACCAGCTGCATTATGAATGGGCCTAGTCATTACAGTGCTTCCAAAACTATCTGCTCCTGGTAGCTTCTCTTGGGAAGTGGGGGGCAGTGTAGAATTTGATGCCCAGGGCTGAGTGAGCCAGGGTTTTTTCTCATCCAGTGACTCAAGGACATCCTCCCGTGCCCTACTCCCCTCAACTGAGTTCGAGGCCCCATTGTCCTGATCCTGGGTTTCCTACCACAGCCCAGATCACCTGATATGGTACATTCCACCCTTTATGGGATTTTCCTCCAAAGCACTCATGCCTTAAAGGGCAAGACAGCACCTGTCTTCTGAACAGCTGTTTCTGCAGGTCCTGCCCAGCAGGGAGTCTGAGGGAAGGCAGGGGCTGAACAAGTTATTGCTGAGTGGGGCAGCATGACCCCAGACTGTCTTGTTCTTAAGAGCCAGTTGTGGAGCCATCAAAGAGATTCTGCTAAGTCTCTCTCTCTCTCTCTTTCTCTCCCCTTCTCTCCTTCCTCCTTCCCTCTCTTTCTGGCAGTATGTTCTATTTTATAAAGAAACATTTCATTGTACCTGATTTGAAGTCCCCCTTTCCATGGCTAAAGTGCTTCTCTTTCTTGCTTGCTTTTCTTTGCCATCTTCTATCTAATTCTCTTCTTACAATATTATATTTATATTAAGAAGAGTTCAAGGGCTGGGGAGCTGGTTCAGCAGTTAAAGGTGCTTGCTTAAAAGCCTCCTAGCCTGGGTTCAACTCTCTAGCACCCACATAAAGCCAGACACAAAGTGGCACATGCTCTGCGATACCAATGTGACTATGGCAATGGGAGGTGGAGCCAGGAGAAGGCTGAGGCTTGAGCACCTGCTGGACAGGTGCACAGAAGTGAAGCAGCAAATATAAAAGAATAACAAGAACATCTCTGTTTCAAGCAGAGTGGAGAGAAAGGACAAACACTCTGAAGTTGTCCTTAGACCTCCACACGTGCACCAAGGTGGGCACATGCCCACACATGCATATAACACACACACACACACACACACACACACATTTCCCCATGCCCCCTCTCTAAACAAAAAGAATTCAGTGGGCGATGTCAAGGTCACCCTTGGTTATATTCAAGTTAAGGACATCTTGAGCTACCTGAGACTGGTTCAAAAAAATTCTATTATGAACTTAATTTTCTGGACAATGGGAAACTCAGAAGCCATAGATTGTTACAAGAAAATTTTCGTTGCCAGGGATGGGATACCTTCCAGTGGGTTGTTGGCAAGGGAGGTCACTGATACCACCAAAACATTATAGGCCATTGCCGAGGCTCTTGGTTTCCTACCAGGAATAGATGGTAAGACCCTATTGCTGAAGACTCCACATACTTGGGCTGCAAAGTCACTGAGAAATCCTGCTAGAGCTGAGCTGAAAACCTCCTCCATGTAGATCAGCTGACAGAAAGCTGGAAGAAGCAATTCTGCATGCAGTTCAAGGGGAGAGAAAGAAATCACCAGTGGAGACACTCAACAGTGGACACTGCAAGCCTTATATTTGGCCAGCCAGGCCAAATGAGCCAATGCATGCAATAGTGGCATGTCTGTTATGGGGGAAACAAACAAGTCTCTAATTGGACTGGAGGCCCACTCCATGGGAATACATCCCTGATACTGAAAACCTACAGTGGAGTAGTCATGAGCCCTAGGCTGTAATGTCTGCTGGTATGTAACTACTCCCTAGTAAGTACTTCTCTTAATGTTCATACCCATATATTAATGCTACTCTCACTTTTGGTAGAGAACCTTCTCTTTTCAGATGGCAGTGACCTTGGGATGACTCAAAAGGCACCATGGTGCTGAGAAGAAATGATATAGGAGTACTCAGCACTGAAATATCGCTGTCACACCTTCTAAGGCTCAGGGTCCATTGTGGTAGAGGTGGCAGAAAGAATGTAAGAGCCAAAGGAAGGATAGAACTCCTTACAACGTGCTCCTTCAGACACAAAATGGCCTGGATATCCATGACCTCATAGTGCCTGACACTACTTACACAAGACCATCATAATAGAAGGAAAAAATGATGACATCAAAATAAAAGACTGACTGATTGAGAGGGGGAAGGGTATGATGGAGAATGGAGTTTCAAAGGGGAAAGTGGGGGAGGGAGGGAATTACCATGGGTTATTGTTTACAATTATGGAAGTTGTTATTTAAAAAATTCTATTGATTATTACTGTATAGTGATACTCAACTTCTCTTCATATCCCTGAATGCCTTCTAGTGATCTCCAGCAAACTTCTTTAACCTGGCCCAAGTCAGGGATGTCCAGTGGCCTGAAGCATGACACTCTCCTGCTGTGGCCAGCCCATTGCTGAGCTAAGAGGCAGAGCAGGATTAGCTGGCAGAAAGACATTATTCAGGCTTCTTGCCCTTCTCAGAATGTAAATGGTTGTGGCCTCGAGATCTTCTGGGTTTCAAGTGATCAGCCAGCAGGATGTAATTCAGGTCAGAAAGACAGTGTGGCCCTGGCCAGGGGTAGTGTCTTCTCATGTCAGCTGAGGACAGGTGAACCATGTGAACCCTGAGGCCAATATATGTGATGTGTTGTTCACAACACAGCATCAGCTTGTGTGGACAAGCTGGGATAGACAAATCAGAGGGTGGCTATGACGTAAAGAGTCTCTGTCTGGCTTGTGATGTAATGAGGCTGATATTTTCGTTTTCCTCTGACACCCAAAAAGGGCCTCAGGAATGCCTCATGTCAACTCTGTTAGATGTGAAGTATAACCAAATAGGTTTTGATAAACTCAAATAACCTACACTTATCAGATTGTCTATACACGTGCAATTTGCCTCCTTCCAGAATACTGATGAATAGGTGACAAATGGCTTCTTTCAAACATCCTGCTTGCCTCTGTTCGATGATTTTACCCTTCATTATAGATCAGTGGTTCTCAGACTTGTTCATGTGGCTGAGCACCTGGAAGTTATGGGGCTTTTTGCGGAACACCATGAAATACTGATACATTTAACTCCATCATATGAGCCAGGAATAATTTTACTACCAGAAAATATGACTATATTAATGTGTGCAACATGACCACAAACACACGTGCCCTAGGAAAGAAGAGAAGAGAAGAACTGCCGGCTAAGGTGGGCATGACATTCCTTGGCTGCTTGTTCATTCATGCTGTTACCCCCCACCCCAAGACCACCCTATATCAAACATTAGGGAGAAAGTACAGATCAGGGTGAGCAGCTAGGGGCAGCAACCCAGTCCTTGGATGTTCAGAAAGCCCTTTCCAGCTCTAGGTCAGAGTGCCCCATGGTCCTGAGAAACTTGCCCTGAGCATGGCCCTGAAGCCCTACAGCTGGTGGGATGTCGGGTGGAAGGACCAGGGTCCAGTGTGGCCTGGCCGCTGCTTGGATGATGTCCCTGTGTCCTGCATTCTCATGCCTCTTTAAGTCACCTGGATAAGTGACCTTCCTTATGACCTTGACGAGCCAGAAGGCATAATAAAAAAGATGGAGAAGCAGGAAAGGGGAGAGCCACTCAGGCCAGGGCTCACTTGGTCATCCAGGAAGAGCCCATCTCTGGCTTACACTCATGGCTACCCAAGGCTGGGTCCAAGAGGCTCTGGAATGTTTTCACCTCTCTCCCCATAGCAGCTCACCCAGGTCCGTGCGGCTGCCAAAGGTCATGCTTACCGAGGAGCCGCTGTCTTCAAGGGTTCAGCTCACCACCCGAGGTTCTTACCACTAAGCCCTGCACCTGCTGCACGCAGTTTCTAGGATGCTCTGACAAATCACCATACACTTTGGAGCTTAAAGCAACAGAAATTTGGGCTGGAGAGATAGCCCAGTGGTTAAGTTTACTTGCTGTGCAAGCATGAGGGCTTGAGAGGGCCTGAAGATCACCTGAGTTCAAATCTCCAGGTCACGCGTTAAATAGCTGGACATGGCCATACACACTGGCAACCCCATTCCCATGAGTGAGCGAAGACCCAGGAATCACCAGAGCTCACAGGAAAAGATTGCAAGCTTCAGGATCAGTAAGAGACTCTGGCTCATACAATTACAGGCAGAAGAGCAGTAGAATGGGACACCAGAAATTCTGCTCTGGTCACGAGCACAGAAGGTACTGTAGAGCACATCCAAGTTCACAACACACACACACACACAGAGAGAGACAAAGGAAATTTATTCTCTCACAGTTCTGGTGGCCAGAAATCCAAAAATCACAGACATTCAAGTTGCCACGGGCACACATACATCTTCCTCTAGCTTTGAACTATGAATCCTGCTTCTTCTTTGAATGGTCGCCTTCTCTCCTATCTCTTGTAAGGCTTTAGAGCCCGCCCAGATAATCCAGGGCTGGGGACCCTTAATCTGCTCACACCTGTTTTCCAAGTAAGATCTCATTCACAGGTCCCAGGGGCTAAGGTGTGGGCAGATCTCTTGGAGGGACACCATTCAACCCATCATCTCCACCAAGACAAGATCACCTGGACCATCCCTTTCCTCCCTCCAGGTCTTCCCCATGACCTTGTCTCAGTATCACCATGAAGTCAAGATCATGTCTGGGCTCTTGGTAGTGCCTCTGGGATGGTCCCACCAGCCAACAGCCATGAGTCACCTGGAGCTTCAATTCCATCTCATCCTAAATCCAACACACCACACCTCCTAGGAGAGTTTTCCACACACACTGTGATTGCCCAAAATTGAAAGGTAGCCTCTGGACATGACCTTCTGTACAAAGTTGACAATACTAAGGTCAAAATTCAAAGGGTTTATTTTCTTCAACTAGGATCAGAGAGTAAGATGACCACAGGTTTGATCAAAGCTGAGAATTTAAACTACTGGAAAAATATTGTCCCCAAGATCATGAATAAAGTGGGTGGTATTTGGGTAAGCAGTTACTGTGAACATATATCTGGCCAGAAGCAATGTATTTGGAGTTCAATTGGGTTTGCATTTCCACAGGGTAGAGTCCATCGTGGTGTGGAAGACACGGCAGGCCAGAGTGGAAGCGGAGCTGGTCACATTGCCTCAGCAATAAAGAAGCAGACAACAAAGGGACGTGGGGCCAGGGCACCCAACCTTAAGGCCTACCCCTCAGGGACACACTTCTTCCAGTGAGACCACCTCCTAAACTGTTCCGTAACAGTTCCAAACAGTGCCACCAGCTGGGGATCAAGACTTTAAACACAGGCTGCAGAAATAGCTTAGCAGTTAGGGCACATGCCTGTGAAGCCTAAGGACTCAAGTTTGATATCTCTCCAGATCCTGGGTAAGCCAGACACATAAAAGGTGAGGCAAGCGCAAGGTCACACATTCCCACTAGGTGGTGAAAATGTCTGGAGTTTGGTTGCAGTGGCTAAAGTCCTGGCACATCAATTCATTCTCTCTCTCTCTCTCTGTCTGTCTCTCTCAAAATAAAAATAAAAATGAGCCTGTAGGAGATCATTTATATTCAAACCACAATCGTGGAACAGTGTTCTGTCTCTTGGGAGAGTCTTTCAAGTGATGACCCCTCCCAATCTATACGACTAACCAAAGTGTTCCCTAAAGTAACCGTATTGTGCCGGGGAGTGAGAGACCCCAACATCCTCCACTAATCACTTTCTGCTTTATTCCTTCCAAAACACTTGTCACCGACCAGGGACAATTGTTTCATGTGCAGCTTGTCACCATGCTGTTAAACTCCTTGCTCTTAGATATTCTTTTGCACCATTGGGATTTTCCATCTCATTGCCTCTCATGGGCAATGCAGAATTGTAAAGCAGCCTCTGCTCCTCCTTCCCACCCCGGCAGTTTTTCCTCTCTTTGCAAAAGGTGAAACCAACCAGGTGCAAAGCAGCCAGAGCCCCTGTCCTGGACCCAATTCCCCAAGGAGCCAGAGCAGAGGGAGTGTTTGCAGCTGTAACCCCCCTCTCCAGAATGATAAGCAAAATTGACCTCAAGACATTTCACAGAGCAAGGAGGCAGGAATTCTGATCTCATTGCCTCGGGTAACTCAGCATCACTTCCTGGCCCAAGTCATTAGGAAATCATCTGCTTCCTTTAATGTCTGCGTCTCACTCCCAAGGACAGAGATAATAATAGCACTAATAGCCAGCATTTGTTCAGCTCTTACTATGTGTGCACACTATCCTAAGTATTTGACGTATGTAACCTCATTATAGCTAAGGGAGTTGTGCTGCCTCCAGCTTCACTTGGGAGAGAAAGATAGCAATGCTCAGAGAGGTTTAGTCACTGGCTCAGGATGGAGATGGGTCTCAAATTCAGCTGAACAAGCTCTGCAGCCTCTGTTCTTAACCCCTGCACCAAGCGCAGTGCCCGACATCTTTCAGGGATGTAGGAAAATGCTCTGGAAGAAACCAGTAGGTAAATGAATGCCTCATGCCTGCTACCATGGGCTCAGCTAGTGTGAACGTCCCCGGCTCCATCTGCTCTTCCAGGCACATCTTCATAGTCTGGCTCTTCCAATCACACCAAGCTTGGGTCCCGACTTCCCCGTAAGGCCCTGGTCTGGCACCTTGTGCACTGCTACAGAGTATCAGGAAGGAGCGTGAGGTTCTACAGAAAGGAGAAGGGTGTGGATTCTGAACTAGGAAAGTTCCAAGGGGAAAGAGAAGCACAAGACCCTGCAGAGACTGCTGCGGGTAGGCCTTCTCAGGGATCAGGCAGATTCACCCCTTGTTGTTTGAATGTGAAGTGCCCCCATCCTCTCATGTGTGTGAACACTTGGTCTCCAGCTGGTAGCAGATGTGAGAAGGATGTGGAGCCTTTAGGAGGTGGAGTTCTGATGGAAGAAGTCGGGTTGCTGTGCGCAGGTCTCGAACTTTAATTGCCTGGCTCCACTTCCTGTCTGCTGTGCTTCCTGAATGCATACACAATGTCTACAATGGGACCAGCTCTCTCTCCCTTCCCTCCCTCTCTTGCTCTCTCTCTCTTTCTCCCTCTCTCCTGTTTTTATACCTTACCTCACCATGAGGGAATGTATTCCTCCAAACTGTGAGCCAAGATAAATTCTTTGTCCCTTAAGTTGCATATTGTCAAATATTTGGTCAGAGGATTAAAAAACAAACTAATACTCCCTTCTGCTTACCCCTTGCACTTGGTGTTGGGCCGTGGAGGACAGACCCGAGGCAGATGTAAGCCTGAGGCTTTTAATGACATGAGTATGGAAGGTCCACCTCTTGTTCTACAAGCCTGGACTAGAAACTGTGCCACGTTTCCCTCCTGGGCCCTTCCAGATCTGAAACACAGCGTGCTGTATGTTGGCCAGCCGTCCTGGATTTGGATCTTGACTCTGAAGCTACCTTAGCATATGACTTTGCACAACTTTTCTCTGTGCCTCGGTTTCCTCAGCTATGAAATGAAGTGTTTGGTTGTCCCTCCCTCATAACTGTTAAGATGATGAAGTGAGATGTGAGATGAAGGTTTGATAAACATCCCCACCACTACTCAGTGTCACAGAAGTTGGGCTTTCACCACGATTCTGCCACATCCCATCCCCCTTGCTTGGCATAGGGAAAGGAGAACAACAGGAAATCCACTTCTTCTCCAGGCTTCTCTCTGGGAACATGATAGAAAAGACCCCAGGAAAGAAACCATAGCCCCCTTCCAGTGGCGCGCATGTCCTCTCTGGCAGGGGGTGAAGAAGCCAAGGTCTAGAGTTTTGCAGAAAAACAAACGTGGATGGAAATCCCAGCTTCATTCAGGAACCCCGGGCAAGCTGCTTAGCCTTTCTGGGTCTCAGCTGCCTGTCTGTAACATGAGCAGAATCCTAGTCACATTCCTTGTAGGACTGTTGGAAAATTAAATGAGACAATGCATGAGACTCAGGTGAAATAGACTTGCAAACAGTGACCCGCTTGGTAAAGTTTGGCACCATCCTTCCCATTGGTATAGCACTTAACATTTTTTTTTTCAAGGTAGGGTCTCACTCTAGCCCAGGCTGACCTGGAATTCACTATGTAGTCTCACGGTGGCCTCGAAATCCTCCTACCTCTGCCTCCCAAGGCATGTACCACCATGCCCAGCAGCACTTAACAATTTAAACCTTCTTAAAGTAAGCTTTTCAGTTACTCTTGGTAACCTAGTAAGGCAGTGCTGGGGCGGGGGGGGGGGGAGCTCTAAACTCACCAAGTCATTACAAGGTAGCAATTTCCCCAAGAAGAGCCCAAGGCTCAGGAAGCTTACATGCAGGCCTGAGGCAGGGTCAGGTCCTGAGGACACCAGAGAGCATCCCCTTCATCAAGCTGCCAGGCTATTTCCCAACCAAGAAAAAATGTCACCACACCCATGAAGGCACTCATTTTACCACAGTCCTGGCAAGTTAAGTCACTTCCTCACACTGGCTCTGCTGGATAAACAGCCCTGGCTACGTGTCACCTCTGAGAAGAAGCCATGACCACGAGGTCCAGTTTTGGATGCTGTGAGCGGTAAACAGTTGCCGGCCCCTGTTGCCCCTGCAAATGAATGCCTGGAGTTTGGCTGGTGGCGGGGTGACCTCAGCATAGAGGAAAGCAGAGCCCTGTTACCAAGTCCCCACGCTGGAGGTGAAGGGCCCCTCCTCCCTTGTTTTCCACTGTGTTCTCCTGATTAAAATTCAGGCTGCATCAACCTCCTGCTGCAAAGTGCTCCCTGCGTGTGTTAGGAAAGCCACGACCGCACTCACGTGCCTGAACATTTGTTTGCTGACCCGAGGGATCTCTCTAGCTCAAAGGCTGAGAGGCCTGAGTAATCCTCCAATTTGGAAAGACACTGTTCTAAGAAAGTAGCCAAGCTAAGTCCTAGCAGTAGCAAACATGTTTCCTATCCAAGAGAGCAAAGAGAAGCATCTGCAGCCCCCCACCAGCAGACCCCCAAGGTTTTCTACAGGAAAAGGATATGTTCATTCACCTGCCAGGCCCACCACTGAGCTGCCCACAATCCAAAAGGGCTCCAAGGACCATCCCAAGGATGTTAACAACCGTCCCACTGGGGTCATGAAGGCACTGGGGATGGGGGAGGGCATTGCCAAATAAGTTCGGGAAACTGTGAACTGAAGAGTGAAGTCAGTGGCTTTCCTCCTCAAAGTCTTTTAAAATATTAGTGTTGGGATGAGGAGATGGCTTAGGGGTTAAAGTGCTCGTGGTCCAAGCATGAAGAGCTGAGTTCAGTCCCCGGAGCACATGTAAAAGCTGGGCAGGGACAGGAGGATCTCTAGGACTTGCTGGCTTGCTGCCCACACACATGCTCTGTAACACACACACACACACACACACACACACACACACACACTGCTAGAGTGTGGATGAGCTAAAAAGGTTTCAAAAGTAGTACCTCCCAGATTGGCTTGACAACTCCAGCAGAGGACACTCCTTCTCCCACCACAGTGGAAAGATGTTATCCAGGGTAACATCACCCCAGAAGTGTCCTAGTCCCCATCCAGAGACTTCCACAAAGGCAGGGACCACCTTACTCATCTTTGTTCCCCGAGTTACCTGGCTCCAAGCAAGCAGAAATGCAAGTTTATTATTATCAACTGCATGCTCAACTTTTCCCATAGGTGTTTATCAACAGCTTTCCAAGTTCTTTATTCTTGGTATTCTAGAAGGGGATTTGGGGGAGGGGAGATTGCATGCCAGGCTGTACCTGTTGAGGTCAAAGGGTGCCCTCGGGGTGCTTATCTTCTCTTTCCATTGAAACAGTGTCTCCCTTGTTGCTTTTTTGCCACAGTGGGTTCACCAGTCTGGCTGGCCTTATGAGTACTGGGAATGACAGACATACGTGCCACTTTGTTACAGCTTCGTGTGGGCGTTGGGGAATTGAACTCAGCCCGGTAAGATTGCAAGCAAGCGTTTTAACCACTGAGCCATCTCCCCAGCCCTAAAGTATCCCTCATTTCTTGAAATAGATTTTACTTTCAGTTTAATTAAATGCAGCTTACATGGCTGCCCTGGGTGTTGCTGACTGCTGAAAACTGCCCCCCGGGAGACCCATGCTCAAAGGCAAGGACAAAACTACAAGGCGCGCACACTCAAGACCACGGCCCTGCCCTCGCTGGTGTGACTCCTCGGCAGTCGGGAGACTGTCTGCTGGTCAGGAATATGAGCTTTGTTATCTCCTAGGCTGAGGCTGAGGAGTGAGACGGTGAACAGAAGTATGTCAGACACATAGTAGGTGCTTACTCAGCACTAATTCCTTTTCTTGTTGCACTTCCAAAAACTTGAGCAAGGCACAAGTTTGTACTAAAAGGTTGGGGAAGGACCCTTGGGGAGGGGTAAATGTGAACCATTAATTGTCGTCACAGATGCCAAGAAGATTCGTGAGCGTTGGCTCCAATAGCTGCAGTTACATATCCTTTTAGAAAGCATGCATCCTTTGGGAACCGCGTTTCTGACAGAGCTACCCCAGCATACAGAATGGAGCTCATCCTCAGAGGTGACTGACATGAGTCAAAACCACAGGGTGCCTCTAACTGAGCCTGAGGCTTCAACAAATCACTCATAATCCTCATCACCAAACTCTGCTTCTCGTCGGAGGACTCAGCTGAGGTCGCAGCCCACAGCTTTGGTCAACAGAGAAGGGTGGGTGCTGGAGGAACAAGGCGCGGGCTCCGTATGCCAGCCAAGAGTCCCCGGTGTGCCACCCGGTAGATGTGGGATGTGGAACAAGCTCTCATCTTTAAGTCTCAGTTACCTTGTCTATGAAACTGTCATCATGATGCCTACCTCCCAGGAAGGTCAGAAATACCAAGTGAGCTAGAGCAAGGTGGAAGAGCTTTAGAAATGCCATAGCATCCTGCCATTCAAAGGGAGCTGCTAATGTTACTTCTTGGCAGAAGCTCAGGGACCCCAGTGAGAGGGGCTCATACCTCTGTGATGGGACCTGCAGCGTGGCAGTTGTCGGGAGAAGGGGGAGACAGACAGAACAACATGGTCTCAGGAGTTACCTCTGCCACTGCTACAGCGGCACTGAGTCTGGGAGCACAGCTGACACAGGGTCTTGGGAGGGGCCTGGGGGTGCCTGTGGCTTGACCCTGGCCCAGGTCTGCAGTTTTTTAGTTTTTTTTAATAATATTTTATTTTTATTTATTTATTTGAGAGTGACAGACAGAGAGAAAGAGGGAGAGGGAGAGAGAGAATAGGTGCACCAGGGCCTCCAGCCACTGCAAACGAACTCCAGACGCATACGCCCCCTTGTGCATCTGGCTAACGTGGGTCCTGGGGAATCGAGCCTCGATCCGGGGTCCTAAGGCTTCACAGGCAAGCGCTTAATGGCTAAGCCATCTCTCCAGCCCCCATATCTGCAGTTTTTATCCATGGTTTAGATCTCAGAAAGCTCTCGTTCCAATTTGCCTTGATTGCACTTGTCCTCGTCTATCTAGATATAGAACCCCATCTTGCTCATGGAAGCGCCCCAATATGAATGGTAACTCAATGGTCCCCCGACTTAAGACATTGCCTGAGGCCACTGCAATGAAATAAAACTGTCTTCCAAAACAGCTCCTATGGGGAAAGTAGCAATTGTTACATCTGGAGCATTCCTGGGAACCTTCAGTACAACTTGCTGGTCTTGAGGTTGAACCAGCTAAATCTTGGGGAGCTACCACCTCTCCCTCCCAAGTTCACCAGCCAGTGAGCTCTGGAAACTATCTCCTGGGTCCTAGGCTGACATTCCCCCCCACCCCGTCCTACCCATGGAGAGACACAAATGTGAGCAAGAGCTGACAGGAGACTCAATGACTATGTGGAAATGAAGATGCGCCAGGGAGTTGTCACGAAAGGGAAAGAGAAAAGATGGAACCATTTAGACTCTCCAGTCAGTACTGGCTGGTTGCAGTGTACCCTGACAGTGGTGTTGCTAATCCTGGTGGAGTGACTTTGGTATCTTCATTTTATCACCCAGAAAATGAGTCAAAGAAACTAAGTCACACAACCCAGAAATGGCAAGGCTGCAGGCTGGAGAGATGGCTCAGGGGTTAAGGTGCTTGCCTGTGCAATGCCTAAGCACCCCATTCGATTCCCCAGTACCCAGATGCACAAGGTGGCACATGCATCTGGAATTTATTTCCGGTGGCTGGAGGCCCTGGTGCGACCATTCTCCCCTCTCTCTCAAATAAATAAGTAATAAAAAAAAAAAAACAGAAGAAAGAAATGGTAAGGCTGGAATTTAAGCCCAAGTCTCCCTCCAAGCTCAGGGTTCTTTTGAGTACCACACACTGCCCTTCCCTTGACCTGCTGCCACATACTAGGGTCTAGGCTTGGGGTCCTTAGTGTGCATCTCCAGAGGAATCTCCACTGGAATATTCTGATAGAAGTTTCTCAAAGACAGGGATTGTCTGACAAGGAGACAGTGGAGGGTTTGGGAATCAGGAGAGAAGTCTCCACCTCCCCCAGCAGGCCTGCCCTGTGTCCCGAGCCTGGAGGGTATGCAGCAGTGGCCCGTTTCATCCTTGTGCACATTATTACAAACTCCTGCCTTTGAGCACCAGAGCCTCGCCGAGGTTATGACCCCAGATTCCCTGCTATGCTGAGGGATTCTGAGCTCGGACTTGTTCTTCCAACCCAGGGACACCCCAGTTCCCCTGAGCAGCAACCTTCATAGCCAGCTCTACCTGGGAGCATCTACCATGTACAAGACACACCAGGCTTGGAGTTGGGTAAGACCCAGCCCCTGGCCCTTGGGAGCCCTGTTCTAATTCATTCTCCAGAGGCTAAGGGTGGTAGACAGGAGAAGAAAGATGCCCAGGAAACACTCCTGGAGGAAGAAAAGTTGATGATTCCCCCAAACCATTCTTTCAAATGATTCTTTTGGTTATGTGCATATCTGTGATCTATCTCCGTGAACATTCAGGGGATTTTGTTTCATATAAACTCTTTCCTGAAACCTCCACCGTTTTACAACAGTGACAATAATGGGGCTGAGGGGCGAACACACAGTTCCTGTGGCCAAATGCAGTCCACTGCCCTTCCTTGGATGGCTCCATATACCGAATGAGAAGCCCCAGCAAGTCTGATGAGCATCACACAGACGCTGAGTTATTACAGGGATCACACAGCCATAGGCCGGGGTGCCTATAGAATGATAAACATCCCAGAACAAAATGTCAGTGCTAGTGTACCATGGCCCCTGCTCAGGGACTATCCATCGAATGGGCAGTGGAGCTCACACCGATTTCCCCATTTAAAAAATTATCTGCCGTGTTACTCTCATGAGGGGGAAAGAGGAACAGGTCTGCAGTCATGAAGGGTACTGAGCAGAGACTGGCATTTCAGGAAAGGAACTTATGCAGCAGAGACGGGAAACTGGAGTCCAGAGGGTGAAATGGAGCATGAGGAAGGCGAGCAGAAGGTTAAATGGAGTTTGAGGAAGGAAATTGGGAGGAAAGAGACAGAAAGCACTGGAGCGTAGAGGTCCCATCATTTCACGTCTCTGATTCCAGGCAGCCAAAAGCAAACTGAGAAGGGGTTTCCTTGGAAGGCTACTTCCTTGGTGGAAAGAGTCCCAAGGTGGCCTGCTGGTTGGTCCTTGAGAAAGGAGCTCTCTGGCTCAGGAGGAAGTCAAGCCTCTCACTGCCTTTCACTCAGAAACAAGGGCCCAGTCCACCCAGCCAGGGCCATGGCCAAACCTACTTCCCTAGGCTATGTGTATGGGCCAGAGGCCCTGGGAAGGTTCCCCGGCAGAGGCTGGTTCAGGGCGGCCATAAGAGGGCAGGAGAGGTCTGGTAATGGGCCAGCCTTGCCAGCATGAGAGCTCCAGCTGAGGTTTTGAAAAGTCCTGGGAGCCTGCGCTGGACTAGGGACAAGTGAGAGGAGGTGAGAAGGAGGGAGAGGAGGAGCAAGACCGCCCCTGCCCCGGTGGACAAATGCCATGATAATTGAACTATGAGTGAGACTCCCAAGCGCACCTCTTCCTGGCTCTGGGAGGCTGAGTTCCCTGAGCTCTCTCTCCATACCTAATACCCTCCTGGGAAAACTGGAGTTGATGCTCAAACAAATGAAGGTGAGGAGCCACCCTGCACTAGCCCCAAAGCACTGGTGACCCCTGCCCTTAGCATGTGCATCGACTGAGGCGCTGGTGACGCCCTCAGGGAAGCCTCCCTCGCCCCTCCAAGAACATGGGGTCTCCTGGGCCTCTCTGCTACTGCACCACTTACCGCTCCCTGGCCCCATTATTTCCTCAGGCCCCCCAAGGAACCCTGTCCACACCCCCTGACTGCTAAGAACCCAGCTTCGGACCTGCAGAAGGTGTCACGGTGTTGGTGGCCACTTCAGGAATGCCCTCGGCCTCACTTGTCATCTGAGTGGGCCGCTTTTCCAGGCTGGAGCAAGAGAGGCCAAGGGGCCGGGCGTGGTGGCACACGCTTTAATCCCAGCACCCGGGAGGCAGAGGTAGGAGAGTTGCCGTGAGTTCGAGGCCACCCTGAGACTCCATAGTGAATTCCAGGACAGCCTGAGCTAGAGTGAAACCCTACTTCGAAGAACCAAAAAAATAACTAAATAAATAAATAAAGATAAATTTTTTAAAAAGAAGAGAGGCCAAGGGAAGTGTGCATGCACACACACACACATACATGCACATGGACTGCCAGCCAGGGAGCAAATACAGACCCAGAGCAGAGGAGGCTTCTCTGGAAGCTCTGCAGGGCAACCCGAGCCCATTCCTCCCCTGCTGCCCTGCACTGCCTCACTGTAAACAGTTCAAGGCTGGGGGAGAGAGCTGGGTCCCCTTCACTGACAGCTCCCGGGGTCAGGCCCAAGTAGGGGTGGGGGATGATCTGAAAAGTGTCCCCCACCCTGGGCTGGAGAGGTGGCTTAGTGGTTTAGGTTGCTTGCCTGCAAAGCCTAAGGACCCAGGTTTGATTCCCCAGGACCCACATAAGCCAGATGCACAAGGTGGCGCATGCATCTGGACTTTGTTTGCAGTGGCTGGAGGCCCTGGCACGTCCATTCTACAACCCCCTCCCCCTTCTCTCTCTCTCTCTATCTCTTTCTCTCTCAAATAAATAAATAGATAAATAAAATGTTTTCTTAAGTTTCCCCCAACAAGGACCTACCCTCACTGCCCTGCTTGTGTCCACAGCTCCCAGCAGGGACATATTCATCAGCGCATACCATTCGAGTGTGCTGACCATGGTCATCGGAGGGCATCCCTGTGACCTGATGATACCTGGGGACCACTAACTGCTCCCAAACCCCACCCACATAGCCCTCTGCCCCCTCCTCACCACCTATCCCTGCCCCAGAGTGCACAGACACCCTCAGCAACATCTAGGTTCCAAGAACTACAGGCTGGGGAATCGCTGAGAACCTGATGAAAGCAAGGCAGTGTGCACTTTCCTAAAGACATCTTTAGAGAAGGGATGGGTCTCCCTTGAGGAAAAAGTCCTGCGCAGCTCACCCTAAGATTCAGGTTACCCCACACACCCCCCACAAGGCCTCCACAGGACTAGAACTGCTTTGGCACCCTCAAGTAGATCTGCTTTTCTCTAAGGTCCTCAGCTTTCTCATCTGTCAGATGGCCTCACTAAGATGTTTTAGGGCCAAGTGCAGATCTGAAGCATAAGAGCTTAGTGCCTGGGTGTCGGCCTCCCTTCCAGACAATAGCGCTGTGCAGCTTCTATCCTTGTAGACCTAAAGTAGAGGCTCCGGGCATCTCATCTTGGGCATGGAAGGAATGGCAGTATCCTTGGCTGTGGTTCCCTTGCAACCCTCAAACTCTCGATCTCTAGGAAACCAGGAACCAGGCAGGCCAGAAAGCTGAGCTTCTCTTCTGTCTCCATTCCATCACGAAGTTCTGCTTGTGCCACCTCTGAGAGGCTCCACTCTACCCAGCTGTCTCTGACTCCTACATGCGCCCTCACCAACTTCTATGCCCAAGTCTGAAGCTCCCTGCCAGCTAAGGCTGAGAATTTAGGGATCCCTGATCGTCAGAGGCTTTACTGGGCCTGTCTCTCCCATCATCCTGTCTCAGATTGCATCCCACCACCCTGTTTTGTGCCACTCTTTCCAGCTCCTGCTTATGCATAGCCACAGGGGATGTCAGAACTTGACAGGTGCTCATCCCCTAAGGAGGTTCCCAGCTAAACACTCAGAGGTGCCTGGGGAGTCAGCTAGTCTCCTGAGGAGAGTGTGGAGAGGGTCCCGGGCTGGTGCTTCCTGTCAACTAGACACTGCACTGTGGATATGTTTCTCACAGCAGAGCTCCACATGCACACCCAGGGGACCGCGGTTTCTGACCATAAAAAAGTTCCTGAAGCCTGAAATGGGTTTCAGCCCTCAGCAGGTTCCGCACTCCCTATGAGGTGGGTCTTAACGGCCCTACCCAGCCAGATGGATTTCAACCTCTATCCCTTGTTGTCACCTTGCAGATATTTATAGCATTATCGTGTCCACCAGAGAGCGTAATGGGCTTTTTAGGCTAAACCAATTAAACTCTCCTCCCGTAAGTCATGTCTCTTGCATGACTTCGGCCGCCCTTCTCTGAACTTGCTCCATCTTCATTATCTCTGCCCCTCATGGCAGGGAGGGCACAGCCCAAGAGTTCACACACTGGCTAAGGGGACATCTACCTTTTACAGTTGCTTGGTCCTCCTGTCCTTGTGCCCAGACATCTCTTCATTCCCTGGGCTTTGAAGACACAACCCAGACCTGGGCAATGTGGTTGACATCCTTGTAAGATGAGAATCAGAATGTACCCAGGAAGAGGCACTTGGTCTTTTTCCTTATCTTTTTCTTCTTTCTTTCTTTCTTTCTTTCTTTCTTTCTTTCTTCTTTCTTTCTTTCTTTCTTTCTTTCTTCTGTTTATTTGTTTGCTTCTACCTCCCTCCCACACACAAAGACCATGCACTATTAATGACCATGTGCCAATAGCAAGCATCTAAGCCTTCATAAAATACCCTGGGCTAGAATCCAGGGTGCTGCAACCTACAGAGATAATCAAGTCCCCGGATGTGCCCCAGGCTCTGGCAGCCTGCTGGAAACTTCTGGAAAACATTTCCTGAAGCTCTTTATGATATCACAAGGGATCCACATGCTTTAAGGCAGTGATAGTGTGTTTTCATTTCTTTTCTAAATCAGCAGTGCAATGGTTACTGCTTCAAAGGGAAGGGTACGAGTGTGCAGACATGCCAGTGAGTATGCATCTGCCTAGAGCTGAGCAGAAGACCAAGTCCATCCTGTAGCGACTCTGTCCCCAGCCCCCTGGCTCATCACGAAGCACCAGTAGGTTTCACCAGCATGCAGTATTAAGTTCTTTTTGTGTTTAGTCATACTCAGTTTAATTTATGCCCTGTATGGACCATTGGTTTAAGACAAGAAACATAAGGAATGCTGAGATGGAAATACAATATAGGTTCACAGGGAACATAAAAAATGGAATAATTTTAAATGTTTTCCTAATACTCCATAAACCAATGCTAAGAAAAAGGGAAAATACAGTGGCAATTAGAGCCAATTTGGCTTTTCTGTTTATTAAGAATAAAGATGATCCTTTTCCATAATGTTTTTAAGACATGCTTGCAATAGCAGTTTCAAATTTTCCCTTTAATCTCAATATTCAATAGAAGAAAATCATTTACATTTAAAAATGAGGTGATTTTTCCAAACACAAAACTTTCAAAAGCTCTAAATCTGAGGTTCTGAATGCTGCAGCTCATAGTCTGCATTTTAGAGTACATTTGGTCCTCGAATAAAGCATTGAATGCACCAAATTAAAATTTGTCAGCAAATCACCTATTTGCATAATTAACTTAAAGTAAATTAAACAACATTTATCATATACTTAATGAGGAAAATGCCCAAATTCATCTTTATATATTATGGTTATAAAGAGGGATTAAAATAAACTTTATAATATACTTTTTAATAATACCCTGATACAAAATAACATTATTGCATTAAAAACCACTTTATATACTACAGAAAAATTACAAACTTACTTTTAAAAATTCATTAGTGTGTTCTCTAAGTTTTTCTGAGTTTTCCTCATTATGGAGCCCATGGTTCATTTGTATTTTTGGACACTGCCCCCCAAATCCTGTGTTTGGTTGAGGCTCTGTGGCTACTTCTGACCTAACAGTTGTAGGTAGAGGTTTCTAGGCCCTTGAGATTTCTTTCCTGAACTCTGACCATGACAGAGCAATGTACCGGCACCATAGCTACCCTTGCCCCAGCCCTCGCATGTTGCTCCATCAGGTCTCACCCAGTGCTGCCACCTCCCCTTTCTTCCTAGGTACATTCCTCACAAGCTAGGCTATTTTAGTCGAGTTCCTGTCATTGGCAATCAAAGGCATCCCATCCCAACGCATCCAGACACGCACAGCTACCCCACAGACATGCGCACTCAGCCTTGGCATATGGAAGCGGCTGTGGTTACCCAGACGGCTCAAGCGCGGCTGGCTGAGGCTGCTGGTATTCAGGAAGGTCCTCCAGGGACAGGTGACACCTGGAGCAGCGCCTAGAGGCAGGGGAACATCAATGGCTGGTGTCTATTTAGTTTATCTTGCGTTACAGTCAGGTTTGGGTTGTTGGTAGACATCACCCAACCAAGAACAGCTTGTGGGGATAAAAAGAGGTTTATTGTGGCTTACAGGCTAGAGGGGAAGCTCCATGACGGCAGGGAAAACAATGGCATGAGCAGAGGGTGGACATCACCTCCACACCAACATTGGGTGGACAATAGCAACAGGAGAGTGTGCCAAACACTAGCAAAGGGACACTGGCTATAATACCCATAAGCCTTTCACCAACAATACATTGCCTCAAGGAAGTGTTAATTCCCAAACCTCCATCAGCTGGGAACGCAGCATTCAGAACACCTAAGTTTATGAGGGACAGCTGAATCCAACCACCACCCCTTTTAACAAACCAGTGAGAATGTACGTATCTCCCACCCCATCTCTCAGCCCCAGACAGCAGAGTCGGAAGGGCTGTGAACTTCCCTGCTTTACCATTCTTGGAAGCGAAATGAATGTTGAGAAAAAATTTCATAAAGTTTTCAGAGAGGTTTTTCCGCAGCCCTGCAGTTTCCTCACATCTCCTACTTCCCCAAATGCAAGAAAAATAACAACAAAGAGTACATCCTGGAGATAGGTAGGTCAACAAGACTGATGACAGGCCACCCCCGACCTCAGAGACCCATGGTCCCTTGGCAGCATGCGGGAAGCAAGATACCACAGATACTGGTGAGTGCTGGGAGAGAAAGCAGTAAGAAGCGGAGATGGCCAGCGAGTTGGGACAGAACGGAAGGGCATCATTTCAGAAGGGTGTTCAAGGCCTGGAGCCCCTGCCTTAGTACTGGGGAATAAAGAGACCCCCAGCAGAGAGACAGCAAGCTCTCCAGGGCAGAAGCAGCAAGATGCTAAGAGTGGGAGAAGCAGACATTCTAGAAACTTCGGGAGAGTGGTGTGACAGCACAACATGAGGATGAAGAGGCTGGCGAAGCCAGGGCAGAGAAGCAGCCAGAGGTGGAGGGCAGAGTACTGAGGGCCACAGAGGGGCTGGGCTTGTTCTAAGGACGTGGGGAGAGCTGTAAAGTTCTAAGCAAGGAATGACAAGGTCTCTTTCATTTGCATTGTGTCAGGTTCTCATGTTCCATTGAACTCTACATGGAGGGATTGGAGGACCTCCCTCCACCAACTGGAGGTTCCTAGGGCCTGTAGTAGTGCAAATGTCCCTCTCTAGTGCCCTGGTATCCAAGCTCTAGCCTGGGCTCTTTCCAAACAGTGCATTATCTCTGAGTTGGGGCTTGCCCCACCCATCATGTCTCTTGGGCTAAAGTTTTCCTGAAGTGCAGGCTGGAATCATCTGACTCAGAACCACCAGAAGGCTAATGCAAGTCCTTCCCCAGATAGTCTCAAGGGTAAACCTGGACTTCTAGCCTAGAGAAGTTTCTGGGGACTTCTAAAGAGCCCACAAGTGGGGCTGGGGTCACCCTTCACTGCCATATCTTCCCGTGGCCAACCACCTGCCTACTGCCTTACCTGTTCTGCACTTCTGCTGCACACCCAGACAAGGGCCACCTGCTTAGCATCCCTCAACTCTGCAACTCCAGGCAGCCAAGGCACATGTGCCAAGACACACCCCCACTTTCTCTTAATTGAACATCTCCTGTTATGAACATCTGCCCAAACCACTAGCACCTGTCTGTCACTGTGCCCTTCCTGTGTCCTTTCTGGGCAGTGCCCCATCTTGGCAATGTGGATTTTACTGCTCACATGGCCTATGGCTAAGAACGTGAATTAGTGGTTGGCAAGGCCTGGGCAGGAACCCTAGCGTGGCTGTAGACCAGCTGGGAGGCTTCAGGCGAGCTACTTTTGCAGGTCTTTTCCTGCCTGGGAATGGAGCTGATCATATGTAACACACTGAACGTTTGCATCGCCAAACTTCACATTGAAATCCTAACCCTTATGTGACGGCATTAGTAAGTAGGATCTTTGGGAAGTGATAGTGAATGTCTTAAGTATAGTGCCCCTTTGCGTGGGAATGGTGACTTATGAAAGTCTCTCTCTCTCTCTCTCTCTCTCTCTCACACACACACACACACACACACACATACACACACACACACACACTCATTGCTAGTCAGAAGTCCACAAACTGGAAGAAAGCCTCTACTAAAACTCACCCTGGCCTTGGATGTTCAGACTCTAGAACTGTGAGGAATAAATTTCTGTTGTTTATATCTCCCAACCCAACCTCAAGCTATGGTGTTTTGTTATGGCAGACCAACCTGACTATAGAACTATAATTCATAGCCGGGCGTGGTGGCACACACCTTTAATCCCAGCACTCGGGAGGCAGAGGTAGGAGGATCGCCGTGAGTTCGAGGCCACCCTGAGACTCCATAGTGAATTCCAGGTCAGCCTGGGCTAGAGTGAGACCCTACCTCGAAAAACCAAAAAAAAAAAACTATAATTCATATACTTGGGCTCTGAGAACTAAATGAAATGATGCCTGTATAGTACCTAGGGTATAGCCAGCACTCAGTAACAGTTAGCTGTTACTATCATTACCACAATCACCTAGTGATAATAAACCTAGTTACCATTATGTCCA
Source organism: Dipus sagitta (assembly GCA_036346955.1). Taxonomy (NCBI): domain Eukaryota; kingdom Metazoa; phylum Chordata; class Mammalia; order Rodentia; family Dipodidae; genus Dipus; species Dipus sagitta. The sequence goes on from CM070770.1 coordinate 38,171,624, forward strand.
GCCAGCTGTGACTTGCTGCACAACCAAGCTCCCATGCTCTATGAGGTAATGACATCAGCCTTCCTCCTGCCATGAGTTCCTTGTACTTCCTACATGAGGACGTGGTCCAGAACTGGCACTCAGTAGCTCGGGAGAGGTACAAGGGCAAGGAGCAAGGCCCTCCCCCCAAGTGGAGCCCACAGCTGTGCTGATTTTTCAAGATGAAGAGGGTTGGAGTCCTTGTTCCCTCTTCCCATTTCTGCTGCTCTGACTCAAATCTATTTTTATCAGCTTTCACTCCCTGAGCTGTTTGGCTTCAGGGAACGGCTTCTCCGGGCAGGGGAGAAACATGCACACCCTCCAAGTCTCTGTAAAATCAATTGCATGAGAGGTTCTGCTGCTCTGGCACCTCAGTGCCCTCCAGCTGGGACACCAGCTGTCTGGAGCTGGGGCCATGGAACTCGGCTGGGGCATGCCCAGCTCCCAGATGGGAAAGGAATGTATTTTCTCCCAACCAAGCTGCCTGGGGGTGGTCTGAGAGCTCTAGAGACAGGGATAAAGTGGACACAAACACACATGTGAGCCATCCCTTCCCAGACACCTACAGTCTGTGTCAGGAGGTAATAAGCTACCTAGACTCATGGCTATGCAAGTTAGTGCAGCCTTCAGCTTCCATCTCTCCCAGTCTTCTCCTTGACCAGCTAAGTAACTGAGGCCCAGAGGGAAGGAGGCACTATCCATGTCCATGGTGAGGTAGCCACAGCTCCTGGCCTCTCAGTGACCTCCCTGAGAGACTCACTGGTTGGCAGCTCAGCCAGGTCGTCTCATCCATTGCCCAGAGTTGCACAGCTGGCTCACCCAGTGCCCTCTGCAGCTGCCTTGCTGGCCCCTGGCCTCACTCTGCTGCTGCCAGCATTGCCTTTCTGCTTGTTTTCTTACGGGAAGAGCCAGGGAGGCCAGGCAGGGCCGAAGCTATTGAAAGGCCCATCTAAAGAGCAGACTGTTCTTCCAGCAGCTCTGGAATGTCTAGAGGGATGAAACAGAACTACTGTTTGCAAGGGTGGATGGAGAGATCTGGCCCCTGCCCCAGCTCTGTGTATATTATGGGGTCAGAGTTTTTAAACAACTCCAAGTTCCAGATTCCAAAGCACGTGTACATCATTTTCATGCCTGCGCCTCCTGACATTCCGGGACCCAAGGTCACAGCACTTTATAGCCACCACAGTCCACAGGGTATCAACTGAGATTCAGTCAGTCACCTATCTGTTTCCAGAACATTCAGATACCTCACCAAAGGCTTCTGGTCTTTTCACTCCAAGTAAAATTTAATGTCACAGTCCTGGGACTCAGCACAAACAGTAGAATGAGATCTACTTCAGGTGAGATGCAGAGTTCCCTCAATCCACTCCAGCCATTGAAACAAAACTGTCATACATTGGAGTTGTTAGTTCAGGACACCTGCTTGCCAGGATCCTGTCCTACTTCCGCTACGAACGTGTGATGTGTGAGCCATGGATGGGACCTCCAGTCTGTGCAAGCTCTCGTCCGTACAGCCATGTGTGGTGGCCTGGACTGATGGCTCCTTTCTGCCTCCTCTCAGCTAATCTCCCCTTTCGTTTCCTGGGTGGTTGTCTTAGTCTGGAAATTACAGCCCATAAACTCAGAGAGCAGATTAACAGAGCCTCTTCTGCCCTTCTCAGACCAGGGAAATGGCCCCAACATGAGATGGGCATGCAGAGCAACTTGTGAATAGGAGAGGGCCAGAATGCTGCAAGCTGCACCCTCCCACAGTATTGACATGGCTCTAGGGGATGGAGGGCACTGGGAGGCTGGTCGGCGTGGGGGTCTGTATGGAGAGCAATACCGAAGACCACAGAGCTGAATGCATTAAAAAAACATGTCAAAACCCTGCCTTGAGTGTCTCTAAGCTCAAAAAGAAAATCCCTAGTTTACTTCTATTATGGAATGTTGTCCATCCCCCCCCCCCCCGCCTCCACCCAGGGTGGCAATAGAACTACTAAATCCGTGGATGCTCACCACCACGTTTCTGCAAACAGCCAGAGAAAACGCAGGTCCTAAGGATAGATAAACCCATCTTCACCTTTGTTTTTGAGCCAAAAAGCTACCATTGCCCACACTTGCCCTTATCACCCCACCCCACCCTCCATCTGGGCACTCGCCCTGTCCCTGCCTCTGGGCTCATTATCTGCCCACTGATATTCAGAATGATTTCATTAACGTCATCGCAAGTGCAGTCATGAAGAACTTATTAAGGAAGTCTGAACTGGCCAACACTTCCCACAAAGAAGCAACTTAAATACCGAGCAGAGGATCCACTTATAGTGTCAAAGAAAACCTCAAATGCATATGGTCAAGAAATATTGTTGCTTCCGGTAGATGCAGAAGGTGTTGCCAGAGACACTGGCAGGAAGATTATTAATATCTATTTTGAGGAAATGTGGATTAAAAATAAACAGCTGCCGTGGAGGGCAGACTGTGACGATGGAGCAAATGTGAAAGGCAGGGATGTCAGTCACAAATTTCGAGCCTGAACGATCCAGCTTTATTTGTTCCCCGAACGGCTCATAATTTTAACCTTTTATTATGCAAAGCAGTCAGTTTGGTTTTACATTGCCAAGGAGGCTTGGCATGATTAACAGATCACATTTGCCAGTCTCTTCATCTATGAAAAAGTGGCCTAGCTAGAAAGAGATTAAGTTATTTTCAACCCGTTGGCTAAGGCGATATGGGCACCCTAAGTCAGCATTCTCTCCCAAAAGCTGTTGCAGGGAAAACTTAAAGAGTTGGGTAAGCTGGAGAAGACGAAATGGAGATTGACCCAAAATACCCCCAGGGGTGAATGCTGCTCATCTACCGCAGCTAACAACAGCCTTCAACACCCTGAGCGTCATGGCAGGGGCTGAACCACCAGGTGGGCTTGCCTGAATGGGCTTAGTCCATGGACCGTCGAGGGAGCTCTCCAGGGTACTGGACAGCCTCGGCTTGGAACCCCGCCCCAGCAGACCCTGTAGGCCTCCAGCTGGGTCCACTGCCCCTGCTTTCCTGGAATTTTCTCTCCACCTATCAGATATGTCTAGTGTTAACATCCTGCCAGGGTCTGCATTCTTCCTAGCCATACAGCACATGAAATACTGCAAGGGATTTTTAAGCCATACTGATTTGGGTTGAATCTCAGTTCTGCCCATGATTATGTGTGTTCAGGAAGCCATCTTTTCTCCTTGAACCTCAGCTTCCTTGGCTGTGGGATGAGATAATCACATCTGCTTTTAAGGGCTGTTGTGGAGATTTGAAAAGTTGGTGGATGTAAAACGTCCGTGTCTGGCATATATTCAGAGCTCAGGAAAAAAAAAAAAAGTACCTAATGTTAATATCGACAATAGCAGCAAGGCCACGCTTAAGCTGCTCCTGTCACCTGGTCTCGTGACTCCTTTCCCCATGAGTTAGGACTCCATGGTCCTAAAAGCCACAGGAAATGGATGTGGGTTTCTTTAATGGTTAGACTTGATTGTCAACTTCATTGGATTGACAAGCACCTATGAGATTTGTACAACCAAACTCTATAGCATCTGTGAGGGGAAAGACCCATGCTGTAGAACTATCCCATAGGCTGGGGACAGGATGAAATAAAGGAAGGAAAGGAGAAGCCAGTTAACACCAGCATTCTCTCAATTAATTCTCTCTCTGTCTTTCCCTCCCTCCTAACTACCACAAGATAAGCTGTTTTCTCCACCATAAAGGACTGACATCTCTGAAACCATGACCTAAAATAATTCCTTCCTCCCTTAAATTATTTGCTCAGGGGCTGGAGAGATGGCTTAGTAGTTAAGGCACTTGCCTCAGAAGCCAAAGAACCCAGGTTCAATTCTCCAGGACCCACTTAAGCTAGATGCACCAGGTGGTGCATGTGTCTGGAGTTTGTTTGCAATGGCTAGAGGCCCTGGTGTGCCCATTCTATTTCTCTATGTGCCCCTCTTTCTCTCAAATAAATAAAATTTAAAATAATTATTTGCTCAGGTATTTTGTGTCAGTGACAAAAAAAAAAAAAAAAAAAGCCGAGTAGCCCAGAAAAGTGTGTGAAAACAAGTGGTGGTGTGGTGTTATCAGGACGTGGTAACCGTTCATGGAGCCAAAAACATAAGTGCAGTACCCTCAGCAAAGCCGTGAACTAGAAGTTAGAAGGTCACAGTTCCTCATCATCTCCACCCCTGTGGCACCGCCTCTATAGACAATTGTCTGCTTTCCCCACACTCCACAGATTAAGCCTTCATTGCTCATAAGTACTCACGCTGCAGGCCCAGAATAGACCTTGGCCTACCTAGCTCCACTTTATCAGTCCCAATTGTAACTCACTGTACAAGAAAAATCTAACTAGTCTGATCCAAGCAGGCTAAACTGAGGGTGAGGACATGTCTACTGGGCAGGAAGAGCCATTTCCAGGGAAGACAGGGTGCACACACATCCAACCGAGTCACTTGAACTTCTAGCACAGCACATCTCAAATGCTGGTGGACACATCAGAGTCCAGAGGCTGCTGAGTGATAGTGGCAAAGGTATGTCAGCCACAATTTGGTCCTCATCAAAATTGAAATGGGGTCTACCAGTGCCATGAGATAACTCTTGACTATGTGGGCAGATGTCACAGACATGTCATGTAGAAGTCCCCAGAGGCGTGTGCTGTCCCAGAGCTATCCAGCATCACTGGAAGAGGGGAATGTCAGAGTGGCAAAATCTCCAGTTTCTCAGCCTGTGTTCAGAGGCAGCCCAGCTGCCTGAGACAACCCTGAGCACAAAGTACTAATCAAAGTGAGCTGAAGCCGGAATCAGCCCTTCGCAGCCTGTTCTAGGAGAGATGTTCAGCCTCAAAGGGTTCAACCGCATAACCTCATTCTCCATGCACTTCAGACCCTCCTCTGCATCCTCTTTTTCCATACGAGCATGATGACAGCCTTGAGGCATCTCTGTTATCTGTCTCCGCAGTGCTTCTCAATGTGACTAAGCCTCAGAATCATTTAGAAAGTGAGTTAAAATACAACGGTTTCTAGAGGAGGCAGCCCCTCTATACCACTGCTGTTCGGAAGGATCAGTGGGGAAAGGGGGCAGGAGCCTATTGTTAAAGAGCTTCCCAGGTGAATTTGATTCCCATTGAACTTAAGAGCCCCTGAACTAGGGTAAAAGTCTCCTACCACAAATGGAAGCTGAAATGCTATTGTGCTGGGGACAGAATCTAGATGTGCTTTCTAAGAACAGCCCCCGCGTTTGATGCCATTTCTTTCTGCACCAATGAGCTCAACAGAGAAAATACCTTGGGGCATACACCCAGCTGACCAATAGAATGACTGACCTGTCCAGACTCCTATAAATCAGGCATCCCATTTCCCCAGTAATATGGCACCCATAAGCCTACAGTTTGAGAAAAGTGGAGCTTTGGTAAAAGGCAGTGGAGCAGGGCTTTGCTGGGGTATAACCTACATTAAGCCACCTTGGTCAGAATCCCCCAGCTAGGACTAGTTGCTAAGGGCAAGTGAGGACCTCCAGCCTCCTTTGCAGCTGGAGAGCAGGGTGGGTAGGACAGGCAGAGGATGAGGAGCAGGGGACATGACCAGAAGTAGAGGTACAACAGAGCTGGAGTGGGAGAATTCTGAGGGAGCCCAAGGCTAAGTCAGGGTTTAGCAGAGAGCTCTTCTGACTTCTTAGGGAACTTGAGGAAGAAGAGACACTACACTGGACAGAAACAAGCCAACCTCAGCTGGCCTACAGAGACCTGGGGTCTGAGTAACCTCAGTGTGCCCTGTGGAAAGAGCGAGAGCTCTCCAGAGGTGCTAAGTTAGCCTTAGCCAGGGCTTCTGTCTAACAGATATGTAACCTTGGACAGGCTGCGTGACCTCTCTGACCCATCAGTAAAGTGGCAGGATAGAGACGGTTGATCTCTGGGCTTTCTTTCAGCTCTGAGTCTCTGCTGGTTGCTATGTGTGCTGGAATCTCCCTTCACTCCCTCTGGGCTCTAAAGGACCTCATGATACCATAAAGGCCACCCTCCAACTGTCTCACAGCAGAGAGGTGGACACCAAGGGCAGCATGGCAATCTGAGAGGGGCCTTGGAAGTGGGGAACCTGGAGGGATGTCTCACATTCAAGAGGAGACCAGACAATCAAGGCTCCCTCCACTAGTGATCTCAAGGTATCACTACTTCTAAAGATAAAAAGACTCCATCATCTTGCCTCTGATAGGGTTACAAGAGCTAGCCGGGATTATCAGAGTTTCTTGTTTGGAGCTGGACTGGCCTCAGCACAGTGTGGTAACTGGGTGAGGTGACAGCCACCTACTGCCTGGATGGATGAAAAACAGATGGTAAATTATAGCTTCCTCATGAAGTCTTCTTGGCAGTCATGGGGTATGTATCAGCCAGTGTCTGGTTGGGAAAACAGAAACTGGAGCAGTTATTTTAACAGAGATTTTAATCTCGAGAATTGGTTAAGCTGGTATTGGATAACTAAAAGGAGTGGGGTGGAGGCATACATGGAGATACCAGTGTATATAGCTACAAAAAGCAACTGCCAGCCCCAGGCGAGACACAGGGCCATGATTGTAAGAACCCAGAAGCCAGGAAGAGCGGCTGCCTGGGGGCAGGAGCTGGGAGACAGCTCCTGAGGCAGGGTACCACCTACCTGCTATATCCAAGGAGCCCAGGGAAGCTGCCTTTAGAAGTATGCATATAAGCTAGACACGGCATGGGGTGGGGGACTAAAGAGATGGCCCAGTGGCTAAGTGTGCTTCCTGGGCAAGCACGAGGGCTTGAAGGGTCTTGAGACCCATGTTCAAATCTCCAGAACCCACATAAACAGCTTGGTATAGCCACACACATCTGAAATCCTAGTACTGTGGGGAGCAGAGACTGGAGACTCTCTAGGGCTCATGAATGGTGAACTACAGAACCAGTGAGAGACTTGCACATCACAAGGGAAAACAGGAGGACAATGGTCGGGGGCACCTCTTGTTCTTATCCAGCTGCCTCAGGTGAGTGCACACGGCACCCCACCAGCACATACACACGTACATACACCGTAATTCACGTAGTATGCATACATACATCACATACTACACACATTACATGCATGCACATGCACACATGTGTGTACACACACACACAAGCACACATGCACACACACACTAGCCCTGGGAACTGACTTCAGCTATCACTGGGTGAGGTTGCCAAGGACAGGAGGTGAACTGGGAAGGAACAGGAGCAAGGCCCCTCCTCTTACCTTCTTGTCTCCTTCTAGACTCTGTTGGCAGAACCCAGCAGGAAGCAGCTGGCAAGGGGGACAGTCTGGACTGCACCACAAAGTAGAGACCAGAGCTACGGGGTTGGGCAGAAAGGTATTGTCAGCCAGAGTGTGGCCGCTGGATCCACATCAGCGGGGCAGAAGCGAGGAAGCCAAGGCATGTGGTGAAGGCTGAGCTGACATTCGTTCTCTTTGATAGGATGCTTTGGGGCCATGACACTGCAAAGGTCTCAGCTAGATAGGTTTGGGTGAGACCCAAGCTTGTCATGGCAATGAGTGCTAAACCCCACCAGTCCAGAACCCAAGAAAAGGCTGCCTGAGAGAGGACTCCCTTTTGGCCTCATATTGCCTCCCACTCTTTCTTTCTATAGGGAAGGGGGAAGCCATCACACATGGATAAGACTTGGGGTTGTCCTTGTGCCCAGTGGGCCAGATCCACTTCCTGCTAAAAGAAGGAAGAATGGGACCTTTGTTTGTGATAAAGATGGCAGCCAAGTGCAGAATCACAGGAGGGGCATGTAAACTGGAATCCCCACCCACCTTCCCTGGCATTGTCACTGTGGAGTGTGGGGTCTGCAGTGCCCTGTGCAGACCAGGCTATAGAAATGTAGGCCAGTGGAGCAGGGCCTTCCATGTGACTGTCAAGTCACTGTTTCCTGGCTCTCAATTTCTATGTTCCATTCCAGAGCAGAGGAGGCCCCCACTGGGACAGGAGCTGGCTCCAGAAACATCCAGCCAGGGACACTGGGTGGGCTCTCGCCTCACCTCCTCCAGGTGGCCCCAGAGGCTCCTCAGGAACGTGCTATAGCCGGCTGACCTCTGAAGTCTGGCCCGCCTCAGGCTTGAGGTTTCTCTGAGCAAAGCTGCAGCTGTTCTTTGGTTTCTGTTTTCCCTGCAACTCTGTCACACCCATGTCTACATGACACCCGGGCCTTTGAGCTCTGAGCATATTTTTGAACAGGGAAAATCTGGGTCAGGCAGTCACCATCCAAGCCTGATTTCAAAGGACTTTCCATTCCCCATGCCCTTGCCTTTGAACTTGGCCAAAACCTGGGCTGATATTTCTTCCTTGGCGTGATAGCCCAAAGGTGAAAAATGCAGGGCCGCCTCCACCGCAAGTGGGTGGGGTTGTTTTGGAGCCTGATGATTAAGCAGGAAAACTACTAGCTGCTGAGGTGGGCAGCCCCAGGCCCGCCTGGGATGGCCCAGCTCTATCTTGCCCATCATCACCCTGCCACGGGACGCCACTCCAAGAATGTCACCTCACCCACCTTGAGGAGCCACAAATGGTTAAAAGCCGTCACTCAAGCCTTTCCTCCTGCCTCCTGATGTTACCCTGTGGCATGTGGGTGATCACAGAGCCCCTAGCCTCAGAAGCATGTTGCAGCCAGACAGGGCCAGAGGCTGTGCCCACACTGGCATCCGCACCCTGGGAGCTGGTCACCCCTTCCTCCTCTTGCTTGCATTATGCACGCATGAACTCAGGCTTTCACTTCCTGAGACTTTCCTAGTAACAGGGTGGGGAGACTGTCATTTATATGTGACTTGGGGTGGAAGTGGAGTTCTGTGGAATCCCTGGAAATGCGCACAGCTCCAAGAGACAACCATATGTGAGCCACACCACTGTCTCCAGAGCCAGCCAGCTGCTTGCCAGCATCGGGAGGGTGAAGGGCCTCAGCATTTCCTGGCCAGTCTCAGAAGACTCCAGAGAATGTCTTGGAACTGGTTCTCCTTTCCAATTGTGTGGGAAGAGGAGGTGGGTTATCAAAAGGTGACATTCCTCCATTGGCGAGGGTACTGATGTTTGGGACAAGGCTGCCAGAGGTGAGGCTTTAGCGGGCTTTGCCCTAATGGTCTGCAGAGCAGGAAGATGAGGGCCTCTGCACTGGCCCTCCTCCCCATAAAGCCTCCCTCTTTGGGGCTGATGACTCTAGCAGACATGGATCTTTTCATTTCCTCCCCCACCCTTTTTGGTACGTACGTGCCTGCGTGAGTATATGTATGTGTGCATTGGGAGGCCAGAGGTTGACATCGGGTTCTTGCTCAATCGTTCTCCTCTTTAATTTACCAAGTTGGGCCTCTCACATGAGCCCAGAATTTGTTGATTCAGCTAGTCTAGTGAGCCAGCCTTGTCTCAGCCTCTCATGCGCCTGTCCTACAGGTAGCCACCACACCCGCTTGGCATTTACATAAGAGCTAGGGATCCGAACTCTGGTCTTCAGGCCTGTGTGGCCAGGGGTTTTTCCACCAAGCCAGCTTGCCGGCCCTTTTCTGCTTTTTTTTAAGCAATTATATTTGAAGTAGATAATTCACTGAGGCTACTGTTGATTTGGGGTACAGGGGACCAAACAGCATGGTAGGCAAGCATTCTACCACTGAACTCTACCCCCAGTCCTGCTGTTAGTGTTGATTTCCATGTGGTAATTGTAACTGTGGGGGTCTAAACTGATGAGTTCTCTGTGACAGCCTGTGGGCCCATTCTTTTCCACCAAGCAGATTCACACACACCCTGCCACACTCAGAATGCGGGCAGTCCCATCACTCCCCCAAATCTCATGCCACCCTCTGAAGTCACACTCTCCCCCACTATAACCAACCTCTTGGCACTGCTGATCTGCTCTCCATGACTGTGGTTTTTGCCCTTTCTGGACTATCCTATAAATGGAATCAAGCCTCTGAGCCTGGCTCCTTCACCTCACGGTGCTTCTGTGATTCACCTGGCCATGGCATTTGTTCCTCGTGGTGAGTAGCATCCACTGTATGGATGGGCCACAGTTTGTCTACTCACCTGGTGAAAAACATCTGGGCCATTTTGAAGGGTTGTGCATGTTTGTTTAGTGATTATGAATACAGCTGGTCAAAACACAAACATAGGTTTTCGTGTGAACATAAGTTTTTGTTTCTCCTGGGAAAACCCCTGGGAGCTGGATTATATGGGATGTGCGTGTTTAGCTTTGCACCAAGTTGCCAAACTGTTTTCCAAAGTAGCTCTAGCATTTTCCCATTCTCATCAAGAACATACTTCCTTTCTTTTTGACTTTTACTTGAAAAAACAGCCATCTTCCCTGCCAAGGTACAGCATGGGCTCTCAGAGACCTGAAAGTTCAGAGATGAGGAGAGGACTGGAGTAAAGCAATGTGCAGCGGGGGGTCGTTAAAGTCACATCTTAATCTGAAAAGCTTTGCTTCCGAGCACTGCCTTGGCTACGTGGGGTCAGGGGACATTCGATCCTCTACCCGCTGCATCATCAGTATACCAACAACCTCCCATTTCCCTCAACAGATTTCAGAAAACATAACAAAATGGGTTGTGGTAAAGCAGCCCTACTTCCACAGGCACGGGGTTGTAACTGTGGTTTCGGCCTGATCAGTGGCAAGTCAACAACAAATTTATCACTGTTACAACCAACATACTGGATGCCCCTATAATCACCTAGCATACTCATGTTATGCTCCAAATCCTATAAAATGAGCATAAATATATGGTACACTTTATTATATGAAGGGAGCCAATGGCCTATAGGCAATAGATGGGCAACTATTAAAAAATACAACCATGTCATAAATTTGAACTAAAATCAATATTCTAGCCTTAAATGGACACGAATTAAATATTTAATTAATTCTGGTTTTCCCTACTTACTGAGAATTCAAAATGAGGTAGGGGTGTATGATTTGGGTAGTTCAGGTCTCTGGTTAAACCACCCAGGGACATCTGAGCCATGCCCTTTGTTTCTCAGTCAGTGAAGGTCCCGAGAGGAGCAGCAGCATCTGGCTCGGTGCACTGAACAGTGGTGAAGACCAGGGAAAGGCTGCCCTACACAATGCTCCCGCTGCCTCTGCTTCTTTGTGCTTTACACAAATGGGGGGACCGTCACCTGCCCCGACACCCAGCAACGTTGGCAGTGGGATGGCTAGCTGCCAAACCCAGAGAGGGAGGCAGCTTTGTGAGCAGTTACAGAAGTGCTTCAGGGGTACCCTGGCATCAGAATCCTGGGATGCTGGTTCCCATGCCAAAGCCACTTCAGTATGGTTGCCAGGACCCTAGGAAGCTGCATTGTCTCCAGTTTCTTGGTCCTTTGGTGCCCACTGGGGTGGAGAATCCATGAAACAGAGTCACCCTCTCCTGGCTAAGCACACCTGCCAATGCCATCTTCCCAGCTACAATGAAACAGAGTATTGTAGCCCTCTTCATGCCCACTCTACAATCGTACTTTTGTTCGAGACAGGGTTTAATGCTGTAGCCCAGGCTGGCCTCAAACTTGCAGCAATCCTCCTGCCTCAGTCCTCCTGAGCACTGAGGTTATAGATGTGAACCACCACACTCAGCTATAATTATGTTTCTGATTTTAAAGTTGTTTGAATTATGCAAGAGATTTACTTATGCAGCATAGTAATACATAGCAGTTGATTAGGTGGTGAAAAGAATGTAAGAGCCAAAGGAAGGGAGGTATTCCTTACAATGTGTTCCCCCTAGAAACAAAATGACCTGGATATCCATGACCTCACAGTGCCTGACACTGCCTACACAAGACCATCATAATAGGAGAAAAAGATCATGGCATCAAAATAAAAGAGAGACTGACTGAGATGGGGAGGGGATATGATGGAGAATGGAGTTTCAAAGGGGAAAGTGGGGGGAGGGAGGGCATTACCATGGGATATTGTTTACAATCATGGAAGTTGTTAATAAAAAAAAAAGAAGAAGAAGCAATAAGAACAAAGAACCATGTGTAAAATGAACGCCTTGCATTCCCTTCCCTTTCTCAAACCTCACCACCTTCTGTGTAGGAAAACACTGTCAGCTGTCGCTTATGCCTCTGTCTTGATTTATGAAAAAGAATTTCCCTGCTCATATATAACTGAGCTTCTCATCATGGACATAAACAGCATCCTTTGACTTGCTTTGGGTCAATACTTGCTTTTTAAACTTAAAAAAATTTTTTTTTATATTCTTGCAGTAGTGAAGATCAAACCCAGGGCTTCAAGAATGCCAGGTAAACGCTCTTCCACTGAACTAGACCCCCAGCTGGCACTTGCTTTTTCTTTTTGCAATCAATGCTGGAAGCTATTCTATGCTTTTCTTATGTTTCTCTGTTGTACTCTACTACATAATAGGACTATACAATGAGTTGTTTTACTGAGAGGCATTTAAATTCTGTTCCCCCCCCTCTATTATTGGTCATATTTCTTTGCGTAGGTCACTCAACATCCCTCAATCACTTCCATGTCCAGAAACCGGGCTAAGGGTTTAGAGAAGGGATGAGCAGCTCTGAAGCTTGTTGGCGGAGGGGTAGGCAGCACTTCCCAGGCCTTTCATACTTTACATCGTGGCCAGGCCATGAGCTCAAATATTCATATCTTAACTGGCTTATACCTTAACTGAGGATCTGTCACCCAAAACCTGGGATAACACCCAGCTATTCTGGTACTTTGGGCTACCAGCTCTTCCAAACCCATCATTTGATTGTTACTCTCCACTAACCTTGCAAATTAGGCAGGTTCCCAACTCCTCGCCCTTCCTATGTCCTCTCACTGATCTCATGCCTCAACCAGCAGGGTTCTCTCCTCTCTGGATGAGTCCTGTGGGCAAGAAGGCTGGTGGGGATGTCTTCCCTCCAAAGCTTCTGCCTGCTGCTCCTCACACACAGCCATTCTTCCCTGAGACACCTTCTGTGTTGTCTCCTGATGGAAGCCTTCCTCCATCCTTCACTCCCCAAAGTGTCCACCTGCTGAAGCTCTTTAGAGACAGGGCTACAGCTACCTGTGTCCTCTTCCCTGCTGGAGGGTCACATCCTCAAAGAGAGCAACTGCCCATGATCTGAGAACATCAGAGGCCATAATATAGGGCTGCCCCAGAGCAGAAGACCCTATAGCTGCCCTCTTTGTCCCTTTGTACTTGCCCTTGGTGACAAACCTATTTCTTAATAATGACCTGCCAAGTCTCGACCCTTCAAGTCTTGACAACACTTAACCACCCAAACAGAAGTTCCTGTAGTTTGAAACAGAATACAAAGCCTGCCCCTCCCCAGTGTCCCTGCTTTCAAGTCCAGAAAATGGCCAAGGCTTCTGGATCCTTTCTTTCCCCTAATCTCTACCACACAGGCCTCTGCAGTCCTGTCAACTCTCAGCCTTTGCTGGGCTGTTCTGTTGTTGGCACTGAACAGGATCAACCTGCTGAAATAGCCTCCCCCCAGCTCCTCAACTAACCTGGAACAAACCTGTCTATAAATAAGGAAGCACTCACTCCGTAGCCAAGGGCCTAAGCTTTATTTTATTTTATTTTATTTTATTTTATTTTATTTTATTTTACTTTATTTATTTGAGAGAGAGAGAGGGAGAAAAATAGGCAGGTAGAGAGAGAGAGAGAGAGAGAGAGAGAGAGAGAGAATGGGCGTGCCAGGGCCTCCAGCCACTGCAAACAAACTCCAGATGCATGTGCCACCTTGTGCATCTGGATTACCTGGGTCCTAGGGAATTGAATCTGGGTCCTTTGGCTTTGCAGGCAAGCGCCTTAACTGCTAAGCCATCTCTCCAGCCCAAGCCTAAGCTTTAATGCACTAGAACCTCTCACAGAGGAAATCATCATAACACAGATACCAGGTTCCATCAGATGTTCTGAGTCAGGAGTTCTGAGATGGAACTAATAACGTCCATTTCTACAAAGTTCTCAGGTGATGCTGAGGCTGCCAGATCTAGAAGCCACTCTCTGAGCACCACTGCCTTACAGGGTTTGGAAGTAGTTCCTGTTGCCCAAATTTGGGCTGAAATGAGCTAGGGACAAATCTCTAGTTTCTTTAACAACTACCCCCCCCCAAATCTTGTCATTCTTTGTGATGTTTTATGTAGCTGATGGGGAATCACCTGCATAGTACCCCAGAAAGATTGGTGGTAGACTGTCCGGTTGTTGAGCTCAGAGAGGAAGTACAGTTTTATGGGAGTGTATCAGGAGTGTGTCAGGAGACCACTTGCAAGTCTCCTCTCCTCAGTCCCAGCCCAGGGGCTCTGTTCCCTCTACTTCAGACCTGTGTGTCCTGTGGAGAGCCATGGTCCTCTCTGAGAATCTGATGAAAGTAAGAGCTCCTTTCCCTACAAAAGCTTCTAGATAATTCCATGGAGACACCATAGATTGCCAAAGCCTAGGCTAGTAATTTTAGAAACTTGCTTTATCCTGGTGATTGCTAACCTTCACCAGGCAACAAAATACCTGGAAAGCTGGCCACAAGAGCACAAAGCTATAATCCCAGCACCTGTAACACAAAGACAGGAAGATCCCAAGTTCTAGGCTAGCCTAGGATATATGTTTCAGCAGCAGCGACAACAAAAAATCACCTGGGAACTGAGAGAGAGAGAGAGAGAGAGAGAGAGAGAGAGGCCCAGAGACCCTCTGCAGGATTTCTAATTTTTTTTTTTTTTTTTTTTTTTTTTTTTTTTTTTTTTTTGGTTTTTCAAGGAAAGGTCTCACTCTAGTTCAGGCTGATCTGAATTTCTCAGGGTGGCCTCGAACTCATGGCGATCCTCCTATCTCTGCCTCCCGAGTGCTGGGATTTAAGGCATGCACCACCATTCCCAGTTTAGGATTCTAATTTAACAGGTCAGGGATAGAACCAAGGCATTGGGTCTGTCTAAGTGTATAGCCAAGTTGAAGAACACTGCAACTAGCCTCCTTGCCTTTGACCTCCAGCCCCTCCTCCAGTCCCTGCCCTTGAGGCAGCTCAAGCCCCTTCTTGCCTCCACTGACCCCGAGACAGGCCTCAGCCACTATTGTCCAGCCTCATGACTGCAGGTGGATGGAGTGGCTTGGTGTCTGTCCAAGGTCACCTCTCCTCAATTACCGGTCCTCAGAAGGGGTCACAGCCAATCTCTAAACCATGTCCCGTGTCCTCTGAGAGGTATCGGAGCAGCCGAGCCCATCCTTCCCACCTGGGAACAGTTGTATGCCCCATTAACTAAGCTGCGACTTTCCACCTAGGTTCAGATTAGTAATGGAAGGAGCTGCTGTTCTGTCCTGTCTCAGAAACAATTAAGATGAGAAAGGATCCCAAACAACTGCCTAGAAAGCTCTGCTTCAGCACAGGTCATTGACATGCCTAGGAGGCTCCCAGTGGCAATGGTAGCATCCTAGGAGGGTGCTTTAAGGTTTTCAGAACGAGGAACTCTCTAATCAATACTAGGAGACAGCATGGGGCAATTGTAATTGATTAAGTGAGGCGCTTCAATAGAATGATCACAGTCTAATTATCGCTTATCGCTGACTAAAAGGTATCTTCTAAAGTTAAAAAAAAAAAAAAAAGCTGGGTATGGTGGCTCAAACCTGTTTACCAGCACTTGAAAGTATAAGACAGGAGGATTGCCACAAGTCTGAAGCCAGCTTAGGAGACACAATGACTTCCTAGCCAGTCTGGGATACAGAATGAGATTCCATCTCTACCCACCCACCCCCACACACAAAAAAATTATACTACTCTCACTTTTGGTTAGAGAAGCTTCTCTTTTCAGATGGCAGTGACATCTGGGATGACTCAGAAGGCACCATAGTGCTGAGAAGAAGTGACAGAGGCGTGAAACATCTCTATCACAGCTTCCAAGGCTCAGGATTCACTGAGGAAGAGGTGGCGGAAAGAATGTAAGAGCCAAAGGAAGGGTAGGACTCCTTACAAAGCACTCCTCCAGACACAAAATGGCCTGGATATCCATGACCTCACAGTGCCTGACACTACCTACACAAGACCATCATAATAGGAGGAAAAGATCATGACATCAAAATAAAAAAGAGACTGATTGAGAGGGGGAGGGGATATGATGGACAGTGGAGTTTCAAAGGGGAAAGTGGGAGGAGGGAGGGAATTACCATGGGGGTCATTGCCTATAATTATGGAAGTTGTCAATAATAAAAAATTATATATATATATATATATATATATATATACATATATATATATGTATATATATATATATCCCCACCTTGCTGGGTAGCTGGCGTTTTTGCCCATGTGCTTCCCATTTTTCTTGGCACCTGAACTGTACTGTCCTTTTGCAAAGCTCCTTCTATAGTGTCTTCTTACAGTGTCATCTTTCCATCTCCCATGCCCTATCTCTGAGCACATCAGACCCTGTCTGCTAGGAGTTGAGAGACCTCCATGGGATGATGATCTGCAGCCACTTCCCTGGTGGGCACCTGATGGAATGAACAGCTTTTACTTTCAGCTAATGAGCAAGTCTTCTGAGCTTAACCTGTTCCAATCAGACCACAGTGTGATGGCCTTACAGGAAGTTCCTTTCTTTTAGAATTAACTAAAATTGCTATTCATTGTTTTCAAGCAACACAAGCCAACTGATTTTTTTTTATTTTTAAAATCCAACTAAATTTTATCACCCCAAAGGCCTCCACTAAGAAAATTCTAAGTGATGAAGAGTAAAGAGGCTATACCTGTTGGCTAGCTCAACTAGTAAAGTGCTTGCCTTGTAAGCATGAGACCTGAGTTTGACCTCTAGAACCCACATTTTAAAAGCCAGTAATGGTAGGAGGATTGCTGAGAGTTTGAGGCTACCCTGACACTACATAGTGAATTCCAGGTCAGCCTGGGCTATAGTGAGATCCTACCTTGAAAAACAAAAATAAAAACAAAACACAAAGCCAGTCATTGGGGCTGGAGAGATAGTTCAATAGTTAAAGGTACCTGCTTGCAAAGTCTGCCTGACCCCATCCAATTCCCCAGCTGCCCTCATAAAGCTAGACGGGCATTAGTTTGCAGCAGCAAGAGCTCCTGGCAAATAACTATTTTTAAGATATTTTCGTTTATTGATTTGCAAGGAGAGAGAGAGGGAGAATGGGATTTTTGCCACTGCAAACAAACTCCAGATGCATCTGGCTTTATGTATGTGGGTACTGGGAAATTGAACCCAGGCTGTCAGGTTTTGCAGTCAAGTGTCTTTAACCACTGAGAAATCTTTCCAGCCCCAGATAATAATTTTTTAAAGTCAAGCATGGTGGCACATGCTTGTAATCCTAGCCCTGGAGAGGCAGAGAAAGGAAGATCCCTACAGCTCTCTAGCCAGCCAGTCTAGTCTACTTCATGAGCTCTAGACCCTTAAATGACACAACCACAAAAAACAGGACAGTCAGCACAGACCATGGAGAGACCTGGTTGGACTCCAGAAGAGAGCCTGTCCCCAGACAGTTAGACCATCTAGTGCTAAAAGGTGCTACATGAGCTACTGGGGGGAAATGGCCAACATCTGTCTGAGCAACTCAAAGTCTAAGCAACTCAGAAGCAACCTGACGTGATGCTCACATAAGTGCAATAGTGGCGCACAGCCATGGTGGGTAACCAACTGCTCTTGAGTTGGCTAATGGATCCACTCAGTGGAAAGGAAACCATATCTGGAACTGGGAAACAAGTCAGAATCATATCCAAATAACAATTTTGCTTTCCAATGTCAAGCTCCCACTAATCTTGGGCAATAAGAGGGAATATGCTCTTTAAATTCTCTTAAATTTAAATTAAATTTAAATGGGGCTATCCTGTTTAACTGGTGCTGACTTCACTCTCCATTGGAGATTCTGCTTCTCTTTTTCAGATGACAGCAGGACCTGAAGAGATAAATGACCCAGAGCACTTCACCCCAGCCCCAGCTGAAACCACAGAGGAACTGGGGAAATGAGCAAGAGTGCTGCTTTCTCAGTGAACCTGATATCAGCACGAGGGTGAAGGAGATAGACTGAGGACACTCAACAACTATGAAACCAGAGATCCAGAGGCTCCTAAGCCCATCACTGAAGTAGACTCAAAATGCTCCCAACATGGCTCAGGGAATTTTGCAGAAGAGGGGAAGGAAAGATTGTTAGAGCCACAAGTTGGACATTTTGCACACAGACATTGCCTTTCCCCCATAACTGACTGCTGGGCCCATAATGCATGACACACAATCCCCATGGGGTTGACCTGCATCCCCAAAAAGGAAGGCCTCTTCAGAAAAGGGGCAGGGAGGAGGAAAGGAATGGTACCAAGTGGTGTTTACATATTAAGTATGTCCATATCTAATTAAGAAAATAGGACAGCACCTGAGGAACAATAGCTGAAAGTGTCCTCTTGACCCCCCACATGCACATACACATGTGTGCACATGCATCCACACAAACATGTACACACAGAGAGAGGGGATAAAAAATGAGGCTGCACCACTGTTTTATTTATTTATAATATATATTTTTTATTAATAACATATTTTGTATGGGTACATCATGTGTTGGTACCATCTTTTCCCTCATCTCTGCCCCCATTCCGCTGGGTACCCCCCGAAGTGGGGTTGCTGGTATTCCCATGGAGTTGTGGATTAGGTGTTGTGGGAGCAGCAGTCAGTTACTGATGGGAGGCAGTGCCTCTGGGTATGACATCTCATCCTGTGACTCTTTCAACCTTTCTACCCCCTCTTCTGCAAAATTCCCCAAGCCTTTGTGGGTGTGTTTTAAGTCTACTTCTGTGATGAGCTCTTAGAAGCCTCTGGACCTCTGTTTTGGTAGGTGTTGGGTATCCTCAGCGTCTGTCTCCTTCACCCTGGTGCTGCTTGTCAGGCTCACCATGGAAGCAGCACTCTTGCTCATCTCCCCACTTCCTCTATGGTTTCGCCTGGGTCTTGACTGAGATGCAAGGGGTTGTTTATCTCCTCGGGTTCTTCTGATAAAGAAAAACAGATTCTCCAACAGAGAGTGAAGTCAGCATAGGTTAAATTGGATAAGTGTTATAATTTAGGGACCATTTGATGGATGTAGGCCCTCTTCTAGCCAAAGACTATTGGGAGCTTGACACTGCAGAGCATAATCTTTGTCCCCATAGGATTCAGAGTTGGTTCCCAGTTCCAGGCTTCTTTACACTGAGTGGATCTCTTAGCCAATCAGAAACCCATTGGTTACCCACCAAGGCTGTGTGTCACCATTGCACAAGTGTGTACTTCTTGTCAGGCTGGTTGCTTCTGAGAAGCTTTGGACCCCTGCCTGTTCATACTGTTGTTGGCCACTTTCCCCCAATAGCTCATGTAGCGTTTTCCTTCACTGTATTGCTGTTTTCTAAGGCTAAGCCATCTGACCTCCAGCCCCTTTTTCCCATTGAAAAGCTAAGTGGAGGCACTGTGCCTGTCACTGCAAAATGAATGAACAGAAAGACCTCAGGCACGGTCAGATTCCAGATTGTCGGGGATGAGGTTCATGGGGATGGCAAAGGGCAGACCACAAGAGTGACCTTTCCTAGTGGCCACACAGTGGGGCAGCTTGGGGTACAATCCTCTCCGTCAAAGTTCCCTCTGTGGCAGTTTAATGGCTTTCCTAGAGCTTCCCCAAGAACTCACAACAAACTGAAGGGTGCCTTAAAGCAACAGAAACTTATTTATTCTCTCACAGACTGGAAGCCAGCAGAGCACCTAGGGGAGACTCCTTCCTTATTTCTTCCAGTTTCTGTCTTGGGGCAGCACCACTCCAATCTCCGGTTCTGTTTTCACATGGTCTTGTCCTTTGTGCCTATGTGTCTCAAAACTTCCTCTCTTTTTCTTTCTTATAAAGACGCCAATCACTAGATAAAGGGCCCATCCCCCCCCAAAAAATGGAATTGAGTCATCTCAAGAACCTTAATTGCATTTGCAAAGTCCTTCTTACCAAATAAGGCCACCTTGACAGATTCTAAGAGTGGAGACTTGGGGTACTATTCAAACCACCGGTACAGCTGACATCTGGAAATAGAATCAGACCTTAAAAAGGCAGACTGCATCTCCTGGAAATGACAAGCACCAGAGGAGTTTGGTTAATCAACAGAACAGCAGAGTTAGAATCAGGAAAGTGGTACGGTTATGCCACAAAGTCCGAATATACTGTAGCCCAAGGACTTATGGCCCATGGTTGCCAAACGGCCAGACCACACTTGGAGCATGGAGGTAAAGCAGTTTTGTTTTTGTTCCATGCTATATCCTCTGAGGTGGGTAGTTCTCCACAGGCAGTCTATCACAATGCTGGACATAAAGAAGGAAGAGTTGGTGAATGGATGCTCCAGCCTCCCACCCTCTGGGAAAGAATTCGTAGGAGTATCTGTGAGAAAATGTCTTCATTGGCTAGAGTCCTATTTGCTCACTATGGAAGCCAGGCTCAGTAATACAACTCCTGTTGCTTTCTGGGAAGCATTCCATGCACAGTTTTCACCCAAGTCTGTTATCCCAGGCACCACTTTAAGAGGAACCCAAACTAATCCCATTAGCTCCAGAAGAAAACACATACTTAGGGTGTGTCCTGGACCCAGATCATTTACTTTAGCTTTGTGAACCAGCAAATTCTGGAAGCATTTAAAGAGACTCACATCCCCTGTAGACACATGACAGACTGCCATTAATTAGGCACAGGATGCAATTATAATGATGGCAAAACTGCAAAGGACATACATGCTCGGGATCAATAGATTTCCATGCTTAAGTCAGGACCTGCGAGGCAAGAAGTGGATGTTAAGGTTAGTGTGGCACAGGCTGTGGTCAGAGGACATCAGAATACCATGCTGGAATCAAAAGGGAAACTAGCTCTCTCCTGGCTAGACCTCCTAGTCCTGGAAAGCCCTGTGGGAGCTGCTGGAAGAAAATGGTCACCAACAGCATAAATAAACAGGGGGCCCTGGCTGGAGAGATGGCTTAGTGGTTAAGCGCTTGCCTGTGAAGCCTAAGGACCCCGGTTCGAGGCTCAATTCCCCAGGACCCATGTTAGTCAGATGCACAAGGGAGCGCATGCATCTGGAGTTCGTTTGCAGTGGCTGGAAGCCCTGGTGCACCCAGTCTCTCTCTCTCTCCCTTTCTCAAATAAATAATAAACAAAAAAATAAACAGGGGACCCTGCAAACTATGAAATCAACCAGCCAGACAAGAAATACACTTGTACAATAGTGTTACACAGCCTCTGTACCCACTTCTCTGATTAGACATGAGGCCTGCTCAGTGGGAGAGAATCCATACCTGGTATTGAAAACAAGTCAGAATCCCAGAGTCAGGAAGCTCAGACTTCAAAGAGAAGCCCCCACTGCTCTCTAGTAAAGAAGAGTGAGCTTACACACCAAAACTCTCTCAAATAACTTTGCATACCCCCTTTAACCCAAGCTGCTCTCACTCCTGGTCAGAGAATCTGCTTTATTTTATAGAAGGCAGAGAAAGAGAGGAGAACCAACATTCATCCATAAGACAAGAAGATAGCCGCCCACCCTGAGACTTGCCACCTCTTTCACATCTGCCAGGGCCCAGGAGAACTTGCAGCGGAAATGGTGCCAATAGTATTGTTCTTACTGCTAGCCTGACAACCAGCTCCAGGGTGATGGTGACAGACACGGTGATCAATCAAAACCTGTCAAAGCTGAAATCCAGAGACTATGGAGAACTCAATACTAAATCATACTTCCAATAGGCCTGACACAGCTCAGGGAACATCGTGGAAGAGGGGGCGGAAAGGTTAAGAGCCACAAAATGGGTAGGAATACCCTGAGGTGTGGTCCCCAACTGCCCATAGGGACTGACTGAGACCTTCATGATCCCACAGTGAATTCCATAACTATACTGAGGAGGGCTCTAGGGAAATAGGACCAGGCATGAGGGGATAAAAGAGTATAATCTGTTATAATATAAAATAAAATAAAATAAAATTTTATAAAAGATTAGTGTAGGACAATGAAGTGGATGCATGTGAGAATGATTGATGCAGAATTATGGAGTTCATGAGGGGTCCCCAGAATTTATGGACCACAAGTTTTGCAATCTGTCCTACCTTTAATAAAGAATTAATAAAGATGACTCAAGAAAGATAAATAATAATGATTAAGTTTATAAAGGGGGGAAATCAAAAATTGTGGGGTTTATTTAAGGGTGAGTGGAGTCTAGGAAGGGAGGCTAAACATGTGGAAAATAGGAAGCATGCTTTCATGTGGAAACATTGTGTAGTTTATAAGTTATATTTAATAGAAATCTTTACAAAAGGCCTGGACCAGAGTTGTAAGCACATGAATATAAGACTTAGATGTATATGTAGAGATAATCAGAAAATACACATGGCATCTGCCATGGGCTTTCTTAAACAGGGAAAGTATCAAAGAAGAAGAAAAATTTAGGGTTTCTACGGAAAACCTAGAATAAACTGCAAGCACATGAACTTGAGAGAAACTGAGGCTTTTAGATAGAAATTAGGGTAACGCTATAAACATATGAAAAGCAGAATCTCAGAGCTTGTGTAGGGAGACCTAACAGGAACCCACATGGCATCTGCCATGTGTTTTTAGGGGAGTTAAGAGGACAAATAGTGAGGCTCAATTGGAAAAAAATTAGAGGGTAGATGTCAAAGAAGAGAGTCAGAGCAGAAATCAGTGATGAAGAAAAGCCAGGCATGGTGGCGTACACCTTTAGTTTCAGCACTCGGGAGGCAGAGGTAGGAGGATCACCGTGAGTTCAAGGCCACCCTGAGACTCCATAGTGAATTCCATGTCAGCCTGGGGTAGAGTGAGACCCCACCTCAAAAAAGGGGGGTGGGTTATATGGCTACCCTGAGTTTAGAAAGTACACACGTAGCAAGCCTAGAGTTGTTAAGATTGGAAATCAGAAAAAGATCATACATGTAATTAAAGTGAGAAGTTACCCCAAACTATACAGCAGAGGCAAGTGAAACTGTTTAGATCAAGAAACAATGTAATGCTCTCCCACCCCCAGGGTGGGGGTAGAGGCCAGACTCACATGTGTTCAGGTCACACAGAATAAGAAGCAGGAGAGGGGTGAGTCTCACACACACACTGAAGGCCCCGTCCAGAGACAGGGAGGGTGTCAGCCCAGTTGGGTCAGGCCTCCCAGGCAGTGCAGTAGCCTATGAGTAGTAAGGGGCACTGTGGATCAGTCTCAATCACATTTTTACCAAGAGTTTGTGGGGTCAGGGCAAGAGAGCTGGCACCTCCTGGTTCTCCTTGAGCTTCAATCCCTAACCAAGACTACCCAAAAAAGCTAGCTTTCTCCTATCCTCCTTCACAATGAGCCCTCAAATTCGCTAGAACTCTCTGAGCTAGCAGAAGCATCCTGTGCCCCTCACTATGGAAGACAGCCTCCAGTGGAGAACAGACCCGGCCCACTGGGTGGAGACCATTAAGCACCTAGTTGAGGTCATGCTTGTTCTCCTGAAGATCAAACTAGCCAAGGAAAGACAAAGAAGACATAATCTACCAATCTTTGCTTTGTTTCATTTCGTTTTGTTTTGAAACATGGTCTGGTTATGTAGCCTACTCATGATCCTCCTGTCTCTGCCTCCCTAGTAATGGGACCTGGTTACAAACTACCAATATTAGAATGAAAGCAAAACCTGTTCAGGGCTCACTTCTAAATGGGACATTTATATCACCATTCCCAGGCCCAAGGAACATGGTGGAAGAGGGGGAAGGAAGAATGTTAGAGCCAGAGGATGGAGAGGAGTGCTCTGAAAGGCTGTCTTCTGGACATGATGTGGCTGTTAAATGCATGACCTCACAGCCACTGGGCCAATACTGGACCCATCAACATTCCATTATGGATGATGGATGAGGGTAAAAGTTTTTAAAAAAAATCAAAGTAGGGTGCTGGAGAGATGGCTTAGCAGTTAAGTCATTTGCCTGCAAAGCCAAAGGACCCAGGTTCAATTCCCTAGGACCCACGTAAGCAAAATGCACAAGGGGATGCATACATCCGTCCGGAGTTCGTTTGCAGTGGCTGGATGCCCTGGTGTGCCCATTTTCTCTCTCTCCCTCTCTCTGCCTCTTTCTTTCTCTCAAATAAATAAATAAAATATTTTTTAAAATAAAAGTAGAAGAGGGACTAGTTGGAAAGAAGGGGCTCAATGGAAGGGTGACGTGAGAAAGGACAAAAGAAAGTAATGGGAGTGAACTGTGATCAAAGTACATTATACAAACATGAAAATTGTCAAAAATGCTAAGAAAAAGTAGAAGTGGGAATAGTTGGAAAGAGGCAGGGGTTCAATGGGAAGGATAGAGAGACAAGAGAAGGTAATGAGGTTATGATCAAAATGCATTAAAGGGGCTGGAGAGATGGCTTAGTGATTAAGATGCTTGCCTGGGAAGCCTAATGACCCATGTCAGTTGCCCAATACCCAAGTAAACCAGATGCACAGGGTGGCGCATGCACCTGGAGTTCATTTGCAGTGGCTGGAGTCCCTGGTGTACCCATTCTCTCTCTCTCTCA
Organism: Dipus sagitta; assembly: GCA_036346955.1. NCBI lineage: Eukaryota > Metazoa > Chordata > Mammalia > Rodentia > Dipodidae > Dipus > Dipus sagitta. The sequence continues at coordinate 38,196,126 of CM070770.1, forward strand.
AATAAATAAATAAAATATTTTAAATGCATTAAAGATGTATGAAATTATAATAAATAATGAATATTAATCATTATGAATGATATTTATTAATATTAAGACAATAAATTAATTTAATAAATAGTAATTTTTAAAAGGGTTTAAGACACAGACCCTAAGACATTAAAATAAGTGAATGTGAAAAAAATTTATGGATATAAATTTGAAAACTAAAATGAAATGGATAAAGGCTTAAAAAACTGAAACTGTTCAATGAGAAGCAAGTAATACAAATAATCCTAGATGGGCTGGAGGGATGGCTTAGCAGTTAAGGCATTTCCCTGCAAAGCCAAAGGACCCAGGCTCGATTCCTCAGGACCCACGTTAGCTAGATGCACAAGGGGGCACACACATCTGGAGTTCGTTTGCAGTGGCTGGAGGCCCTGGCGAGCCCATGCTCGCTCGCTCTCTCTCTCTCTCTCTCTCTCTCTCTCCCTTTCTCTGTCAAATAAATAAATAAAAATATTTTTTAAAAAAACAAATAATCCTAGATATATTACAGAACATCACAGTTAAAACTCTTCCAACGTCCAGTTCAGTGGAAAAAATCTAACTTTACTGGAAAATTCTACTTAACATTTAAGGAAGCAGTAATGCCAATTCTACACAAACTCTTCAAAGCAAAACAGGAGGAAACATGGACTGCTGCTGCCAGGAAGATGAAAGAGAAGAACTTTCTCCCATCCCACTTATGTGAGAGTCCAGGTACAATGGAAAACTCACATTATGATAAAATGGAATTTTAGAACAGACAAATGTAACAAACAAAATTTCAGACTTCAGTGAGTAATCTCAAGAATGCAAGGACAAAAGAAAGAATAAGAAATTACCTCTCAACCCAGAAAATAAACTATGAAAGAATGATCAGCGCCTCAGAGAAGCGTGCACTATAACAAAAAGATCTTCTGGTTATCGTTCACCTACCAGCACCCTAGAGGCAGAGAAGAAAGAGGACAGAACTTAAAAACCTTGAAGAGGGGGCTGGAGAGATGGCACTTGCCTGGGAAGCCTAAGGACCCAGGTTCACTTTTCTAGTACCCACATAAGCCAGATGTACAAGGTGGTCCATGCATCTGGAATTTGTTTGCAGTGGCTAGAGGTCCTGGTGTGCCCATTCTTTCTCTCTCTCCAATAAATAAAATATTTTTTAAAACCTTGAAGAGAGGCTGAGGATACTGCTCAGTGGCTAAGGCACTTGCTTGCAAAATCTGACAACCTGGGTTCAATTCCCCAGTACCCTCGTAGAGCCAGATGCACAAAGTGGTACGTGTCTGCAGTTTGTTTGCAACAGTACTAGGCCCTGACATGCCCATTCTCATTCTTCCCACCCTCTTGCTTGCAAATAAATAAAAACATTTAGGAAAAAAAACCTTGAAGAAATAATGGCTGAAAATGTTCTAACATTTTTAAAACATATAGAGCAATAAAGTTAAGAAAATGAATAAACTCTAAGCAAGATAAGCTCAAACATATCTACGTTGTAGTACAAAACCCCCAGGCAAAGAACTGTGAAAACAGCATGAGCAAAACAACACCTCACCTACAGAGGAAATGATTAGAGCAATAGCAGAATCCAGAAACCACATAGGTCACAAAGAAATGACACAGCATCCTTAAGAATGGAATTTCCAACCCAGAATTCTAGATCCAGAAAATCCTTCAGGAATGAAGGAGACAGTCAAGACATTCTCAGATAAAGAAAAGCTAAGATAATTTGTTGCCAGGGGATTCACCCTAAAGGAATAGCAAGTAGAAGTTCTGTGAACAGAAAGGAAAAAAAGAGACGGAACTTCGGAACATTGGAAAGGTGGGGAAGAAACCCAGAAAATTAACAAGATGGTTAAACTCTCCATTTTCTTCCATTATTGAGTTTTCTGAATTATCTTTGATAGATTAAAGCTTATCACACAACTGAGTTAGTCATAAATATTTAAGATTTATTATAAACGAGAGAGGGGAAAGAGACATAAAGGGAGATAAGGCTTCTAGTGTCCGCTCAGAGAAAATGATAATACCAGTTGCCTGTGATTCATAGGAACATATAATACCTAAAAGACTCACTTTAAAGGGCCATACGAATAGATACAAACAAAAATAATAGAATGGAATTCTAAATAATGCTGCAGTAGCTTACAAGGTGCTAGAAAAAGAAAATGGAATGCTGGGACATGACTCAGGGGTTAAAGGCATTTGCTTTACAAACCTGTGGACCAGGATTTGGATCCTTTGTTCCCCCATAAAGCTGGAAGCAAAGTGGCACATGTGTCTGTAATCCTAAGACACCCACAACAATGGGAGATGGGGTCAGAAGAAGCCCATAATTCACAGGCCCGGCTAGTCTCGCATGCTCAGCAGCCCACAACAAGAAGGGAGACTCTGGCTCAAACAACGTAGAAGCAGAGGGCCAGCCACCCAAGGTAGTTCTCTGACCTCCACATGCATGCAGTGACACATGTGCATGCTCACACACACACAAATAATAAGAATCTTAAAAATAAAATGTAAAAAGAGAAATCAAAATTAAGTGGCAGACTTAGGCACTGATATGCCAATGATTTCAATAAACATAAATGTAAACACTCAAGTGCAGATATTAGCAGAGTATATTAAAAGACATGACTCAGTTATCCTGCCTACAAGAAACCAAATAAAACAACATAATCAGTTTAGAAGGAAAAGATAAAAAAAATACATCATCCATGCACTGATCAAAAGAAAACTGGGGACTGAGGAGACAGCCCGCCCCAAGGTTGTCCTTTGACTTCCATGCGTACCATGGCACATGTACCCATATATACATAAATAAATAAATGAAATGAAAATGAGGCTGGATGTGGTGGTGCACTCCTTTAATCTCAGCACTCAGGAGACTGAGGCAGGAACATCATGAGTTCAAGGATGAAGGGCTACATAATAAGACACTGTTGAAAGAGGGGGAGGGAGGAAAAATAGATGGAAGGAGAGAAGAAGGAAGGAAAGAAGGTTTAGCTATATTCTTTTTTATTAATTCGAGTGGGAGAGAGAGAGTGGGAGAGAGGGAAAATGGGCATGCCAGGCCTCTAGCCACTGCAAACAAACTCCAGATGCACACACCCCTTTGTGCACATGTACAACATTGTGCACTTGCGTCACTGCGCATCTGGCTTAAATGGGACCTGGAGATGCAAACATGAGTTCTTAGGCTTTACAGGCAAGTGCCTTAACACTAGGCCATCTCTCCAACCCAAGGTTTAGCTATATTCTTATTGGTTAACTTCAGAGCAAAGATAATGACCAAATATTGACCTAAAAGAGTCAATCAGTCCACCCAAAAGACATAGCAATCCTAAACTTGCATATACTGACCAATGGGGATACAAATATTTAAGGCAAAACCTGATGCTTGTGGAAGAAAAGACAGGTGAATTTACAATTATAATTGGAGGCATAAACATTCATCTTTTAACAACCACCAGAACAGACAGGCAGAAGAATTTCACACACAACCAACCACCAAGTTCCAATAGACACCGAACACTCCACCTGCCAAGAGCAGAAGATACATTCTCTCCAAGGGTACCGAGAGCGTAGAACAGTTAAAGCAGATCCCGGCCATTAAACAAACTTCAACAGGTTTTCAAAACTTTAAATCACAGCATCTGTTATGTGACCACAATAGAACAAATAGAGATATGAAACTGTACCTGAAGAATATTCAGAAATTAAGAAACAGATTTCTAACTATTCATGAGCCATAAAAGATGTCTCAAGAAAAACTTTAAATATATACTATAATATAAATATATTTATACGTCCGGATCCCGCTGCCCCGCGCCGTGGATGCCCGTCCTTCGAGCTCTCCCGGTTCCTGTTGGTTCCAAGTCCAAGATGGCAAGTCTCAAGGACCAGCTGATTGTGAGCCTTCTCAAGGAAGAACAGACGCCCCAGAATAAGATTACAGTCGTGGGGGTTGGGGCTATGGGCATGGCCTGTGCCATCAGCATCTTAATGAAGGACTTGGCCGATGAGCTTGCACTCGTTGATGTCATGGAAGACAAGCTAAAGGGAGAGATGATGGATCTCCAGCGTGGCAGCCTTTTCCTTCGAACACCCAAAATTGTCTCTGGCAAAGACTGCAAACTCCAAGCTTGTTATTATCACGGCTGGGGCACGTCAGCAAAAAGTCGTCTTAATTTGGTCCAGTGTAACATGAACATCTTTAAGTTCATCATTCCTAATGTGGTGAAGTACAGCCCCAACTGCAAGCTGTTTGTGGTCTCCAACCCAGTGGACATCTTGACCTATGTGGCTTGGAAGATAAGTGGCTTTCCCAAAAACCGTGTTACTGGAAGCGGTTGCAACCTGGATTAAGTCAGGTTCCGTTACCTGATGGGAGAAAGGCTGGGAGGTCACCCATTAAGCTGTTATGGATGGGTCCTTGGGGAGCATGGAGACTCTAGTGTTCCTGTGTGGAGTGGGGTGAACGCTGCTGGTGTCTCCCTGAAGACTCTGCACCCAGAACTAGGCACCGATACGGACAAGGAGCAGTGGAAGGAGGTTCACAAACAGCTGGTGAACAGTGCCTATGAGGTGATCAGGCTGAAAGGCTATACATCCTGGGCCATTGGATTGTCAGGAGCAGATTTGGTAGAAAGTATAATGAAAACCTTAGGCGGGTACATCCAGTTTCCACCGTGATTAAGGGTCTCTATGGAATAAAGGGTGACGTCTTCCTTAGTGTTCCTTGCGTCTTGGGACAGAATGTCATCTCAGATGTTGTAAAGGTGACCCTGACTCCTGACGAAGAGGCCCGCTTGAAGAAGAGTGCAGATACGCTCTGGGGATCCAGAAAGAGCTGCAATTTTGAAGTCTTCCTGAGATGCACCCCTCACTGTCTAGGCCACGGCAGGGTTTCTGTGGAGATGTGTGTGTCGTCCTTTCTACATGGTCTACATGGTCTCTGATTAGTGCAGGTGTATTAAGATGACCTGGGGAGACATCAGCTCCTGACGTTAGAAATAGGAATGGTTTGCACAACCCCACAGCTGTATCCTGATTCCGAATGGCACTTGTGTAGTAGGAAACTGGTTAGTATAGAGTTCCACCATCTCTGAACTACCACTGCCAGCGTTGCACAGGCTCCAGCTGCCCTTTAAACCTAATGTGTAACTGTGTGCTATGTAACTTCACCAAATATGCCTCATCCCACTTTTTTCCCAAGCAGTCACCTCCTGGGATCCAGCGTATAAAGCCATTATTACCTGTCTTGTGCATAACTGTTCAGAGGATCTTATTTTGTGTATTATATGTGTCAGTAATGTACGTTGCCATTTAATGTAAGAAGTAAATTCTACTTAAGAATAATGCAACCACCTACCCAAGCCAAGTGTCATGCCAACTAAAACACCAAATAAACCTTGAACAGTGAAAAAAATATATTTATAAATATATATAGATAACAGAGAAACAGCAGCTCCACGTTCAGTGAGAGATTTTGTCTCAAGCAAATGAAGTAGAAAAGTATTAGAGGAAACTCCATGTTCTCTTTTGGCCACCATATGGGCATGCATGAGGCATGCATACCTGCACACACACACATGCATCCACCATATACACACCACACACGAAAACATTTTCATGACTGGAGAGATGGCTCAGTGGCTAAAGGCACTTGCTTGCAAGTCCTGACAGCCTGGGTTTGATTCCCCAGTGCCCATGTAAAGCCAGATGCAAAAAGTAGCACATGCATCTGGAGTTTGTTTTTAGAAGAGGCTCTAACATTGTGCTCATTCTCATGCTTTTTCTCTTTCCCTTACAAATCAATAAGTAAAACTATTTTTAAAATTTCAAATAAAGAAAGAAAGCTTTTCAATAAAATTGACAATCCTCTAGGTAAGACTTATGAAGAAAAGAGAAATTACATGTTAACAATATCAGGAATTAAGTAGGGATTATCACTATAGACCTGAAGATGTCAAAGGATAACAAGAGAATGCTATGAATAACTCTACCCATAGTTTTAAAAAGCTAGATGAAATATATCTGCTGGTGACATCATATTTGGTAGCCAAAGACTTAATGCTTTTCCCTAAGGACAAGTAGAAGATGTTCTGTCCCCACCTCTCCCCCTCTTCATTCTGTCACAAGTGGTCAAAGAAAGTGCAGTAGAGCAAGAAAAACAAATGAAAGACATAGATTGGAAAAGTGAAATAAAACTCTCTATTCACAGATGACATGCTTTTCTGTATAAAAAAAATGCAAGGAATATACATGTTAGTAGAAAAAAACTGAGCAATTTCACAGGATACAGGGTCAATATATAACAACTGATTATGTTTTTATGTACTAAAAATGACTAATCAGACTTTTTTAAATTTAAAAATGATTTGCAATATTATGTAAATAGTTAAATATAAATCTAACAAATTTATCTCATGTGTGGGATATTTATGCAGAAAACTACAAATCACTGATTAAAGAAATCAGAGAGGACCAGAATAAATGGAGAACTACACTTTGTTCATGCACCAGAAGGCCCAATTTTCTTAAAATGTCATCTCTCCTCAAGCGAATCTATAAATTCACTGCAAATCCCAATTAAACTCCCAGCAGCCTTTTTTTCTCAGCCAAAATGAACAAGTTGATTCAAAAGTATATATGCAAATATAAATGAACTGTGATAACCAAAGCGGTTTGGAAAGATAACCACGTTGATGGGCTCACGCAGCATGGTGTAAGATGTACTGAAAGTCACGATAATCAGTGCAGTGCAGCCCTGGTGAAAAGATGGCATGCATCCGTGGACCAGAATGGAGTGCAGGTGACACATAGCTGCACAGCGGAGTGTTAGGAGTGTCCTGAGCCAGCCCCTCTGGCCTGTGCCTCGGCACTTTTTCTTCCCAGTGAACAGTAGCACCAAGACTTCCAGTGGTTCAAGTCTCAGGTAATGAACTGGTGAAGGTTGTGAAAGATGCTACCATCTAACTGTACTAACAGTATCTCTCAGCCTGTTTATAGGCACATGGTGATCCATCCACTGAAAACTCTTAGATGTAAACTGAATGAGCTCCTGGCTAGGGACAGGGCAGGTGCTAGAAGTGCTGCTACCTGACTGACAGAGAAAAGGACCTGCAAAGGTAGCCATTATCACTTGTGAGGTCCCAGAAAAACTATAGAGCTGGGAAAACTTGGGCTTTATTTTATTTTATTTATTTTTAGATCTTCTGGCTGCTGGGACAAAGCACCTGACCCAAAACAGCTGATGAAAGGAAAGTTTTTATTTTGACTTACAGTCTTGCGAGGAAGCTTCATGTTGGTAGGGAAAGCATGGCATGAGCAGAGGCTGGGCACAACATCTGCCACAGCAGGTGGAAAACAGCAGCAGGAGCGTGAGCCAAACTCTGGCCAGGGGGAGCTGGCTATAACACCCCGGAGCCCACCCCCAACAACACACCTCCTCCAGCAAGGCTTCACCTACCAAACTGCCACCAGCTGAGGACCAAGTATACAAAACACATGAATTTATGGGGGACAGCTGATCCAAACCACCACAATCCCGGAAAGGACAACATTAAATAATAGGTGCTCAATACATACCTATTGAACAAATAAACGAATGCTCTCACTGGCTACTGAGATTCCTATTTTCTGTGATGACAGTGTAATTCATGACTTAGGTGAATAACACTGGGGCAGGAACTGGGCCTTCGCCCCTTCGTGTTCCCATAGTACCTAGCAGTGTTCTCTCTGCAAAGATGATGGGCTCATGCCAAGGATTCAGTACAGGACAACACCCTGACTTGAATGAGACACTTTCACCAATTACCTCTGATTTACAGATCTCGACTCAAGGCATGAGGCATTGCACCAAGTTCCCGTCACTCCACCTCACCACAGTGACAGTAACTCAAAGAGCGCTGGTGGGCAGAGCTATGCTCATTAATTGGTAATGAAGAGAGGAAATCATTTCCCCTCAGAAGCTACATTTATGCTGCTACATTGTTGGAATTCCTTTCTCCCACCTTATTAACTAGCACTCAGTGCTAAAAGGAGACACCATTTATCTACATTTCTTCTGGATAGTTCAGTCAACACACAGAGGTCAAATTGTCCTAAGAAAAGTGGTTTACAGCTAGTGGCTAGGAAATGGAGTTCTTCTTGTCCTTTCTGGTTGGTTTCCTCCTGTGAAACAAAAAAATAATTCACAACTCTACAGCTACATAGCTTCTTTGGCCACTTGTCTGGGTCTAACAATTACCCCAGAATCCTGAGTCAACTGTGAGTCAGGAAATCCAGGATGCCACTCCAAGGAGAAGGAGGGAATTTGGAATGAACACCAGGTCCTTTTGCCAGAGCTAGTGAAGGCATCAGAGACATCTGCTGGCCAACTGGTTTCTGAGAAGACCTCAGACTCAAGTGTGATTTTTTTTCAAACTTTAGTCTTTAGTAGTATACTTTATTTGTTTTTGATTTATATGAGAGAGAGAGAATGGGCATGCAAGGGCCTCCAGCCACTACAAATGAACTCCAGATGCATGTGCCACCTTGTGCATCTGGCTTATGTGGATCCTGGGGAATCGAGCATGGGTCCTTTGGCTTTGCAGGCTAGCGCCTTAACCGCTAAACCATCCCTCCAGTCTGATTTTTACAATGACTGACACTGATTCTTGTGTTGTTGGATAGATGTTGAGTTCCTGTCAATTAGGAAGATTCTACTAGAATCTATATGTTGTCACGATTTTCTGTCCCTGACCCAGGAAAGGTAGGTACTCAGTGGGGATAATGATGATGAATTTCCCACCACCAACATCACCACAGGATGTACTCCTTAGAGACTCAGAGGTTATTATAGAATTTCGAGCACAACAGTAGATATGACCCACTTGCCCTTATCATAAGTAGACTGAACTCCACTAGAGAATAATGGGGATGTGGAAGTCTTTACTTCCCAAGTCTCCACTCATCATACCTGAAGGAGGCCTGTCAGAATTCAAAAGCCATCAGGCTGGCCTGGGACTCTAAGGAAAATCGCATCCACAGGGCTCTAGATTCTGTCAGAGCAAACATCTTACAAGGGTGTGGCCTGAGAAGTTCTCCAGTGTCAGCAGGCACTAGAATTGTCTTGGGGGCTTGTGAAGACACACATGCTGGGCTCCATCCCCAGTGTCTCTGATGCAGATGACCTAGGGTAGGGTCATGTACTTGGCGTTTATAACACATTCCCAGGGGATGCTGGTGTTGCTGGGCTTCTGGTAGGATTTGTCTCAGCCCCACTTTGCTCTCTGGCCTGTTGTCGTCATGGCCTTGGTTATCCTCTGATGCGAATGACTCCACGTCTCTCCCTGGCTCTCTGGTGGGTGTCTTGAGGAAGCTTCTGACTGACTCAGGGGTCTCCCATGTCCTCTGTTCTTGCAGGTCCTTGCCCCAGCCCCTTGGCAAGCCAGGTCCGGGAAGTTTCCACAGACTCAGATCCTCACTGACCCCTCCTGGTTCCCAGAAGCTGAATATGGGCTAACCACAAGAAAATTAACCCTTCAGAATCTGTTAGCCACAGCTTTAAACAATCTTACATTCTAAGCAAAAAGATAAAAATCAATTCTTCATAGATGTTAAGTCCCTATCACTAAAGGCACCACACACTTGCAGAACACTGAGAATTCAAGCTGGAAGTGAGCTATACACCTTTTTCCTGCTGGCTAGCTGTCATAGTGTCGAAAAATACTATGCAGGGGCTGGAGAGATGGCTCAATGGTTAAGGCCCTTGCCTGCAAAGTCAAATGACCCAGATTCGACTCCCTAGTACCCACATAAAGCCATATGCACAAAGTGGCTCATGCATCTGCAGTTTGTTTGCAGTGGCAGGAGGCCCTACTATTCTCATTCTCTCCCACCCCCTCCAGGGCATGGTAGTGCACACCTTCAATCCCAGCACTCAGAAGGTAGAGGTAGGAGGATTGCTGTGAGTTTGAGGCCAGCCTGAAACTACATAGTGAATTTCAGGTCAATCCAGGCTGTAGCAAGACCACACCTTGAAAAACCACACACACACACACACACACACACACACACACACACACACGCACAAATGCTATGCAGGCTGCTTAGGGAGAAAAGTCAAAAGTTTTACCCAGGAGTGGATCCATCCTATGTGCCACACAACCTACCAGCCAGGCAAAATGTGCTCATTCACAATAGTGGCATGACTGCTATGTAGATAATTAATTGCTGTCTGATTGGATTTGACGCCTGCTTCATGGGAGGGAATTCTTGTCTGGTACTGAAAACTAACTTAAAGGTCTATGGATGGGGAGGTCATAGACCATATAGGGCAAAACTACTACTGTTATTTGACTAAATGTATGTAGCACCCATCAAATTTCCCCTGAATATTTATCTTTATGCCCATAAAGTAGTGCTGCTCTCACCTTGGGTCAGAGAAACTTCTTTTTTGCAGATGGTGGTAACTATTGGGGAGACTCAAAACTTGTCAAAGTGCTGAGACGAAATGACTATTGAGCGCCCATCCTGATAAATGAACATCCCACCATACCCTCCAAGTCTCAGCAACACTGTAGAAAAGGAGGTAGAGAGAAGGTAAGAGCCAGAGGATGGGGAGGGGTGCTTTAGAATACGCCATTTTCCAGACATGAAGTGGCTGTTGCATTCATGACCTCACAATTGCTGTGACTACCTGCGCATGACCTACACAATGCTGTGCTCGTCAGCATTTCACTATCGACGATGAAAGAGGGCAACAAAGGCATCAACATGGAAGGCTAGTTAGTCACAAAGAAGAAGAGGTTCAATAGAAGGGGGATAAAGTGAGGGAGACAGAAAAGGTAATCAGGGGGATTACGGTCAAAATATATTATGTACATGAGTGAAAATTGTCAATGTTTTAAAAATCAGTTCTTCATAAAGAATCCATGAAATGTGGCTGGAGTGATGGCTCATACAACAAAGCACCTTGCCTGAGTTTGGATCCCCAGCACCTACATTAGGGCCAGGCAGGGTGACTTGAGCCTGTAGTCCCAGCTCTGGGTCTTCAGAGACAATGGGACTCCCTGGTGCTTGTTGCTAGCTGGTCTAGCCAAACTCAGTAAACTCTGTCTTAAAATCTAAAGGGGAGAGCAATTGAGGAAGACACCAGTGTCAACCTCTGACCTCCACACTTACGTGCACACACATGCATGAGCACACAAATACAAACATGCTCCACACATGCAAGCATACCACAGAAACACGCCGGAAAAAAAAAGAACCTGTAAAATACTATCAGAGGTCTAAACTGACAAACTCTAGTTCAAGAGAAGATAAAACTAGATATCTGTATTGAGGGTCGATGGCGCTCTCTTCAGTCAATAGCTCACTTCCTGACTCTTATTTCCCTCAGAACACCTCAATCAATTCCAGAAAAAATTCACCACAAGTGGCTGATCCAAGTCTGGGAGTTTGTCCTAACACCTTAGTGCTGTTAATGATTTTCCCAAAGGGGATGAGATGAGGAAAGACTAGGCTAGATACAGTGTCGGGGGGGGGGGGGGTTACACAGGGATTGAAGTTCCCAGGCTAGCCCACTAGGGCCTGGTAACCTCACCTGCCCTGAGAGACTGAAAGAAGTAATGCAATTACTATGCTCGTTGCTGTAAGAGACCCAGGAAAGCATCGTGGAATAAGAAATATCTTTTAATTTAACTTGTCTGGTACTGTTTGAGGAAAAAAGGGCTCAATTACTGGTGGGTAAGAAGGTCACCGCAGACTTGCGTGAGCTCCTGAAGGACCTCAGGGGCTTCGAGGCTCTAGTGCTGTCTTTAATCAGTCTTATTTTCCCCCAGAACTTATAGCTTTTATTTATCTGAACAAAAGCATGCCCGGCATTGCGCTGTGCCTGCGATCAGCTGCTGAGACAGGGAATCCGGAGAGTTGCAGACAACACAGGGTGTGGGAGGGCTACAGGAGCGAAAGGCATTACTAAGAGAGCCAGACAAGAGTTGGAGGGGAGCTCAGGGGGTGTGTGAGCTTAGGGGAAGAGGAAGGAAGTAAAAGGAGGGAAGAATGCAGAGAGGTCTTGGGGGAGGAGAAAAGAAGAAATGATGAGGGGGTGATGGTAATGGTGACAGCAACCTTCCTGGGTGAGGACAAGGTAAAGAAATTGGGGGAGAAAGGGGTGGTGATGAAGTGAGAGCGTGTGACTTCCTATAGGACAGGAAAGGCACTCTGGGGCAGAGATGAGCGTTCTGCTGTTGGTAGCAAATAGAACTGAAAGTCCAAACATCTGGGAGAACTCAGGGTGTTTTTCCTGGGAATCCTGGATGTGGGGGCTGACATGAAAGTGGAGGGCTGAGTCATATTCCAAGCCTCTAGCAGTTTGCTGCTTAGTGTACTAGTCACTGTCCCTCCACCCCAACCCCAAGCCTCCACCCCCTCCAAAGGTATGACTGTGAGGAGTTAAATCCTACCTGCAGACAGTGCCTGGATAATCCAGGTTCCATAACCCTAACTCACCTACCTTCAGAAAGCCTTACTCCTCCCCCCCCACCACACACACCTATGGAAGAGGTTGTCCCACCCCCACACCTCCGTGGGGCTGGTGGTCTACAGCTCTCTAAGTGCACGATGCTCCCATTGTGTGCCCTGGACTTCTGGTGTTCTGTCTCAATGCTGGCTTTTCAGTTCCGTATCAACATCTTTAATCTAAATCCAGATCACAAGTCTCCACAGTCCTCTCCCCAAAAGCATCCTGCCCCCTGTTTCAGACCCAAAGCATCATGAAGCCTGAATGACAGCCCTCCAGGGTGAATGCCAGGCATGAGCACCACAGGGCAGCAGTGTGAAGATTTTATACACTTTAAGGAGCTCTCAGCTGACAGCCCCTTGCAGTGGGGATGGAGAAAGAGTAGAAGGAGGATGTGGGGAGCGGGTGACATGGGAGCCTGAGGCCAGGAAATGATATTACCATAATAACATGTTCCACCCAGAACTGTAAGGAGTCAAAAGTTCTGGTCTCCAATTTGACCTTCCAAAGTTTTTTGCAGGTAGGTGTGTGTGTGTGTGTGTGTGTGTGTGTGTGTGTGTATGTGTGTATGAAGGTTGGAAGACAGGCCATGTTTGTTTTTTTAATCTTTTATTATTATTATTATTATCATTATTGTTAACAACATATTTCATATGGATACATCATGCATTGGTACCCTCTCTTCCATCGTCCCTGCCCCCATTTCACTGGGGATCCGCCTCAGTGGGGTTGCCGGTATTCCCCATGGGGTTGTGGTTTATGAGTTGTGGGAACAGTAGTCAGCTATTTTGGGGGAGAGGGAATGCCTCTGGGCATGTCTCAACCTGTGGCTCTTACAATCTTTCCGCCTCCTCTTCCACAAAATTCCCTGAGCCATGGTGGGTGAGTTTTAAGTCTACTTCAGTGATGAGCTCTTAGGAGCCTCTGGATCTCTGGTTTGGTAGGTGTTGTATATCCTCAGGGTCTGTCTCCTACACCCTGATGCTTATTATCAGGTTTAGCATGGAAACAGCACTCATGCTCGTCTCCCCAATTCCTCTGTGGTTTCAGCTGGGGCTTGGCTGAAGTGCGAGGAATAGTTTATCTCTTCCAGTCTCAATACCTTCTGAAAAAAAAAAAAGAATAGATTCTACAATGAAGAGTGAAGTCAACACAGTTTAAATGGGATAAGCATTATTAAGTTAGGAGAATTTGATGTATGTAACCCCTCTTTTAGCCAAAGACTACTGAGAGCTTGACACCAGATACATAGTCTGTGTCTTCACAGTATTCTGATCTGGTTCCCAATTCCAGATATGGGTTCCTTTATACTGAGCAGATCTCATAGCCAGTCAGAAAGCTATTGGTTACCCACCAAGGCTGTGTGCCACTATTGCACTGGTGTGTACATCCTGCCAGGGTGTTTGCTTCTGAGTAGCTTAGACCCTGGTTGCTCAGACCCCTGTTGGCCACTTTCCCCCAGTAGCTCATGTACTGCTTTCCAGCACTAGACAGGCTGTCTGGGGACTGGCTTTCTTCCGGCTTCCAGCCAGGTCTCTCCAGGCTCTGTGTCAGCAGCATATGGTATCTTCATCAATAGGGTCTTAGCTTTTGCCTCAAGCAGGTAATCAAGTGCTTTGGAAAAAAGCTTTCTTGGTCTGGGGACCTCGTAGGTCTCTCTGAGCAACAACTCAATGTGGGTAGCAGTCAGTTTCTGGTACTGGGAGTTACAAGCCAAAGACAAAAAAATAATAATAATTCTTTTAAACTTAGGCTTCATCCCACCCTCTCCAAGGCCCTTCTTTTCAGGTGCTCCTCCCTTACTTCTTTTGAGGGTTATATCTTTTAGTCTATCTCCAAGGATAAAGGTTTCTACGGTACCAGTTCATTTTGGATTTAGTTTTATGTTTGTCCCCCCTTCCCGCAAAAACCCTTTCATCCCTACAGTCTGGGCCTTGTGTTGCCTATCAGGTATGTTAGCAACTTGTAAAGGTCCAGGTTAGGCACCACAGATAAGTGAGACCATGTGGCATTTGTCTTTCTGAAATTGTGTAAGTTTGCTGAGTATGATCTGTTCCAAGTCTGTCCATTTTTGTACAAATTTCATTGCATCACTTTTTCTTACTGCTAAGGATAATTTCATTGTGTAAATGTGCCTCAACTTCGTTATCCATTCATCCAATGATGGGCATCTGAGTGGATTTTAGTTCTTAGCTATAATGAATTGAGCAGCTATAAACATGGTTGAGAAAATATCTCTGTAGTGATGCATGGAGCATTTAGGAGCATTTAGGGAATAACTGGGCCTGTTGGTAACTCTATAGTCATCCTTTTCAAGAATCTCCATATTGATTTCCGTAGTGGTTGTACAAATTTACATTCCCACCAACAGTGGATGAGGGTTCCTCTTTCCCCACCTCCTCACCAACATCTGTTGCTGTTAGATATTTAATGATTGTCGTCCTTAACTGTAGTAAGGTGGAAGCTCAGTTGTTGTAATTTGCATTTCCCTAATGGTTAGGGATGTTGAACATTTTCTTAAGTGTGTGTTAGCCATTTATATTTCTTCCTCTGAGAACTCCCTATTCAGTTCTCTGCCCTGTTGTTGGAGTAGGTTGTTTGATTTTTGTTTGTTTGTTTGTTTGTTTAGTGTTTTGAGTTCTTTGTAAATTCTAGATATTAGGCCTCTGTCAGTGGTATGGCTGGCAAAGATTTTCTCCCACTAAGTAGGTAATCTATTGGCTCTGCTTATGGTATGTTTGTCTGTGCAAAAGATTTTTAGCTTTAGGAGATCTCATTGGTTGAGTTAATTTCCTGGGCTACTTGAGTTTTGTTCAGGAAGTCTTTCCCACTCCTGTAACATGGAGAGTGCCTCCTATTTTTTCTTCTAGAAGGAGAAGAGTTTTAGGTCTTACATTGAGGTCTTTAATCCATTTGGACTTGATTTTTGTATATGGTGAGATGAGTGGGTCTAGTTTCATTTTTCTACATGTGGTTATTTTTTTCAGCACTATTTGTTGAAGATGCTGTCTTTTCTCCAATCTACTTTATTGGCACCTTTGTCAAAGATCAAGTAGCTGAAGTTACTTGACCTAAGGGCTAAGTCTTCAATTCTGTTCCACTGATCCATATTTCTGTTTTTATGCCAGTACCATGCAGTTTTGTTATTACAGCTTTGGAATATAGTTTTAGATTGGGTATGGTGATACCTCCAGAGGTGTTTCTTTTGTTGAGAACATGTTTGGATATCTGATACCTGCTGCCATTCCATATGAATTTTGAGATCATTTTTTTCTATCTCTGTGAAGAATGATCTTGGAATTTTATTGGTATTGTGTTAAATCGGTATATTGCTTTGGGTAGAATTGCCATTTTCATAATATTAATTCTACCTATCCAGGAGCATGGGAGGTCTTTCCATCTCCTCAAGTCCTCCTCAATTTCTTTCTTGAGTTTTTTAATGTTTTCATTACATAGGTCTTTTACATCCTTAGTTAATGTTATTCTAGGCCATGTTTTAATTAGCAATGAGAAAACTGATTCATGAGTTTTAAATACTCAGATATATGTACAGGGCAAGTGCCCTCTGATTCTTACCCAAGCATCTATGGATACTCGGGGAGCTGGTCTAATTCCAAGTCTTACTGAGTAATGGGGAGTGCTCTGAGGCTATTCCAGAGGAAGAGAAGAGATGGAAATATTGCATCTCACAGAGTAAACTACCTCTACTCCACCCTCAGTTTTTTCTCTATGCCACAGTAGGTTCATCCCTCTCTTCTCCCCAAGATCCATCTCCTGAGCTAGCCTCACCCCCTTACTAGCTTTTCTCTCTTCATTGTATCTCATTATATTAAGAAATTAAAAAGATTGGGCGGGAGGAATGGCTTAGTGGTTAAGGCATTTGCCTGCAAAGCCAAAGGACCCAGGTTTGATTCCCCAGGACCCATGTTAGCCAGATGCGCAAGGGGACACATGTGTCTGGAGTTCATTTGCAATGGCTGGAGGCTCTGGCAAGCCTATTCTCTCTCTCTCTCTCTCTCTCTCTCTCTCTCTCTCTCTCTCTCTCTCCCCTTCCCTCCATCTTTCACTGTCAAATAAATAAATAAATAAAGACTATGGGTTTTCATAGTGTTTGAAAAAAAGGAAATTAGAAAGATCACAAGTAAACAACTTAATGCTTCACCTTAAAGCTTTGGAAAAAGAACAAGGCAAACCAAAAATCAGTAGATGGGAAGAAATAATAAAGATTAGGGTGGAAATGAATGAAATAGAAACCAAAAAAAAAAAAAACCCAAAGAATAAATGAAACAAATAGTTGGTTCTTTGAAAGGATAAACAAGATTGATAAACCCTTAACAAATATGACCAAAGGAAAGAGAGAAGAGATACAAATTAATAAAATTAGAGTTGAAAAAGCCACCATCACAACAGATACCAAAGAAATTCAAAAAATCAAAGGGACATACTATAAGAACATATACACCACTAAGTTTAAAACTGTGAAAGAAATGGAAACTTGATTTATATGATGTATCTAAATTAAATCAAGATGAGATTAATCACTTAAATAGAACTATAACAAGTATGGAGATCCAAGCAGTTATAAAAGAAATCTCCCAACTAAAAAAAACCCAGGCCCAGATGGATTCACTGGTGAATTTTACCAGACCTTCATGGAAGAACTAACACCAATGCTTCTTAAACTTTTCCATAAAATAGAAAAGGAAGAAATCCTACCAAACTCCTTCTGTGAAGCCCGCATCACCCTGATACCAAAACCAGACAAAGAAAGAACCAAAAAAAAAAAAAAAAAAAGAAAATTACAGACCAATAAACAAAATATTGGCAAACAGAATACAAGAATATATCAGAAAGATCATTCACCCCGACCAAGTAGGCTTTATCCCAGAGATGTGGGGATGGTTCAACATACAAAATACATTATATACATGGAATGAAGTACAAAAGTTACAGATCATCTCATTAGATGCAGAAAAAGCATTTGACAAAATCCAACATCCCTTCATGATGAAAGTCCTACAGACACTAGGAATAGAAGCAACATATCTCAACACAATAAAGCCTATTTATGACAAACCTACAGCCAACATAATACTAAATGGAGAAAAACTTGAAACTTTTCCACTAAAATCAGGAATAAGATAAGGGTGTCCATTGTCCCCACTTTTATTTAATATAGTACTGGAAATCTTAGCCATAGCAATAAGGCAAGAGACACACATAAAAGGGATGCAAATTGGAAAAGAAGAGATCAAGTTACCAATATTTGCAGATGACATGATTCTAAACATAAAGGACCCTAAAGACTCTACCAGCAAACTGTTAGAGCTGATAAACACCTATAGCCATTTAGCAGGATACAAAATAAACACACAGAAATCAGTAGCCTTCCTACATACTAACAAGAAGCACACAGAGGATGAAATCAGAGAATCACTCCCATTCACAATTCCATCAATAAATAAATGAATAAAATACCTTGGAATAAACCTAACCAAGGAAGTGAAGGATCTCTACAATGAATACTTTAAAACACTCAAGCGAGAAATTGAAGATGACACTAAGAAATGGAAAGACACCCCTCTTCCTTGGATTGGAAGAATCAATATTGCGAAAATGGCAATCTTACCAAAAGCAATCTACACATTTAATGCAATGACCATCAAAGTTCCAATGGCATTCTTCACAGAAATTGAAAAAAATCAATCCAAAAATTCATTTGGAAGCACAAAAAACCCTCAAATATCTAAAACAATTATAAGCAACAAAAATAAGGCTGGTGGTATCACCATACCTGATTTTAACCTATACTACAGAGCCATAGTAACAAAAACAGCATGGTACTGGCACAAAAGCAGACATGTAGATCAATGGAACAGAATAGAGACCCAGATGTAAGTCAGGATAGCTATAGCCACCTGATATTTGACAAAAATGCCAAAAATACTCATTGGAGAAAAGATAGCCTCTTCAGCCAATGGTGCTGGGAAAACTGGATACTTATCTGTAGAAGGATGAAAATAGATCCGTATCTTTCTCCATGCACAAGAATTAAGTCCGAATGGATCAAAGACCTTAACATCAGACCTGAAACTCTGAAACTGCTAGAGGGAAAAGTAGGGGAAACCCTTCAACATATTGGTCTTGGCAAAGACTTTCTGAATATAACCCAATTGCTCAAGAAATAAAACCACAGATCAACTGCTGGGACCTCATGAAATTACAAAGTTTTTGTATGGCAAAGGATACTGTGAATAGAGGAAAGAGGCAACCTACAGAATGGGAGAAAATCTTTGCCAGTTATACATCTGATAGAGGATTAATATCTAGGATATACAAAGAACTCAAAAAATTAAATAAAAATAAATCAAACAAGCCAATTAAAAAATGGGCTATGGAGTTCACAAAAGAAGAAATACCAATGGCATCTAAAAAATGTTCTACATCCCTAGTCATCAGAGAAATGCAGATTAAAACTACATTGAGATTCCATGTCACTCCTGTCAGACTGGCTACCATCATGAAAACAAATGACCATAAATGCTGGTGAGGATGCGAAAAAAGAGGAACCCTTCTACACTGTTGGTGAGAATGCAATCTGGTCCAGCCATTGTGGAAATCAGTGTGGACGTTCCTGAGGGAGCTAAAAATAGATCTACCATATGACCCAGCTATACCACTCCTAGGCGTATATACTAAGGACTAGTCTCACTACCTTAGAGATACTTGCTCAACCATGTTTATTGCTACTCTGTTCACAATAGATAGGAAATGGAACCAGCCTGTATACTATGTCCCTCAACTGATGAGTGGATAATGAAGATGTGGCACATTTACACAATGGAGTTCTACTCAGCAGTAAAGAAAAATGAAGTTATGAAATTTGCAGAAGGGAAAATGACCTCTTTCCTTCTGTAACAGGAGGGACAGTCATGGATTCCCCGTGTCCTGTGGCAAAAGGGAGCTATTGAAGTTCTTGAGCCAGGGCTTGACAATACTTTAGGAAGGTCAGTCTGGTAGGGCCTGATGAAGTCAGGAACAGCAAGTGCAAAGCGGAAAGGAAAGCAGTGAAGCACTAGTTTGGGGGGTCATGCAAAAGAGGTACAGAGAGATGCAGGAGGCAGTGCCTTGGCTGGGTGAAATGACTTGCAGAAGCCCCACAGCTCAGTCAGAGCTGGAACTGAAGCTACCCAGTGTGTGTAATATACCACTCTTTCAGATGTACTGGAAAGCATTCTTCCCAGTGACCCCACATTCCAGCTGCACTTCCCAGGGAACCAGACTCTCCTTCCAGGCAGTTCTGACATGATGCCCTCCCTCTGGGCCCTGGCAGCCCTGGGCTTCTGTTCTAGTTTACCACTACTGTCTGCAGATGACATGGTAACGCCACCTAATCTCTCTGTGCCCCATTTTATTATCCATAATCAAAGTGATGAAAGTACTACACATAGGGCTTCTGAGAGGATTCAATGAGATGGTACCCCAGAGCAACTGTTCCCCATCTCCCCTCCTATCGTGATGGTGGCGAGGCCTTCTGCCAGTTGATTGTGTGTCTACCCCAGCATTCTGCAAACTTCCTGTAGCAGGCAGATTTCAGGTTCACTGAGATGAACTTCCAAACCAGGCTCAGTTATGGAGGAAGGGATATTTATTGAAGCTTACAGATCTAGAGGAAGTTCCATAATGGCAGAAGAAGCTGGCCCTGCTTTCACAGGTCCAAGCAGAGAGAGAAAGAGAGAGAGAGAGAGAGAGAGAGCCACAAACCAAAAGCCCAAAGCCACATAGCACACTTCAGAAACTCCAGGTGGAACTAGGCACTTTGTATATCTTAGATTGGAATTTCAAACCCACCACCACACCTTAAGATCCACCCAGTGATATCTCCTCCAGCCAGGTGGCTGCAGATCCAAACTACAAACTAATAAAACACTGAATATACTGAGGGCCATTATTCAAACTACCACACTTCCTAAGGGCAAGAACAGAATTGCGGGTGGCTCCCTGGGACACTGGGCCCATTGAGCACTTGCTATATGGTATGCTATGCCCTGGGACAGAATCTGGGCTTAACAGTAAGTAAATAGGTCAAGAGGTCCTCAGTGGTGAGGAAGAAACAGACCTGTTCATAAAGATGGTTGTAGAGAATCATGGATGCTGGGCTGAGGCCCTAGGGTTGCACAAGGCAGGAAAGGAGGAAGGAAGGGAGGGAGGAGGGGAAGAAGGGAAGAAAAGAAGGAGGGAAGAAAGTACAGATTTAATGAAATCATGGTATCAATAGAGCTGGCTCTCCCTTTTGACCCCCACACAACAGCACCTAAGGATGAGGACATGGTGCTGAGGAAACCCCATCAGGAGTAAGCCGCAGGGCGGGGCCTGGCCCCAAGCCCCTCTCTTCTCAGGGAAGATCCCCATCCGCTGCTCATTAGCCCCAGCCTTGTCCTCGACCCAGTCTTGTAAGGTGAGGACTTCCGGGCAACATCCATTCATTCACTAGGCTCCAGGGTATTTTTAGCTCTGGGCAGCCAGGCTGGGTGGGTGATTGGCAGCAGGCGGAGCCCTCCGTGTTGCTCCTGGCTCAGCATGAGAGGTGGCTGGGCACAGGGTGGGGGGCCCAGGCATACCTGGCACCCTAGTCCACAGCTGCCACATTGTCCCCAGGGGAGGAGTTGGGCTGCTCTCGCTGCCACTGACCCAGGGCTGGCAGCATTCTTTCCTGTTGATTCACCCCAGGGAATGTTTTGGGCCTAGCTGGGGTGGGGCAGGGCCACTGGGGGGACATCTCAAACATGAGCAGCCAGGGGTGGATAGCGGCTCTCTGGTACCAGGGTCAACGTGACCTGGCTCTCACCCAGGGGTTGCAAGTCCACCTTGCCATCCTGGTCTTTATCACACTATGCCTTGGAGTCACGTTTGTTTGCACAGTGGCCTCCCTCTGCAGACTGGGCTGGGCCTGCTGGTGTCTAGCATTCCAGCCCCCTGTCTAGCACCTAGGAGGAAATCAATACAGCCTTCTAAATGAGGGAAGCTTCACAAGGGGCAAGCTGCTGCTGCGCTGCTCCGGGCCTAGGGTGGAGGCTTAGCGGCTCAGCCTGGGCCCACCGTGCGGATTCCAGCTCCCCGTCACTGCGGGAGGACCAGGGCTGTGGGAAGGCTGGGAGCTGGGGCTGGGATCCAGGCACCTGGGTGTCCCTTCACCTGCTGGGACTCTCCTCTCTCAGCCATTTCTCATTTGTTTTATTCAACAGACCCTCACTCACACTGCCCTTCGCTGCCCGCCTCCCTCCGAGCCTGACTAGGGACAACAGCTTCTTTCACCTTTGTGGCTCATAGGGAGGTTTACATTCTCTTACGTGTTTATGGCTCCGCGGACAAGGAGCAGATCAGAACTTCACCCTCAGTGGTTATATGTAAACTGCAGGGGGGCAGAACAAAAAGAGGTTCGCTCTAAGGGGACCCTTACTCAAGAAGAGCCCTACAGCAGCATCCCACCACTGACCGAGCACTGACCCGCATGGGCCTGTGTAACCAGCTCACAGCATCTAGACCGGAGACCCCCCACCCCACCCCACCGCCGCCCCAGGCGCTCCCACGTGAAGGGTGCACGGCGGGAACTGAATGGGACCTGGGCATGTCCACACCTTTAGGCCGAAGAGGAAACAGCCCCTGGAGAAAGGCCAGGCGGCATCCCTGCCAATGCCGCGCTGCCCTGCGCAGGGCTTCTCCGCGGGACCCGGTCCGCCGCGGCCCCCGCCCTCGCTCCAAGCCCCGGGACTTCCCGGCTGGGCCCAGTCCCGACCGCGCGCCTGGCCCCGGGCCGGGTGGGCGGGGCGCCCGCGCAGAGCGGCGCGCCCGGGGCGGGGCCTGCAGCCTCCCCCGGGGCCGGCCCGGGCTGGGGGCGGGCGGCCTGAGGATAAAAGGCCCCCCGGGACACCCCGGGAGGCCCGTTAACGCCGCTCGGCCCACGGCGCCCAGCCCAGCCTTGACCGTCCGGGATCCAGCGGGTGAGCTCCAGTCTGATGGGATCCCTTAGCTGTGGGTCTGCTCCTTGCTGCTCGGTTCGCCCGCCCGCCTGCCCGCCTTTTCTTCTGTCTCTCTGGGGTCTACAGGCTTCTGAGAGCTCCTGGGGGCTGGAAGGGATGGGAGTTCCGTAGACAGTCGACCTAGCCTGCGGGTGGCTCACCTGACCTGCTTCCAACTGGACAAGTGACCAACTTGGAGTGTTTGACCAACTTGGGCAGTTTGGCCCAAGGCTGCGTGGGTGTTGCACCCTGGCTGGGGGGGATGTCTGCGTAGGGTGTTTGGGAACAAGCTGTGTGTAACCATTTCTCACCCAGGGAGGATGCAAGTGACTGGGCAAAACGGGATCAGATGTCCCTCCTGTGACTTGGGGACTAAGCCAGGGCAGAGCTGACTGCTGTGGGGAGAGGGTATGCAGGCATGCTAGGGTTTCCAGCCTCATCTTCCCCTGCCCACGGGTGGGACTCGGCCCCGTTGCAGGGTGTGCTCAGGTCCACAGAGGCAGTGAGCCTACTGAAGGGGTGCAGGACCCAACCCAGAGAGTTCTCTCCTGCAATTCCTTGGGCACAGCCAGGTGCCAGTGTCCCCTGGCAGCCCCTGAAGCAGGTGCTTGTCTGCCTGGAGCTGCCGCGATCCCGGATATGCCACTTGGTAGCACTCAGTTCTGGCACACATCCCAGTGCCGGTACAAAACCAACTAGCAACAGAGTGTGATTTCAGTCACTCTTCCCCTTCCTCTCCCAACATCCACCGTTCCTGAGGTTGTCCAGCCTCTAGTCAGGCGGCCTGTTCGGATCCTGGCTGGGCCAGTTTCTCCACTCTTTGAGGTCTATCTCATTCATAAAACGAAGAGTATTCAAGAAATGTTCCTGAACGTATTTATTATTTTTACTATTGGTACTATTGTCCGTATCTTCCTCCCACCTGTTTCCTTCTTCTTCACTAGGGAAAGGACCCACTGTGGAGGCTGCCTCCTTCCTTCTCTAAGGACTAATTCTCAGCCCAGTCCTCTTTCTGCTCTTAATGCTGTGGCGGCAGACAGACAGAGGCAGAGGGAGAGGCCTTACTTGAGAACACAGCATTCGAGTTGGGGGTTGAAGGATGTTGAAAGTTTAACAACCTGAGCAGAAGGCTCAGTGAGAACAAAAGCTTAAGAGGCCAAGAGATGAAGGTTAGGTTTGAAGAGTGGTGAGAAAAGATTGAACCTCAGCTATGGGGCCTGGAGTAGGAGGGAAGTCTGAGGAAGAGGGACTGTTGTCTGTGTCTGACTCTCTCCCATCTGCCTCCTGGCAGCTTGCATAGAAGGGAGCTGCCCTGTCCACAGGGCCCAGGGTTCTGCAGCAGAAGTCCACCCCTGTCCCCAGGAGCCTGCAGGCCTGAGGCTTTGCATAGCTTCTGAGACCTTCTCTCCATTCGGTGGGGACTTCAGCCGTGACCCATACAGCATACCCGTCTAGCCTGCCGGTGGCGTCAATAGAACTTATCATTCCGGAGGGTCACCTCCTCATTTTACAGGTGTGGAAGCCGAGACTCCAAGAGAGGGAAACAGGATTGTAGAAATGCAATGATTTGGTTAGGAGCATTCTGACTGCCGGTGGGAAGGGGATAGGATCATCTCTCAGCCCAGACCCAGTGACCCCACCCTCCTCACCTCTCTTGTCATGTGGGGAACATTCCTTCCTCAGTGACTTCGGTGTGGCTGAGACCCTGGAGTGCACTTCCTCAGGGGAGCAGAGGAGGGAAAGAGGACTTGAGTAGTGGAGAGGACTCTGCTGTTGGTGACAGCCAGCTGGGAGTGCCCAGGGCCCCTGAGCCAGGAGTGTCACAAGGACTGTGCTGAAGTCTAGAAAGGAAACCGGAGGGGCCAATGGGAGGAGAGTAGCTGTCCAGCCTGGAAGAGCACAGGGAGGAGTCTGGCCTCAGGGTGGGCAGAAGGGACCATGCTGTGTCTAGAGAATGTTGCACAAGCACCACAGTTGGTAAGGATGTGGACTCCCTTTTCTTTGTACAGAGAAGGTGAGGCCAGTGGTTCTATGTGAGCTGGTACAGTAATGTTAGTGATGGTTCACTGCCATTCAGAGCCTGTTTTTCTGAGGGCTTTGCATGTGTCAATCTGTACAACGGTCTTATTTGGTAGGTGCTGATATTCTCAGACAGGCAAGGCACCCAAATTTGCCTCCCATTATCTATAGACTAGTGAGGAGGTGGGATTTGAACCTAGGCAGTCTAACTCCCCAGTATGGAGTCAAGTACTGTGCCATGCATGCAGCTACAGATAGTTTTTGTTTGTTTTGAGGTAGAGTCTTGCTCTAGCCTGGGCTGACCTGGAACTCACTCTGTAGTCCCAGGCTGGACACAAACTCACAGCAATCCTCCTGCCTCTGCCTCCTGAGTGCCTCAGCTCCCCAAGGCCTGGGATGGAGAAACAGCAGCATTGGTGGCTCCAGAGGTCTCTGCTTAGCCATGGCTCTCCTCTGTGTCCTGCCCCTTGTCCTGTAGTCTCAGGACCAAGGCTGCCAATGTGAGAGGGGAGAGGAAGAGCCCCAGTTCATCACCTCTGAGAACTCAAGGAGCTCATTCCAGCCATCTGAAGACAGAAGCCACCCTCTGATGGATGTAGGGAACCTAAAAGTCTTTGGTGGCCCCCTATTCTGACAGAATGAAGGACAAATCCTTGCAAAATATATGCACAGGACACTTGACCATCTAGGCCTAGTCTGCCCTTCCCCCTTTCTCCTCCAGGCTCCCAACACTATAGTACAAGGTTCTGCCTTTTTAAAAAGGATATTTATTTTATATTTATTTATTATTTATGCATATGAGACAGAAAGAGGGAAGAGGGAGGGAGGGGAAGAGGAAGAGAGGAGTGTGAGTATATGGGCACACCAGAGCCTCTTGCCACTGCAAACAAACTCCAGATGCATGCACCACCTTGCACATCTTGCTTTACTATAGGAACTGGGGATTCAAACCCAGGCCATCAAGCTTTACAAGCAACATGCTCTGCTCTTGCATAATCACATCTCTTTCCTCCTTTACCCACCCTGTCCTTCCTAGCTGGAATGTCACTTTTCCAACCCGAGAGAACTCTTACTCATGTGACAAGGACCAGGTTAATAGGCATTTGTCTCTTTGAGACAGGATCTTATGTAGCTCAGGCTGGCCTTGAACTCAATATGTAGCTGAGGCAAACCTTGAGCTCTTGCTCCCCTTGTTTTCACCTCCCAGGTGCTAGGATTACAAGCAGGTATCACCATGCCTGGTTTAGTGTCACTTCTTTAAAACCTTCTCCAATTTCCCTTCTCTGTGTGTGTTGAGGGTAATTCAATGTCTTCACTTCCAACACCTAGCATAACAAATGGACCAAAGCAAGTCCTCCAAGATGTTGCATCAGTGCATAAACTACACAACTAGATGGGGTTGGGCTGTGGCTGAAAGGGATGCCTATTTGAGCTGAAGGAGATACACGAAGTTTGACTCACTTCCTCAATGTAGAAGTAAGGAATTAGAGGCTGGAGAAATGGCTTAGCAGTTAAGGCACTTGCCTGTGAAGCCTAAGGACCCACGTTCGACTCTCCAGGTCCCACATAAGCCAGAGGTACAAGGTGATGCAAGTGCACAGGTTACACATGTGTACAAGGTGGTGCAAGTGTCTACAGTTTGATTACCATGGGTGGAGGCCCTGGTGCACCAATTCTATCTCGTCCCCCCCCCCTCTCTGTTTATCTCTCTCATAAAAAGAAAGCCAGTCTGTTCAGTCTGTTGGACTTGCCTCAAAGAGAGAGAGAGAGAGAGGGAAATAAGGAATTAGGGCATAGATTTTAAGAAACTTGATCAAGCCATATGGAGAGCCCTTGGCTTCCCTTAATAGCCCTTTCTGCCTCAGCATTTTATGTGCCTTTGTGGAATGGCATTTCACCTTTTGCTCAGGGTCCTGGGACCACCAGAAAGTAGGCAAAGGGCAGTTCCTCTAGAGGACCCCCTGGACCTAGTTTATAAAGTAAGCCCCTCCTTTACCTGCCTACACATTGCTGAAGAGGTTTGAGGTGGTAAGTGTTGGAGGTGGTTAGCACTGTTTATTCCTTCCCCAGATGCCCTGGAAGTCACCATGATGTGGTCCTCACCAACCACCCTCTCCTTGTTCCTGCTTCTGCTCCTGGGCCAGGTTCCTCCCAGCAGGCCACAGTCACCTGGTACCAAGACGATCCGGCTAGTGGGCCCAGGGAACAAGCCAGAAGAGGGCCGCCTGGAGGTGCTTCACCAGGGCCAGTGGGGCACCGTGTGTGATGACAACTTTGCTCTCCAGGAGGCCACAGTGGCCTGCCGCCAACTGGGTTTTGAGTCTGCCTTGACGTGGGCACACAGTGCCAAGTACGGCCAAGGGGTGGGTGAGTGATGCACTGTCCCACAGGATGCAAGATGGTAGCCAGCTTCACTTAGGGTCTGGGCTTACTAAGGCTCCAACAGAATGCGCAGGAAGCCCGTGTTCATGAACAGCTCAAATGGCCTTCAGGAAGCACTTCTTGTGTATAGCTGAACTGACCCCCATGCTCTGATCCTTCCCTTCTCTCTTATCATGAGACCAAAGTTGCCATCACTAAATTCTAACTTTCTTGAATGTAGCATTTGGCACATAGTGGGTACTTAGTGTTGGGTGGATGGATAGACGGTAGGCTTGACTACAAGACCTACCTGCCATTTCCAGAAACTAATTCTGTGATTCTGACACTATGAGGCAAGTGTGCCAAGACCCCAGAGAACCAGCTCCTCTCATCTCCCTTTCTCCTCAGCATTTAAAGGAAAACATTTAATAGGTAGATTAAGCTGGACATGGTGGTGCACGCCTTTAATCCCAGCACTCTGGAGGCAGAGTAGGAGGATCACCATGAGTTCGAGGCCACCCTGAGACTACATAGTGAATTCCAGGTCAGCCTGGGCTACAGTGAGACCTTACCTCGAAAAAACAAAAACAAAACAAAAACCTATTGATAAATATTTAATATCTATGAATAGATGCAGGGTCCCATCCAGAAATAGCACTTTGGCTGCATCTCTGCCTGTTCTTGAGCTTGTCTTCCCCTCCCCCACAGGACCCATCTGGTTAGACAATGTGCGCTGTGTGGGCACCGAGAGCACCCTGGACCAGTGTGAGTCTAACGGTTGGGGTGTCAGTGACTGCAGCCACTCGGAAGATGTTGGAGTGGTGTGCCACCCCCAGCGCCAGCATGGCTACCTCTCTGAAAAGGTCTCCAATGCCCTTGGGCCCCAGGTGAGAGGGCTGTTCAGGGTCTGGCCTGAGCCCGGTTCTGGGTGGGGCGGAAAGCCTTCTGAAGAGTGACCTGGAGGAGGGAGAAGGGATGAGGCAGAGCCTGGGCTGAGAAGCAATCCTGGTGCATGTGTAGAGCTCCAGCCTGATGTAGGGCAGGCCAGGGCATCAGAGGCTGAGCTTGCTGGGAATCACAGAAGCTGCTCCCCATAAGGGAGGTGGAAGGGGGAAAGGGGGTTGCTTCATCCACAAGGCCTGGCCACAATTGCTGGCTCTTCCCAGCACAAACAACCCCGAGCTAAAAACAGCCCAGGCCAAACAACAGCACTGGGTAGAGCAGGGCCTCAGCCCCCACCCTCTGCTTGCCAGGCAGCCTCTGCCTGAGGACAGCTGGCCCTGGCCTTGTAGTGGGCATCATGGGGGCTCCACATTGGTCTTTAGGTCACTCAGGTACAGGTTGATGGGTCCTGGAGCCCAACGTTCCTAAGGTTGGTCTCAACCAACTGTTTTTGCGCATCTCAACCCTCCCCAGGGTAGGTCCCTCCATGCCCAGAAGACGCCCTCCATACCCCAAAGGCTCCCATCCTGACCTCAGGGAGGGCACAGATCTGACTTCTTGCCTCCAGTTTAACAAGTCTGAGAAGAGGAAATCAGCCTAGACAGACCAAGGACCTGTGGCTCCCAGTTAATGCCTCCCATTCTCTGGACCATGGCCTTTCAGACCAGTGAGGGTCCAAAGGATGGGCTGTAGGCACTCTGGGCCTGGCTCTCCCAATGGAGCTCTTCAGTGGCCTACAGGACAGGGAGTCCCAGGACTGGGCCCACAGTGACTCTGCACCTTACAGGGCCGGCGGCTGGAGGAGGTCAGGCTCAAGCCCATCCTCGCCAGTGCCAAGCGGCACAGCCCTGTGACAGAGGGGGCTGTGGAGGTGCGCTACGAGGGCCACTGGCGGCAGGTGTGTGACCAGGGCTGGACCATGAACAACAGCAGGGTGGTGTGCGGCATGCTGGGCTTCCCCAGCCAGGTGCCTGTCAACAGCTACTACTACAGGTAGGAGAGTGCGCTTGCTGATGGGGACCTTCCAGGGTTCATCAAGGTGCTGGAGGAATCTTTTGGTGGGGATGGGGGTGGGGTGTAATGGGACATTCCACGCAGACTGGAACTGGAGGGGAAAAGCCCAGTTGAGAACAGTGTCTGGACTTACGTTGCGGTCAGGTTCGCATTGCTGGTAGAAATCACCCAACCAAGAGCAGCTTGTGGGAAAAAGAGGTTTATTTTGGCTTACAGGCTCGAGGGGAAGCTCCACGATGGCAGGGGAAAGCGATGGCATGAGCAGAGGGTGGATATCACCCCCTGGCCAACATAAGGTGGACCATATCCATAGGGGAGTGTGCCAAACACTGGCATGGAGAAACTGGCTAGAACACCCATAAGCCTGCCCCCAACCATACACTGCCTCCAAGAGGCATTAATTCCCAAATCTCTATCAGCTGGGAACCTAGCTTCAAAACATCTAAGTTTATGGGGGACACCTGAGTCAAACCTCCACAACTTGCTAGGTTATAGCTCCCTCAGGATAGGTCAGAGAATATGCTTCAAAATCCCAAGAAACACCTAAAAAGTGGTCAGATAATAAGCTTCATATTTTCCAGCCCTATAGAAAGACATCACAAATTCACTGTTACATATGATGAAAGCAATTGAATGCAAAACCATGTCACTAATTGAGAAGGTTTAACTGAAGATTCTCACACTGCCACTCACAGGCATGGGTGAAATGTCTCCTGGTCTCAGCCCCATCAGGAACTAGCTGTGGGCCTTGGCTGGGGGCACTTGAACCCCAACTATCCACTCCACTGTGGACTATCTGCTTTGGCTTTGTCCCAGGGATTCCCTCTGCTCTGACCCAAGCCAAGCTGGGACTGGGTTGCATGCAAGCAAGGCATGGCTGGGGAGCTTGGGGAAAGGAGACATAAAATTACTGTCAGCAGTGTGGCAGAACTGTCACAGGCAGATTGCATCAGCCCAGTAAATAACCACCCCAGTCCCCGCCCCACCAGCTACCTGTCAGTGACAACCTCAGGGTTTTTTTGTTGTTGTTGTTTGTTTATTTTATTTATTTATTTGAGAGCTACAGACAGAGAAAGAAAGAGGCAGGGGAGGGGGAATGGGCGTGCCAGGGCCTCCAGCCACTGCAAATGAACTCCAGACGCGTGCGCCCCCTTGTGCATCTGGCTAACGTGGGTCCTGAGGAATCGAGCCTCGAACCGGGGTCCTTAGGCTTCACAGGCAAACGCTTAACCGCTAAGCCATCTCTCCAGCCCCCCCCCTTTTTTTAAATGGAGGGAGGACTCTCCAGCAGGGCCTCCAAGTCATCCACCTCCACCCACACCTATCAGGTTGCCATGCTCCAGTGAAGTCCTCGCAAGTCCCTTCTCTCTGACTTGGATGACCCTGGCCTTGAGGGAAGAATGTGGTGGATGGGCATGTGGATGGGGATGATGGGCACAGGGGCTCCCTATAACTTGGTAACTGCTGCCTCGCCTAACGCCCATGAGGAGGGCACTCACCCCCACCACAGTCCCTCAACTTCCATTGTCCCCAGAGGAACTTTCCCAGGACCCTTCTCTCAGGGAGTTCCCTAAAGGATCCCTTCGTCCGGACTAAAGGAGACAAGCATGAGCCACTTATCCCAGGAGCAGCCCTGGAACAGTCGAATCTTCACTTTAGGACAGCTAAGAGGCCTTGCCTGCCTTCCTTGTAAGATAGGAGTGGTCAAGCGCAGCACCGGAGTAACATCTATGAGCCGGTTTACAGCTGACGAAGCCAGGCACAGATTTCATTGAAATTACCAGGAAGCATGGCGAAAGAATGGTGACGGGTGGGGTGAGGGGGGTCCCCTGCAAGCCTCCACCCTAGTTTTCTCCCTCCACAGGAAAGTGTGGAACTTGAAGATGAAGGATCCCAAATCTAGGTGAGGAGTGGCACTCTTGGTGGCCGGGGGGGGGGGGGGGGGGGAAGATACGAAGGGCTGTGACATGAAGGGCTCCCCTCCCCTTCTCCTCTTCTCTCCCTCTTCTCCCCTTGGCCTCCCAGGTCAGGTCCATACTCAAGCCCTCCTCCACGCACAGTCTCCTTTGTCTTCCAGGCTGAATAGTCTGACAAATAAGAATTCCTTCTGGATTCACCGGGTCAGCTGTCTGGGGACAGAGCCTCACCTGGCCAAGTGCCAGGTCCAGGTGGCTCCAGGACGGGGCAAGCTGCGGCCAGCCTGCCCAGGTGGCATGCATGCCGTGGTCAGCTGTGTGGCAGGGCCCCACTTTCACCCACAGAAGCCAAAGCCCCGGCGCAAGGAGTCCCGGGCAGAGGTGAGCTCCAAGGGACCCTGGACCTGGCCTGAAGGCTTGGGTCCCTCCCATCAGGACCCTGTCAGGTGAGGGGAGGGACTAGACTGGGAGGAGATAGGCTCACAGAATGAACCTTGGGATTTATTTAACAGGGATCATTTATCATCCCACCATAAATGGAAAGTTGACATCACTTGCTATGACTAGGAGGCGACTGTGAAAACAGTAATTAAGTTGTAGCTGCAGCCCATTGAGGCTGAAGGTATTGAACCTGAGCCTGCCCTTTGTTATAAAAAAAAAAGTAGGTGAGAAAGTGGCCTTACAGTGTTACACTCAGACCAGTGTCACTGAAGAAGGGAAGGTCGGAAAAGAACCAGCCATTCAAGGTGATAATTATGGGAAGTCAGAAGCAGGACCAGAAACCAGGCCTTGGCTTTGGCTAGTGGAGCTTGCGGGAGCCTCGCCCTAGGAGTCTGTCTGGCTGCCTTTCCTGAAGCCGGTTTTCCCCTCCCGTAGCAGGAACTGAAGGTGCGCCTGCGCTCTGGGGCCCAGGTGGGAGAGGGCCGCGTGGAAGTGCTCATGAACCGCCAGTGGGGCACAGTGTGTGACCGCAGGTGGAACCTCGCGTCCGCCAGCGTTGTATGCCGTCAGCTTGGCTTCGGCTCTGCGCGAGAGGCCCTCTTCGGGGCCCAGTTGGGCCAAGGTGAGCAAGGAGGCAGGGGTGTACCACTGGCTCTCCCCAGGGAGGAGAAGTCACAGGTGTGGGTTAGAGCTGGAGCCTCACGGTTCTCTCCCCACACAGGGCTAGGGCCCATCCACCTGAGTGAGGTGCTCTGCAGGGGCTATGAGCGGACCCTCAGCGATTGCCCCGCGCTTGAAGGGTCGCAGAATGGTTGTCAACATACAAACGATGCAGCTGTCAGGTGCAACATCCCCGACATGGGCTTCCAAAATCAGGTGGGTTCAGGTCTGAGTACGTCCTCAGGAAAGGGTCTGGGAGGCTTCGGGGAACCCCTAGGACACAACCCAGGCAGCTCAGGAGAGGCAGCCAGTACTTGCCGTTCACCCATTCGGAGAGCTGGCATAGAGAGTCCTCTCCTGACTGTGGCCTGGCGCCACCCACAGCACCCAGAGACGGCAGGACAGGGGCTTTTGCAGGTGTATGCACTGGTCCATACTCCCGGGTCCTGAGTGAAGCTAAGAAGGTGCTTCGTGTCAGGGCCACAGGCTGTTGGTGCTGGGGAGCAGTGTGGGACACTCAGGTCCAAGCGCCAGTTCTGGGGGGTGCGGTTGTGAACAAATTGCAGTCTTGGGGTTGAGTCCCTCAGAGGTCATTATCAGTGAGGTGACAGACATGAAAGCCCTTTTAAAATTGTGATCCCAGCGGTAGGATGTTAGCTGGGGGCAAGGTGCAAGGCCTAAGTCCCTGCCACAAGTATTCTGAGTCCGACTGCTCTAGCATGCAGAACATCGTGTGATGAATTGTCCTCCCTTTACAGAACAGCAGGCAGGGGGCGTGTCTGGTGTAGGGCCACACTGAGCTGACTTGGCAGGTCTCCCGCCACTTACACACCTCTGCCCACTGCAGGTGCGCTTGGCTGGTGGGCGCAATGCTGAGGAGGGTGTGGTGGAGGTGCAGGTGGAGGTAAATGGGGTCCCACGCTGGGGGACTGTGTGCAGCGATCACTGGGGCCTCACCGAAGCCATGGTGGCCTGCCGACAACTTGGCCTGGGTTTTGCCAACTTCGCCATCAAGGTAGGTCCCTTTCTGGGGTTTTACCAACTTTGCCACCAAAGTAACTGCCTTTCTGTTACTTCCCTACAACCTCAGTCTCCTGGGCTGACAGGACCCAAACTTGCTGTGCTAGAGCTTCTAGCCATTCATTCATTCATTTGGCAGTTACTTACAGAATGAGCTGTGAGTTGACAAAATGTGGGTGCTAAGGACGCTTTGGTAGACAAGTGCACAGAGTGAAGGGGAATGTCAGTAAAATGCTCACAACCTGCTACTTGGTTTCACATGTACAAAACATGAGTAGAAATTAGCCAGAGAAAAAGGAATAAACAGCCTAAGCAAAGGCCTGTGGCCAGAGAAAGCTTGAGTCAGCTGAGGGTACCAGGGACCAGGGCTTGCAGCGCAGCTCCCAAGTTCAGTGGGGAAGGCAAGGAACAGATCATTCACCGCCTCTCGGGATCTCTAAGCCCCTCTCCTTTTGCTGCTTGGAAGAGTTAGGGTGGAGACTAGCCAGAATGAAGACAAGCACTCACGCTACTACAGTGGCCCCAAAGTGCCAGGAAACAAAATCAAGAGGGTTTGGGCATGGTGCAGTGGAGAAAGGTCCACACATGTACCCACATGGGTCCTCTGGGCAGTGCGTGGGCACACCTCACCCCGAGAATTGGGCTCAGCCCTAAGGGGCTGTGTGAGGGGCAGATGCGGGTGGGGGGGGTCATGGGGATACACCACCTGCATGGGGAGGAGGAAACAGGCTTCTCCTGCTCAAACAGTAGAGGACTACCTTCTGGGAGAGGGATGGGAGCTGTGCACCAATAGATGGAAGAAACTTATAGTATCAGAGGGATCCATATGTGACATGGATGACACAGTAAAGAGTTTCTGGCTTGTGCTGAGCTCGGCCTGGTGGGGATGGAGTGACGAAGGCCTCAGAGATGGCTCTGTACACTCTGATGGGTTGATGCTGGCTGTCTTCTTAGGACACCTGGTACTGGCAGGGGACACCTGAAGCCAAAGAAGTGGTGATGAGCGGGGTGCGCTGCTCAGGCACGGAGCTGGCCCTGCAACAGTGTCAGAGGCACGGGCCCGTGCATTGCTCCCATGGCTCGGGGCGCTTCTCAGCTGGAGTTGCCTGCATGAACAGTGAGTAGAGGAGGCGCTCACAGGGAGTGGACAGGCAAGGCAGGAGGTGGGAGCCCCTGCTCCACCATTCTCCAGCCACTGTGGCTGCATCAGGATGCAAAGTCCGTCCTGCCCACCTCCTCATGGAGTTACTATGAGAATGAAAACTGAGAAAACGCAACAGCACAGGAGATGGAACCATTTTTCAATTTGGGGGTTATGACCAACAGGTTTAAAAAGCGAAGCAGGATAAAAAAAAACATGACAGTGTATTACATTTAGTGAGGGTAGTGGTTTTTCTTGGAACTATGTGTGCTGGGTTACAGCATAAAATATATTTTTTTGTCTGTATGAAAGTTTGAAAGCCATTGTAGAGGAAATATGTGAGGCCAGCTGTGGGTTCCTTTCTAAGCTGTGGGGTTTATCCAAAAAGTACAAGAACAAGACCACTTTGTGGCAAGGGTTTGCCCCACACATCCAGCTGTTTAAAGCAGCAGCATCTGATATTGGCTGACAAGGTCTGGACCAAGATAGCTATATCCAGTCCAAAAGCTGCAGGCTGGCACCAACCTTGGTGGCCACTTGACCTTCCCAGCCATGCTCCAACTCTGAACACATCATTAACTCCTGCTAGTGAGCTTGTGGCTTCCTGTCTGTGCAGTGCACCCCAGGAAGAGCACTGAACCTGCTCTTCACCCCCTCCCCTGCAGAGCGATGACCTGTCTCTTCAGTGGTCCCCTTAGCACGTTGGCTTCAAACTCCTTGCCTGGCAACTCTGGACCCTTCCATATTCTACTATCTTCTTGACAGCTATCTTTTGGAAGCCTTTGATACTGCCCTACATCTGGGCACATGGCCGACCTGCAGCCTCTATCTCCCCTGACTTCCTTCTTTGTGCTGTCTTCTCATTCCCTCTGAAAGCTCTCCTTTCCCTCAGGAAGTCAAGTTGGTCAATGGCCATATCCCGGCTCTTTCCAACATAAGCCACAGGAATTTCAAGTGTATGCTTAGTGACACGACAAGCAGCATGCAGCACAGCACCGTCCAAGCCCAGCCCGTTTAACAAGCTAGTGTTCCCAGCCAGCACCGTTAGCACGTGGCCTCACCCAGAAGACGCCTTGGCCTAAATACCTCAGCTGTGTCTTGGCATGACCATGCACTGAGAAAAGGCCACTCTTCTCTTCTGGCAATATGGCAATAGCTCTGGATCTCCCTCTCACTATACTGACACATGAGGGACAGCAAAGGCAGGGACGTGTGGCTTCAGAAGTTTCAAGAGCATCTGTAACAGGGGAGGAAAGAGGCTAAGCAGCCTGGTGAGACCCACACACCAGGAGTTTGGGTGCCCACGATGCCTCAGACAGCAATGTATAGGGACACCTGTGGTAGCAGTCAGGCTGAAGGGGACCCGAGAGGGAACACAGGCGCAGGATCCACAGCTCAGCAGACCTCAGGGACCAACTCTTTTAGCTTTCTCTTCCAGCCCTCTCTCCCAAGCCCAACACATGCTGAAGGAACTAAAAAGGCAAGGACTTAGTTAAATCAACCAAGATAGGTATGAGCAGAGCTTTTTTAGGATTTTAGGCACTACAGTATATAAAGGCACCTTATAGGATAAACAAAATTTTACAAAAAATAATAGCTTACATCTTTTTCCTCCTTACTGAGGGCCAAACAATAATCTAAGCACATTGCATACATTACCACATTAATATCACTAATATGACTTCCATCTTGCAGATGACAAAAATGTTGAACAGTCATAGAGCTGGTAAATGGCATAGTCAGAAACTAAGCCAAGAATGATTTTGGGGGTCTGGCTCCAAGCCAGTAACTTTAACCATGACCCTGGAGCTGCCTTCCAGGATAAAGTGACGAGCTGATGCTCTGTTATTAGAGCTTGCATCTTCTGACTCACATACCTTCTTTTTGCATGTCTTCTATAGAGTTCGGTCGGGGGCAAGCCTGGGCTCATTATGCAGAGTAAGCCCTGCTGTCTTCCCCTCTTGCCTCCCATCTCCTTCTGCTTACCTCAGGTGCTCCAGACCTCGTGATGAACGCGCAACTGGTGCAGGAGACAGCCTACCTGGAGGACCGCCCACTCAGCCTGCTGTACTGCGCCCACGAAGAGAACTGCCTCTCCCAGTCCGCCAACCACATGGACTGGCCATACGGACACCGGCGCTTGTTGCGCTTCTCCTCACAGATCTATAACCTGGGCCGGGCCGACTTTCGTCCCAAGGCTGGGCGCCACAGCTGGATTTGGCACCAGTGCCACAGGTACCTGCCCATGCCTTGGTCCTAGAGGGTTAGTGACAGTAAGTGGGGCCCAGGGACCAGTGTGCTCTGGCCTCAGGCCAACTCCTGGAACACTGTGTACACTTATAAATAAGTTTGCCTTCCCAGTGCCTAGTTCTTAGACGAATAAGGGGGATGCTCGTAGCATCTACCTGCCTTGTTTCTCACAACTTCCTTGAATGCACCTGTGGGGATGGTGCTCCTGAGGCCAGTTTCCCACAGTAATGTCCCAGGGAGATATCATCACTAGCAACTGATCTCTGCTAGCATGGCATCACACACCTTTTCCATGTTGGACCTCAGGCCTTGTCTTCAGAAGCCAGGTAAACTGGGGACTCTAGAAACTTGGAAGCCCAAAATAGGATGCTGGCTCTGCAGAAAAAGCCTGCTGGTTCTTGCAACAGCAAAGACAAGGCCCCAAAGATGACAGGAAACAGAAAGGAGACAATGAGCACCCTTTCCTATCAGGAGCCTCCGGACCAGACGGGGAAAGACACTGCCTGTG
This sequence comes from Dipus sagitta, assembly GCA_036346955.1. Taxonomy (NCBI): domain Eukaryota; kingdom Metazoa; phylum Chordata; class Mammalia; order Rodentia; family Dipodidae; genus Dipus; species Dipus sagitta. The sequence goes on from CM070770.1 coordinate 38,232,946, forward strand.
ACAAAGGCAGAATGGACAGGGAAAATGTAGCCTCTCCCTGCCTCCTAAGGACGCAGCAGTAAATAGGGAAAGCTGAGAGAATGGGCAGCGATTTGGGGACCTGGCCTTGCCTGAGATAATAAGCACCTTTGTCTGTAGCATGCACAGAGTTGTCATTACCACTGGATTGGAAAATATGGTAGCTGACAGAGAGCAGAACAAGCTCCCTCCCCAGCTACGCTGCTTCTAAGCTGGTCTCTGGGTCAGGGTGCCTTCGTCTCACCTCTGCCTCGTTCCTGCAGTGAAAGCCCCAGCTTCCTGCAGGCTACAAGGGCAGGACTTTTTACCTCTCCTACCTAAATTAAGACCCAAGGCAAAGGGGACAGCTGTGCTTTGCTGCCTGGCAGGGGTGCCAGCAAAAAGGCTATGGACACACTAATCTTGGGTTTGAGAAGGAGAAGGGCACTGCCCTGCTATTATAACTTTCTTCCCTGGGTAATGACGGGGCCTACTGCCTCAACCGTCCCTGCCAACCTGTCCCGAGAGGACATGCTCTGTTGCTGTGGAGCTGACAGCTTTGCCTCTTTCTCAGGCACTACCACAGCATTGAAGTCTTCACACACTACGACCTGCTCACGCTCAATGGCTCCAAAGTGGCTGAGGGACACAAGGCCAGCTTCTGTCTAGAAGATACAAACTGCCCCACAGGTACGTGGTTTCCTATCAGCACTGTCTTCCTGGTCTACTTCTCACCCTGTATTCCTCCAATGCCTTTGGGGTCAGGCTCCCCTCTGCCCTGCTCAGCAGCCCCGGGAACCCGGAGTCTAGAATGGTAACAGCCTTCAAGGCAATTAAGAATTTCCTGCCTTTTTAAATCTTACATGGAAAGTATTTCTTTTGAATTTCCAACACTTTGTACCACCTTAAAAAAGCTTAACATTCTCTCTGTTGGGTGTCAGTCTATGGAGTGCTGGGGGGGGGGGGCGGGCACTAGGATGGCCAGATCCTATTAGTCTCCCCACAATCCCTGTCCCTGGGAACAGTGGATCTTCAGAGGGTTGATAGGATAGGTGGACAAATACGTTAGCACATTAGGCCTAGGAGCTCCCAAACACATTTTTTTTTTTTGGACAACAGGGGTTTTTACTAGAGCATCCAAAGTAACCCTGTCTTTGAACCTTATGTCCCAACCAACCTGGGCATCTTCACTGAGTTGGTAAAAGCTAGTGTGAGGATTAAATGATGAAGCACTGAAAAACCACACAATCCCTGGTCAAAAGTGCCTACTCTGTGCCACAGTAACTGTACCCTTCTTTACAGGACTGCAGCGGCGCTATGCGTGTGCCAACTTTGGGGAGCAGGGGGTGACTGTAGGCTGCTGGGACACCTACAGGCATGATATTGACTGCCAGTGGGTGGATATCACAGATGTGGGTCCAGGGGACTACATCTTCCAGGTAAGGATGAAGTTTGGGAACTCGCCACACAAACCCTGTTTTCTCCAGGAATTACACTCTCCCCTGAGGTCAGGTGAAGGCAAATTTCCCATGTCCTCTCCCAACAGACCAATCACTTTTAGAAGCTGTGGTCTGGGAGAAGAACACTCTTGGTGAATCCCCAGATCCTGGGTTTGAGTCTTGATTCAGTGGACATTGGGCACTTCTTAGTCTTCATGTGTGAAATGGAGACACTGATGTCTACTTCCTGGGGGTAACTGTAAGAATTAGGTGAGATGCAAGGAGTCTTACATGTCAGCTCACTCAAAAATCCTATCACCCATTTTCAGTTGTCCTTCTCTCACCCCAGGTGGTTGTGAACCCCACAAATGACGTGGCAGAGTCAGATTTCTCCAACAACATGATGCGCTGCCGCTGCAAGTATGACGGGCAGCGGGTCTGGCTACACAACTGCCATACAGGTAACTCTGAGCCACTGCGACACCTGCCTTGTGTGGGCTCAGTATGCTGGAAAATGTTAAACACACCTGAGTGTGACTTGCCGGTGTGTGCAGACGGCTAGGGAGGGACAGAAATGGATGTACTTTAACATCTTCACAGCCGGGTTTCTAGAACTGCTCAGAACATCAACCTTTCCCCACCTGGTAACTACTGCGTCCGTCCTCTGATTGTAAACTGTTTCCAATCTGTCTTAGAATCTTTCCTGTCTCCAAAGCCATGCCAGAACTCTTTTTCAGCCCAATACTTTCCTCTTTTCCCATGGTTTTTCTGAGCTGCCTTCACTTTAAGCTGACTGCTTCACAGGGAAAGGCAGGGGTTCCCCCTGGTCTGTGATCTCTAGGTACAATCACTGCTTCCAAGAGGGGCAAGGAAAACAGGGACAGGCAGGGCTGTAACATCAGACACAGGAAGAAGCCACAAGGGGCTTTTCTCCTTACGTTTCTTTCTCCTTCCTTTTTTACCTGTGGTACTGGGGGGCTCAAACCCAGGGCCTACCACATGCTAAGCAAGCACCCTTATAACTGAGCTAATCCTCAGCCTCATATATTTTTAAAATAATAACTGGCAACAAATTGAAGAAAATGAGAAGAGGAGGAATATTTCGCTCAAGTTTTCAAATTGGGTGACCAAGTAGATTTTTGCTGACATTAAATGTAACAAAGCTATGAGGCGAATCAGAATTAGTGGCCTGGGACTGTGTCGATGGAAACAACAGATCCTCCATAACCAGACTATAAAGGATTCGGGCAGGGATGGGACAGAAAAATAGCTACAGGTCAGAGATCAGAATCCTTGCACAAAACACAGGGCACAGTACACTATGTTGAAAAGTGTATTTAGAGAAGTGTGCATAGGACTAAAGAAATGAGGGATTTAGTTCATGGATAAATGAGTGAAAAACTGTTGCCCCCTCTGGCCTTGAAGAGGGAAGGGCATCCAGGTGCCAAAGCCGTGGGAGAGGGTGAGCCTGGCTGGAGCTAGTTGTGAACTCTCCTAGTCACTGCAGGGCCAAACAGAGGAAGAAATCCCTAGGTTTCTTTCTTTCCTTCCACCCCAGCTTCCTGCGACTGTTGACCTATCTCAAGTGGAAACCTGAGGACAGAGAAGCCAGGGTGGTGGCAATCTCTAGGGCTCAGTTCTTTGGAGCACAGACAGAATAAAGGGTCTAGAATAAACCTGGGAGGGAGCAAAGAACGAGTACAGCCCTTTCTGTTCGGTCGCCTATTCTTCCTGACTAAGGTCTGTTTCTAGAGAATGAATGGTATCTGTACCTATGACTGATCTGATGGGAAAACAAGCTAGACAGAATAGGCATATGTGAAGTTGTCAGGGAAGAGAAGAGGCTGTGGCAGGGTTGAGACTTAGCTATTTTCCTTTGACCCACAGGAGATGCATACCGAGCCAATACAGAGCTCTCCCTGGAGCAGGAACAGCGACTCAGGAACAACCTCATCTAAAGTCATTACTGCATACTCCCAGCTCTGCTCACACACACCAGATACCTCAGCTTACTGGAGCCATGCCCTTCACAGAGCCCTGACTCGGAGGAAAAGGGGCCAGTGTGCCAAGGGGCACCAAGAACCTGCTCAGGAAGCCTTTTGATGGCAAGATCACCACACCAGAATGGTAGTGCTCTCTCAGGATGGCTCTGGGCCTCTCCAGAGAGCCTGTGGCATATAGAACATGGCCTCTAGGCTCTGGTGAGCTAAGCCTCCTCTTCCATAAGGAGTCACAATCCTTCCTGAAACGTTGCAGAATTCCCAGCTGCAGGAGATCTCAGTTCCTTAGGGATAAACTGTGGCCCAGGCGCCCATCTAGGTGGTGCTTTGCAAATGTCTTGGAGGAACAGAAGACAGATGACCAAAGTACACAGAAGTGGAGTCAGCTCTCTGCTAGGAGCAAAATGTGACACAACTGTGTCAGTCACACCTGGCAAAGAAGTTGGTGAATGAGGTCCTCCACTTTATCCACATTTAGAACTCACCTCTTAGCTGGTGACTATACCTTTGTCCAACCACACATGTGAGGTTTTTAATATCCTTCACACTCAGACTTCAGGCATCCCATCATTTCCTGATGGGTCAAGACCCCTACTTACTGAGGCTTGACGAAGGGCAAGTTTCACAGAAGTGGCAAGGCAGGGCCTTCCCTGCAGAGCAGTAAGAGTTCAAGAAGAAAGACTACTGTGGTCATATAGACTCAGCCTTTGTCAGTCCTGTCAAGGGAAACAAATGTCTTATACCTGCTAAGCAATCCAGTCTAAGATTATCACATATGTCAGGATTGGCTTAAATTTCAAGTCTTAACTAAGCCAACTTTACCTTAAAATGTTTGTAAAGGAAAGAACATAGGTCAAACAAGCCACTCTCTATAGGAATAACAAGACTTGTCTGGTAGGGTAAGGGACAAAAGACTTTGGGGGAAATAAGAATGGAGAATTTAATTTAGGTAAGGGGGAAAAGTCCCCTTCTTGTGTAATGTGGCTATACTGTGCCCTTGCTCAGGTGGTATAAAATCCCAGTGTCTTCTTGGACATGACTTGACCTTTTCTCCACTGACACACAAAGGGATGATCCTTATCATAGGTGTGACACTCTAATACCAATAAAGGTTGCTCATTATGGACTGCTACAAGGGCCAGACTAGCTGTGATTATGTAGTTTCCAGCACACAATCTCTCCCCCTTTTTCCTCCCATTGAGCTGGGATGAGGATACATGCACAGGGGACACTGACTACTCACGACAGTCCTACCCCAGTATGATTCTCTAGTCAGATATTAGCCTACCTTCTACTTCTCAGTCGTGCCCCCTGCCCAGGCTCAATGCTAAAGACAAAGGTTGGAAAGGTAAAAAGGTGGAAGGTAGGAGTGAGAAGGTACAATCCAAGGCCCGTAAACTTTAATACCAGAGGTACAAAACCAAAATGAGCAGTAGCAGACAGCAGATTTACAATGCTCTGCTCCCCACAACATAACAGCTACTCCCTATATAGGAAGTCAAAAGGGACATGACCTAAGGTATCCTCTGTGACCACAAAGCAGTGTTTTCCTCCTCCCTCTACTCTACCATTCTCCTTTATCCATTCTCTGATTTGCTTCATCAGGCAGAGGGAGCCTATTTTGGCCTGGCAGTTTAGGTAAACAAGGGAAGGACTGATTTCCTGCTGGACCCAGCAAACATCTCCCAAACAGTAACAACATTATATTCGCACATGTAGCTAATGGTCTGTGAAGGAATGTGCAGCTAGTGGGGGAGTATCTGGTGACTGATGACTCGATCTGGGCAGGGAGGTTACCCTCAGCTTTTTGCTGGATCTAGTTTCCAAGAGACCAGAAAAATCAAGCCAGGCAGACAGCCACCAGTTATGGTCTCAGTCTAGCTGCCCACATCACACGTTTGGTAGGTGCAGCCAGTTCTAATTCCTGGAAAAAGCTATACAAGGGTTGTGCTGTTAAGACTTCTGAGTTGAAAGAGAGAGACACAGGAAGAACGGTAGCTGGTATGACTTATAACTAGATGAGGAATGTTAACAGAATACCAAATATCAAATTCTAGACAGAATCAAAACCTCAGAAGACCTTCACCTTGGCACACTTTGGGCTCAGAAAAACTGAAGTGCTAGAAACCTCAGCCTTCCTCTTCTTACAAGTTCTATTCTACAAAGATTTTCATACTATGAAGAACAAAGTGGAATTTGTGGGGAATATACCTCTCTTCTATCAAGTCTAGGTAACCCTGGGGTTCAGATGTTTGGCGTACATGAAACAATGTATGTGCACAGATTTCCCACTATCCAACATCATTTTCTTTCACAGCAGCCATGCTGTTCAAACAGATCTACTTACCTTAGAGAAGTCTGTTCAGGAGACAGTAGCAGCCACAGCCGTGGGGTACTCTCTAGATAACTCCTCCTGTGAAGGCATGATTTAGACCTAACTAAGTATTTGATTACTATCTGGACAAACTTGAAGTAGTCTCTGTTGGACCAAGGCCAGAGCTTGTTACTTCTGGTTAGTAAGCAACTGGAATAATATTATTAAAAAGCACTTTTCAACTTACAGTAAAAGGAGCAACAGTCCATAAATTTCAAATATTGATTAAAAAATCATTTCTCTGGGTTTGGTTGTAAGAATAAACCTAAGATATAAAAGTGGCTGACTGTCAGATGTCAGATAGATAGACTGCTAGTACACTTCATTAAGAATGAGGAAAAAGTAATTTTGGAAATTATGAGGGCTATTAAGAAAACTGGTTAATAAACATGGGGCTATATTTTGCCATTAAAAATGCCTTTAAAAGGTAAAATAGTCAATAAGAGAAAGTACTTTCATGGTCAAGTGACGAAAGCAGTCACCACTTTCTTACTCCCAGTGTCATTTTTAGCCTTTCAAAAATCAAAATACACACTAAGAGCTAAGTGGTAGAGTGCTGCCTAACATGTGTGAGGCCCTGGTTTGTACACTAGCACTGGGAAAGGAGATGATTAAAACAGGAAATATGTACCTTAGAAGTTTATCTGTCAGTAACAAGCCAAGTCTCCACATTTTCTTTCAAAGCACCCACCCTGTTCAGATAGAACTACTTACACTAGTCTGTTCTGAGACGACAGTGGACAACGCTATAGGTACAAGTCAGAGGCTAAATGAAAGTGGACAGAGGGTCAAGAAAACAACTTACTGAAGCTCCAAAATTTGGCACAGATGAGGACATTGGGAAAACTGACCAACAATGAGCAATGCCGAGGAACTGTGACAGGAGTCCAAGACTAGAATAGCAGCAGGGACAGTTAGGTCAGACCTAAGACCCAGTGTCATTTGAGGAACGTTTAAACAGCGCCCCATTCTACCATGGTCTAGGTAAAGCTAACAATCCATCATTGTCAAGGGCACTAAATCATTTTTTTTAAAAAATGCTTCTGCCCTAGTTGAGAGCACAATGAGATACCATGTCCTGCCACTTCAGCACCTTGAAGACTAGCACTACTGTTCTTTAGTGCAGAACTACTTTCTAAAAGCACCAAGAAAGCAGATGTGAGACAGAAAAAGTGTGAGTCAATGGCTATGACCTGTCCATGTCCTCTGGGAAAGCTCACTGCCTAGAGGTGTTTATTTCATCCTGGCTGCTCATCAAGGTAATAGATGGTCTAGTGCTGCCTGCCAGGTGCCTCTGGCTCAGGCTGAGATGATCATACCAAGAACATGCTGTGTGCCAGATGTCTTCTGCAAGATGTCAGGTTTGACATAATGGGGAAGGCAAGAGGTTTGGGTGGGGATGCACAAGGAGATCAAGAAGGCAAGAAGCACTACCACATAGCAACCTCAGCTGGAATAGGCCACAAGCAGTGAGCAGTCTACTTGCAGGAATTCAATAAAAGCAATAGATCCATTTCAGCCATGCATAGCATCATAGGCATAAAGATAAGAAGAGAGCTGCTCTCTCATTTCTTTGTGGAAAAAGAAAAACTTCAAAATACCAGAATGATATAAGTCAAAAAATAGCCTTTAATGTCTCCCTCTTACAACATATTACTGCTTAAACTGGAGCTGGCACACGGCTCCCCAAGACTGGCTTACTATGAGGAATGAAGGTGGCAGCCCCTTGGCTGCTCTGCAGCTGGAGCAGCCCCAGGCACTGAGCTTAGTACAAAATCTGGAATCCAAAGAGCCACATCTGCTACTGTAGTCCACCAGCTCCGGAGTTCTGAAAGCTGCAGTATAGATTTCGTGTGGGCTGAGTATACCAAACATTGTTCTCTGTCCTGCTCGTTTCTCCTCAGTGTCCTCAATAATACTGTTCTCCGCTTTGTGAAGTATTAAGAGATGCCCTGAGTTTGCAGGGCCGTTATTTCCCATCACAGCAGGTTTGAATCCTCTATTCTGTTTTTCATGTGCTTTAGACATCTTACAAAGCATGACCCACAATGACAGGGCTTGCCCTGTCCAGAGGCCTCTGGAAGAAGTCTCTCTCATTCTTCCCAGATGATGGCACCTTTTCATACCCACTACAGTAAGACAGTTCTGAACAATTGTACTTAGGAGTGAGGACAGGAGCCCATCTTCTCTCTGTACCCTGCCAGTCTTTATCATATTCACTTTTTCTCTTTCTTTAACATGCATATTTGCACGTACACAGCTCTGGAAAGACCTCATGTCTAAAGACGATGGAAACACTTCCTAATTCATGGAATGATGCCGGATTCATTAAGTGATGTTCAAACTGCAGACTGGTCTCTGCCTTCCCAGATGTCTTCCCGTTGCTTGGCTTCCAACCGTTTTCTCTCTGTAAATAAAGGGCAGTGTTAAACAAGGTTATACTACACACAACCAGTAAGTCTTCTTTAATCCAAATTGAAGGCAAGTTTTATTCAGAGATCTCCTCATCACTTTTTACCTAATTTCAGGGATTAATTGCTTGATAAGTGCAAATAATACTACAATAATTCTTTTTTGTTTTTCTCTATCTTCTGGGTTTTTTTTCTTTTCTTGTCATGCTAAAGATAAAACCCAGGGCTTCCCTCATCCTACGCATACATTGTACCACTAAGCAACATCCCAAGACCCACGCTAAGTCTTTAATATAACAACAGAAGATCTGCAGCTAACAGACATTACTTAACAGAACCCAGATTCTAGTCTTGCTGCTATGTATTTATTTCCACTTTTAAACTGTATTCAATACTTCAAAATAACTGCCAAATTTTCCATGTGTACTGGTCTTTATAAACATTTCAATGGGGATCAAGAATATGTTTTAATAGTCTAGCACGTAGCTGAAAAAGCAAGAGCAGCTAGTGGGCTTCACGCAGTTAGTGGGCTGCACTTATTTCTCCCCTACTATAACCTTACTGAAAAAATATTTCATAGGCAAACAAAGTATCATCATTTTTTGCAACGCACTTTTACGGTAAGTCAAAAGTTTCCTGGAATATACTATTTCAATATGGAAAAATGACTACAAATAATGGAAGGAAAGCAAGGACTATTTCTAAAAACAAAACTGTGTAAATCTGGGTAATCCACATACAATATTTAACATGAAACTTGTGTTTTCCATTTAATTTTTTCTTAAAAACCCACGAAAAACACAAGCTGAGGGTACTGTTACATACCCATAGTCCCAGCAATTTAGAAGGCTGAAGGAGGAGGATCACTTGTACCCAGGAGTTCCAGACCAGTCTGAGTACCTCAGCAAGTAACCCTCCCCCAAATATAACATACACAATTGGGTAGTCCAAATACTTCCTTAGGTGTTACAATACCAGTTCTAATTTTACAGTTAGTCATGTATCTTAATACCATAAAATCCAGGTGATAAGCCTCACTGCTTCTTTCTGAGGGCTACTATTCCAGATAGATAATGCCTATAAAAAGATTTTGCGCATCATGAACCAGGTGGATTACAGAAATCAATGTGAGCCTAGACTTAACACTTGGCTATTTCAATATAACTTTCCAAGTCAACAGAATCCCTCAGAACATTCCTGAACTATACTGACTGTACTTTAAGAGCAAGGAAGTTGGTCAGGAAACTGACTGGCACTTGGAAATGTGAGAAAGAGAAATTCCCTGCTATTTGGGCACCATCTTGTGGCATTATATGAATATAGCAGTGAAGTTACAAGAGGATAGAAAAAAAAAATGTGGGGACCAGCAAACTGTAAACTGAAGGCTGATTAATGTGATGCCCTGGGTCTTGGCTATAAAGCAGACAGGCTTGGATTGGCTGAGATTCCTCAGGAGACAGTGCCAAGGATGAATGACTTGCCCAGAGGATGCCAAGATTTCTTAGAAAAGTAGTCTGGTTTTGATTCTTAAAGACAGACAGGAGTTAGGAAGAAACCTAAAGGCAAAAGCCTAAGTCCCAATTTCAGCAAAATAGAAAACAAATAAGAAAAGTGACATGGAAAAATATAACACAAGATACCTATGAACAGAAATTATGACTGGCCCATGGCCCACAATAGAAATCCAGAATTTTTTTTTCTTGTTGTTGTTGTTGTTATTGTCTTTTTTTTTTTTTTTTTTTTTTTTTTTTTTTTTTTTGGTTTTTCAAGGTAGGGTCTCACTCTAGCTCAGGCTAACCTTGAACTCATGGCAATCCTCCTATCTCTGCCTCCCAAGAGTTGAGATTAAAGGCATGTGCCACCACGCCCAGCCCAGAACAGTTTTTAAAACAGTTTCTGTTTTTATTTTAAAGTTTGGGCCAAAATGTATTGATGGCAAATGTAACCTGAAAGGTTACAAGGCCATTTACAGTCTTTATATGTTCCACTTAATGTAACTAATCATACACTTTGCTGCAGAAATACTGATGTTAATAATTTGACTTTTGTGTTATAAAACACATCACTGAAAGTATACTGTCTTTGTAAAATCTGAAAAGTTCCAAATTTGTCTTGCACTAATGCTTTCTAATTAAAAAAACAGAAGATGTAACTGTATTACTACGCATATGTAAATACAAGAGAAAATTCTGGTAATAAACCATAAACCATGAGAAAACTAATAGGAGTAGGAAAATAAATTGAGAAGTACAAAGAACCAGTGAAAACACGAAGCAGAAGAAATACAGAGCACAAATAACAGAAATATAAGTCACAGTGGGACTTATTTTCTCAGTCTTTAAGAAGCTTGAAGAATGTAAGTGACTTGCCTAAGGCTACATAACCCGGAAAGAACTGAAGCTGGAAGCTAGGGTCTATTTGCCAGCAGCACACTTTCTTTCCACTATCCTGACACATAAAAATACCTAAAAGGAAAGGATTAAAAAAACTTAATGAAGCCTGGAGAGATGGCTTAGCGGTTAAGGTGTATGCCTGCGAAGCCTAAGGACCCAGGTTCGATTCTCCAGGTCCCGTGTAAGCCAGATGCACATGGTGGCACATGCGTCTGGAGTTCGTTTGCAGTGGCTGAAGGACCTGGAGCACCCATTCTCACTCACTCTCCCTCTCTCTGTCTTCAATAAATAAAATAGATAAATAAAATGTTTTAAAAAATTACTGACAGTGTGGTAGTTTGAATAGATGGCCCCCAATATATTCAGTTCTTTATTGTTTGTAGTTTGCATCTGCAGCCACCTGGCTGGAGGCAGTGTCACTGGGTGGATCTTAAGGTGTGGTGGTGGGTTTCAGATTGCAATCTAAAGATATGCAACGTGTGCCTAGCTGGAGTTCCTGAAGTGTGCTGTGTGGCTTTTGGCTTTAGGCTTGTACTTCTCTCTCTCTGCTTGGTTCTGTGAAAGCAGGCCAGCTTCTTTTGCCATTATGGAACTTCCCCTAGATCTGCAAGCTTCAATAAATCCCTTCCTCCATAACTGTGCCTGGTCTGGAAGTTTATCTCAGCAAATCTGAATCTGTCTGCTACAGACAGAAACAGAGAAACATGTCCCTTTCCTAAGAAGAGAAAAGGAAGCAAATAATAGGTGACAGACTGCATGAGCTAAAAGCTCCTATTAGCTTTACCTCTAATAATAATAAAAAAGGAAGCTGAGTAAATAGAAAGCCCAATAGCAGTCATAAGGGCAAGGAACTAAGGGAAAGAACAGAAAATTAGCAGAAAATAATTAATTTAAAACACAGGAGCTGTACCTAAAGATTTTCACTTCCCAGTACAACAACTAAGTTGACAGAAATGACTGTTAAATGAACTGACTGATTGATTTGTGGAACAGTTAGCTACTGCTTGTCACTGACGCAGTGGAAAGTGCTAAAGATTCAGAGGCCAGTGTGGTGTCATGTTTTTATTTGGCTTTTGTTTTGTTTTTTGTTTAAAGCAAAAAGGAAAAGAGAAGTTCTGAAAATTTAAAAAATTCAAATTTTACTTTTACACTTAAGAAAAATGAGCACAAAAATCCAGTCACAGCCACCTACAGAGTAATTAATAATCAACAGGCTTTGTGCAGAATAAGTCTGGTCAAACTAATTTAAATGCCTTTTTTTCATGGTATGACAGATGTGATAGATCAAGCAACTTATCTAGGTGATCCCTTAATTTTTTCAAGACTCCAGATAGAGTTTACCAAGCATTTATATAGTCATCAATATGGTAAGACAGATTCTAGTTCTCGTCAAGAGGCATTTACCTCAGGAGAGGATGATTGTCAGTGTATTAAATATAAGGAACCATGTGTTTTTTTTAAATTTTATTTTATCAATACTTGGTGGATGAACTGGTCAATTAGTCCTACGGTTGACTTTCTGACTTAAGTAAGGGAAGTTTATTAAAGAGCAATTGATACCCAAGAATAAGTAAATACTGTGTCTCAGGGGAAAAAAAAAAATCACATTACAATGAAGGGAAATGGAAGAAACTTCAGATAATAGAGAAAACACACGCACACACACACGGAAAGAAAGTCTAGAATTATGAGGCATTAATATAGCATAACAGAATAATGGAATGCCTAAAAAGATTTCCAGAGGTAGCCACCGTTGTTCAATTTGTTTTACTATATAGCAGACTAAGCACTGTATAGAAACGATTCTGTATTCAGGTGATTTAATTAAACTTTGTGACCAAAATTCTTTCTTACTCTGCCTTTAGGCCTGTGAATCAAAAGAACCAGGCAATTAATCACCTACCCCAACAGTAAAATGAAACTAAAATCATGGTAGACTTTGAAGATGAGAGAATAGCTTATTCTAAGAAGCAATATATTCAGTTATAATTCTAGGTAGAAATCAAATGTTTGGAAAAATAAACATGAGAAAATTTTAGACACATTCCTGAGCCCGGTACTTTAATAATGTACCTTTATCATACAGGGTGAATCACTGGTTTAAAATATCTGATTAAGTCGAATACAAAACTGTGGTCTGCTATATACACCGCTCAACCAAAACAGCCTCTTCTCATGTTCAAAGACTATGGACTAAACATTTCTTTCTCTCCATATACACAATACAATTTGCCTTAAATAATTTAGGTACTTTCTTTTGCTCAATTCTTCAGAGTCACTTTAATCTCTGAACCTCCTTTTTAGTAAGGACCAACATGTAGCTCTCTAATTAAGAGGGAAGAAAAATCCAAGTAGGATAGGAAGTCCTATAAGAAAAAGTATTTTAAAAAGCTCAAAATCACAAATTTCAACTCATTAGTTATTAGTGTTCCATATGTAATATTCAACTGTGGATAAAATTTCAGAAGGGAAAACATGGAAGACTTGAGTCCAAACATTATGGCAGTTAACAGAAGTCTTCATGCAGGAGAAAGAAGGATTAGACAATAATTATTATACAGTCTTAATGAAAAAACTCACATCAGGATACTTCAATTCCCATGCTAATTTTGATCACTAGCAATGATCACCAAGAAAAAGTCACGAGTGTTCAGCAGTATCTGCCACGTGTAATGGACGGGGAGCAGCATGGCACAATTTAAATTTGTCATTACTGGCTCATATTGTATGTCTGACACAGAACACTAAATTGCCATTAGTCCTAGAAAGAACATTGTTTTGAATTGCTAAAGTACCTTTCTAAACATTTTTTTTTCTTTTTTTGAGGCAGGCCCAATGGACTGCCTTTTTTTTTTTTTTATACAAGAGTGAGACTGTGTGTGTGTGTGTGTGTGTGTGTGTGTGAGAGAGAGAGAGAGAGAGAGAGAGAGAGAGAGAGAGAGAATATGAATTGGCACACCAAGGCTTCCAGTGCACTTGAACTCCAGATGTGTACACCCCCTTATGCACATGTGCAATCTTGCACACTTGCATCACTGTGCATCTGGCTTACGTGGGACCTGGAGAGTAGAACATGAGTCCTTAGGCTTTTCAGGCAAGTGCCTTAACCACTAAGCCATCTCTCCAAACATTTTTACATGTTACATTATGTTGTGTTTTAAGAATTCTCCATGGTTAGATAGGGCAAGCATAACTTTCACTTTGTGGGAAAGTGGGGCAGAGAGAGGTGTAACTAACTTGCCCAAGGCCACACAGCTACTTAATGGTAAAACTCCTATTACAGACCAGATTTTCTCATTCCTTAATGATCTACCCTTGGTCTTTACATTTTAGAACAGAAAGGCATCCAGATGGTCTGGATTTCTAGTACGGAAAACAGGAAGAGGAAACTGATTTAAATTATCATGCAGATTCTAGAGTAAAGAAAATTTTTCTGACAGTGAAAGCAGCTAGCCCCTTTGGTAAAGATTACTATAAAGAAGCCTGTTATTCTGCATACTCTGGAGACAAAAAATTATTTATGAAAGTAATTTTTTGCTAGGAAACATATCAATTGCCCCAAATATTCTTTAGAGGGATTGTAGTATTGTAGAAGGAACGTGATTCTCAATTAGAGAAGCCTACATTCAAATCCTTCCTCTCATTTTCTCAGGTGGATAACCTTACAGCAATTAATTTAACTTCTCCAGGCCAGCTCTAACCTGGAGAAAATACTATCCATTACAGTAATCATGACAACAGGTTATGATGGTTGCTTGGAAGTTTCTTCCAGTATTTTTAATTAAAAAATAATATTAAAAAAACAAACATTTTATTTGAGAGGGAGAGGTGGAGAGAGAGAATGGGCTAACCAGGGCCTCCAGCCACTGCACACGAACTCCACATGCATGTGCCACCTTGTGCTTCTGGCTTACATGGGTCATGCAGAATAGAACCTGGGCCCTTTAAGTGAGAGAGAGAGAGAGGGCGCTCCATGGCCTCCAGCCACTGCAAATGAACTCCAGACGCATGCGCCCCCTTGTGCATTTGGTTAACGTGGGTCCTGAAGAATCGAACCTGGGTCCTTTGGCTTTGCAGGCAAACACCTTAACCACTAAACCATCCCTCCAGCCCCCAGTTGTTGTTGTTGTTGTTGTAATCAACAGAAAGCTCTTTATCTCTTTTTACTCTTAAAATCATCAGAAGTGAAATGAGAGGCAAAGCAGGGATGTAGTTCAGTAGTAGTGCTTGCCTAGAACAGTTAGGTTTTGGGTCCAATCCAACACACACAGACACACACACACACACACAAACACACGCGGAAAAACAGTTGCTTAAAATATCTAAAAGTAGCTGGGCAGGGTAGAGCACACCTTTAATCCCAACACCTGGGAGGCAGAGGTAGGTGGGTCGCCATGAGTTCGAGGCCACCCTGATACTACATAGTGAATTCCAGGTCAGCCTAAGCTACAGTAAGACCCTACCTTGAAAAACCAAAAAATAAAAAATAAAAAATCTAAAAGTAGTCCCTGTTTTGTCATTTATTGATTCTCCTAAGTAGGGAAGCCAGTGCTTTGCATCTGGTAGACACTCAATGAATGCCAAATGGAGCTAATTAAAGAATTTTTAAAATAAAGAACTATTGATAAAAAAATTGCACACCAAAACCGTGCTTGTTTCATTATAGAATATTGTTTTTATTAGTGACACAAACAGGAGCAGCTAACATTTGATCATATTTATCTTAGTCCTACTGAAACAAGAGCAAAGCTCCTAAATGGTTTTCGAAGATGATCGATATCTTTCCTGGATTGTCTCATCTGATTTCCATTTTATAGATGAGCAAACAGAGGTTCCCAGAAAGTGTGAATAACTTATCTAAGGTCACATAGCCAGTAAATGGCAGAGCTAAAATGTGGATACAGGCAGTCTATTTTGAGTGTCTATGTTATCTATTCTGTACTAATTCCATTTGGAACAAAAATATTTATCCTTCCTAGTACTTAAACAATACTTCTTTTAATTTCCTCAGGAAAAACTAAGTGAGAAACCTAGGCTCTAGACAACTAACTGATAATCTGCTCAATACAGAAAGATGCCAAAGAGAGAAATTCTCCATTTTCATTTTCTCCAATATGATGAATAGAAGCACTCCAAAGTACATTAAAGGAAGGGCCCTCTGCTATGCATACATCAGTAGATAAAAAGAACCTATCCCAGTGAATCTCTATTCATAGCTAAAGACCTTTGTGAGTCCCAGTTACTCAGGAAGCTGAGAAACTGAAGCAGGAGAATTGCAAGTTCAAGCCCAGCACAAACATAGTGAGAATCACTCCTTACAATAACATTTTAAAAAATGGAAAAAAGTTCATTTTTAAAAGCAACAGAGATGTCAGCGTGGTGACCCACATTTGTAATTTCAGCACTCCAGAGGCTGAGGTAGGAAGATTGCCACAAGTTCAAGGACAACTTGGTCTCCAGAGTAAGTTCCAGACCAGTCAGGGTTAAAAGTGAGATCCTGTCTCTAAAAAACAAAAAGCAAACAAAAGCAACAGGGTACTTACTCAGCCAATCTTGTTTTACATCACTGAAATGTTCTTTGTATAGCAAGGTGCTGAAAACAAACACTTAAAGTAGAGTTGCATGCTGTTATGCCTACAGAGAACTAGAGGGGACTATTAAGATATTATTATCCATGCAAAACGATGGCTGCAGTCATTGTAGAGACAGGTGATATTACATCCATAGGAAGGCATGTTATATTTTAAAAGGAATCATATCTTCATTAGATCCCACTATTATTATCCTCTACTCATCAGGCCTTTTTTGTTTTGTTTTGTTTTGTTTTGTTTTACTCAATGTTGGGAACTGAACCAAGGGCTTTGGCATGTTAAGGAAACACTCTAAAACTGAACTACATCCCAAGCTCTTTCTGCTCATCTTTTGAGATAACTATAGTTATAACCTAGAAGTCATTTTCTTCAGATTTAACCAATTAACAAAGGGTTAAAGGATAATATACATTCTTCTTTAACCTAGTTCAGTTGTTACTATCTATAAAAATTGGGCTAGGGAGGTGGCTTAGCAGTTGAAGGCACTTGCTTATAAAGTCTGCTAGTCTGCGTTCTATTCGCCAGTATCCACGTAAAGCCAGGTATACAAAGTGGAGCATGCATCCGGAGTTTGCAGTAGCAAGAGGCCCCAGCACACCCAAACTCTCGCTTGCTTGCTTTCCCTCCCTTTGTGGTAGTTTGAATGTATCTCTCTCCTACTACCCCACCCTATAGACTCAGGTACTTTATTAAACTTGCAACTTGGGTGGATCTCAATTCTACCCAAAGATATGCAAAGTGGTTTGAGCTCGGGGGAACTTGCTTGCTGCCAGTTTGTGGTTGCCTGCTTTTTAAAATTTTTATTTATTTATTTATTGGCATTTGCTGGCTACTAGTGCTTTTTCTCTCAGCTTGGATTTATGAATGGGGGCCAGCTACTCCTGCCATTAGTGAACTTCCTTGGATCTGTAAGCTGAAATAAATTCCTTCCTACCATAAACTGTGTTGGGTTGGATGCTCATCCCAGCATCCTGGAACTGACTACAACACTCTTCTTTCTCTGATTCCAGATGAATGAATAAAAATATATCTTTTTTAAATGAGAGGCAGACTTTGCTTTTTCTACAGTCTGTAAGAGAACAACTCATTAGAATAAAAAAATCAAAAGTGCCTCATCTTAATCATTAGGGTTTCAAAACTTGGTTGGTTCCAATTCTGAAACTTTACACCGGCCATGACATACTTACTCTCTCACTGGTTATCTGGCCAGTGCATCTGAGAGTCCAAGAGCTGCTTGCTATCACCAAAGCATACTGGACAGGAAGTATTAATGGCCTTGTTAGACTGGCAATAAACAAGGAGTTTGAAACTTCAATTGGTCTAATGGGAAATGAAGTTACTTTTCTGTCAGTGGAATTTTCAGAATGAATGGCCTCCACAGATTCTACAGATTGTGGGTTAAGGCAATAAGACTGTCTAGCCTGAAGGTTGATAAAAAGTACTTAAGTGTCAAGCCAAGTTTCAAGATTTTACATATAATTCAAAAGCCTATTTTTTTATATTTTAATTTCAACTCCAATCTATAAGAAAGAAAAACTCTGCTTCTAGATCTGTGGAAGTACTTCTTAAGAACTCTTAGATACTGGAAAATAACCAGAAGACAGGTGAATCTAGAGTACTCTAATTGAGCTACTTAGGACTGTCTTAAAAAGAAAAATCCCTCTTACAGTTATTATCACCAATGTCAAGTTGCTAGCTTTCCCTTAATTTGTGTTCTACTAACGATCTAAACCATTTGATAACATCATGGCACCATCACGCCATCATAGCCTAGTAAAGCCACAGAAAATACGGTTTTCTGCCTGGGAAACTATTACGTCTTTATAGGAAATTTTTTCTCAGAGTTTGGAGCAAAAAGTACTAGGAAAAAAAAAAAAAAAAAAAACAGGACAGAGCTGAAAAGACCAAACCTATTTTTTGGAAATAACAGTAGGAAAATGGATTAGAGTGCCTTGGTGTGTGGACCAGGAGGCAAATCCTCAAAGGCCTTCTCCTAAATATAAGACTTGAGAACAATTCCTGTACACCTGAGAGGCTCGTGAGCTTCTTTCTCAAAACCATCACTGCCTTTGACTGACCTCGGGCTTCTTGTAGTTTCTTTAGCTCTGCTTCTCGTTCCGTTTTGCTCTGTCTGCTGCGAACCCCAAGGGCACTGATGACTAACCTTCTGGCTAGGGCTGCTGAAGTCTCAGGTCGTTCCTTTGCTGGTTGGAGAAACTCTGAAGAAAGGGAGGGAGTATGAGGGAGCAAGAAAAGAGAAAGCAGTCCAGCTGTAAGTGATTTAACTCAGTAATTAACATACAAAATAGACTAACAAGGGCTGCATCAGCAGTAATTAATACAAGCCTGATAGATGACGATCAGAGGAAATTAACATGGCAAAGCGCAAACAACCCTGACTTCATTATCTACATTAACTCTGTTTCTCACAGTTACTCTACCAAACTGCTAAAACAGAGGTAAACTAGGTAGTGATGTTATCAGGAACTACTTACTACACTGGTTACTCTTAGCATCTACCCCTCTTCAGGGGGCTGCTCACAGGCATGTCTAGCATGGTTTTTATCTTTTTGACCTTAAAAACACACTTCTAACATGAAAAAGAACTGATATCTTTAGACCATTCAATTGTGTACAATTGCTGGAATAATAAATTCACAGCTAACAAGAAAAGAACTGCAGGTTATAGGCTTACCAGCATAAGCTCTAGCTTTGGCCTTGGCTGCTCTTGTGGCCTGCGACAAGGGCCGGATCTTCACCATCGTATGTTTGATACCCAAAGCATCACGAGCTGCAAGAAAGAATAAACAACCAAGTAGAAGACATGAAGTAGAGTGATACAGAAGAAAATTTAGGGCTAGTTCTTATAAAGTATTCCCTACATATTATCTGTGAATGTGCACGCGCGCGCGCGCGCACACACACACACACACACACACACACACACACACACAGAGTAATTAAAAATAAGAGATTATAAGATGAAGAAAATCTATAAAGAGCAAGTTGGTGGTGATTATTTTAGGCCCAAGATGAGCAAGCTATAGCTTTATGACCAAATCCAGACAAACGCCTGTTTTTGTAAATAAAACTTCATGAAACAGAACCATGCCCACTTGTTTGCATGCTGTAGCTGCCTTCTTGCTACAGTAACATCAGAAACCTTTTGTCCCTCAACGCTAAAAAAATCTTATTTGGCCCTTTACAGAGTGAGTTTATGGATTCACATTCTGGTTCAGACAAAAAAAAAAAAAATTTCAACATCTCTAATTTCTATGAATGCCTTTGTACAAGACCCACCTTGAGTCCATGATACTGGTTATGTGTTCAAGGGTGCAATCATATATTCAGACTAGGTATTACAGTATCTCAATGTATATGCTATTTCAAATGCATCAGCCGGGCGTGGTGGTGCATGCCTTCAATCCCAGCACTAGGGAAGCAGAGGCAGAGTTCAAGGCTAGCCTGAGACTACATAGTGAATTCCAGGTCAGCCTGGGCTAGAATCAAAACAAAACAAAAAAAAAGCAAATGTATTTGTCTAAGGAAAAAATACTCTAAGACTTAATTTCATTATAGTGTTAAATCTATATCTGCAATTAATTTATATATTATCAAGTATAACAGACATGCTAACATGTCTAGACAACATGGCTAGGAAGGAAGTGGTACCTATCTTTCCAAATACCATTGGATAAAGAAAAATGTGAGAAGAGGATCATATTTGGTAAAGTAACATATCTCAGAAACCAGTACAAGTCAGGCATGGTGATGCAAGCCATTAATCCCAGCACTTGGGAGGCAAAGGTAGGAGGATCACCATGAGTTCAAGGCCAGCCTGAGACTACATAGTGAATTCCAGATCGTCCTGGGCTAGAGTAAGACCCTACCTTGAAAAACTAAAAAGTACATATTCTGCTACATACACTAACTGGATAAAATACCAAATGGCTGGAACAAAAGGGAAATAAGAACAAATATCAAGAGAAAAAGGACAGTAAGAAAGGAACACTAAAATTCATTGATGAATACCTGTAATTGGACTGGAGAATACTCCTAGGGCATGTGTATCATCTACCCATTTAATATCAAATCCTTTCTTTCTGTAACAAAAGAAAACAATCTTTATATTTCTTAAAATAAATTTACTGTTATGAAATGTCTTTAAACAAAGCATTTCGTTAGATACAGGAGGAAGTATTCTACTAGCACACTTGTAGAATGGGGATAATGACCCATACAACACAGAGGACAGAAGAAGTCAATGAATTTCAAAAGCAATAGTACCATCATAAAGAATTACCCAGGAGTATTTAACATTCCTGGCCATTTTATAGACATGAACTGCTTAAACCTCACTAATACCTTGGGAGGTAAGGTATTCAATGCACTATTTACAGGAGATGTTCTTACGGGCAGGAAATGGGAAGAAACTGATAGAGGAAGCAGAGGAAGAAGTCAGGGAAGGTTGCCTGGATTCAATGCATATGTAAACTGGGGGTGCATTATACTGGGAAATGTCACTTAAATTCTCAAATAAATCAAGTAATGAGAGAAGCCCACAAGGACAGTCACAGAAGCTTACTTATTCTTTCTTACTTGTTATAGAAGAATGATAAGAAAGGCAAAATAGGAAAAACTGGTGATCAGAAAAGCTCAGGATAAAAAAAAAAATCACAGTAAGAATATCACACCAGATTTGAAAGAATTAACGGAATGAACATTTATTACTAGAAAACTACTTTTTTTTTTTATTTTGGAACAGAGCTACAGAGTGAAGCTAGACATGATGGCACATGCCTTCAATCCCAGCATTCGCAATGCAGTGTCAGGAGGATCTCTATGAGTTAAAGGCCAGCCTGGAAATACTAAGTGAGTTCCAGGTCAGCCTGGGCTAGAGTGAGACCCTACCTCAAAAATAAATAAATAAAAGGGAGGGAGGGAAGAAGAAAATAAAGAGATACAGAGTAAGCATAAATATACCAGGATGACATTACACCAATTATTCAGCTAGGAGTTCAAAACTGCTCATGGACACAACAGTTCACTAGAAAGAGCATGGGTTTAAAGGTCAAATATAAACATCCCAAGTTCTATCATCTTGAGCTATTAAACAAGTTTAAGTTCCCTTAAGGCTATGTTTGCTCATTGTAAAAATAGGTGCAGTATGTTTTCAGAGTTGTTATGAAAATAAAAACAAGGCCATAAACAAGGCCAATAATATGAATGTGTTCTCAGTAGGCATCTTACAAATAAATGGTGCTCATTATTTTTATTATCAATAGAAATGTTCATCAGGAAGGTAACTGTTGCAGTCAGGTTCGCATTGCTGGCAGAATTGATCCAATCAAGAGCATCTTATGGGTAAAAAGGCTTATTTTGGCCTATAGATTCAAGGGGAAGACCCATAATGGCAGGGGAAAACGATGGCATGAACACAGGGTGAACATCACCCCTTGACCAACATAAGGTGGACAATAACAACAAGAGAGTGTGCCAAACACTGGCAAGGGGACACTGGCTATAACACCCATAAGCCCGCCCCCAACAATACACTGACTCCAGGAGGTGTTAATTCTCAAATCTCCACCAGCTGGGAATCTAGCATCCAGAACACCTAAATTTACGGGGGATACCTGAATCAAACCTCCAGTTATTAATATTGATAAAGATGGTGAATAAACATGAAGTTGACACTGGCATCTGACTCATAAGCATTATTATAGACTTTGCATCATGACCTTTAAAAAATTACAAATCATTATAAAGGAAAAATCTGCTAAAATTACCTTCTCTCTTTAACAACGACTTCAAGGTTGAGGAGATGGCTTGGTAAATAAAGTTCTTACCACATGAGCATAAAGACCTAGGTCTGATCCCCAGCATCCACATAAAAGCCAGGTATAATGTCATGTAGCTGTAATCCCAGCACCAGGGAGGCAGAGACAGAGAATCCCTAGCGTCTGCTGGCTAGCTAGTCTAGGTACATCAGTGAAATCCAGGCAAACAAGAGACCTTGTCTCAAAAAGGTGGATGGTATTCCTAAGTTACCATACCTGAGGCTGTCCTATAGCCTCTACATGCACGTGCACACATGTGCACATACATGTACACATACTAACACTCATACATATACACACAAAAATAACTACTCTTTTAAATCTTCTTTTCATTTTATTTGCAAGCACAGCGAGACAGAAAGATATTGGGCATGCTAAGGACTTCTGGTCACTGCAAATGAACTCCAGACACATACACCACTTTGTGCATACGGCTTTGCATGGGTTCTGGAGAACAGAACTCAGGTTGTTAGGGTTTTCAGGAAACCACCACCTAACCGCTGAGCCCTCTCCAGCCCAGAGAATTAACTATTCTTTTTGTTTGTTTGTTTTGGTTTTCAAGGTAGGGTCTCACTCTAGCTCAGGCTGACCTGGAATTCACTATGGAGTCTTAGGGTGGCCTCGAACTCACAGCGATCCTCCTACCTCTGCCTCCTGAGTGCTAGGATTAAAGGCGTGTGCCACCACACCCAGCTGAGAATTAACTATTCTTAAACGGATGTATACCTGTAATCCCAGCACTAGGGATCTGGAAAGGCAATGATTTTGAGTTCAAGGCCAACTTAGGCTGCATACTGAAACACCATCTCAAAAAGAAGAAAAAACAAAAAACTACAAAAGCATCATCAGAAAAGAATTGGCTATTCTTGAAAAATTATAGATATCAACAAAAATGATTCCTGATATTTTAAAAGATTTATTTTTATTTATTTATTAGAGAGAGAGAATGGGCGTGCCAGAGCCTCTAGCCACTGCAAACGAACTCCAGATGCACGTGCCACCATATGCATCTGGCTTCCGTGGGACCTGGAGAATCAAACCTGGATCCTTAGGCTTCGCAGGCATGCACCTTAACTGTTAAGCCATCTCTCTAGCCCCAATTCCTGATTTTTAAGAACTGACAATATTAATGACAATCTAAGACAGCTCTAATTTGAGGCTCAATCACTCACTGATTTTAAAAGATCTATTAGGAATTGAGCAGGGCCTGACACTGGGTCTTGTAATGAATCAATGATGGATTCACACTATATATTCACAGTAAGGCTTGTGGCAGAAATCCATTGTCCTCCAGGATTCATTCACCCCTGCTTTTTTATAACCACTTGTCTAACTGATTAAACAAGAAAAAAAAAAAACAGCTAGTTAGTTTCATCTATTTTAGCACTTTATATAAAAATAAGTCACAGGCCAAGTATGGTGGTACACATCTGTAATCCCAGCATTGGAAGACTGAGGGTAGAAGGATCAAGAGATTGAGCAAGACTCACAGGAAAAAGAAGAGACAATTATTTTTATAAAGTTTTACTTTTCAGCCACACTCATTTGTTTACATATATCTATGGCTGCTTTGGTGAAACAGGACAAAGATGCCTGAGTATTTATTAACTGGCCTTTTAATGTAGAGGATATACCCTGAAGTAGAATCTTACAAATTCAATTTAAAGCTAGGTATGGTATGACATGCAAGTACTCTCCAGGCTCATGGCATAAACTGAATTTTAGGTTTAAATTTGTAACATCAAACAGATTTGATTCATTTTTAATATCAGAATTGCAATACTATAGTATAATCCTTCTGGATATTGACTTTTTTCTAGACTCTGAACATCTTTTTCTCAACAACTTTCTATGGATTATTTCTTTATTTCTATACCTAATATTTATTATTGCTTAATAAGACAGAAGTATACTTCTAATTTACCTTCTCCTATAAATGTATTACCAACACATACTCAAGAGTTAATAAAATTGTTCCAAGACCCACATATCAGTTAGACTTGATATTTTTAATACATATTTAAATAAAACAAAACAATGAATTATGAGTGGAAAGTGTATCTATAAAATTTATTTGAGGCTGGAAACAGCTTAGCAGTTAAGGCTCTTGCCTGCAAAGCCTAAGCACCCAGGTTCAATTCCCCAGTACCCATGTAAAGCCAGATGTACAAGGTCGTGCATGCATCTGGAGTTCATCTGCAGTGGGTAGAGGTGCCGGTGCACCCATTCTTTCTTTCTTTCTCTCTCTGTGCCCACCTCAAATAAATTAATTAATTAAAAAAAAAAACTAAACTGACCAAAACGATTGCTCATGTATGTAATCCTAGCGTTCACAAGGAGGAAATTGAAGGCTTTTAAGTTCAAGGCCAGCCTGGTTACATGCCAAGACCCTATCTTAAAAAACAACAACAAAAATTTAGTTGAATGTTTTAGAAAACTAAAGAAAATTCACCTAAAAAATCTAGCTCATAAGAATATATACTCATATAAATGAAGATATGTTAAAAATTTCTTGTCTACTTTAAAGAGTTAAAACTACTAATTATAGATGAGGTATTAAGGGTGACTTACAATAACTGTTCAACATACCAATAATTTAAACAGATGGAAACTTGGCATCACATCAAAAAACGGGCCAGTAGACAGACATTACATGTGTTAAAATAAAACAGCTGTGACATATAACAATTAAAAAAATATTTTCTATTTGACTTTTTCTGACTGGTCAGAAAAACCTCAAATCAATAATTTAATTTAGAGAGCTCTTAGACTTATTAGTGTCCTTGGTACTTGGCAGAAGAAAATGAATAGAGGTTTTAAAAGAATCCATATTCTTCTTTCATTGTAGGCTTTTATTCTCATAAATAAAACTCCAAGGGGAAATAACTAGTGAAAAGTAACTAAATCCCCAATCCCCCCAAATGGAAGGTACTGTAAGGAAGAAACAAAAGACACCAGAACAGACCTCAAAAGACTTAAAGCAGTAGAACTACTAGACAGGAAGTACACAAATATAAAAAGAAGGGCTGGAGAGACAAGTCAAGGCACTTGCCTGTGAAGCCTAAGGACCCGCCTTTGACTCTCCAAATTCCCTGTAAGCCAGATGCACAAAGTGACGCAGCACACAAGGCCACATATGTGCCCAAGGTGGCACATGCATCTGGAGTTCCACTGCAGTGGCTGGAGGCCCTGATGTGCCAATTCTCTCCCTCCTTCCCTCTCTCACAAAAAATTACAAAAATAAAAGGACTGGAAACATATGGAGAAAACCAACTATTAACTAGTGACCAAGCAGATTCTAAAAACAAGCAAAGAGCTGGGCATGATGGTGCACACCAGAGACTGAAGTAGGAGGATCGCTATGGGTTTGAGGGCAGCCTGAGATTATACAGTGAATTCCAGGTCAGCCTGGGCTAGAGCAAGAGCCTACCTTGAAACCCCTCGCAAAATAAAAACCCAAAACATAAAAATAAGTAGGGAAAAAATTTAAAAAGTAAAAGCACAATAAAATTAAGCTTAAAAGCCTAATGTAAGCATTTAACAATAATTAAGCATGCCCAAGAAGGGAGGCAGGAAGGGAGGAAGGCAGGAGGGGAGGAGGGCAAACAAACTGTAACTGAGAACTAAATTATTCACATGTCACAGGGATAGAAAAATAAAATACATGAAAAGAGAGGCAACATGAGAACTAAATGAAAAAGACTAACAGGCCCAATTATATCCTAGAGGTGGAAGAGGATGTAATATAAGCAATCTTTAAAGAGACAATTTCTAGCATTCTCCAAAACCAATGAAAAACATTAATTCATTCATATAGCCTAAATATTATGAAGCAAGATAAATTCAAAGAAATCTATAGAGCCCACATCAAAGTGAAAATGAAGAATGCTAGTGACAAAGAGAAATTCTTAAGAACATCAAAAGACAAAATATAGATTATAATCAGAAGTGACCAGTATGAGATTGTCAGCTGGCTTCTTGAGACAGAAAGCCAGAAGACAGCAGAACTATCTTCAGTGAGAAAAATAACTGCCTATCTAGAATTATATACACTCAAAAAAATTGTCTTTCAAGAATGAAGCTTTGGGGCTGAAGGGATTGCTTAGCGGTTAAGGTGTTTGCCTGCAAAGCCAAAGGACCCAGGTTTGATTCCCCAGGACCCACATAAGCCAGATGCACAAAGGGGTGCATGCCTCTGGAGTTCATTTGCAGTGGCTGGAGGCCCTGGCGTGCCCATATTCTCTCTCTCTCTCTCCCTTCCTCCCTCCCTCCCTCCCTTTTTCTGTCAAATAAATAAATAAAAATATTTTTAAAAAAAGAATGAAGCTTTTGAGTTTTGAGATTTGTATTTAAGTTAGAGTTAAGAGTCAGCAGAGGCTAGGAAGCTAGAAAGGGGCTATGTGGGGAGGGAAAAGAGGGTTTAAGGGGAAGTGGTAGATAACAGAATATAAATGATATGAAAGTACAAAGACAGAGTACTGAGGGTGAAACGGACTAAGTGGGAATGGGGTGGAGGACTGAGAGGAGGAGGAGATGGGGTAAGGTAACTAAAACTCAAGGTGTTATGAAAAGCCACATGGAAACCTACTTCTTTGTTAACTTATTCAAAAATAAAACTTAAAAAAATGAGTTTGAGCAGAAATACCTGCATGGATGTTTAAATGCTGCTTCTAGCAACCACAGATTGTTAAAAGGAAAATCCCAGTAGACAAGGGACTAACTGGGAAGAAGGGATTTGTTGGAATGGGATTGGGGGGGGGGGGTAGACAGGAACAGATAATGGGAGGGGACTGTGTTAAAGATACATTATACACATTTATAAAATTGTCATAAAAATTTGAAAAAAATGATGTTTAAGGGCTGGGTGGTAGAACATTTATATAGCACATATAAAGACCCTAAATTTTATTCCCAGTATGGCAAAAAATAGTAATAATGATAAGAAAAAATATGAAGCTGGTATAAAGCCATTTTTTAAAACCCTGCATTTGTCACCAGCAGACAGTTAGTAAATTAAACAATAAAAATACATGCCATATAGGAAGAAAATGAATCATAATCAGAAGAACATGTAAATTGTAGGTGAGAGTAGAAAACAGATCTAAAAGACTTTATAGTATTTAAAAGGAGGGCAAAAAAGTTAGATTTAGCAACTGATAGGTTAATTTTACCTTTTAAACTTTCTAGAAGAGGGCTGGAGAGGTGGCTTAGTAGTTAAGGTCCTTGCCTGCAAAGCTAAAGGACCTAGGTTTGCTTCTCTAGTACCCACGTAAAGCCAGATGCACAAGGTGGCACATGTATCTGGAGCTCATTTGCAGTGGCTAGAGAACCTGGTGTGCCCATTTGCTCTCTATCTGGGGCCCCAAATAAACAAATAATTTTTTTTTTTTTCTAGAAGAAATTATAGGAGGGAGAGTAAGAAAATCAATCCATAAGAAAACTTAAAAGAACAAAATAACAAAGACAATTAAACACAAACTGATAGCAGGCAAATATAAAATATATCCTTGAATATGAATCCAAAGATATCAATAACAACAATAAATATAAATGGATAATGAAGACAGATTTAATAGTTACCACAAATGGTAGTCTTCTTAAATGCTAGCAAGGGGTATAGAAAGACTATTTTGGTACTTTTAAGGAACTTAGAAAAGTACTTTGATATACAAGATTTCTAATGCCTCTGGACAAGACAAATGTACTTGATGCTAAGGTCATCAATTGGGTATATGAAAACAAGACATGACTGGTCAAAAAATATATTAAGAAGATCCCATCCCACCTTCCCTAGCATTGGAACCACTTGTGAATACTTACTGGTAACTGCAGAAAACCCGTAGAAGGTCTTCTGTACGAAATTCTTGGGGGAAGTCATAAATTTCAATGACATGTGGGAATTCACATTCACTGAGGTCAGTATCAGGAACTTCACGGTTGTAATATTCAAATTGAGGTTCCTGGATGCTTTCTCTATTCTTCATATTCCCTGATAACTAGGGAGGAAGAAACAGTTAAGTGCCTGTTAATCTGACATCAAGGCATTATAATACCATCACACATATCAACAATCCTGCTCCCCATCTCCATGTTCCCAATCAATAAATTTTGGCATTATGTCTGTATTAATGCTGTACATGGGTACAGTAATGGGTACTTATCACCTAGTCTATATTATACATATGGAATATGAGAAATTATAATCCTAAATATATATGCACTGAACACAGGGCACACAACTTCATAAAACAGATGCTACTAGACATGAAGTCACAGGTTAACCCCAACACAGCTACAATAGGTTACTTCAACATATCACTCTCTATGATAGGTAAATCAATAAGATAAAAAAATAGAAAGACACTGAAGTTAAATGATATCATAGAGTAAACGAACCTAACTTATAGAACATTCTACCCCAAACTATAGAATACACATTCTTCTTAGCAGTTCATGGAACTTACTCTAAAATAGACCATGTAATAGGACACAAAGTAAGTCTTACAAAACTTAGAAAAAAAAATTGAAATAACTCCTTGCATATTATCTAGCCAAAATACAATAAAGCTAAAAATTAACAAAAAACTACAGAAAATACACAAACTCCTGGAGATGAAACAACACACTATTGAATAATAAATGGGTCACTGAAAAAAAAAAAAAACAAATAGGACATCAAAAAGTTCCTAGATTAGAATGAAAATGAAACTACAACATACCCAAACCAAACAGATATAGTCAAGGTGGTCCTAAGAGTGAAGCTGATAGCTCTAAGGGCTTGCATTAAAAATAATAATAATAATAAGGGGGCTGGAGCACAGTTTGATTCTCCAGGACCCACATAAGCCAGATGCACATGGGAGTGCATGCATCTGGAGTTCATTTGCAGTGGCTGGAGGCCTGGGCACGCCCATTCTCTCCCTCTCTCTTTCTCTCTCTGCCTCTTTCTCTCTCTCTCAAATAAATAAATAAAATAAACAAATAAGAGACCTCAAATAAATAACTTAATGATATACCTGAAGACCTTGGCAAAACAAGAACTAACCTCTCAAAAAGTAGATGGGAGGAAATAATTAAATCAGGCCAGAAATTAATGAAACAGAAGAGAAAACAATACAAAGAATCAATGAAACAAGGAATTGGTTGTTTGAAAAATAAACAAGATAGATAAACTGCTAGTCAAAACAATGAAAAAGACCTAAATTAATAAAATTGGAGGTAAAAGGGGAGATATTACAATACATACTAACAAAATTTTAAAAATAAAACATAAGATCAGACTTTAAATATCTATACTTCAAGGCTGGGCATGGTAGCCACACCTTTAATCTCAGCACTTGGGAGACTTGAGTTCAAGGCCAGCCTGAGGCTACAGAATGAGCTCCAGGTCAGTTTGGGCTACAGTGAGACCCTACCTTGAAAGGAAAAAAAAAAAAAAAAAGAAAGAAAAGTAAAACTAAATGAAAAAAATATATATACTCGGGCTGGAGAGATGGTTTAGCGGTTAAAGTACTTGCCTGCAAAGCCTAAGGACCCAGGTTCGGTGCCTCAGTACCCATATAAGCCAGATGCACAAGGTGGTGCATGCATCTGGATTTTGTTTGTAGTGGCTAGAGGCCCTGGCATGCCCATTCTCTCTATCTACCTCTTTCTCTCTCAAATAAATATTTCAAGAAAATCTATACTCTGTCAAATTGGGTAATGTGAAGGAGATGGGTATATTTCTAGATGCACACTACCAAAATTAAAACAAGATCAATAGTTTAAATAGCTGTACAACAAGTAACAAGACTGAAGCAGTCAAAAAAAAAAAAGTCTCCAAACTAAACAATGCTCAGGTCCAGATGGATTTGCAGCAGAATTCTACGAGAATTCTAAAGAACTAAAACCAGTACTTCTCCAACTATTCCATAAAATAAAAAGGGGAGGAATACTTCAAAACTTTCTATTAATCTAGTATCAGTACTCTGATGACAAAACCAGATAAATAGCCCCCCAAAAGAAAATTATAGACCACCTCCCTGATAAATACAAACATAAAAATTCTCAATAAAAACCTTGCAAACCAAATTCAAGAACACATAAAAAAGATCATACATCATGATGAAGTGACCTTCAATTCACAGATGCAAGGATGACTCAACATATGTAAATCAATAAATGTTAATATAGCACATAAACAGACTTAAGGACAGAAATCACATAATTTCAATTGACTCAGAGAAAAATCTTTGACAAAATCAAACATTCCCTCATGATAAAATTTCTAGAGAGGCACTTGCCTGCAAAGCCTAACAACCCAGGTTCCATTGTAAAGCCAGATGCACAAAGTGGTGCATGCATCTGGAGTTCATTTGCAATGGCTAAATGCCCTGGCATGCCCATTCTCTCCTCTCTGCTTGCAAATAAATAAATAAATAAATGAAAAACTTGCTTTAAAAAATTCTAGAGAAGCCGGGTGTGGTGGTGCAAGCCTTTAATCCCAGCACTCAGGAGGCAGAGGTAGGAGGATCACCATGAGTTTGAGGCCACCCTGAGATTACATAGTGAATTCCAGGTCAGCCTGAGCTACAGTGAGACCCTATCTCGGAAAACCAAAAAGAAAGTTCTAGAGAGGCCAGGGATGAAGAAAGAACATGTATCAGCAAAATAAAAGCTATAGGTGACAAACCTAGAAGCCAACATTATGCAAAATGTGGAGGAAAAAAAAACATTCTCACTATGATCAGGAATTAGATAAGGGTGTCTACTCTCTCCATTCAACATAATTCTTTTTTATTATTATTATTAGTTAATTTATTAGAGAGAGAGAGAGAGAGAATGGGTGCCCCAGGGCTTCCAGCCACTGCAAACAAACTCCAGATGCATG
The DNA here is from genome assembly GCA_036346955.1 of Dipus sagitta. NCBI lineage: Eukaryota > Metazoa > Chordata > Mammalia > Rodentia > Dipodidae > Dipus > Dipus sagitta. The sequence goes on from CM070770.1 coordinate 38,263,860, forward strand.
CGCCACCTTGTGCATCTGGCTTATGTGGGTCCTGGGGAATTGAACTGAGGACCTTTGGCTTTGCAGGCAAGTGCCTTAACCACTAAGCAATCTCTCCAGCCCCTCAACATATTCTTGAAGTCTTAGCTAAAGCAATAAAACAAGAAAAGAGAATAAACAGGACACAAAAAGGAAAGGATGAAGTATCCTTGCTTGCAGACAATATGATTCTAAACATAAAGTACCTGAAAGATTCCACACCAGAAAACTCCTAAAGCTGATAAAACTTATAGCAAAGTGGCAGGATACAAAATTAACATACAAGATCAATAGCTTTCTTTTTAAAAAAATATTTTATTTATTTATTTGAGAGACAGAGAAAGAAAGACAGAGAGAGAAAAAATGAGAATGGGCATGCCAGGGCCTCCAGCCACTGCAAGGGAACTCCAGACGCATGCGCAACCATGTGCATGTGGTTGACATGGGTTCTAGGGAATTGAACCTGGGTCCTTAGGCTTTGCAGGCAAGCACCTTAACTGCTAAGCCAACTCTCCAGCCCCCAATAGCTTTCTTATAAAAATAACAAATATATGGAGAAAAAAATCATAAAACTAGGGAAACAATTCCATTCACAATAGCCTAAAAAAAAAAAAAAAAAAAAAAAAAAAAAAAAAACGAAATTAGCCTAACCAAGGTAGTAAAAAACCTCTACAATGAAAATTTCAAAATGTAGAAGAAATTGAAGAAGAAACAAGAAGATGGAAAGCCTCCCATTCTCATGGATTGGAAGAATCAATATTGTGAAAATGGCCATCTTACTTTAAAAAGCATCTATAAATTCAATTTAATCTCAATCAAAATTCTAGCATCATTCTTCACAAAAACATAAAAAACAATCCTAAAATTCATATAGAAGCACAAAAGACACAGATAGCCAAAACAATATCAAGGAAAAAACAAAAACAAAAAAACACTGCTGGAGTTATCACTATACTCAATTTCAAGTTCATACTATGAAGCCATAATAATAAAAATAGCATTGTACTGCCACAAAATGATACATAGCTCAATGGAGTAAAACAAGAGCCATGCTATTACTGCCATCTGAGTTTTGACAAAATGCCAACAATACACATTGAGAAGAAACAGAAGCTTCAGTAAGTGAAGCTGGGGAACTTAGATATCCATATACAGAAGAATGAAACTAAACCCTTAACTCTTACCCTGCAAAAAATCAACTCCAAAGTTGGGCGTGGTGGTGCACGCCTTTAATTCCAGCACTCAGGAGGCAGAAGGAGGATGGCTTGAGTTTGAGGCCACCCTGAGATTACACAGTGAATTCCAGGTCACCTTGGACTAAAGTGAGACCCTATTGCAAAAAAAAAAAAAAAAAAACAACAACAACAAAATCAACTCCAAATGGATCAAAGACCTTATTGTAAGACTTGAAACTATGAAAGTGCTAAACTATGAAAGTATAGGCCTCTACATGTAGAATAAGTGTCTGTAGAAGCCAGGAAGCTGCCAAAGGAAAAAGTAGGGAGCACACTACAAAATAGAGTGCACTTAGGGACCTTTTGAATAGGGTTCTATTTGCACAGGAAATAAGGACAACTAACAAACAGAACCACATGAAATTAAAAACACTGTACAGCACAAGAAATGACCAACCAAGTGAAGAGGCAGCCTACAAAATGACCAACCAAGTGAAGAGGCAGCCTACAAAAATGACCAACCAAGTGAAGAGGCAGCCTACAAAAATGACCAACCAAGTGAAGAGGCAGCCTACAAAATGGGAGAAAATCTTTGCCAACTATCTATCTAAAAGAGGACTAATATCTAGAATATCTAAAACACACTCAAAAAGCTAAACACCCCAAAATGAACAACCAAAGCAAAAAGTAGGCTATGGAACTAAATAAAGTTCTCAAAAGAAGAAATACAAATGGCTAATAAATATAATAAAAAGTGTTCCATCCATCATAACAGAAACACAGAAGCTATAATGAACTCAATACTAAAAACAATCTGCTAACACACCCAAGGCTCAGGAATTGGTGCCCAAGAGAGCAGGAAGAGCCACATGATGGGTAGAAATACCCTGAGGTATAGACCCCTCCAGAGGTCCTAATTACCCCACAATGAACACCAAGTATCCTACTAAGGAGAACTCTCAGGGTAATGGAGACTAAGGATGAGGGGATACAAGACCATAACTTATGTAAACAAAAATTTATATTCATAAAAAAGGCATGATACAAAGAAAAGTTTCTCCAACCTGTCCCCCCAAAATACTAAAAATAAATAAATAATTTTTTGTTTTGTTTTGTTTTTCAAGGTAGGGTCTCACTCTGAGTCAGGCTGACCTGGAATTAACTATGAAGTCTCAAGGGTGGCCTCGAACTCACAGTGATCCTCCCACCTCTGCCTCCTGAATATTGGGATTAAAGGCGTGTACCCAGCATAACTTTTTAAAATAAAAGAAATGTCCATCATCTTTAGCCATCAGGTAAATGCATATTAAAACCACCATGAGCTTCCATCTCACTTCAGTCAAAATGACTAGCATTAAAAAAAAAGTCCACAAGGTAAGGATGTGGGTAAAGAGAAATCCTTATTCACTATCAGTGTGGAGGTTCGAAAAAAAAATAAAAATAGATCTACCATATGACCCAGCTATATCACTCCTGGGCATATATCCTAAGGACTCAACACTCTATTTCAGAGATACTTGCTTAGCCATCTCTATTCACAATAGCTAGGAAATGGAAACAGCCTACATAAATAGCCACCTACTAGTAAATGGATTATGAAGATGTGTTACATATGCACAATGGAGTTTTATTCAGCTATAACAAAATGCAATTATGAAATTTGTAGGAAAATAGAACTGGAAAAGACCATACTGAGTGAAGTAACCCATACAAAAACACAAATGCCACATGATCTTTCTCATATATGGATCCTATCTTTGAATTTCTAGATTAGTAGGTATAAGGCAGAATGAGTTTCTGTAAGGCCCGAAAACTAGAAAACAGCCACAGGGTTATGCCGGGGTAGTAGAACACATGGGAGATACAAGTAGAGGAGTTAATAGTGGGAGGGAAAGGTATAAGCAGGACTAGGGGTGGGGAGATGAGGGATGAATGGGGTAGTGGGAAAATGAACAAAAACTAAGGACATGTGAATAAACCATATGGAAACCTACTACTTGGTAAGCCAACTTAAAATCTATCTATATAGTTTTAAAGTGTTTAAATGAAGGTCCCCTTCATGGGAAGAAATGGCTCCCAGAAGCCATGCCACCTTTTTTTTTTAATTAGGAATAGAGCTTACAAAGAAATCAGTTAAGATAAATATAAGTATCTTAAGTAATTATAGTCAAAATCCCTACCATGAGAGCTACCTAAGGCTAGTGAAGGAATTAATGGTAATGGAAAATGAAAAGGCTCTATTATCCTATGAAAAAGAAAAAACAGTTAGAGATGAGAGAGAGAGAGAGAGGGAGAGGGGAAGTGAGGGAGGGAAGATGTAGAAGATTAAGGTTAGTCTTGATCCTACCCTCTCCAGTGTCTTGTGGGGAACACCTGAACCACAGGTGTTCAGGTGTTCCCTGTAAGGGCCTGGTGAAGGATCAGCCATTTGGTCTGTCTTTTAGTAAGTAGAAAATTATGGTACCATTGCTGTTTGGGTCTAGATTTGTGTTTCCCACCCCTTTGATGCCCTCCCCTCCCTCCCCTTCCATCCTAGTGTCTAGTCTAGGAGATGCTTGCTGGGTATGTAAGGTATCTTGGGTAGATTCAGGTTAGGTGCTGTAGATGAGTGAGACTATGTGGCGATTTTTTTTTCTGTGATTGGGTAAGTTCACTGAGAATGATCTGTTCCAGGTTCAACCATTTTTCCTCAAATTTCATTGTGTCATTTTTTCTTACTGCTGTATAGAATTCCATTGTGTAGATACACCACATCTTAGTTATCCATTCTTCTAGTGATGGACATCTGCTGGGGAGGCGGCTCAGCAGTTAAAGGTACCTGCTTGCAAAGCCCGCCAACACAGGGTTCGATTCCTCAGTATCCATGTAAAGCCAGACACACAAAGTGACACTTGCATCTGGAAGCTCTGGTGTGCATGTGTACACACACATAAGCGCATACACGCTCATGCTCTTTTCTTCTCTCATAAACAAATAAATGAATTGATAAATAAATATTTTTTAATGTCCTTATTACACAGTTAACTATTTCACACTGGAAGCAAAGGGGGAAGAGGACAAAGACAGCAACACCATGACAATTCTGGGTTATTCATGTGTTATAACATCAAGATGCTACTACTGACTACCCAAAGCTACCAGTTCTTGGAGTATCCTATGGATTAAAGTCTAACTAGGTCATTTTAAGCTTTCCCTCTTTCATGGTGTGCCTCTTTTCTTGTCAAAGAAAATGAGAATTTGTAATTCCAAGGATATAGTTCTCCTTAAGTAAGTGAAAAACAAATTCAGTCATTTTATTGGGGAGGAAGAAAGGGGAAAGATGATCCAGGTAATGCTGGTGTTGGCTTATCCCTATGCTTCTAGTTCATTTTCACCATTAAACTCTCAGTTTTATATCTAAAAAATGAAATAACAATACCTACAGTTCAGACAGACATATGGCTAAATAAGATAGTGCAGCAAGTGCTTAGCATACTGCTTATTAATCATTCAGAGAAATCAACCTACTTTAAACAAGTTTTAAAATGCTAACTTCAATACATGTCAAACACCATGCTAGTTCCACTTTGCTCCAGATGTAGAAAACATGAAGAGACTGTTTCTGCTACTACAACAACAGAAGAACAAGTGATCCATAAAATCATTTTTTTTTTCATGAGTTCACAACACAGCTAAGTTTGAATACCAAAGGGAGCTCAAATCAGACACATAAATAGTTTTACCTTTGGCAGATCATGGAAAGAACTAGTACATAAGTGGGTAAGAAGATACCAGCTAAACTTTTTATAAGTGCTTAACATAGGATATTATCAGCACTGCAGTAGTTTGAAGATATGGCTCCAAAGACTCAGGCTTGAATTTTGACACTCCAGTGGGTGAAGCCCTACTAGGGAAGGAAGAGGTGTCTCTGGGTGTGTTTGGGGGCTGATCTGAATTCCAGCCCAAACATGTAGAGAGCAGTTTGGGCTCTGGCTGCTCATGCTTCCTGGTGGTGCTGGCTGCTGGTGGCATTTCTCTGCTTGGATCTATGAAAGTAAGCCAGCGTCCTCCATTGATGGTGCTTCCCTATAAACTTGAAATAAACCCCTTCCTTGTTTAGTTGGAGACAACTAAAACATTTATCTTAAGGGCCATATGTTCTCCGGCTATATTTACTACAATCAACACGAAATAGTCATACTATGAGATATTATGTTTTTCTTTTTATGGCTAAGAAATGTTTAATAGAAGATGAGAAGTTTAGAATTTGATTCATTTTGATATACCTATTCCAGAGCAAGGGAAAGCTTGAAAATGACTTCAGAGTGAATAATTTTTTTAGTTACCAATCACACAAGTTTGATGATGATTTTTTACTAGTGATATTATACTGTTGCTTATAAAATATAAATGAAACCTAAATATTCTTTCATATGTTCAACTTGCTTCCAGAAACCATTCAACTAAATTAACTTCTCAGAAGTGAAGGTATTAAGATGGCAGCCTAGGAGTCTGACCTTAAAAATAGATCTATAAAATAGAACATTTGCTTATGACATAACTGCCCATGTCTATTTACAGAAGCGGGGTGGGGGGAGGAAGGGAAAGATAAGGAAAAAAAGATGGAGGTAGAGAGGTGGCTCAGCAGTTAAGGTGCTTGCCTGCAAAGCCTAATGATCAGGGTTCAAATCCCCAGTACCCATGTAAAGCCTGATGTACAAAGTGGTGCATGCATCTGCAGTTCATTAGCAGTGGCTGAAGACCCTGAGCACCTGTTCTCTATGTCTGTGTCTCTTCTATCACTCTCTGCTTGCAAATAAATAAATAAATATTTGAAAAAAAAAGAACAAGCTGATACTGCTCAAATGAAAGGAGCTCTGAGGACAGAGCTGTGACTTAGGGAGAGACCCTGCTGAGGGCCTTGAGGGTGGATCCTCTGGCCTTAGAGGATTATCCCAGGGTTATAGCCTAGAGAATGAAGACAAAGAAAAAAAAAAAGATGGCATTGCTCACAGGACTATTTTTTTTTTTTTTTTTTTTTTTTTTTGCTAATTTTTGTTGTTCTGTTTCTGTAAGACAGGGTCTCATGTATTCCAGGCTGGCCTTAGAGTTGCTAAGCAGCTGGGGATGGCCTTGAACTGACACTCCTGCCTCCATCAACTAAGTGCTGAGATTACAGGAATGCTTCAGCAGGTCTAACTTTTATCTGTTTTTTTTTTTTGTTGTTGTTGTTCAATTCCTTAAGATATGAAAGGAAAACTAAAATGTTTTCCCTATGGACAAAAAATTATAATATGCTACACTATTTTGGAATAAAATTATATCTCTTTCAGATGGGCTGTTACAATCCTGATTACTATATACAGATGGAGTATTATGTCACAGACTAAAGGATATCCCTATAATTACAAGTCACACTAGTGACAAAGTCTGAATAATATATACTTATAGTCTGCTGACTGCTAGTTTAATACTCTGTTCATAATGTAGTGAAATAGCCTTAAACAGAATAAAAACAATGTCTGCAACAATGTGCAGGATAACTAATCCTCTCTTATTAGAATTTATGGAATCAAGCTGTTAAAAAGAAAGAAATGAAAATTATCAATGACAAAGTTGAAAAAAACAACACAGGATTGATGATTTCTGTCTACTCTTATTTCTATACAACATAGACTACAGATTAACTTCTAAAAACATTCCTTTGATCAAAAATCTTTAATGCTCAAAGCCAAGCATGGCGGTGCATGCCTTTAATCCTAGCACTCACGAGGCAGAGGTAGAAGGATCACTGTGAGTTTGACACCACCCTGAGACTGCCTAGTAAATTCAGGTCAGCCTGGACTACATTGAGACACTCCCTCAAACCCTCCCCCCCAAAAAACTTTATTTTTTATTTTTTTTATTGACAACTTCTATAATTGTAAACAATATCCCATGGTAATTCCTTCCCTTCCCCCACTTTCCCCTTTGAAACTCCACTTGCCATCATATCCCTGCCCCCTCTCAACCAGTCTCTTCTATTTTGATGTCATGATCTTTTCCTCCTATTATGATGGTCTTGTGTAGATAGTGTCAAGCAGTATGAGGTAATAGATATTCAGGCCATTTTGTGTCTGGAGGAGCATGTTGTAAGGAGTCCTACCCTTCCTTTGGCTCTTACATTCTTTCCACCACCTCTTCCACAATGGAACCTGAGCCTTGGAAGGTGTGATAGATAGTGCAGTGCTGAGTACTCCTCTGTCACTTCTTCTCTGCACCATGGTACCTTCTGAGTCATCCCAAGGTCATTGTCATATGAAAAGAGAAGGTTCTCTAGCCAAAAGTGAGAGTAGCATTAATATATGGATGTAAACATTAAGAGAAGTGCTTACTGGGCAGTTTGGTGAGTATAGTATATACATTTAGCCAGACACCAGCAGACGTTATGCTCCTAGACTCATGACTACCCCTGTTGTAGGTTTTCAGTATCAGGGATGTATTTCCTCCCATGGAGCGGGCCTCCAATCAAATTAGAGGGCAGTTGGTTTCCCCCATAACAGACATGCCACTATTGCACCCACTGACTCATCTGGCCACACAGGCTTGCAGTGTCCGCTGCTGAGTACCTTCACTGGTGATTTCTCTCTCACCCATTGAACTGCATGCAGTGTGGCTTTTTTCAAGCCTTCTGTCAGCTGGTCTACATGGAGGAGGTTTTCAGCTCAGCTCCAACACAGCCCAAGTATATACAGTCTTCAGCAATAGGGTCTTACCATCCATTCCTGGTGGGAAACCAAGGGCCTTGGCAATGGCCTGTAAAGTTTTGGGGGCATCTGGGACCTCCCTGGCCGACAACTCACTGGAAGGTATCCCATCCCTGGCACTAAAAATTTTCTAGTAACAATCTATGGTTCCTGAGTGTTCCATTGTCCAAAAAAGTAGATAGGTTTCCATATGACTAATTTATAGCCTCTTAAATTTTGATTAGCCTTCCCTCCACATTTCCTTTACTTAATCTTTTCCCCTGACCTCACTTAGGCCTTTTCACCCCCATTAATCTGTTCTTCTACTTATATGTAGACAATACCATCCTATTAAGTACCCCTCTCCCTTTCTATTCCCTTTATATCTCCCTTCTAGCTTACTGGCCACTGCTACTGAGTTTTCTTCCTACTCACACAGAAGTCTAATCTCTCACATGTGACATTTGGCTTTCTGGGCCTGGATTACCTCACTAAGTATAATCCTTTCCAGATACATCCATTTTACTACAAATTTCATAACTTCATTTTCTATACCGCTGAGTAGAACTCTATTGTGTAAATGTGCCACATCTTCATTACCCACTCACCAGGTGAGGGACATCTAGGCTGGTTCCATTTCCTAGCTATTGTGAAGAGAGCGGCAATAAACATGGTTGAGCAAGTATCTCTAAGGTAGTGAGACTAGTCCTCAGGATAGATGCCTAGGAGTGCTATAGCTGGGTCATATGGTAGATCTATTTTTAGCTGTCTCAGGAACCTCCACACTGATTTCCACAGTGGCTGGACCAGATTGCATTCCCACCAACAATGAAGAAGGATTCCTCTTTTTCTACATCCTCACCAGCATTTATGATCATCTGTTTTCATGATGGTAGCCAATCTGACAGGAGTGACATGGAATCTCAATGTAGTTTAATCTGCATTTCCCTGATAACTAGGGATGTAGAACATTTTTTTAGATGTTTATATGCCATTGGTATTTCTTCTTTTGCAAACTCTCTATTTAGTTCCATAGCCCATTTTTTAATTGGCTTGTTTGATTTCTTATTATTTAATTTTTTGAGTTCTTGTATATCCTAGATATTAATCCTCTATCAGATGTATAGCTGGCAAAGATTTTCTCCCATTCTGTAGGTTGCCTCTTTGCTCTAGTCACAGTATCCTTTGCCATACAAAAACTTCGTAATTTCATGAGGTCCCAGCAGTTGATCTGTGGTTTTATTTCTTGAGCAATTGGGGTTATATTCAGAAAGTCTTTGCCAAGACCAATATGTTGAAGGGTTTCCCCTGCTTTTTCCTCTAGCAGTTTCAGAGTTTCAGGTCTGATATTAAGGACTTTGATCCATTTGGACTTAATTCTTGTGCATGAACAGAGATATGGATCTATTTTCATCCTTCTACAGATACGTATCCAGTTTTCCCAGCACCATTGGCTGAAGAGGATATCTTTTCTTCAATGAGTATTTTTGGCATTTTTGTCAAGTATCAGGTGGCTGTAGCTGCCCTGACTTACATCTGGGTCCTCTATTCTGTACTGATCAACATGTCTGTTTTGTGCCAGAACCATGCTGTTTTTGTTACTATGGCTCTATAATGTAGGTTAAAATCAGGCATAGTGATACCACCAGTCTTATTTTTGTTGTTCAAAACTGTTTTAGATATTTGATGTTTTTTATGCTCCCAAATGAATTTTGGGATCGTTTTTTCTATTTCCATGAGGAATGCCATTGGAATTTTGATGAGGATTGCATTAAATGTGTAGATTACTTTCAGTAAGGTTGTCATTTTCATAATACTGATTCTCCCAATCCAAGAACAAGGGATGTCTTTCCATTTCCTAGTGTCTTCTGCAATTTCTCGCTTGAGTGTTTTAAAATTTTCATTATAGAGATCCTTTACTTCCTTGGTTAGGTTTATTCCAACGTACTTTATTATTTTTTTATGGAATTGTGAATGGGAGTGATTCTTTGATTTCATCCTGTGTGTTTGTTGTTAGAATATAGGAAGCTTTAACATTATATTCAGCATAGCCATGGTAGGAGACATTGATCTCTGCTTTGACATTTTCCCTTGAAAGCCTGTTGAACTCCCCTCTACGTGCTTGTGGCTCTACCTCACTCTTTTCTTGAAAGCCTCAATTTAACTCCTCTCCATGTGTCTGTGGCTCTACTCCAGTCTACTCCAGACCCAATTAGTTTGTAGATTTGGAGGGCAGATCCCAAAGCCAGCCCACCTGGGCCTTTTATCTACGTAGTGTGCTAGACTGTGGACAGCAGGGGGATTTCTGCAAAACACATCCTAATTCCTGCAACATGTGAAAATCCCACATTATGCAACATAAGTGAGTTAAGGTGGCAGATTTAGAGTACTAATAAGCTGATCTTAAAACAGGAAAATTATTTATGTTGACCTAATGTAATCATAAGCATCCTTAAAAATGGAAGAAATCAGAACCAGAAGAATCAGTATCCTGAGTGATATGACATGAGAAAGACCAGTGCTAGCTTTGCAGATAATAGGGGATCATAAGCCAGGAAATGTGAGCCCCCTAGCAGCTGAAAAGAAGAAAAAAGCAGATTCTTCCGCACAGCCTCAAGAACAAAACACAGCAATGCCAACATGTTGATTCTAGTCCAGTAAGGGCCCCTTTTTGGACTTCTGATTTCTAGAACTCTAAGGACATAAATTTGTGTTGTATTAAGCCACTAAGTTTCTCATAATTTATTACAGTAGTGATGCAGGATTTGGGGATTCAAGAAGGTCCACCAGTGAATGAACTCCAAGTTTGGGTTCGGTCCTACCTTTAATGACATACTGATAAAGACTGACTCAGGAAAGATAAATTACAAATTATTAAGTTCAGTTAGGGAGAAATTACAAATTGTGGGGTTTAAGAAACGCTTTCATGGCCAGTAAGTTAAAAAGGAGATAGAAAGGGAAGAGAAAGAAAGGGAGGAGGGCATTTATTAGGTTGGTATTGTATATATGTAAGTAGAAAGATTGAAATGGGGAGGGGATATGATGGAGAATGGAATTTCAAAGGGGAAAGTGGGGGGGGGGAGGGTACTACCATGGGATACTTTTTATAATCATGGAAAATATTAATAAATTTTTTTTAAAAAAAGAAACACTCTCATGTGGAAACAATGCAGTTAATATGGTCCCTTTAAGGGAAACTGAAGTTTTGGGGAAAGACTGGAGTAGAGCCACAGACACATGGAGAGGAGTTAAATTGAGGCTTTCAAGAAAAGACTGAGGTAGAGCCACAAGCACATAGAGGGGAGTTCAACAGGCTTTCAAGGGAAAATGTCAAAGCAGAGATCAAGAAATTCAGAGGAGAAATGAGTGATACACTCACGGTTATTCTGAGTTTAAGGAAAGTACACAGGTAGCAGGCCTGGAGTTAGTTACAACACCCACATGGTAGATCTAGAGTTTAAGGGAAATATGCACGTGACAGATCCAGAGGATAGAGAAAAATCATGCATGTAATCAAAGTGAGAAGTTACCCCAAACTATAAAGCAGACGCAAGCAGAAATGATCCCCCAGACCAAGAAACTGTATTATGTTCTCCCTCCTCAAGGGGGAAGCCAGTTCACGTGTATCCAAGCAGACATGAGAGGGAATCTAGAGAGCTCCACAAAGCAGAAAAAGGCCTAGACAGGAAGATGATAGCTTTTATGTGTAAGGGAAAGACCCAATTAGTTTGTAGATTTGGAGGGCAGATCCCAAAGCCAGCCCACCTGGGCCTTTTATCTACATAGTGTGCTAGACTGTGGACAGCAGGAGGCATTGCAGAAAAATTTTGATCAGACATGAGTTCCATTTCTAACAAGAGTTCCATTCTTGTGTGGGCAAGGTGGCATCTGCTGGTTCTCTCTGGGCCTCAATCTCTAACTGAAACTGCCTAAAGAAGCTAGCTTTCTCCTGTCCTCCTTAAGTAGCAATAAGAATCTAATATACTACCTTCTTTGCTTCACCTATTCTATTAGATAGATCACATCACAACCAAAGAGTAACATTGACCAAGTCTGTACACTTCTTGTACTTCTTCCCTACTGACCTGAGTACTTCATCTTAGAAGCATACATCTCAATATTACAATCTCCATGACATACTCAAATATCATCAGGACTATGAACCATTCTCCAAATATTCCCCAGTTTGTATAAATCTGCATTGTCCTCTGTACTTCTGTGTCACTTACCTCATTTGTACTTTTATAGTACTCATTACACAACTTCTATCATAGCTAGACCTCTTCTCTAATCTTATCCTGACTCCCTAACCATCCAATCCAACAAAGCTATAATAATGAGATATGTTTCAAGTGATCATTTATTGACTCCAGTCCAGAAAACAAATGTGACATCTAGTCCTCTCCTATGAATGAAATATATGGCACATGACTATACAAAAAGGGACCAAGTGACCAAATCCTCAACTTACATGAGCCTGGACCTGGTTTTATTCAGACAGTGCTGAACTTGGAAAGTTGCTATGTGTTTACTGAACAGTATAAACACATTGCAGATCAAATTGAAAGTTAAGAGGAAAACTGAGTGTGGTGGATTGATTCAGGTGTCTCCCATAAACCTAGGTGTTCTGAATGCTAGGTTCCCAGCTGATGGAGATTTGGGAATTAAAGCCTCCTCGAGTCAGAGTATTGTTGGGGGTGGGCTTAGAAGTATTGTAGCCAATTTCCCCTTGCCAGTGTTTGGCATAGTCTCCTGTTCCTGTTGTCCACCTTATGTTGGTGATGAGGTGATGTCCACCCTCTGCTCATGCCATCATTTTCCTCTGCCATCAAGGAGCTTCCCCTCGAATCTGTAAGCAAAAATAAACCTTTTTCCCCCCAAGTTGCTCTTGGCCAGGTGATTTTTGCCAGCAATGTGAACCTGACTGCAACACTGAGGTAACGAGATTATGTTTTCCCTCTTCTTTCCATTATGCTTCTAAAGCCTAGATGGACAGATCTCACTGAAGTAGAATGGCAAAACTAACCACTAGACTGTAATACTAAAAACTAAGTCAAACAGAGGAACACTAGACCTTTGAATCTTCTCAACCTAGTCCTGATGGCTTAACTCAGGTACAGTGATGACACACAGTGACAATAACTGCCCATGAAACCTAAGTAAAATTTCAAACCTGACAAAATTGTCATTTACTGCCATTCTGCTTCTTGCTTAATCCCCCTACAACCCAACACATGTCTTTCTTGCACAAAACTTTGGTTACCCAAAGTCATGCATCATATGCAGGATTGCTCTGTCATAACACAAGTTTCCCTGCTTAGTTACTTGAGAGAGTATTAGTCTTGCCAATCTATTCCTCTTTGCAACAGGATGTATGCATGTATGTGTGTGTATATATACATATATATAGATACACATACATGTATATGCATGTATGTACGTATGTGTGTATATATACAAACACACATTGCAGTCCGGTTCACATTGCTGGTAGAAATCACCCAACCAAGAGCAGCTTGTGGGAAAAAGAGGTTTATTTTGGCTTACAGGCTCGAGGGGAAGCTCCATGATGGTAGGGGAAAACTACGACATGAGCAGAAGGTGGACATCACCCCCTCACCAACATCACGTGGACAACAGCAATAGGAGAGTGTGCCAAACTCTGGCAAGGGGAAGCTGGCTATAATACCCATAAGCCCATCCCCAACAATACACTGCCTCCAGGAGGTGTTAATTCCCAAATCTCCATGAGCTGGGAACCTAGCATTCAGAACACCTAGGTTTATGGGGAACACCTGAATCAAACCACAAACACACATAGATACATGTAAAAAACCTTTCATAGAAAACTCAGACCTACTGGTTTAAGAAGGACATTAATTGTAACTAAGGCAAACAATGTAATAGCTCAAACTGCCATCTGAAGGATCAGTAATTCAGTCTTGAGACTTTAAATCTGGTATCAACTATTGCTTGGGCGTTCCCTTGATTTTTCCTTAATAATCTCAGCCTTTGGCCAATCTACATAAAAGATCTGTATATGATTATTGATTAGTATTTATATTCCCAATCTCTCTGTCCCAACCTAGGCCTCAGGCAAATCTATTAGCATTCCATACTCCAATCCCATAGTCATCACAACAGGAAAAAATTCTGAATTTAACTATCTTGAGACAATTCAATCAGGTAGGAAGATAATTTGTCACTCCTTTCCTAAGCCTAGCAACAGAATAACCCACTTATCAGTATTTTGTGATAAAACTGATAAAATCAATTCAAATCAAAATGCAAGATTTGATTCTCCAAAAGGCAGTATTTATCTTATTTAACCAAGCTGTACAACAAAGTTGCTTACCAGAGAGATAGACTTCCTTTGCCATCTCTAGCCTCGCCCCTCTTTGCTACTGTCACTAAATAGAAAATGATTTAATGGAACATACATTATGATTCAAATCACTATTGCGTCTCCATCTGCCCCAACCATACCCCACATAATATATGTCATGGAGTTCATAGAAACAAAGTACTGTTAAGGGCAGAACAGAGACTCCTCAAATGAAAGCCTTCCTTATATTGACAACATAAAATAATCTGCTTTTCTTTATGTTTGAAAAGGGATCAGAATTAAAATGCTGCTGGTTTGAATGCTGCTTTGGGGGAGGGATCAGGCAACAAAGCTACAAGTGCTCAGAAAGGGAGATTTTTAATTTTAGAAGTAACTTGGTTTAAAAAAAACAAAAACCTGGGATCTATTTAATGCTCCTTCTTTTTGAACCAGAGATCTCTAGTCATCATCTATCAATAGACTGGATAGAGTAGATAATTTAATCAGACTTGTCACTACATTAGAAGATACAACATCTGGAAGATGAGTCTATAAATTCCCACTGTAGCAGTCAAAACTATATCAATTCAGAAATTTTTCTAAAAATATGAATTATAAATCTGCTAAGATTAGCTGGACCTAATAAAAGACACTATGAAAAATGTAAATAGTAAGAGAAAGGTAAGAGAGTACATGGAAATTATAAAAGCAACAGAAAATAGAAATTAAGAACCCAGAACAATATAGAAGAGAACTATAATCTCTTGCTTAACTCCAAGATTCACCAACATGAAAACTACATTAAATATGTTAGCCCTGAGATATCTAGTTTCTTTATAGAGCATTTGTCTACATCACTCATCAGACAATCAAACAGCATTAGTATATCTTATGGTTGTTTAGTCATTATTTTGTACTAATTATTCTTCATATTGCTATGTGGCTTATTAATATACTATAATATTTTTTCTCCAAATAAAAACTGTTTGGACCCACTCTCCAATATCAAGCTACCATCAACTGTGGGCTACAAGAGGGCCTACACCTATTAAATTCTCTATAAAAAAAAAAGGGTTATCTCATTTTTCCTGATGCTAACTTACTCTCCGTTGGAGAATCTGCTTCTCTTTTTCAGATAGATGTAGATCCTAAGGAGAGAGCCACCCCATCATACCTCAAAAGGGCCCTGGCTGAAACTAAGAAAAATTGGAGAAACAAGCAAGGGCGCTGTTTTCCTGATGAACCGGATACCAGCACAAGGGGGAAGGAGATCAGCACAGAGAAAAATCAACTCCTACCAAATCAGAGAGCCAGAGCCTCAGAGGCCCCCAACACCTCATCACTGAAGCAGACCCAACATGGCTCAGGGAAATTTTGCAGAAGAGGGGGCAGAAAGAATGTCAGAGCCACATGTTGGGTCATGATATGCAGAGACATTTAACTTACCCATAACTGTGGGCTAACTCCACAATGCATGACCCGTATACCTCAACAAGGAGGGGCCAAGGGGAGGGGGTAGGTTATGGATGAGCCTAATAATGGTACCAAACTGACTATAAAAAAAAATAAATAAAAATAAAAATAAAAAAATAAAAATGAAGAAAAAAAAAAGAAACAAGAAAAAAAAAAAGAAAAAAAGAAGAAGCCAGGCGTGGTGGCGCACGCCTTTAATCCCAGCACTCGGGAGGCAGAGGTAGGAGGATCGCCGTGAGTTCGAGGCCACCCTGGGACTGCATAGCGAATTCCAGGTCAGCCTGGGATAGAGTGAGACCCTACCTCGAAAAACCAAAAAAAAAAAAAAAAAAAAAAAGAAGAAGAAGAAGAAAAAAATGTAACAGCAGCTGGGGAGTTGGCTCAGTCAGTACAGTGTTTGTTATACTTGAGTTCAGACCTCCTGCCACCATATCAATGTCAGGTTTGGTATGGTGGTATGCACTTATTTTCTGAGTGCTCAGGAGACAGAGATAGGAAGATATCCAGGAGCAGGCTGGCTGGCTAGACTAAAATAGGTGACATCTGGATTCAGTGAGGGACTCTGTTCTTAATAAAGTTGAGGGCCTGGGGACATAGCTCAGTACATAAAGCACTTGGGTGCAAAAATTAGGACCGGAGTTCATATCCCCAGCACACCCATAAAAGTTGGACATAGTAGCATGTCTATAGTCCCAGCATGTCTACAGAAAAAGCGAAGTCAAAGGCATGAGAATGGGAACCCCATGGGCCAGGCAACCTGACAAACACAGAAAGCACCTCAAGGTAGAAGGCAAGGACTGACATCTATAGTTGTCCTCTGAGCTTCACACATGCACATGACCCCCCCACACACACAGAGACAAGATTTAAAAAAAAAAAAAAAAAAAACAGGGACTAGGGTAATGGCTCAGGTTAAGAGCACTTGCCACTTAAACATGAGGACCTAAGAGAGCCTGAGACCATGGTTCCCCAGCACCCATGTAAAAAGCCAGGTGACCACACATCTGTAACCCAATTCTACAGTGAGGGTGGGGGAAGCAGAGACTGGAGCATTGCTGGGGTTTGCCGACTGAAAACTACAGGTACAATTCCTTTATATATATTTTTTTCCCATGGTTACACAAAGTTAGCAGCTAGTCTGCAACAAAAGGACTTCTCAAATGAAAGGTTTAAAACACAGGAGACACCTACTTACCTCTATAAAAAAGTTCAAATCAAGACCAGATATGGCTAATGAAGGTGCCAGATGACAACATCTACTGACATCAATGTTGTGCTGCAGGGACCCCAAGAGCTCCTCACCCATAAAATGGCTGACCAGCACAGGAGGCAGTGGGGCCTAGGGAAGTTCTTTCCTAGATTACGATAATTCATGTGATTTTGAACAAACTGTTAGAGGGCTAAAAGAAATCATGCTAATATCCATTTCTTATCAGTTACCAACTTTAGTTTCTGGGCATTTCATGTTACAGCTTTAGGAAATCAAATATAACCTTTGAAAAATCATCAGGATTTGAAGTTCTGAGGGCTCACTAATGACATACCAGTAGTGAGCACACCCTATACTCTACAGCATACCTTCCTGTCTATTAAAAGCATTAGATATGTCTCCATATGTCTAGCCACTAGCAACAAATAAACAGGCCAACTGGGAAAACAGCCAAAAAACTTAGCTTGGAAAAATCTCAAGGTAGATAAGCACTCTGGGTTAGCATTTAATAAAGTATGTTTGTGCAATATAAATAATAAACTAAGAGTAAAAGTCAACAAAGAGCTATTAATATTATTGAATTTGTGGCATCTTTCAAAAAGCAGAAGAGAATATAGTTTAGAGCTGGATCTGCTACCTGCATTTAAAGCCTCTCTCTCTCTTTTCTGTTCTCATTGCATCCTCGTCCCTTAAAATAGACCCCACCACTCACCCTTAAGCACTTCCAAAGACAAGTAAGACTAGCTACCTTCAGCTTAAAACACTCCATGCTGTTGCCCGACCATTCCCATCTTAAGCCATGCCAATGTCCTCTTTAACTATGTAACTATGATCCTCAAAATACTGATCAACTGCCAAGATTCTTTTGTACCTAGACTTGAAAAACCAAGCTGCATGCCTGAACTACCCTCCTCTAAAACAAGTGATCCCTAAGAATTGAGTACTAGAAATGTTTCAAATGCTCCTGGAGGGTACTGGGGAATCAAACCTGAGGCCATTAAGCTTTACAGGCAAGCACCTTAAACTTCTGAGCTCTCTCTCCAGCCCAGAGAGTAATTTCTTAACTATGAGCTGCTGATCACCAACTGTAACTCCCTTCTTCCATTTTGATACATATTTAAGTTTGTATGGATCTCTAAGCAGAGAATGTCAAACTTTATATGCTTCATAATCACCTGGAAAAGTTAACAGATTGTTAGGCTAAAGAGTATGCAATTCTAAGACATTCCTAGGCAATACTCAAGCTGTTGACCCAAGTCTCATATTCTGGGAACCACTGCCTTTGTGAATCTAAAGAAAGCTATAGGGAAATGTACTGCACATATGCAACTTTGCATGTAAACTCAAAAGGCTCATGGACACTCATTCACAGTTAATCTCAGTTCTATATTCCATTCTAAGGAATGTTACAATATTTCCTGAATAAGAGTAGGAAGTACTCATTATACTAATAATAAAACTCAGTGTGTAAACACCTTAATACTGAATTCAGTTCTGTCTCATGAGGTTCTTTCACAAGCATGTGATAATCTTTCAATACTTCTCTTTAGGATGGGACAAACAAAACCATTCAGGTGAGGAGACAATCTGGTGGAAAGAACATAAAGGTATACAACAGAACAAGATTGAAATCCTGATTCTGTCTTTCCTAAGGGTATATGGCTACTAAACTTTGAGCTGAGGATTTTATAAAAAAATCATTTTTCCCTTTCAGACAAATGTTACGTGGCCCCACAATAAGAAATGAAGATAAAATGGCCCCACTGTTTAAAACCAGTGTTGTAATTTATAAAAAATACTAGATAGAAAAAATGTATTTATGTACTTATGACCTCTAGCTGGTCAGCATGTCCACTACTTATTTCTGTTTTCTATGTATATTCAATAGTCACTTATTCTATAATTTAACTCAGTATAAGCTTCTTTAAAAATAGCTATACTCTCTATATTTTATATTATATGGTCAAACTATAAATTATTTCCTGCCCCAAAATGGCTCATGTAAAACATCTTATCAATACAAACGTGGAAACTTTTTTGAAGTTCCCCTATATATTAAGTTCCCCTATATACTAAACTCATATTCAATAACATCTCTTGGGAACTAGTGATTAAAATATGGCTAAAGTCTGTATGTTTTAACTTTCATGTGTCTATCAGATATTCCTTTCTCAATCTATAATCCCGCTAGACTATTGCATGAACTCTTAAATACAAATAAATGTGTGAAGGTACATAATGCCTATCAAAATTACCTCTGAATCTAGACGTCCCCAAATTAAAAACTGTCTAAACATCAAGTAATGTCAACTGAACATACCTCTTGTAGAAGACGTGGATCTATACAGTCACCATCATCATTAAACATAGATTCCCAGCTCTCCTCAGTAGCAGGACTTCCTTGTACATCAGGTGTTTCAGCTGCCTTTAGTTCTATAGCTGTTTCTACAGATGATTCTCTATCAGAAAATGGCATAGCAAATTGCATACTGTCGGAGTCAACTTCTTCTGTTTTGAACTCTTCAGCAGCTCTTAATTCATGCAATGCCTCTGTTGTATCACCAGTACTATCCAGATCATTGCCCAAGGCACTCTCCAAAAGTTCTTTTGTCCCTTCTGACATACTCCGTTCAGAGTCCAAAAAAGTGTTACAATTACTATCAGCAATCTTCTTTATAGTCAGGGGGAAAGCACAATCTGACAAGCTCTCTATCAAGGTTCCTGTTGACTCTATAAAACCAGATGAAATACTCTCAGCATAACTATCTGAGCAAGCAGTCAGGCTGCTAACATTCTCAGAGTCATTGTCACTTTCAGTTACATGAAGAGGGGCTGCATCAGCACGGATCCCAGTATGTTGTGATAAACTACTTCTGTCACTACATGTCTCATCAGATTCTCTTGCTCCAACTATGCAAGGGCTACCTACAGTATTATGACCATATGCTGTACCTGCAATGTGCATCAAACATGCTTTACTGGTAGTATCACCGATACTCTTAGATTCATTACCTGTATCTGCTTCATGAGCAAGGACAGCTGCATAAGAAGGCTCATGCTTTATATCTAACTCATCAGCTGTGTTGTGGTCACTTTCACATTCTCGAGTCGTTGTTGGATCAATAATGCTGACCACAGCCACTTTATGAGAGATGAGACTCACCATCTCAGGAATGGAATCTACATCTTTCTGACCCGTGACGGAACCTGTCCTGTTGGCTACGCCCTCTACATTCTCAGCTTCAAAGTCTATACCAGTTTGACCAACGATGCTATCTGGACTTCCAGAAATAGAAACAGTGATGATACTTCCGTGGCTGAGCTTCGGCATTCCATCTGATGCTTCCATACTTTCTTGTATGATTTCAGAACCAGAATTTAGTTGTACTGGTATAATCATACTTTCTGGTTTTATAGTAGTAAAAACTCTAGGAAGCTGGGAAACTATCCCCACAACATTGGTCTCAGTTTCAATTCTGTTTTCCAAATTTCCGTTTTCAAAAGATTCCCCACTTAGTTCACACCTACTGAAATCACAGAGATCCTCATTCTGTAATGATTTGTTTACAGACTGAGCATCACTGATTTCTGAGTGAGGCTGGTATATAAGCACCCCCTCGTGTACTGTCACATTTGCAGTTTCAACTCCCAAACACTCCACTTCCTTTGGTTTAAAATGTCTTTGTAAAGGTTCACTAGATACACTCCCAGCACTTGAGGCTCTTTGCTGGTGTTCTTGGGCTGACACATCTTTGGGTTCTGTGGTTCTTCTCTTAGTACAAAGCCTATCTCTACTCCTTTTTTGAAGACATGTGTCTTTCCTTAATTTTGATGACAATTTCTTTCCCTCCCTATCATTATACTCCTTTTTATCAGGATTATCACTTAGTCCTTGAGGTTCAGACTTGTCTGCCAAGATCTCCTTTTGGGAAAGATATCCTTCCTTTTGTTTTTGCACTTCAGAGTCAGGAGGCCCAGAGCTTTTTTCCTTGTCCCTTGTCTTGAGGAGAGCAGCACCCCTTCTAGCTTTAGGTATATAAAGTGCCATGTCAGGCCTTTTGGTTCGAACTCTGCATCTCTCCACTTCTTGCTGCATAGCACCACTTCAATCTGAAAGAAAAACAGATTACCAAAACCTAATTATAATGCATTGAACTAAGAAAAAATTTAAAGACTAGGTAGGAGACCTACTGATCCATCCTATAGAAATACTTGATTTCTTTTTTAAAAAAAGTAAAACCTGCATAAAATAATGCAATCAGGTGTGCAACTAAGGAAAGTAAAATCTACAAACCTCATGAGATTATGAGTTTAATCCAAATATACTTTTTCTTCATACTTCCCAAAGCCACTTACCTCTTATCTTCCAAATTTTCTCTTTTTAAACTTAAAAACAGATTACCTGAACAGTGATAGGCACAAACCAAATTCTCATCTCCATAGGCTAAAACCTTAGATTTTTATGAAGAGTTTATCCAAGGAGAATCCCAAAAGCCATATTTGACCAACATAAATAAATACACATAAATAATATTTACAAATAACTTGAATGTTAGCCATACAATGCAATTGTCAAGGGATGCTCCCTAGAAAAATACACATCTGAATTATGATTTTGTACACAGAAAAGTCTGGTGGAAAACTGAAAGGCACTGAATCAATTACCCTGATCTGTGTGCATGTATAGAAATGTTAAACAGAACTCCTTATGCATATAAGTTCCTTTCTGTTAACTAAAATAAAAACACAATTTTATGGGCTATAAAGATGGCTTAACAGTTAAGGTGCTTGTCTGCAAAGCTTAATGAACCTGGTTCAATACCCCAGTGCCCACATAAAGCCATACGTACAAAGTGGCACATCCATCTGGAGTTTGCAGCACCAAGAAGCCTTGACACACTCATTCTTACTATGTCTGTTTCTCTGTGTTTGCAAACAAATATTTTAAAATACAATTGTGTCAAGCATGGTAGTACATGCCTTTAATCCAGCACTCTGGAGGCTGAAATAGGAGGATCGCTGTGAGTATGAGGCCCCCAGAGACTACAGAGTAAATTCCAGGTCAGCCTGGGCTAGAGTGAGAACCTAACTCAAAAAACCACACACACACACATACACACAACAATTTTATGAGAAAGACAAGTATGTTTCCACTATAGGTTAAGCATTCCTAATCTGAAAACTAAAATTCCAAATGGTCCAAAATATAAAAGCTTTTCAGTGACATGTCAGCACTCAAGACTGGATTTTGAAGCTTTTAGAATTTCAGATTTTTGGATTAGTAATGTTCAACCAGTAAAGCCTATAAAGACATTCCAGAATCCAACAAAATGTGAACTTTGAAATACTTCTAGTACAAAGCATTTCAAATAAGGGAAACTCAGCCTGTAATAGTCAAGTGACTTACTCTAAAATTTCTGTTTCCAATAGTAATAAAGTAGAACCTAGTAGATGAAAGAGAATGGAAGACCAGAAAATAAGCCAACTCATACTAGTAACTTCCTGACTGACAGCATCCACCACCATTGTTAGACAAAATTTAACAATGTGGCTGGAGAGGTGGCTTAGTGGTTAACACAACTGCCTGAGAAGCCTAAGGACCCATGTTCTACTCACCAGATCCCAAGTTAGCCAGATGCACAAAAGTGAGGCAAGTGCAAAGTCGTACATGCCCACTAGGTGGCCAAGTGTCTGGAGATCGATTTCAGTGACTGAAGCCCTGACACACCAATTCTCTGTCTCTCCTCTCTCTGTGTCTGTCTGCCTGTCTCTCTCTTTCTCTCTCTCGCTTGCTCGCTCTTTCTGAAAATCAAAATAATAAAAATAATTTTATGAAAAAATTTAGTAGATTAAATCAACTTTTATCTACTACCTACTAAACACAAGGGAACCTGCTAAGCAATTTCATACTGAGTTATTCTTTTTGCTTTCAAACAAGTGCTGTGAAGTAGAAAAGATATTAAGACAAAGAGAAGAAAATACTATATATAGCACATATACCTATTATTACTTTTTCACAGCATATTTCAAAGAAACGAGATACTGAGAATAATGAAGGGAAGGCTAATACATTCTTGTTTACACATTCCTAGATCCCTAAAAGTTCCTCTGATCCAGAATGTTTTCTTTTAAACAGCTTAAGATATACCTCTTTTCACTTGTTTAAGATAACACTGGATCTCCCTATGTAGCCTAGGCTGAACTGGATCTTGCCCAAGATGACCTTAAGATTCTCCTGCTTCTGCTGTCCTAGTGCTGCACAGATCTGCACCACCACATCTGGACTCCCCCCTTCTATTTTGATCTCTTAATATCTAGTCGAACATTCTTCATGAATATTCTATCTTTCCTATGTGGATAGTAAGATCTTAATAACAAGGAATACCCCATTTTTCAAAAATGTTTAACTTTTTAAAGTTAGACATACTGAGATACAATAAACATTGTGTATCATGATTTCAATTAGTAAAGCGTCTATCAATATATACAATAATGGAAATGAACTTCTAGACACAAAATATAAGATGTGAATTATCTCAGATAACTTACAAGGGGACTCACAAGTGATTAAATGACAAAAAAGTGATGGGCAGAAGTGAATTCACAGCAGGGTTAAGGATAATTATGGATTTTCCCCCTCTATCCTTTGAAATTCAATATTTTATATAGCCATTAGATACAGACAATAATTAAATTCTTATCAATGTATAACTGACACCAAACTGATGGAATTAGTCAGCCTGGGCTAGAGTGAGACGAGGGGGGGGGGGGCGGATAAAACAGACTGGGCGTGGTGGCTCACGCCTTTAATCCCAGCACTTGGGAGGCAGAGGTAAGAGGATCACTGAGAGTTTGAGGTCACCCTGAGACTACCAAGTGAATTCCAGGTGCTAGAGCGAGACCCTGCCTTGAAAAACAAAAAAAGATAAAACAGCACAACACACAGATTTGGCTTCTGGACAATCTGTGCAAAGAAGTATCTGAAGGCTTTTACAGTCAGCCACAAGGTCAAAAAAAAAAAAAATGGGATGAGGATGCTTGAGAAAGCAACACATTCGTAGTGTGTAGAAAGAATGCCATGGAATTTATGATTTAAAAAAAATAAAGGAATGCTCTTGCCCAAAAAGGTTTATATGAAAACATTACAGCTAACTTTATATCTGCAATACTGGTTGTTCTACAAAACAGACATTCTCTCATGTATCTAGGCCTCTGTGTTTCTCCAGAAGTCAGTTACCAGAATCAACCACAATTAAAGGAAAACAAAGTTTAACTCAACATAATAAAAACAAAGCAAAAGGACTATAGAGATGGCTTAGTGGTCAATGTGTTTGCCTGCAAAGCCAAAGGACCCAGGTTTAATTCCCCAGGACCCATATAAGCCAGATGCACAAGGTGGCACATGCATCTGAAGTTCATTTGCAGTGGCTGGAGGCCCTGGTGCACCCATTCATATTCTCTCAATCTCTCTCTCTCTCTCAAATGAAAAAATATAAAAAAGGATTTTTTTAAAAAAAACTTTATTTCTAGTTTTCTCATCTATTATCTTATAAGCACTGCTTCTAGAATTTGAATAAAGCCTAAATGACTGACATACACTACAGAAAGCATTTCTTCAGTCTAATGCTCTCCCAACTGAGCTATTTCAGCTGGGCTAAAGAAAGAATTTCTATTGATAAAAGTAACCTACATTAATTTTAAGCATTCTTCTAACTAAATCTGTAACTGACCTACCAAAGGCTTCAAATTATAAGTATTTTATTTATTTTGTATTAGCCTACAAAAACTTGGGTTTCATTGTGGCATTATTTATTTATTATTTTATTTTTGAGAGAGAGAAAAAGACAAATAGGTGGGCCTGGGCCTTTCAGGGGCTGTGAACAAACTCCAGACACGTATGGCCCCTTGTGTGCATGTGCAACATTGCATGTTTGTGTCACTGTGTGTCTGGCTACATGGGACCTAGAGAATAGAACGTGTGTTCTTAGGCTTCACAGGGAAGCACCTTAACTGCTAAGCCATCTCTCCAGCCCTCACTGTGGCATTTTTTAAACAACTTTTTTCTTGTTTCCCTTTCCTTCTATTCTCCCTCATCCCTTCAACCCCTCCCTTCCCAGTAGCCTTCTTACATTTATATCCCATATGCTTCCTTTTGCACCCCTACACAATACGCTGTGTTCCCTTCCAGTGGTCTCCTGTCTAGTTCCTGACTTAATATACTCACTCTTGCATACAAACATTAAAAATCAGGATCTGGGCTGGAGAGATGGCTTAGCAGTTAAGACGCTTGCTTGCAAAGCCTAAAGACCCAGGTTCGATTCTCCAGTACCCATGTAAGCCAGCTACACATAGTGGCGCATGCATTTGGAATTCATCTGCAGTGACTAGAGGCCCTGGTGCATCTATTCTCTCCCTCCCTCTCTCTCTCTGCCTCTTTCCCCCTCTCTCACACACAAATAAATAAATAAAACTTTTTTTTTTTTAAATCAGGATCTGCATATAAGAGAGAACATGAGATTTTGTCTTTCTGGGTTACCTCACTTAAAATATTTTCCAGGTCATTGATTTCTCTGCAAATTATATAGCTTCATTTTTCTTTGCAGCTGATTAAAATTCCATTGTATATATGTACTACATTTTCATACCCATCAGTTGATGGGTATCCAGGCTGATTCCATTTCCTAGCTATTGTAAATAGATCAGCAGTGAACATGAACATGCAAGTGTCTCGGTCAAAAGATATAAATTCGGGCTGGAGAGATGGCTTAGCGGTTAAGCGCTTGCCTGTCAAGCCTAAGGACCCCAGTTCAAGGCTCGATTCCCTAGGACCCACATTAGCCAGATGCACAAGGGGCGCACGCGTCTGGAGGTCCTTTGCAGTGGCTAGAGGCCCTGGCGGGCCCATTCTCTATCTGTCTATCTGCCTCTTTCTCTCTCTGTCTGTCGCTCTCAAATAAATAAATAAACAACAAAATTTTTTTTAAAAAAAGATATACATTCCTTTGTGTATATGGCCAGGAGTGGTATATCTTAAAATTATTATATGCTGTGGTGACTGGCAAACCTGAATCTTATTTTCCTCAAAGACTATATATCAAAATACTATTTATTTTATTGTATTTATAAGAGAAAGAAAGAGAGCAAGAGGAAGAGACAGAATAGGCAAACCAGGGCCTCTACCACTGCAATCGAACTCCAGACGCATGAGCCATCCTATATGCATGCATGACCTCATACATACGCATCACCTTGTGCATCTGGCTTATGTGGGTTTTGGAGATTCGAACCTGGGGCCTTAGGTTTCACTGACAAGCGCCTTAACCACTAAGCCATCACTCCAGCCCCATTAATGTGAGTGACTTCTTTGCTTAAGTGAAAAAATGCTTTTTAAAAAAATGGAAGAATATATCCTCATTTTTAAGTTATCCAAATCAGTAAAGACAATGCACATTTACATTAGCAGCATTTTCCCCATCACTGTACGTTCTAGATAATAAATAATCAAGCCCTGACTTGTGGCATCTGTCAATTTCAGCACTATTTTAAGTAGTTCTTACCTTTTAAAAATGTAATGGATTTAATACTAAGCCTATGTACTTAGATTTTTAATAATGACTATATTTAATAATCAGTTTACAAAATTCCAAGAATTTCAATACTAGCTCTCAGGTCAGTAAGAGATGCTCTCATACACCAATGGCTGTGACCAAACTTTTCATAACTTACAGACACAAAAAAGAAGAGTATCCCCATCTTGTGGGCTTTTGAGATATTGTCAATTTAATTTAGAACTTTCTTGGATTTTTATGAATTTCTTTTACAACTTATAGACATGGAACACTGAATACTGGCAGAAATAGGGTTGCGTTGTTGTTGTTTTGTTTTGTTTTGATTTTAAGTATCTTGTGAAACTCTATATAAAAAAGTTTTAATGTATCTTGGATTTAATTTTTCCAACTTAGCATTCTTCATAGTATTTGATGTCTTCCTACCACCATGCCCACTCACCATCACACACACTTTTAATGCTTTGCTCAATACTGTAAAGGCTTTTACCAATCCTAATTTGCTTCTTAATTGGAGGAAAGAATTAGGTTATTCTGCATTTTGCACCTAATTTATTCCAAAAAGATCATCAGAATGCAATTCTGTTCAAAAGTACATTTTCCAAAAAGACTAAGAAGTCAGATTTCTTTATGATATAGGTCAGTCAATTACAAAAACATGTCTTTAAAACATTTTAAGCCCAATTATTTTTTCTACAGTAACTTTTGAATACTGGGATCATACTTGAGCACCTTTCCATCAGCTTCTACTGTTTCAAAGTCTGCTTGTGAGAATACTAATAAATACCTTTAAGGGGCTGGAGAGATGGCTTAGTGGTTAAGGAGCTTGCCTGCAAAGCCAATGGACCCAAGTTCAATTCCCCAGGACCCACGTAAGCCAGATATACAAAGGTGGTGCATGCATCTGGAGTTCATCTGCAGTGGCCAAAGGCCATGGCATGCCCATTCTCTCTCCCAATCTATCTGCCTCTTTCTCTCAAATAAAATAAATAAATTTATTTATTAAAAAATAAATACCTTTAAGTATTTCTCTGATCCATTTGCATGAGAACTGAATGAATACACAATAAATCAGGCTTTTTATAGTTACACAATGGAATGTCAACAATGCTTGTCTAAACATAGATCTCTCATGGGCTGGAAAGATGGCTCATTGGTTAAGGCGTTTGCTTGCAAAGCCAAAGGACCCAAGTTCGATTCCCCAGGACCCATGTAAGCCAGACGCACAAAAGGCACATGCATTTGGAGTTCGTTTGCAGTGGTAACAGGCCCTGGTGTGTCCATTCACTCTCTGTCTGTCTCTTCTCTCTCTGTCTCTCTCTGCTTGAAAATAAATAAATAAATATTTAAAAAATAAACATAGATCTCTCTTCAATTAACAACAGGGTACTGACCCTTCAAATAATGGGAATTCAACCATAAATTGACCAAATCCAGAATATAGCAAACACTCACTTAGGACATGTAATATTTGGCAGAATCTACCTAATGTGTATATTAACTGTGCTTGACAAACAAATTCTCTATATTTTATTACTTTGTTAGTTTATACAAATGTGTTTTAACTAAACCATATATGTTTCTTCCATTCTTTCTGAGACAGTTTCAGTGTGTATTTGCTTTGCTTGAACTCAGCGCATAGTCTAGGCTTGTCTTAAATTTGCAATCTTCCTGCCTCACTTCTCAAGTACTGGGTTACAAAAGTATCCACATATCTTTTATCTACATTCACCTACTGTTAACATTTTACCACATTTGTTTTGTCATCTGCAATCATATGATATTGCTTCCCTCTTCCCTCCCTCACATTCTCTACCGAGGTTGAAGTCTTTTTTCTAAACTTTTTAAGGATAAATTATAAAATGCCGTTTGTACTACATACCTCAAAGTACATTTCCTACAAATAAAGAGTATTCTTTCATTAAACTACAATAGCTACCAAAGTGGACAAATTTAACATTGATATTATACAATATTAATACATCTAATAAACATACTCCAGTTGTGTTAGTTATCCAGTAATGTCCTTTATAGTACATTTCTCTCTCTAATATAGGGTCCAGTTTAGGGTTAGGTACTCCATTAGTTTCTGTGTCTCTTTAGTCTTCCATAATCTGGAACATTTCCACAGCTTTGTGTAACTGTTTAGGACACTGGGATACTGACATTTTGGTAGCACAGCTCCCTTCTTCATCTTTTTTTTTTGGGGGGGGGGGGTTTCAAGGTAGGGTTTCAATGTAGTCCAGACTGACCTGGAATTTACTATGGAGTCTCAGGGTGGCCTCAAACTCACAGTGATCCTCCTATCTCTGCCTCTGGAGTGCTGGGATTAAAGGCATGTATCACCATGCCCAGTGGTATTCCTCATCTATTTTTAAAGAGAATGTTTTTCATTGAAGGTTTGTCTTATTGAGTCTTCCCACGATTCCACTGATATTAGACAACCTCAACTAGAACGCTATATGCTCAGGGAGTCACATTTAGAGACAGAAGATTCCATGAAGCTCACCCAGACAAGGTGTTACCCAATTTCTCTACTGTCTAACTACTATGTATTTTCTCTCATAAAAAATAATAATAAACAGTCTGTAGGGGTACTCTAAAAGAAAGCAAATATCCTACTTCCTCATCAAAACTTTCCCTAGACTGATGGTTCTTATTTGATCCAATTTTCACTACAATAATTGGAAAATGGTGATTTTTCCAACTACTAGAAGCCACTCTACATTTACAACTCAGTCCTTTGCATTTTTCTGGAGGAAAAAAAAAACACACCTATATATCTTAGCTCACAATGAATATCAAGATCTCTTAAGGATTCAATGTTAAAATTTCAGCTCTCGCAGTTAGTCAACACAGAAAATGTCCACATAAAAACATCTTCTAGGGCTGGAGAGATGGCTTAGTGGTTAAACGCTTGCCTGCGAATCCTAAGGATCCCGGTTTGAGGCTCGATTCCCCAGGACCCACATTAGCCAGATGCAACAAGGTGGCACACACATCTGGAATTCGTTTACAGTGGCTGGAAGCCCTGGCACGCCCATTCTCTCTCTCTCTCTCTCTCTCTCTCTGCCTCCTTCTCTTTCTCTATTGCTCTCAAATAAATGAAAATAAACAAAAAAAAAATTTAAAAAAGCATCTTCTAACTTCTGCTAAGTCAAAGTTGAAGGCAACTATTACTTTATCCAATAAAAAACACTCCATTTGTAAGAGGAAAGAAAAACAGGCATGCCCGATAAAGCTACATGACTAGATTTAAGATGTGTCCCATTTCTGTTCTTTTCTGGAAAAACACAAAATGGAGTTTGTTATTCAATTGTAGCGAGCAACCCAAACCTGGTATATTTACTTCTCTTTCTTTTTTTTTTTTTTTTTTTTTTAATTTGAGAGAGCGAGAGAGAGAATGAGAATGGGTGTGCCAGGGCCTCTAGCCACTGCAAACAAATTCCAGATGCATGTGCCACCTTGTGCATCTGGCTTACGTGGGTCCTTAGGCTTTTGCAGGCAAGCACCTTAACCACTAAGCCATCTCTCCATTCTTTCTCTTTCCTTATTAAAGCCATCTCAAATAAAGCAAGGTACAATAAACTCATATGTTAGTAAACAGAAATATGAGGGAAAATACTCATTGAAAACATTATGACAAGGCTGCAGAGATGGCTTAGTTGAGAATTAAAAGTTTTAATAGGTGGATTCAGTGTTCAAGTCCTCAACCCATAAGCCCAATGCCTCCATTTGTATTTGACACATAGCTATGAAAAATCTAACTTTCTTTATTAGCAAAAGCAGTAACCAGACAAGAACTGTAAATAATATAAGCATGCTTTATAATATAACAGGTCAACATCTAAAAAAAAATGCTAAGTGAAAAAACAACATTATAATTCCAACTCATTTTCTTCTCAAACAAAAGGATATGTGTGTATACATAAGTGTCTAATCAAGGAAAGGCAGTGAATCATGGTTCAAACTTGCAGCTCAAGAAAGAAAGAGGAGAGGGCAGGGAAGGGAAGGGAAGGGAAGAGAAGGGGAGGAAAAATTTTCATGAAATCAAAGTGCATGCCTCACAACAAAATCCTTACACTCTGGCAGAATCAAAGCAATGAACAAGTAAAACAAGAAAAAATTCAACAAGAATGACAGAACAGCAAAAAATAAAGACAATATCAAGGGATTATTAAAGTCTCTTGAGAAAGTGGCAAATCCCTCAACAATTTTGGTATAACTAGTTCCCAGCTTCTCAAACTGTAAGTCACAATCCCTTATGGAGTTGTATTATTGAATGGGGGAGGGGATCACAAAAAACTGACAATAGCCAGGCATGATGGCACATGCTTTTAATCCCAGCACTTAGGAGGCAGAGCTAAGAAGATTGCTATGATTTCAAAGCCACCCTGAGACTACATAGTGAATTCTAGGTCAGCCTGGGCCAGAGTGAGACCCTACCTACCCATTGAGCTATCTCCCCAGACCTATACTTCACTTTTTAATTGAAAATTATTTTGAATTCAATTTATTCATTGAAGTTGATTTCAAGTGGTTGTCAGTTTGATAAAACTACTATTTAAACAGTGTATTTAAGTCAGAAACTTATACAATAGGGACAGAAAATATTCTCTATTTCAAATGATTTGGAATTCTAGTTCTAGAATAAAAGGGAAAATAAAGCATAAGTTAAAAAACTCAGATCACGTCACTGGATCAAGAATGTTCTTTTTGTATATATATGATCTATGTTAAGTGTGTTCATGTCACAAGTGTGAGTGCCTGTACTTGCACATGTACAGATCAGAGGACCTTTCAAATATTAATTCCCACCTCACCTCTCTCTCTCTCTTTCTTTCTTTCTTTTTGTTTGTTTGTTTGTTTATTTGTTTCTCAAGGTAGGGTCTTGCTCTAGCCCAGGCTGACCTGGAACTTACTATGTTGTCTCAGGGTGGCCTTGACCTCATGGCGATCCTCCTACCTCTGCTTCCTGAGTGCTAGGATTCAAGGTGTGCACCACCACGACTGGATCCTCCTCTCAGTTTTAAGGCAACATCTCTCATCTCTCATTCATATTCTTTATTGCTCCATTCACCATGCTAACCTGGTCTTTGAGCTTCCTGGAAATTTTCCTATCTCCACCTCCCATATTTCTGGGATTACAGAAGCCCATGACAGCTTCCAGTTTTTATGTGTGGATGGAAAGTGTTTTATCCCTAGCTCAGGAATGTTCTTCAGCAGAATAGTAAAGTTAGGAATATCCTCCATCTTTCCATACTTTGAGAGTCCTCCACTTCCAAGGCCAAGTACAAATATAGTATATGCAAATAAGAAATGAAAAACTGTCCTTCTCTTACATGAGCTTCACTTTACAACACACTTGACCCAAACACAAGAAAGGCACATACATTTCTGCTATATAATAACATAAAAAAAATTGTACTTGGAGAGCCAGAAATGGCCCCATATTTTAAAATCTATAAAATCAGCTAATGAACCACAACTGATTCTGATGTAGTTTTCTTAACACATCCTTCCACAAATACACTTGCACTTTCACACTTGTAAACACAAAATAACTTCTATAACCATTTGTAGGATCCTTTTTACTTCTATTCAAGCCAGACTACAATATGTATTACAACTTGAATTAACAGAATGAGACAATAACCTGTAATATTAAAGTCTATGGTGGAAGAAACTATTCCCAGCTCTCTTTAACATACCTGAACCAAGGACAAATAAGCTAGGTATAGATTTTCGTAAGAAGGATGCAAGAAATATTAACAAGTAGGAAGCAGAATGAATGTCAAATGGCCTCTATTCAAACTGGACCATGTCTAAGCCAACACTGCACGTTACTCACTGGGAATAGCCTATACATAGGATAACTAAATGCCCAACTCCAGGCTACCATTTCAGTAAAGTACCCGATCCTTTTTCCATTCTCCTTACCTTCACTTCAAGCTACTTAAGCAAAGCTGTCTCCCTGTCTCTCTCCCAAATACATACAAAATAATAATAGCCTTCCAAATAAGGAGCTGAGGCATTTCCCATGTCAAGAAACATAAGAACTTTAAAATATCTATTTTGGCCACTTATCAGATCTTATTTGTTCACTTGATCACTTGATGACCTTGCTTGTTTTCAAAGTAGCAATATTTCACTTATCCTCCCCAATCTTTTATTTATTCTTGTTCTTATTCTATTTTTTTTTTTTTTTTTGGTAGTCCAGTTCTACAAAGGGGGGTGTTACATCATAAGCCTAAGGATAAAGAACTAGAATGTGACAAAGGATCATCTAGATTTCAGTCCTGATAATCTGACACAAATGTTTGTACTCAAAGATGTCTGGAGGCAACAATGTCAGTGGGCTTAGTATCTTCAACTTTTTTGTGTTTATTGTTTGTTTGAGACAGGTCTTGCTACATAGATCAAACTGCCTTGGAGCAAACTTATGTAGGACAGGCTGGCCTCAAATTTGCAATCTTCCTGCTTTCACTTCCCAAGTGTTGGGATCACAGCTGTGTGACAGTAGCATCTGCAGGCTGGCTAGTACTCTTTACTTTAAAAATCTTGGGGGCTGGAGATATAACTCATTGGTACAATATGTGCTTATCAAGCCGGAGGCCCTATGTTCAATACCCAGCATCATTCCACCTATCTAAAAATCTTTGGTGGCTGGTTTTTGAGATAGTGTCTCCTTATCCAGATAGCTCAGGCTAGCCTTAGTCTTGACTTACCCCAAGGACTGCTGAGATTAAAGTATATGTCATCACCAACCCATTTTAATATTTGACAATCCTCTAGAAAAGAAAACTTGCATAAAAACTGCACCAAATAATGCAAAAGAAAACAGATAAATTTCAAAATCTCACAAGTATTTTTAAAAAAGAAAAACATGAATAACTGCATCAATTGGCCAATGCCTAGAAGCTTAGAAGCCCTAATTTAGCCCTTTCATGCCTAAATGACACATATCACTGGAAGGACAGGAGAATCAGTGGGTCAACAAAGCTGGCAGTGTTTTCATGGTCAAGCCTATGTAGATGGACACCACACCTACCCTATGATGACTCAAATCCAACACTATCCACTGCCATTTAAAGACCTATTTATTACTTGCCAAAGGAGGTTTAGGGCTGTATCTTTTGAGATAAAGTGTTAAATGATCTTTTTAATCTTACAGAATGCTTGCATATTGTGAGAAGCTGGGCGTGGTGGCACACGCCCTTAATCCCAGCACTCCAGAGGCAGAGGTAGGAGGATTGCCATGAGTTCAAGGCCACCCTGAGACTACATAGTGTATTCCAGG
This sequence comes from Dipus sagitta, assembly GCA_036346955.1. Taxonomy (NCBI): domain Eukaryota; kingdom Metazoa; phylum Chordata; class Mammalia; order Rodentia; family Dipodidae; genus Dipus; species Dipus sagitta. Next base: position 38,297,631 of record CM070770.1, read on the forward strand.
TCAGCCTGAGCTAGAGTGAGACCCTACCTCAAAAAAATCAAATATATATATATATATATATATATATATATATATATATATACCTATATATATATATATATATCTGATGAGAAATAAATGTACTCTAGGTAGTCTCTGCCACCCTGGTGACATATCAAACTGCTACCCTGACTCCAAATTATACCCTAAGCTTCTTGAAAGAATAAAAAAAAACTAAGCTTCACCATTTATATCCTCAGTACTCTGCACCACTCCTAGCTTATGGGTGGCATTCAGTAATCTAGTAAATAAATGAGTATAAAAGGAAATGTGAGGGCTGAGGGGATAGCTCAGTTAGCAAAGTACTTGCATGGCAACATAGATTTGAGTTCAAGCCCCAGAACCCAAATAAAAACTGCCAAGTGTGCTCAGTTTGGAAATCCAGTGATGAGGTTCACAGGCCAGCCAATTTGGCCTACTTGGTGAGCTCCAGGCCAATGAAAGATCCTATCCAAGATAAAAGAAAAAGTAGACCACATTCCTTAGCAATGACACCCAATGTTGTTCTCTTGCCTCTACATGCACATATAACACACGTGCACACCACCACCCCCACACACACACAAAAAGCTTAACACAAAACAGTAACACTTCAAATGATGTTCTTCCTTGAAACCGTGTGTGTGTGTGTGTGTGTGTGTGTGTGTGTGTGTGTGTAGTTAGTTTCTAAAAGGAAGAAGTAAGCTGGGTGTGGTGGCACATGTCTTATATCCCAGTACTTGAGGCAAGAGGTAGGAGGATCACTGTGAGTTCAAGGCCACCCTGAGACTACACAGCGAATTCCAGGTCAGCCTGAGCTAGAGTGAGACCCTACCTCAGAAAACCAAAAATAAAAATAAAAGGAAGAAGTATATATTTTTTCAAGGCAGGGTCTCACTGTATTCCAGGCTGATCTGGAAGTCATTCTGTAGCCCCAGGCTGACCTCTAAATCAAGGTGATCCTCCTACCTCAGCCTCCCAAGTGCTGAGAAAAGAGATGAGATGTAAACCACTACACATGGTTGAAACATGTATTCTTTATCATTTTCTTGATCTTTCACTCAACTCCATTTTCTTACTAAAACACACACATACTGATTATTTACCAAAACTAATATAAACTAATAGTAACAACAAAATTAAACCGTATCCACAGTTAAGCTCCTCCACCTCCATGCATGGTCCATTCTTTATAAATGCAATTTCACCAAAGGACCCAGGTTCAAATCCCCAGACACACAAGGTGGTGTATACATCTGGAGTTAAGTTTGCAGTGGCTGGAGGCCCTGGTGCCCCCACTCTGTCTCTCTCTCTCTCTCTAATAAATAAAATAAATACATAAATAAATAAATACTGCAATTTCATACCAAGCAATAATTTTTAAAGCATTGCCCATTTTTATAGATGAGTAATATATACATATAGTCCCTAGTCCAATTATGAGAAATGACTAAATATACTGAGATATGACAATTTTAAGGTTATGTTATATTTCGGAAACTATACATGGCAACATAATTTAAATTTTTAATGCACAAAAGAAGTTAATGAATAAAGCATGGAGCAAAGTACTCAGACATATCATTTCACTGAACTATCAAAACAACTCTTCAGGAATGTGTAATTATCATCTTCATTTCACAAAAGAAAAGATACATATCTACCTAGTGCAACAGGAGTCAGAAAGGATGCCCTCCGAGCTCCAATGCCCACACTAATTAACTGCTTACTACCAGCGTGACAAGAGACAGAAACAACACCCTCACAGCTCCAAAAGTTACTGCTCAGTACTGCTTTCCAGAGCATGCCCTGAGCAAAGCAGCTTTGAATTTCCTGACACATGAACACCTAACTGCAACACTCATTTCTGAATTTTCTGATACGTAAACACCTAACTCTAACACTCACTTCTGAATTTCCTGACAGGTGAACACCTAACTGTAACTCTCACTTCTGAATTTCCTAACGTGTGAACACCTAACTGTAACACTCACTTCTGAATTTTTTGAATCATGAACAACTAATTGTAACACTCACTTCTGAATTTCCTGACACATGAACACCTAACTGTAATACTCACTTCTGAATTTCCTGACATATGGACACCTAATTGTAACACTCACTTCTGAATTTCCTGACACATGAACACCTAACTGTAACACTCACTTCTGAATTTCCTGACACATGAACACCTAACTGTAATACTCACTTCTGAATTTCCTGACACATGAACACCTAACTGTAACACTCACTTCTGAATTTCCTGACACATGAACACCTAACTATAACATTCACTTCTGAATTTCCTGACACATGAACACCTAACTGTAACTCTCATTTCTGAATTTTCTGAAGCATGAACAACTAATTGTAACACTCACTTCTGAATTTTCTGAAGCATGAACACCTAACTGTAACACTCACTTCTGAATTTCCTGATACATGAACACCTAACTGTAACACTCACTTCTGAATTTCCTGACACATGAACACCTAACTGTAACACTCACTTCTGAATTTCCTGAAGCATGAACACCTAACTATAACACTCACTTCTGAATTTCCTGACGTGTGAACACCTAACGCTAACACTCACTTCTGAATTTCCTGACACATGAACACCTAACTGTAACACTCACTTCTGAATTTTCTGAAGCATGAACACCTAACTGTAACACTCACTTCTGAATTTCTGACATATATACACCTAACTATAACACTCACTTCTGAATTTCCTGACATGTGAACACCTAACTGTAACACTCATGAATTTCCAGACACATGAACCCCTAACTCTAACACTCACTGGATAACACGCCATATTTGTTTTGAGCGCCATCAATTTGAGAAAACTGTTCACCTTCAAACTCTCCAAATATATCTTCCTTCCTCAACTACTGCTATTCAGAACCATGAGGGCTAATTAGGATATATAGGGAGCTGGAAAAGAATGTTGTTCTCTTGGACTGGAGAAATGGCTTAGCAGCTAAGGCACCTGCCTGCGAAGCCTGAGTACCCAGGTTCAATTCCCACATAAGTCAGATGCACAAGGTGGCAGATGCGTCTGGAGTTTGTCTGAAGTGGCTAGAGGCCCTGGTACGTCCATTCTCTATATGCCTTTCCCTCTATCCCTGTCTCTCTCCCTCCCTTCATCCCTCCCTCTTCCCTCTCAAATAAATAAATAAAATATTTTTTAAAAAAGAATGTTGTTCTAATTTGTGAAACAAAATGAATAAAAATAATAAAAATTGCCAGGTGTGGTGGTTCACACCTTTAATCCCACCACTTGGGAGGCAGAGGTAGGAGGAATGCCGTGATTTCAAGGGCAGCCTGAAAATACATAGTGAATTCCAGGTCAGCCTGGGCTAGAGTTAAGACCCTACCTCAAAAATAATAATAATGGTAGTAATAATAATAAACTATGAAAAGATGAACAATGTGTAAAATCAAAATTTTTCCTGAGCCCTGAAGAGTTACCTTTTTTGCTGTCCACCTTTGTTTTGAGACAGGGCCTTTATTGGCCTGGAGCTCACCAAGTAGGCTAAATTGGCTGGCCAGCAATCCCTAGCACCAGATTTTCAAGAAAATCTGTGATTTTGTACATTATAAAACAATTAGCCCAAATTCTAAGAATAAACAAGTACCTTGAGCCAAAAGAAAGACTCTTCAAAGGTAAGAGGAAGGACATGAGGACACTATAGAAGGCAGCAAGAACTTAGTTTAAATGTTTTGTTTTGTTTTACAGTAGATGAGGAGAGATGGCTCAGTGGACAAGAGTGCTTGCTGCTTAAACGTGAGGGCCTGAGATCAGCCAAGTTTGATTCCCCAGCATCCAAATAAAAAGTTGAGCTATAACCTCAGACCACAAAGAGCAGAGACAAGAGAATCTCTGGAGCTAGCTAACTGGTGGCTCCAGGTTAACTGATAGACTCTCTCAAGAAAATATGTGGATGAGTGACAGAGGACTCCCAACATTCTCCTCTGGCTTCTGCATGCATGTGCCCACACCACACATAAGTATCCACACACATACAACCCCCTCCAAATATGGGCTACCATAATAATGGAGACCTCTGGGTAACCACAAAAACAAAGATAATTCTCATCTATTCACAGAATCTTCTCCACAGACCTCAATGGAGGCCCCAAAGAAAATCAACACGAGACACATTTGGAAGAGGGCAATAGGCCCTGTGTTAAAGTATTAAGACCCACCCAAATCCTTCTTGCTTGTCACCCTACAATAAAGCTGGGGGAGAGGAGGCAGCAAAAATAAGCCTCTACCACTGAAGACCAGGTAAAGAATCACTGAAGAAGTCGTAACAGTTAGAATCAAAGGAAATATGAGACATCCAACAAAAAGTTATACTGAAGGAAGAACAAGAGAAAAATATCCCATGAGGCTACAAACTCTCAAGTAACAACTATTTAGGAGAAGAGCTGAAACATGGAGAAATATCCTCTTTGAACTGCAAGTTCAAAGGGCAGATCTAAAGCTAAGGGTAGACTGTATATTATTAACTATACAGGGCTGGAAGTGTAACTCAGTGTTAGAGTATTTGTCTAGTTCATGCAAGACTTTGGGTTCAATACCTAGCAACAGACAGACAGACATGCACACACACACTACTTTAGTCACCACAGCTTACAAGCTATAAACCAAGCTTACCTTGCAGTCAAAGTTCTCTATAATTCGGTATCATTCTACTATTTTTGTCAAGTTGCTACCACTCTCAGATACAAATTCTCTAGACAGAACCTGGTCAAAACTTGCTCCTTCTAACTTCTGAAATGCCCTCCTTGAATACCTCAGCTTAAATAGCTCTAGCTAGTCAAAATTCATTCAAAAGACTTCTCTCCAAGTCACCCTTTATCCTGTAACTATATAAATGCAACTTATTTCATACTTCTATATATTCATATGTATTTATAATTTATGGTACTCATTTGTTATCATACACATTATGTATTTGCTTGAATGTTGCATTTATGGTCAGGCATGATGGCATATACCTGTGATCTCAGCTACTCAGAGGATCAAGAGCAGGAGGAATGCTTGAGCCCAGGAATTTGGTACCAGCCTGGGCAACACAGTGAGACCTCATCTCTTTGAAAAAAAAAAAGAAGGTTGCATTTATCAATGTTATCATCTTATATTCTGTAGGTTTCTTGAAGGCAGATATTGTTTCTCACATGTTTACTACAAACCTATGAAGACAAGTAGTACATATTCAGAGAAAAATAAATATAAAAGTTAATGTTAAATTACTTTAACATTTCCTGGAAAAGTTTACCTTTTATATTTTTAAAAAGATAAAACGGGGGGGGGGCTGGAGAGATGGTTCAGTGGTTAAGGCGCTTGCTTGCAAAGCTTGACAGCCTGGGCTCGATTCACCCAGTACCTACATAAATCCAGATGCACAAAGCGGTGCATGCATCTAGAGTTCGCTTCCAGTGGCAAGAGGCCCTGGTGCATTTGTTTGTTTTTTTCTGTCTTTCTCTCTGCTTACAAATAAACGGCAATATTAAAAATAAATAAATAGGGCTGGAGAGATGGCTTAGCGGTTAAGTGCTTGCCGGTGAAGCCTAAGTACCCCAGTTCGAGGCTCAATTCCCCAGGACCTACGTTAGCCAGATGCACAAGGGGGTGCACGCATCTGGAGTTCGTTTGCAGTGGCTGGAAGCCCTGGTGCGCCCATTCTCTCTCTCTCTCTCTCTCTATCTGCCTCCCTTCTCTTTCTCTCTCTCTGTCACTCTCAAATAAATAAATAAAAATGAACAAAAAAATTTTAAAAAAGTAATAAAATAAAAATAAATAAACAAATAAGGGCATTAGAGTTTGCTCTCTGAGACCTACCACTGTTTTCACATTCATCTTCCTATTTCCACAGTTGAAACTAGTGCTTGGCACATGGAAAACACTAAAATATTTAAACATGTAGCCAACTTTCCTTTTCTCTAGCTGTGAAGTAAGAGCAGAACCCTGCAGTTCTATCTCAATCCTCCCCAGACTGAATTAGTATCTTGAAAAAGTTCCTAAATTACATCTGTTCACATATTCTCTTGCCTAGAATACAAGTATCATAAAGACAGAAACTGCACCTTCCTCTCCCTTGGAGCTCTTGCAAGACAACTACTGAAGTGCTGAGTGCAGCACAGTAGGCAGGCAAGAGTCCTCTCAAATTTTTTTAAGTAACATAAAAGCAGCTCATATACTTATTTGCCCCATGTAAAAACATGTTAAATATTCTTTCTACAGAGATTTATTTTTCATCATCTTTGGCACAAATTCTAAAATGCTATCTGCCAGGTCCCATACTCCAATAAATATGCATCCACAAGCAATTATGGAGATAGATAGCTTACGGGGAGGGGACACTCTTTGGTCAGGTCCCAATGCTGGTCTGTGGTTAGGGGGAAAACAGAATGGGGGAGGGGTACGGTCCTGTGATTAATCACTGCCCACTCTGCTTAGGGGTATTTATCACAGCCCACTGTCAGGTAAATCACTGGAAAAACACCTCTTCAGTAATTAATGTGAAGTGACGGATGGACAGCCCTTGGGCCCATTAATCAGGAACATCAGCAGCCTACTGAGATTATGAATGTCAGGATGCATAAACTGCCGGTGGATCAATAGGCTCAGGAATTCATCCAAGGCTCTCATTTCCGAGGCATCTCCGGTACATTAGGCTCCCTCTACCCCTCCCTCAATCTGAAGTGAAAATCAAGGCTTTGGAACAAAGAGCAGGAGCTAAGGTCCGAGGTGACCACTGTAAGAAGACAGGTAAGGGAAGATGCCATGACTAGAAACAATGAGGACAAGTGCTCCATGCTGCTCAACGGACTTGAAGAAGGTGTGGAATCCTGGAATAACAGAGAACTAGGAAGATGTACTTAAATTTCACTTCTTCAGATCCTCATTATCCATTTTAGGGGTCATCCAGATTCTTGCTTCTCACCTTTGACCTCTTTCCTGTCCGTATTTTCCTTCCCTTCACATAGGAATCATTAATATCAAGAGAAATAATGAAAATTCAATTTTTACTACCTAAGAACCCAAGCAAATTTTTAATTTAGTAAGAAAAAGAACTTAATAAAATCATAAGATTATCTTTGAATGGAATCCCTTATTACTGTGAACAAGGAAGAAGTACCTCTAGTGCTAAGCAAAAATATTCTCCATCAAAAATATCTGCTCAACTTGTAAAAATAGTCTAGAGTTCCAAGAGAGTAACTATCTACTCATCACCCCAAAATTTAGACAAATTTTGTATGGGAAGGAAGGCTGGACTAGAGCCTCATATGGAATACAGCCTAGGCTGGCAGTGACGGTAAGAGACTGCCCTTGTCACATCCCAACAATCCCCAACGCTGTGCTTTGTGGTCAAGACTCAGGCCAGGGCTGCAATTGTTGGTTAGAAAGTGTCTCAGAGTTACGGCTGCCTGTTCTGCTAAATCTCATTTCATCCTACTGATGGATGGATGGACAGATGGCTGCTTGGTGAAAGCAGCATTATCAGCCAGCTTCTATGGAGCCTCTGAATGATGGATAGCCCTCTTTCTACTTTCTCCAAACCACCATCGATCCAAGCCATATTTCAGCGGTCAGAAGCCCAGTAATATTAAGACACACAATCAGGTTAAGTTACTTGCAGTATAAACCTCTAGAACAGAAATCTTAACACCTCTGCTTTGCTGTCATGAACTTGACTAAAAATGTTACAGTTTCATTCTTTCCAGCTGCTCATACAATGAATTCCAACAGCTCAAAGCCCAAAGGGAACAGCTGGGCTCTATTCCTAGCAGTACTTGAAAAGGTAGCTTGCCTGCCAAATTTTTTACTAGCCAGTTCATTTCTGGGAAATGAACTCTGTGGTAGTGGTGAGCAGATCTGTGAATATGCACATCCAGTGGAGTATAAAGTTATTAGAACCATCAAACTACCTACAGTTTGTCAGTGACACAATCAATAGCCTCAAACGTGTGTGGAGCCTTACATTTACCAAGTAGACCTATCAACACTCAAAAATGGTGATTGAAACCAGGTCTGGAGGGATGGCTTAGCAGTTAAGGCAGATTCGATTCCCCAGGACCCAAGTTAGCCAGATGCGCAGGGGGGACACATGCATCTGGAGTTCGTTTGCAGTGGCTGGAGGCCCTGGTGCGCCCATTCCCTCATTCTCTCTCCCTCTTTCTGTTAAATAAATAAATAAATAAATATAAATATTTAAAAAAAACAGGTGTGGTGGTTTGATTTAGGTGTCCCCCATAAACTTAGGTGTCCTGAATGCTAAGTTCCCAGCTGATGGAGATTGGGAATTAATGCCTCCTGGGGGTCTTGTAATGTTGGGGTGGGCTTATTATAGTCAGTTTCCCCTTGCCAGTGTTTGGTACACTCTCCTGTTCCTGTTGTCCACCCAATATGGGCCAGGAGATGATGTCCACCCTCTGCTCATGGCATTGTTTCCCCCTGCCATCATGGAGCTTCTCCTCAAGTCTGTAAGCCAAAACATACCTTCTTTGTTTTCCCCACAAGCTGCTTTTGGTCGGGTGATTTCTGCCAGCAATGCAAACCAGACTGCAACACCAGAATATATTAAAATTCTGTCTTCTGTATATAACCTTGAATTTTAGGACCTAAAATGCTATTTAGTTGCTTATCTATTTAGTCTGTTTTATTGGCCTCTAATTTTTAATGTACAGATCAAATTTTAAGTACTAATTCTTACATTTCCAAACACTCATCTCAGATTGTCTGCTTATTTAGATACCCTGCTTTTGTCCTTTCCATAATACCCTCCCTTCTCGGACAACTAGGTCATGTAACTGGACTCTGTACCAAAAGTTATTTCTACTGCTATAGGTGGAAAAAATGGACTCTGATCTCAGCTTTATGATACGGGATTCTAGAACCCACATGCTCTTTTCTTCTATGCTTCTCTATCTTCAAATGCCCTCCTCTAGATGTTTAGCCTTCAACTCTACCCCAACCAGGATTATCAGGCTCACTGTCCTGACTAACTGCTGCCACCCTGAGCCCATGCTCAGAGAATTTGTTTCTATCTGTAGGGGAAGAAAAAGGTTTCATCAGAATGGCACTGTCTCTAATATCTATGCTTTAACAACAGTACCTGTTTCTATCAAAATAACTGGTGTTTAAAAGATACTCTTTTTATGACCGTACTATTTTACTGAAGAACAGCACACTGCCTTTTACATAAATATTAAAGAAGTCTTACAGAATCTTGGATTACAAGAAGGGACCATATTAAGTTAGAACTCAACACCATAACTCGTCAAAGGTTTTAATGCCCATGGTTACATAAATATTAAATACCAACACAAGACTGGAACCTGCATAACAAGTACTATACTCATTCTATATTCCCCAAGACATTTCACTTTCATCCTCAAGATTTCAACAAGAAGTGGGTAATGAGAGTTAAGTGCTGTTTATGTATGTGAGGACCTGTGTTTGGGGGAAGGGAAGTGGCCACAACTAATCAAACCTGGTCACCTGTTACTACTGTGTTTCCCACCAAAGTTGCACACTAGTCATCTGAGAGCCATTAACTACCTTAAGGAACAAAATCGGATGATGTCCTGACAACTAGGAATCTCCATTCTTCTTTCCTTTATTTGCCTTCAAGCAAAAAGATTGAAAAGAAAACAGCCAAATAAGGACCCAGGTTCGATTCCCCAGTCTGGAGTTCATGCGCAGTAGCTAGAGGCCCTAATGCACCCATATTCTCTCTCGCTCACTCTTTCTCTCCCTCATAAATAATGTTTTAAAAAACAGCCTAAGAAACTGAAGACAAGAAGAATCCGAGAGCAAAAGGCTCTCTAAGTTCGGCAAAATGGACAGGATAGAGGTGCAACGGGTCCTCCTCATTTCCAAAATACAGCACATTCTGGTGAGAAATAGTACAAAATGATTAACTGGACTTCATTCTCTGGTGGCCAGAATGTGTCACTACTGTAACTCCTAATTTCCAACCTACCTCCATACCTTGTAGCCTTATAGCTGAAAAGAATCCTTGAAAATCATAGGGTATTTATCTGAGATACACAACTAGTAGAGTAAAACCGGTACCAGAATCTGTCTTACCTACCAACTAAACTAATAGCATATGTTCAAGATATATGCTGAGCAAAGTTTAATCAAGAATTTAATTGTGCTGCAAAAATAATCACATAATGCACATCAGACTCAAATATATTATCCATGTTAATGCTCATCTCCATTAGTGTAAATGATCAGATCAACTTTCCTATCTTATTCCCACAGAAATGTGCCTCACACACTGAACAAGAACTCTAGTACAATTATTCTTGGCATGAGGGAAAAAAAAATTCCTGTAAGAATTCAAAAAATGGCATTTAGTAAAAATAGTAAGCAATGACACTTCTTTGAGCTTTTACTTCTATATAATCTATAAATTCATTAAAAGGCTGTTTTATTTGCATTAACCAAATATATTTTAGGAAAGAACTTTCTGAGAAGTATTCACTTGTACCACTACCTTCATAGACTTTCTATTTTGGTTAAGAAAGTACTATTAGCCCTTGCCTAACAAAATAATTGCTTCGTTTTTTTTCCAAAATCTGCTGCTGTGAACCATGTCTAATTATGTCTTTTGTTTAATTTAGACTTAAGCCTTACAAAGAAAGTAACATAGTGGTAGAGTAGTACCAATAATAATAATGGTATCTAAAACAAAAGGAATAATCAGCTAATGTTTAATGTGTGCTTACTATGTCACAGGGACTATGCTGAATATTATATATGTACTATCCCATTTGCTTCCAAATACAATATTATGAGATAATTATTATCCCAGTTTTACAGATGAAAAATTGGAGCTTAAATAACTCCAGATCACCTAGCTTCTAACTGTTGGGTAAGAAATCAAAGTCTGGACATATAACTACTACATTAACTGCATGATATTCAGCAGGATGGACCATCTCATAATGTATTCATTTCATAAATATTCCCAGTTTTATTAGAATCTGTACAAATGCAAATCAACCAAAGAGAGTTCAAAGACTGCTTCAGTAAAATGTGAAAAACAATCAGGATAAGTATGAATGGACTTTAATGCTTTCATGGCATATCTATTCCCAATAACCTTCCAGACTGAAGAGTGCTGACAATAATTCACTGTTGTCTCTGCAACTTCTTCATTCACCTTGCCTCACCCTCAAGCCATATGGTAAAGAACCTCACCAGGTGTCAGGAGAGGAACTCCTTGTCCTCTATTTCCCAGAAGAGTAATGTTTGTACTTCCCTCCAACTCACCCAAGAATTTAAAAGCATTCAGAGTCACATGTAAACATGAGAATAAAGCTTCAAGTCAGAATGCAGGATATACTCTCAGATCTGAGCTTTAAAATAGAAGAAAATAAGCCAGACACAGTAGCATACACCTGTAATCCCCGCACTTGGGAGGCTAAAACAGGAAGATACCAAATTCAAGTCCAGCCCAAGCTACAAAACAAGACCCTCTTAAATAAATAATTTTCAGATGAAGAAACTTATACATCATATACCAATTGCAAGTAGTAATTTCAGATACAATCTTATACAGAATGTAAGATTCACTGTATTTTAAATTTTCTTCCTTGGACATTTACAGCCCTCTCCTCTCCGCATACAGTTGGACAAAGATAACCCAATTTGAACAATGAGAGGAAACGTCATGAAAAATCTAAATATCAAAACAACAAAAGGGACAGTACACATAATTCCTGTAGAATCCCGAGAATCTCAAAATAGATAAACTATGGCATGAAAAGGTTTTTTCTTGCATCATAGTGTAATTATGTCCCAAACTTTTTTACACTCCACTAACTATAGTTGCCACGCATGAACACCTACTGATTTTACACTTTATATGCTGGGAAACAGGCCGCAGCTTAGTCTCTTTCACACTTCACTGACATGGTAACCTCATGGTTCACCAATTTAACTGCTCCAACTTTAACATTAGCACCTATTACTGACTACCTCTAAAAGCACTCAGATCAAAGCTTTACTGTAACACAACAACAATACCATGTAAAAGAAAAGTGGAGGGAAAGGCAGATTGTCCTTCTACTCTGCATACACACTTGGCAGTAGGCAGCAACTTAGAAAATATTTTTTTTCCTTCTCTACACATCTGGAAATTGATGTGTATTTCTGAAGATATTTAAAATATTTAAATATTTAATATTTAAAATAAAATTCGGGCATGGTGGTGCATGCCTTTAATCCCAGCACTCAGAAGGCAAAGGTATGAGGATCACCATGAGTTCAAAGCCAACCTCAGAAGACAGTGAATTCCAGATCAGCCTGGGCTAGAATAAGACCCTACCTTGAAAAACAAAAATAAAGTTATTTAAAATAGTTTCTCTCCTGGATCTGTCCTAAAAATGACATCCTATAGTTGAAAGTAAGAGATCAAATGGATAAGGCTTTGGGGCTACATCTAAACCATAATAGTCATTAGAATTTGAGGAGATTTGTCCTCTTTAGGATGCACAGATGAAAGCTAATAAATCACTAAGTACATTTTTAAAAGCTGAGGTTACCACACTTAATTTGTGCTTCATGTATATATATATTACCTCTTTTGAACCCAACAACAATACTAATAGGATTGTTATCTATTATCTACTATCATCACAACTATTATTATTGATTAGATACTTGATAACTACTATTATCTACTATCTATTATTATCTCAGCTTAACAGATGAGAAATCTGAAACTTAAGTTACGTGAGACCACAGAGCTTCAGAGTGTTGGTTCCAGTTTCAAGGTCCTGCATTTAATGGCTACACTAGACAGGAACACATACCTTCTAAAAACTGAGAAGTAACACAGTACAGCAGAAGACAGTTTAATAAACACCAACTGTGACAGCATGAAAACAAAGAATTGTAAAGGAGGTGGAGTATATATGTTATAAATACATTTTCTGGGCAAGCCCAATAGACTGGCCTTTTTTTTTTTTTTTTATGTGACAGAGAGAGAGAGAATGAGAATTGGTGTGCCAGGGCCTCCAATCACTATAATTGAAGTCCAGACATGTGCGCCACCTAGTGGGCACGTGCAATCTTACATGCTTGCATCACCTTGTGCATCTAGCTTATGTGGGATCTGGGGAGTCGAACATGGGTCCTTAGGTTTTGTAGTGCCTTAACCACTAAGCCATCTCTCCAGCCCCTGTATGTTACAAATACATTTAAAACCCTGTTAACATATGTCCATTTTCCTGTAGCTATGTCAACACATATGAAAGCCAACTATAGCCAGTGAGAAATGGAAACACCAAAAGTAGCAAGTTTCCTTTAAGCAGGCAATGAAAATATTATGAATTTAATAAGTAAGAGCTTCTCTTCTATGTAGTTTTAAAGTTTACTAATTAAGAGTTTCAAGCATAACAATTACCTGAGAATAAGAAAACATCTTCACAGCAATGTTATTTTAAAGATCAGAAAACTTGTACAGAGAGCTAAAGAAGGCTTTCAAATAATAATCAACTGAACAAACATTGCTCAAATACTTAAAGTGCATTCTAATCTATTATTCTTATGACTCAAAAAGAAAAACAAATGTTAAAGTGAGATAAAAGCTAACAATAAGTAATGGCATTTTTTTCAGCATCAAACAAGTATTTAGTCAATGTACATATGATACTGAGATCTATGCTGTGTTGGTGGAGGTTATAAAGTAGGACTACAATCAACAACATGGTTTGAAACACATGAAATGAAATGCCATCTTCTCCCATAAGATATCTCTCTCTAACCAACTGAAGAGATGCAGGGAAAGAGATGAGTAAAGTGTCTGGAAAGGATACATATATAATTGCCAAATAAACAGAGAAACAGCAAATGTTAGAAATCCAAAAACATGAAATATAAGTAAAGGCCTGGGACTAGAATGGTTTCAAGTTCAGGGATTTTTGCTTGTTTTGCTTTTGGATTTTGAAATATTTGAATAGACTTTTATCAGTTGAGCATGCTTAATCTCAAATAAACTTTGTGAATGTTCAAGCTGTACTTTGTGCAACCACTCTTCTAGTCAAGAAAAGACTATAACCATAACTTGTCCCACATTTAATGCTCCTCTGAAATACAAACGTTCATTCCTTGACAAAGACTACCACAAATGTCCATGTATTCCTGGTAACAATGCCAATGGGTAGTATGTAAGCTTGTCAAGCAAATCAATCAGATACATTTACTTAGGTTAAAGCCCCAACCACCTTTGAATCTAGCTCTATTAATTGGCCTTAATACCATCGCAACAATTCCTGGAGAAGATAAACTCCCATCTCCATTACCCTGATGTTTAATGTTTCATTTCCTGATAGAAAGTATTGTTTCTATTCTCTTCAAAAACTTAATTCTATCTGTTCCAGCCTTACATTTTTTAATGATAAAATGAAACAATATTTTGAAAAGACAAGGATTTCCACCCCACCAACCCCAACCCTTCTGTGATAGTTAAGATGTTGTCAACTTGATCTGTCTAGTAATCCAGAGAAATACCTTTCGGGTGGGTCTTGGAGATAGCTTCTAGGAATGATCAACTAAAGGAGGAAGTCCTTCCCCCAGAGTGAGCGGGGCCCCTCTCACAGAGGGACTTGATATAAGGAAGCTCTGGGTAAAAAGAGCCCCTCCCTTCCTTCCTTCCTTCCACTTGGCTGCCTGGAGCTGGTCGCTACCTTCCAGCGTGGATTGAAGACCAGTGCGGACTAAAGACCAGCATCAACTGAAGACCCGTGTGGATTGAAACCCAGCGGCTCCTCAGGAAACGTCCAGGCTTTCCAGCACCATCTGCAGTGCAGGTCGGGACTGCTGAGGCATCTGGCCACGTGGACTGAGCAGCCACCAGGTTCGGTGATTCTCAGGGCCAGCAACTGCTATTGGACTACTGTAAACTAATCCAATAAATTCCCTTTTTAAAATAATGCATTCTAGCAGTTCTGTTCCTCTAGAGAACCCTGACTAATACACCTTCTAATATACACTACTTTTTTTGGTCTGATTCTTCTAGCAGAGCCTAAAATCTAGAATAGCTTCCATTTAAACTGCCCACAAAGCCCAGAAATTGTTCTGCTCTACTCTCATTCTTCCCCTCCCCAGCTCCTCTATAACTTATATACAACTACTTTACTCAGCTGTCCATCTTCTTCAACTGCTGTTCCACAATTCACAGTCTGTCACAGATTGTCAGTACTGCATTTGGGAACTTAAGAAGTACTCTTGTGGGACAGTACACTGTGTCAGTACAGCATTTTCCTGTACACAATGTCACTCTTTATAGCCATTTGCAAATTAGCTGCTTCTTTAAAAAAAAATACTCCTAATAAGACAGGTACAAGGAGATTTTAAATAACCAAGATTAAAACTCCCTTTGGTTTGCTTTGTATCCAGCTGCTTCAGTCACATACATGCATCTACTCATATAAGCCACCACAACTAGAAACATCTGAAAACAGCTTCTTGATACTAACAAAAGCAAAAAAAAAACTCCATTTAGAAATATGTCAAAGGAGGGCTGTAGAAATGGCTTAGCAGTTAAGGCACTTGCCGGCGAAGCCTAGGAACCCAGGTTCAATTCTCCAGAACCCACATAAGCCAGATGCACATGTTGGTGCATGCACCTGGAGATTGTTTGCAGTGGCTGGAGGCCCTGGTGCACTCATTCTCTCTCTCCCTCTCTCTCTCATAAATAAATAAAAATTTAATTTTTTTTATTTCAGAGAGAGTGAGGGAGAGAGAGAAAGAATTGGCATGCCAGGGCCTCAGCCACTGCAATTGAACCCCAGACACTTGCACCACCTACTGGGCACATGCAACCTTGTGCTTGCTTTACCTTTGTGCATCTGGCTAATGTGGAATCTGGAAAGTAGAACATGGGTCCTTAGGCTTCGCAGGCAAGCACCTTAACCAAGCCATCTCTCCAGCACAAAAAAATTATTTAAGAATATGTCAAAGGAGAACCTTACTTTCTTCAGTGCCTATGGCTCCTCCAGTTTGTATTCTACTTAAGAACATTTTGTTTAAACTCAGTTCTCAATATTAACATTTCTGACTATGTATAGCTGAGCAAAACCACTTAAAACAAAATTCTGAGCAGGGGATAGGCACATACCAGTAACCCCAGTAGTTAGGAGTTTTAAAGCCAATCTGGGCTGCATAGCAAGATATTCCCTCAAAACACTGAAATAAAATTCTGCAAGTCACCCATCTCATAGTGTTATAGTTTCCATCCAAGTTATACCATGTGCTTTAGCAACATAAATACAATCGTCTTCTGACAGTTGGTATTACCAACCATCTGACTACCACTAAAGCCTTTGCCCTTGAACAGTCTCCTAGTTGCCACCAGCTACATATGAGAAGCTAGAGAATCCTGAAAAGATCACAGGATATAGTTTTCTGTTTAAAAAAAGGAGCCAATAAGGCACAATGGAGAAACAACAGCGTTTTCCATAAATCATGCTGGAGAAATTGGATAACCACATGTAGAAAAATAAAACTAGGCACACTCTCTCACCACATATAAAAATAAACTCCAAATGGACTTCAATATAAGACCTGAAACTCTTAAACGACTTGAGGGAAAAAAAGGGAGAACTCTTCAAGATATAGGAGCGAGAAAAGACTTCCTGAATAAGACCCTGGTAGCCCAGGAAATTTAAATCACTTAACCAGTGGGATCTCATGAACTAAAAAGCTGTTGTACACACAGGCATACCATAAGCAGAGCCAACAGATAACCCACAGAATGGAAGAAAATCTTCACCAGCTATACCTCTGAAAGAGGCCTAATATCTACAATCTGGAACTCAAAAACTAAGCAATACAAAAGTCAAACAATCCACTCAAAAAATGGGGCAGAGGGCTGGAAAGATAGATGGCTTAGTGGTTAAGGCACAAGCCTGTGAAGCCTACGGACCCAGGTTCGATTCTCCAGGTTCCACATAAGCCAGATGCACATGGTGGCACATGCATCTGGAGTTCATCTGCAGTAGCTAAAGGTCCTGGTTTGCCCATTCTCCCTCTCTCTCCCTCTGTCTCAAATAAATAAATAAAAATTTTAAAAAATGGGGCAGAGAATTGAATAGAGAATTCTTAAAGGAAGAAATACAAATGGCCAATACTCACTTAAAGAAATGTTCAACATCTTTAGCCATCAAGTAAATGCAAATTATATTAAAACAACTCTGAGATTACACCTTTCTCCAGTCAGGGTGGCAATCATTAAAAAATTCAAATGCCAATAAATGTTGGCAAGGATGTGGGGAAAGAAGAACCCTCATCCACTGCTGGTGGGAGTGCAAACGCATACAACCACCATGGAAATCAGTATGACGACTCCTGAAAAACACGGAAATAGAGCTATTATCTGACCCAGCAGTATGGAAAAATGAAATAATAAAATATACAGAAAAAGGATGGACGTGGAAAATATCATCCTAGGCGAAGTTACACAGTCTAAGAAAGACAAATGCCATTTCTCTCATATGTGGCTCCTAAAATGGACCAGCAAAAGATGAAGGCAAAAGGCAGTAAGCATTAGGACTAGGATGTATAACCAGAACGAGACCAGTAGTAAGTAAAAACAGAGGGGAGGAGGGAATAACAGAAAAACTAGTTGAGGTAAAGATTATGGGGGCTGGAAGGGTGGAAGGATCAGGGCAAGGGAGGGTGGGGAGGGGAAATACACATAACTAAAAACTAAAGTAGTTAGTACATTAAGAATCTTCCTCCCAAATAGCAATAAGACATAACCCCCAACTATGGGAGTCAGATGGATTAAGACTGATATGCCCAGTAGAAGGTGGAGAAAGCTTACTCCTAAAATCACTGGCTCTGGCTTGTGAATCCCAGGACCACAACTGGGTTACCTGCCAAAGTGAGTAGTTGGCCAGGGAGACCCATAAGGTCCCCAAAACAATGTAGGTCATTGCCAAGCACTTGGTAACCCAACAAAGCTAAAAGATAAGACCCTATTGCTGAAGACACCACAGGCTTCCATGTCAAGACACTGAGAGACCACATAGGAATAGAGAGGAAAGCCAATCCTCTCCTGGCAATCCCTCATAGCACTGGAAAGTGCTAGGGGAGCTACTACGTGACCATGGTCACCAACAGCACAAATAAGCAGGAGACTCTATAAGCTACACAATACACCACCCAGACAAGAAATACACACTTGTGCAATAGTGGCACACAGCCTCTGTGGGTAACCAACTGCCCTCTGATTGGACATAAGGCCTACTCAGTTGGACAGAACTCATAACTGGTATTGGGAACCAAGCCAGTGTCCCACTGGCAGAAAGTTCACAACCACCAGAGAGAAGTCCCCATTGTTCTCGGGACAACTTCAGTGAGTAGCCTCATCAAAATGTCTCTCAAAATTTTATGTGCATCCCCCTTAACCAGAGCTGCTCTCACCCTTGGTTGGAGGATCTGCTTTATCTTACAGATGGTAGAAAGTACTGGAGAGATCCAGGAATCATCAATTCAACAAGAAAAGACAGCCAACTGCCTGCCACAAGATGTGCTCCCTCTACCACATTCACCAGGGTCCAGAAAACTCTGCAGAGGAAGCAATGAGGAGTACTGCTCCCAATGCCAGCCTGACAACCACCTCCAAGGAAATAGCAACAAACACAGTGGGTAACTGAAACACATCAGAAATACAAAGTCTACAGAGAACTCAACACTAAAAACAAACTGCTAACACTCAAACCATGGCTTAGGAACCACTGCAGAAGAAGGGCATGAAGACTGTAAGAGCAACAGGATGGGTAGAAATATCCTGAGGTACAGCCCCCTCAAAAGACTGACAGAGGACCTAATTACCCATAGTGAACACCAAGGACCCTACTGAGGGTCCTCAGGGAAATGGAGACCTGGAGTGAAGGGATACAAGACTATAACCTATGTAAAACACACACACATACATATCACAAAATAACAGCTTATATCAACATACTATGTCTTTATGGAAAGAAAAAATGTTAGGTGAAAATAAATCTCAACTTAAACTTTAGGATAATATTAAATAAAATTAGTTACCTAATTATTTTTCATTTCCAAGTTCATTATAATATTATTCATTATACTTTACTGAGAATGTACATTTATTCTTCCTTCTCCAGTAACACTGCATCTTTTCTGCTTATAGAAATTAGTGGAAAGTTAGATTCAGAAGCTAAATCACAGTTACAAGAGAAAAAGACTAAAACAAGGCTAGTAATGCAATTCTGAAAACTAACTCCAAAAATACCACCAAGCCTATGAGACAATGAAGAGAAACAAGAAAATCTTCAAAAGAACCTAATTCCTTCAGGAATCTGGCAAGTTCAGACTTGTTTCACCTGAAAGTTACAAAACAATGACACTGAGATAACATGAATAACCAATTATTTAAAGTAAATAAACAAGGAGTAGGTCTATAAAACTGTCTATATATCAACTTACCACATATGTTTTATGAATAATTAAACTCTTCAATATGCAGGTAAGCTGTGCCTGACGGCAAATTCTATAAAAATTCTCTTCTGATAGCAGCCCCACCTGAAAATAGTAAGTTACCTTTATAAAAATATGCAGTATTTCTTTGACATGTCCAAGCACTTAATTTCATTACCATGTTTTTATAAATAGTAAGAGTTTAATATAGTGACAACATAGTCACTTGTCATAGAATGTACAATAAACACACACACACACACACACACACACAGACATAAACAAATGCTTTTTAGAAACTCATCAACAACACACATAAGGAAATGGCATCTCATTTTCAAGTATCTGAGGACTGATCTAATGAAACCAAAACACCTTTAAACTTCTATTAAAAAAATGAGGTAAGAAACAAAATATAATGAATTACTAAAAACACAAAAAAAGATGATCAACTTCCAGTCATTACTATAGTTCCAACACAAAGAACGGCTTATGTTACGTGGAAGATGTTCCCTAAACTGGCTGACGAACTGGCTGACTGGCCAAAAATAAGCTTCATCATTTAAAGGAAAACTCCCATCAGTTAGCAAGGACATACAAAATAAAGATGCTACTCTCTTGACTACGAAACAGGCAAAGATTTTTTTTTAAAAAAAGTAAAAAAGGAGGCCGGGCACTGTGGTGCACGCCTTTAATCCCAGCACTCGGGAGGCAGAGGTAGAAGGATCGCCATCAGTTCGAGGCCACCCTGAGAACATAGTGAATTCCAGGTCAGCCTGAACTAGAGGGAGAGACTGCCTCAAAAAACAAACAAACAAACAAAAAAGTAAAAAGGTCTTGTCTTGTTAACTAGAGTACAATGAGGTTCAAGCACATTGTTTATTGGTGGTATTTTAATACAGAAAGCATTTTAACAACATGCTTAGGAAACTTATAAACCAGAATCCTCAGACCAGGCAATTCACCTTCGAGGAATTTAATATAAGAAATTAACTGGATTTCTACATAGATACATTTTATTCTGGAACTATTTACACTAGTGAAAAAACTATAAACAAAAATAATATACACTGATATGGGCCAGATTAAATAAATCAAGGGACATTCATACTACATAAAACTACAGACTTTAAATGGAATGACATAGAGTTATTATTCTTTGGCTGTTTTCAAAAAAATGTTTTTAAGAAGATGGGGAACAAAATGGTGGCAGAGTGTTTGTCTAGCAGGTGTAAGGCCCTGGGTTTGATACTCAGCACCACAAAAAAGAAAATAATAATTAATTTTTAAAAGAATATTATAGGGCTGGAGAGATGGCTTAGCGGTTAAGCGCTTGCCTGTGAAGCCTAAGGACCCTGGTTCGAGGCTTGATTCTCCAGGTCCCACGTTAGCCAGATGCACAAGGGGGCGCACGCGTCTGGAGTTCGTTTGCAGTGGCTGGAGGCCCTGGCGCGCCCATTCTCTCTCTCTATCTGCCTCTTTCTCTCTCTGTCACTCTCAAATAAATAAATAAAAATGAACAAAAAAAATTAAAAAAAAAAAAAAAAAAAAAAAAAAAAAAGAATATTATAAAGGTCTACAAAAGGACAAAATAAAGAAACTTTAAAACATTCTTGAAGTTGGGCATGGTAGAGCATTCCTGTAATCCCAGCACAAAGGAAACTGAAGCAAGAGGATTGCCTACAGCTTAAAACAAGGCTGAGCTCTAACTGGGCTATAGCAAGACTTATCTGAAAAAAGAATCTTGAAAGACAATTTATAGATAAACTTAAGCACATTTCTTGCTCTTAGATAGAAAATTCGACACAATTCATCATCATAACGTTAAGTCCTCCTTAAATTTTTATTTTAATATAAATTAAATGAAAATATCAGTAAGCATTTAAGGGAGATAGACAAAATGATAATAAAGTATAACAAATAAAATCATGTAATAGAAAAACATTTTTGAGAATTAAAACTAGTCCCTAACATGCTGTCAACCCCCTACAATAGAAACAGTGGATAATGATGCAGGCATGTAAATTCCAGAAACAAATCATATGGAAATTTCATGTATGATAAAGGTAACATCTCAAAATTATCAGGGCAAGTGCTGGAGAGATAGCTTAGCGGTTAAGGTGCTTGTCTATGAAGCCTAAGGACCTATGTTCAATCTCTCTCCAAATCCCACGTAAGCCAGACACACAAAGGTAAGGCAAGTGCAAGGGCGCACATGCCCACTAAGTGGCACAACCATCTGGAGTTCAATTGCAGTGGTTGAGACCCTGGGGCACCAATTCTCTCCCCCTCCCCCCCAAAATAAAAAAAATTAAAAATGTATCAGGGGCTGGAGGGATGGCTTAGCCATTAAGGCATTTGCCTGCAAAGGCCAAAGAACCCTGGTTCGATTCCCCAGGACCCACATTAGCCAGATGCACAAGGGGGCGCACATGTCTGTCTGGAGTTCGTTTTCAGTGACTGGAAGCCCTGGCATGCCCATTCTTTCCCTCTCTCTCTCCCTCTTTCTCTGTTAAATAAATAAATAAAAATAAAATATTTTTAAAAATGTATCAGGGAAAAATTAATCTTTTAAAAGAATATATGTTCCAACAACTAGTTGGCAAAAAGATTACTAGAGCCATACAATATTCATAATAACAAAAAATTTCCAAATGGATCATAGATCCAAATTAAACAACAAACTGTATATGAGCACTTAAAAGAAAATACAGATAAATTCCTCTTTTCCATGGCACAACAAAAGAATTTCAAACTTCAAATCAAAGTTCAAATGAAACAAGACTAAAAACCTGAACTATACAAAGACCTGAACACCCATATTCCAACACTGTAACAGAAGATAACTGACAAACTGAAAGAAAATATTTGCAAGCTGGAATCAAGTAAGATGCTTGCCTTGCAAGCATGAGAAGCTGAGTTCAATCCTCAGAACCATGCTGAAATCCCAGAACAGAGAGGTGGGTCCAGGAGGATCCCTGGGTTTTGCTGTTTACCCAGTCTAGCCTACTTGGCAAGTTCCAAGCCAATGAGAAGAGACCCTATCTCAAAAAAAAGGTTTCCAGCATTCCTGAGGATGACACCCAAAGTTATCTTCTGACCGCTATACATGCATGCACACATGTGCACATACACCTGCACACACACATTTAAAAACATATATATACTGCTGGGCGTGGTGGTGCATGCCTTTAATCCCAACACTCGGGAGGCAGAGGTAGGAGGATCACCATGAGTTCGAGGCCACCCTGAGACTACAGAGTGAATTCCAGGTCAGCCTGAGCTACTTCAATGTCAATATTACCCCCCCAAAAAAAAAATACTTAAAAGCTGAAGTATAAAATGATGGTAAAAGATACAAGACATTTTATGGCCAAAAGGATAAAAATAAATACTACAAAAAGAGGTCAACATCACTCATAGAGAAATGGACATTAAAACCATACTGAAGCCAGTCATGGCAGCTCACATCCATACTCCCAGAACTCAGGAGGCTAAAGCAGGAGGAGTACCATGAGTTCAAGACCAGACTAGACTGCCTAGACTAGTGAGACACTGTCTCAAAACAGCAATAGAAAACTACATTGGGATCCCATTTTCTTAGCTATCAGATTAGAAAAGGTTTTTAAAATATGCTAAGATACTAATAGAGAAGTTGAGGAGAAACTAACACTCTCATGCATCACTTGTGGGGATTTATACAATGCTCTCATGAAATTAGGCAGTACTAGGGCTGGAGAGATTGCTTAGTGGTTAAGGTGCTTGCCTGAAAAGCCTAAGAACCCAGGTTCAATTCCCCAGTACCCACATAAGCCAAATACACAAGGTGGCACATGTGTCTCAAGTTTGTTTGCAGTGGCTGGAGGCCTTTGTGTGCCCATTCACACACACACTCTCTCTCAAATAAATAAAATATTAAAAAACAAAAAACAAAAATAAATTAGGCAGTATTTCAAAACTATATATGATTTTGGGTACCCCTAGGTAATAAAATTAAAATGATTCCGATTTTCTTCCTCACACTTATAAGTAGTTTCTAGTTTTCTTATAATAAAGATGAAAAACTTTGTTGTCTTCTTCTAAAACAAATATTTAGAACTTAGAGAGATCAAAATCAAATCAGGAATGACATCTTCCTTTTCTACAGCAGTGTCCTCTCTGCAGACATGTTTCATATTACTATGTCATCTTTCACCTATTAAAATTTTAATGATAGGGCTAGAGAGATCACTTAGTGGTTAAGGCAGTTGCTTGCAAAGCCAAAAAGACCCAGGTGTGATTGTCCAGGACCCACATAAGCCAGATGCACAAGGTGGCGCATCTAGAGCTCATGTGCAGTGGCCAGAGGCTCTGGTACACCCATTCTCCCCCTCTCTCTCTGTCTGCCTGTCTCTCTGTCAAATGAATAAATAAATAAATAAAATTATAATGATGATGTAGCAATTTCATATTAGAATATCCTAATTTATCAAGTAATTTTAGTCTTTTGGATTATGCGTAGAAGGTACATAAATACACAATTCTGCTTCTGCCTCAAAATCCTACTGTAATAACTTTAAGACACAAATCCACAAAGAGAGAAGAAAACAGCAACAAAACTTAAGACAGAACATGTAAAGATTTATATAAGATTAGCAATCTGGGATTGGAAGATGGCTCAGCAGTTAAAACGCCTGCCTACAAAGCCCACCAACCTAAGTTCAACTCCCAGGACCGAGGTTCAATTTCCCAGGACCCACATAAGCCAGATGCACAAAGTGACACATGCATCTGGAGTTCGTTTGCAGTGGCTAGAGGCCCTGGAGTGCCCAAACTCACTCTCTCACATACTCTCTCTCTCTCTGTGTGTGTCTCTGTTCTATCTCTGTGTCAGTATCTCTCTGCTTGCATATAAATAAATAAATAAAGTACTTTTTAAAAAAATAAGATTAAGGCCAGTGTGGCGGCGCATGCCTTTAATCCCAGCACTCGGGAGGCAGAGGTAGGAGGATTGCCGTGAGTTCGAGGCCACCCTGAGACTATGGAGAGAATTCTAAGTCAGCCTGGGCTAGAGTGAAACCCTACCCCCCAAAACCAAAAAAATAAAAATAAAAATAAATAAGATTAGCTGGCCATGGTGGCACATGCCTTTAATCCCAGCACTAGAGGCAGAGGTAGGAGGATCACCATGAGTTCAAGGACACCCTGAGACTACATAGTGAATTTCAGGTCAGCCTGCCTCGAACCCCCCCCCCCACCACCAAAGAAATAGATAAATAAGATTAGCTAGCAATCTGCTTTGCTTTGTTCAAGAAGTAGACATTGATAGTATATGATGGTTTCATCCTCCTTTGACAAGGATAATAAACCAAAAAGAGGAAGACATGAGTATGGAAAACAGAAGAGAGAAGTGAAGGAATACTGGCAAATGGGGATTCCAGGATAACTGTGTACCAAGAGTAGAAGACAAGGAATTCATATCAAAGTTATGTGGAGGAAGGGGCCATGGTAAAGGCTGTCATTCCTTCCTCTTCGCTATAAGGTACCATCTTTTTAATCAGCTACAACTACTACAGAATGTGCTCTATCTAAGCAAGAGGATAAATGAAGAATGAGGAGCATATGAATTCTGACAAGACTGAGAATCAAACCCAGGAGAGAAAAGTCACTGTATTACAACAAAGAGATATTATCGTAGGAAAAGAGCTGTGCAGCAGGCCTAGAGATCACTGAAACACTAATGGAAGTCTGTAGAAAAGAAGTCTCTACAAAAGAGTAGGGGATGAGAAGGGAATTGGAACCGAATAAAACATGACTATGACCTTTACACTGAGGACATTTAAGATGTAATAAGGAATAAAATTTCCATGGGCATACTATTTTAAATATAATACTATTTGATTTAACCAATTATTATAACTAAATTGGAAGGCCAGTGGAAAAACAACAGTGGATATAGTTATCTAAGAAACTTTCTGGAGGGCTGGAGAGATGACTCAGTGGTTAAAGGTACATGCTTGCAAAGCCTGCAGGCCTAGCTTTGATTCCCCAATACCCATAAAAAGCCAGATGAAGCTGGGTGTGGTGGTGCACGTCTTTAGTTCCAGCACTCGGGAGGCAGAGGTAGGAGGATCACCTTGAGTTTGAGGCCGCCCTGAGATTACATAGTGAATTTCAGGTCAGCCTCGGCTACAGTGAGACCCTACCTCAAAAAAAAATAAAAATAAAAATAAAAATAAGTAAAAAGCCAGATGAACAAAGTGGCCCATGTGTCTAGAATTTGTTTGCAGAGGCAGGGAGGCCTGACACACCCATACTCTTTCACTCATTCTCCCTCTCTCTCATTCTCTGTCAAGTAAGTAATTAAAAAAAAAAAAAAAAACTTCCACACCATAACTTAAACTCAATACTTAATGAATAAATCGGTGATAGCATTAAAAATATATTATTTAAAAACATGGAAGGGGACTAGAGAAATGGTTTGGTGGTTAAAGCACTTGCCTGCAAGCCAAAGGACCCAGGCTCAATTCCCCAGGAGCCACGTAAGCCAGATACACACAGTAACACATGCATCTGGAGTTCATCTGCAGTGGCTGGAGGCCCTGGCATTCTCTCCCTCTCTTGCCCTCTCTCTCTAACTCTTCTCTCTCTCATAAATAAATTTAAAAACATGGAAGGGACTGGGGAGATAGCTCAGCAGTTAAAGGCACTTGTTTTCAAAGCATGCCAACCTGAGTTCAATACTCAGCACCCACATAAAACTGGACACAAAGTGATGGATGTACCTGTGATCCCAGCGTGTCTGTAACAATAGAAGGCAGAGCCAAGGGATTCCAAAGCTTGTGGGCCACCTAGACTGGCATTCCTTTGTAACAGCAAGAAACCCTGTCTCAAAGAAGATAAAACAGCAGACACCTTGAAGTGGTCCTCTAACTTCCACACACATGCTGCAATGCACACACACACACACACACACACACATAAATACACAATTCCAACTCATATTTTAAGATACATGTGTGTGTGTGTGAGAGAGAGAGAGAGAGAGATACCAGATGAAACAGCTTAAAAAATTTAAAGTGGTTACTTTTAGGGACTAGAAAATGTGGGAAGGGGTAGGAAAAAAAACACCTGTATATTGTATTTTGTTAGAAATCCTTTTCACAACATGTGGCTTCTTAAATTTTCAACAAATTATATACCTATTGGTAAGCTATAAAGAACAATTCAGAATACTAATTAAAGGAAACAGAAGCCAAATAGCAAAATTTGATTGTGTGTGTAATATATGTAATGTGGTGTGCATGTCTGATATATGCACATGTGTCAGGCCAAGGAGAAATTTAGGTGCCCTTCTCTATCATTCAATTGTGTATTCCCTTGAGATGGAGTCTCTCCCACAATCTGGAGCTGCTATTTTTGGTGAGTGAACCCCATCAATTCTCCAGCCTCTACCCCACCAACCCATGGACTAGAGTTACCGATGTGCATGGGCATTCCCAGCTTTTTACGTGGGTTTTGGGGAGTCAAATTTGGTGATCTCCAGCTCGAGAAGCCTTCATGCTTGTGCAGCAAACGCTCTTAACTGCTAAGCTATCACCTCAGCACAATATTTTTATCTTAAATTATTCATCATTCAAAATATATAAAGAAGCCAGGCGTGGTAGTAGACACCTTTAATCTAAGCACTCAAGGCAGAGTTAAGAGGATCACCGTGAGTTCAAGGACACCCTGAGACTACATAGTGAATTCCATGTCAGCCTGAAAAACACAAAAACATATATATATATATATACACACACACACACACTTCCCTTTGTGTGTACATGTGTGTGCACTTAATGCATATTCATCTGTGTGTGGGTGCATGAGTACATGTGCATATTGGAGGCCAGAGGACAACATCAGGTGCCTTCCTCAATCACTTCTCTATCTTATTTTTTAAGTTAGGTCTCTCATTGAACCTGGAGCTTACTGATTTGGCTAGACTAGCCAGCCAGCAAGCCCCAGAGATCTTCCTGTCTACTATCTACCCAACAGTGCCTGGGTAGGTGCTGGGGATCTGTTACAGTCAGTTTCATGTTGCCGGGACAACTGACCAGAAGCAGCTTATGGGAGGAAAGGGTTTATTTCAGGCTTGTAAATTCCAGAGGAACACCATCAATGGCAGAAGAAGCTGGCTCATTTCCACAGATCCAAGCAGAGAAACATCACCAGGTATTTGTAGCATGTATCTGCCAGCTAGGGGCTCAAGTTGTTAGCTCAATTTTATAAAACACCTGAGCCTATGGAGCCAGATATTCAAACTATCATATTCTGACTGCTACAAGATCTTATTGACACAGCCCCTAAATAAAATATAATCTCCAGTCCCTAAATACTTTCAATTGAAGGACAAAAAATAAAATAAGCTAATGAAAAAGTTTTCTTTTTATTAGATCTTTATATTTCTAATACTTAAAGAGCAAACCATAGAAGCTTTGAAAACAAAAATAAAGCAAATCATCACCAGTAGTGGACAGAGAGGATTCAGTAATTGTACTACTAGGAAGACTGTAGGTCTGACCTTACTTAGAAATTCATTAACGATCAGGAGACAGTGCAAATAACACATTTAATTAAATTTGCTCATTTATCTATTTTAGGAAGTACGATTAACAGCAGTGTGAGAGAGAAGTAATATAAAAAGACAGAGATGGATTAAAAACATTGGCCAAAAACCAACTAAGTTAGAGAGTGGTGGGAGATTGCACAAAATTACAGGGTAAAAACAATAAATGAGGAATACCATCAATTTTTCTGCATGCTGTTGCCATATGATGCAACTGAAGTAAACACAAATGTCAAATGGAAATACACATATATATGTACACACAGACAACTACATGCAGGATTCATAAAGATATTACACTCAAAAACAATGTACTGGTTGAGAAGCTTTATCCAAAATGCTTGTGAACCAGAAGTCTTTCACACTTCAGAGCACTGTGAATTCCAGAGTATTTCAGATTTTGGATTTTCCGATTACGGATGCTCAACTTGTAATGTTCATGCAATTTGATAAGAGCAAACTGTCCACATAGTTTTGTAATTATAGAAATGTTATCAAGGATTACCAATAATGAATTAAACTCTTCTAAAGACAACTGTTATTTACCGTGTATTCTTCCTGTAGCTATACTTTGATACCCTAACTGTTCTCATCTTTACTCCAGGGCACTAGGGTTCAGAAGTCTACATTTCCTAGTCCTTTGTATTGCTCCCTTTAAGAGAGATGTGTTCTCTTTCTCCTTGCTGCTAGGTGGACTCGGACGAAACAGTTAGATTTAGTAGCTCCTAGAGACTTTGGTTTGTTGGTTTGCTCCCACTTTGGTGATGGGGACCTCACACAGGGCCTTGCACTCTTCCTAAAGTGACTTAAAAAAAAAATCCATCTGGGCAGGTGGCTCCGTGGTTAAGAATCTTGTCACTCTGAGTCTGCCAAGTGTGACTCCCTAGCACCGTGTAAAATGCTGGACATGGCCATACACATCCAGTCCACAGTGGAGCTGAGACCAGAGAATCACTAGGGCTCAACTGAGGCCAACTGAGTGAGACACCATTTCAAGGAAATTTGTGGATGAATGGTCAGAGGACATCCAAGACTCTCCTCTGACCTCTGCACATGCACATGGGGCACATGAAGCCCATACATATGCATACTGCGCACCACATAATACATAGAAAAAAATAAAAAAGGACAGAATCAATGCAAAGTAGACAAACAACATGACACAATGACAAACTATATCATCCCTAAATTGTTTTGTTTTTACTTCTTCACATTAAAAGAAACGAATTATCATGTTTTTATCTCTGACTTGACCGCGACCAAATCTACTCCTAATTAATGCACACTGATTTCTAAGAAATCTCTCTCTGGTTCCTCTTCTGCCTCCCATTGCCCTACTGCAAGGATTCCTATATCATATCCTTGATATTTCCTGCTCTTCTTCTATGAAATTCAAACATTCTAAAAGCAAACCTGTCTTTTCATCATCTGAGCTCCAAATTTATCTCTAGCAGCCTACCATTCCACTAGTATGAAATAAAATTATACAAGAACATAGCTGACTTTAAAATAAACAAAACAGATTGATGGCAACAGCAGCAGTAGCCATGTGAGGTGGTAATAAACAATAGCTATAATAAGGTCCTTCTTTTCTATTTCCATATTATGCACCGTTATGACTGAAACACTCTCCAGTGACTCATACTTGACGTTATCTTACATAGAAAACTGCCTAAACAACCTTTCTCAAATGCTGTTGTCATTATGACTCTGAACAGAAATTCTGTCATCCATCGGATCACATCAGCCAGGTTTTAGGACAACCCTTTCTAATTAAATACATTAATGACTAAGGATATAGCTAGGTGTTTTCCTGACATTTATGAGGCTCTCAGTTGAATCCCCAGCAATAGAGGGAAAAATGAATGACTAGGTGGATGGATAGATGGATGGATGGGTGGTGGATGGATGAAATACACACAATTTTGAAAAAGAATGAAATACAAAATCTTGTTCAGAGCTTTAAAAAAAATCAAGAAAACAGTTAAAAATAGCTTACATTTAAAAGATTTTTACGGACTAGAGATGGCTTAGTGGTTAAGGTGCTTGACTGTGAAGTCTAAGGACCTAGGTTTAATTCCCCAGTACTCACTTAAGCCAGATGCACAAGGTGACACATGTGTTGTCTGGAGTTCATCTTCAGTAGCTAGAGGCCCTGGCACACCAATTCTCATTCTCTCTTCTCTCTCTCTGCTTACAAATAAACAGAATGGAATATTTTTGTATTTCTTGTGAGAGAATTGGCGTGCCAGGGCCTCCAGCTACTTTGACTGACTCCAGATGTGTGCGCCATCTTGTGTGCATATGTGACCTTGCACACTTGCATCACCTTGTGTGGCTGGCTTACATGGAATCTGGAGAGTTGAATGTTGAGTCCTTTGGCTTTGCAAGCAAGCGCCTTCAACACTAAGCCATCTCTCCAGCCCATAAATAGAATTTTCAAAAGTTTTTTAGGTTAAGTATAAGTTTTTAAACTAAATAAAAACACCACTAGCAATAGGAAAAGCCCCTTACTAACACATTCAAGAGGAGAGGACATCTACGCACTGACATTTATAAATGACACATAAAAAAGGCTGAGTTGTCTGGGTGGGTAAAAGCACTTGCTGCACAAGGGTGACAACGTGGGTTTAGCATCCCCAGGTCCCATAGAAAGCCAGATGCAGAAGTGCATGTCTGTAATCACAGAACACTTATGGCAAGATGGGAGGTGGAGACAGGAGAACGCCCAAAAGTTCACAGGCCAGGCAGCCTTGCAAGTGCAACAGCAAACAAGAGACCCTGCTTCAAACAACATGGAAGGTGAGGACTGACACCCAAAGTAGTCCTCTGACCTCCACACATGCACCATGACACACACACACACACACACACACACACACAGTGATATTGTTTTATTAACTGATTTTTTAAACTTATAACTTGTCAATTCAGTAAGTGGTTATAACAGACTCATTCCCAAAGATGGCACCTATCTCTCACCTATTTCCCATGTTTTCTAACAATGTAACTCTGACACTTCTGTGAAAAGGAGGTTCCATATAACACAACTCTCTTTGAATCTGCCACGCTATGACACTATGGGTTTAATTTTCAAGGTTAGCCACAAAAGGCAATGTAGCTTCCACTTCATTCTCTTGTTATACTTACTGTTTTTATTTACAGAGGGGAAGGGCTGGAGAGATGGCTTAGCAGTTAAGGTGCTTGCCTGCAAAGCCAAAGAACCCAACTTCAATTCCCAGGACCCAGGTACACCAGATGCACAAGGTGGCACATGAATTTATCTGGAGCTTGTGTGAGTGGCTGAAAGCACTGGCATGCCCATTCTCTCTCTCTCTCCATCCCTCCCTCCCTCCTTTCTTTCTTTCTTCCTTCCTTGCTTTCTTTCTTTCTTTCTTTTTCTCTTTCTCTCACAAATAAATAAAATTAAAAAATAATAAAGAAAAATAAGAAGGTAGGGGAAGCTAGGGAGATGGCTCAGTAACAAAAAGCATTTGCTTGCAAAGCCTGCCAGTTAGGGTTTACTTCCTGAATATCCACATAAAGCCAGATGCACAAAGTGGCACATGCATCTAGAGTTTGCAGTGGCAAGAGGCTCTGGGCACCTATTCTCATATTCTCAATCTCTGTCTCTCTACTAAATAAAAATAATAATAAAGAGCCACAACATACCTGAAGCAGCTCAAACAGGTATGCAGAGAGTTTATAGGGTGGGATTCTAGTAGACAGCCAACATCAACACAAAAGATGCTGACCAGCCATCAAGTCAACCAGCTGTCAACCTTCCCGGCTAAGGCTCAAGCACACCATACTGCCCTGTCTGAACAAAAAATATACTACCATAATAAATATTTGTTTTACATTAGTAAATTTTGGAGTGCAGTGCTAAACAACAAAAGCTAACTAGAAAACACTCCCTTTCCCAGTTCAGTAGCTCATATTAAAGATCTCTAAAGTCAAACTTCTCCCAACTTTAATAGTGGTTCAATCCACCAATGTGCAATGGGGCAGACCTGTTTACAGAAAGCAGCTTCTACTCAAGACAATTCTTTTGAAACATATTCTGAGTGGCCACTACATGTAATCACTTTGCTAGAAGCTTAAGATAAAAAGATGAGTAATATGGCCTGTATTTAGTAACAGAGAAAATAAAAGACAACGCAGATGGCTAATTTATAATATAATTTTGGACTTATAAACTACTCCTTTAAGAAGGCAATAGTAAATGCCTAAAGAAAAAAATGCAGAAAAAATGAAAATATGTTCCATGCTATATGTTTAAATTTTGAGATGACTGTTTTGTTATTATCTTTTTAAGTTTTCAGTATTTTTTGGATTTTCTGAATAAACATGTGTTAGTTTTCTTAGGGGAACAAAACAAAAAAGAGAAGTGGGGGACTAGGGAGATGACTCAGAAGGTAAAGTGTCTGCCACACAAGCATGAGACCCTGAGTTCAGATCCTCAGTCCCCAGGAAAAGCCAGTCATGGCAGCAACATCTGTAAAGTCCAGTAGTGGGGAGAAAGGGGCTCTCTGGAGCTTCCTGGCTAATAAGTCTGGCCAACTCAATGCAGCAAGATCTTGTCTCAAAAATAAGGTGGAGAGCAGCTAAGAAAGACACGGGACATTGGCCTCTGGCCTCCACACACACTCCCATACAATGTGTACCACACAATACAAATATGTATATGCATGGACACCACACATACACACACCAAAAAAGAAAGCCACCAGTATTCAGCTTTTTAAAATGTGTTCACACACTGAAAGGCCAAGTGGGCTGTTAAAAGGACTGAAATATATACATTCATTTGCTAGTGTGAATAGAAAATACATTTAAGGGAAAACAGTGCCATCACTGCAGAGGCATGCTATTTGACTACTCTCTGCTTCTCTCTGCTTTCCTTTCCTAAGTACAAATATTTACACCATCTCCTCAAATAACAGACAAAAATCAAACTCAATTAGCAATCCATCTCTTGATCATGCCCTACAAGTTGCTCCCTAACTCATTCAGTCAGTCTCCTTCCCTTTAACTATCTGTCTCTCATTTCTGAATCTGACCTCCTAAACTGCTCTTGTCTCTCTTCATGTCTGACTTTCTGTCTGCAAATATAAATGTCTACTCAATGTTTCTGGCTTGTCGGACAGACCTTAATTCTCTGTCTTTTGGATCTACATGGCTGTGCATGTCTTCGTACCTCTCAGATTGCCTTTCTTTTTCTCCCCAATAGTAATCTCCACTTTGAAGCCATCCATGTTTATTTTTTTTCCCTTTACTTCTTATAAATAGGTAGGGTTAATATTTGTTGTAGTTACTTCTTGTTGCTGGAATAAAGCACCTAACCAAAAGCAGCTGATGGAAGGAAAGATATTTATTTTGGCTTACAGTCTGGAGGGGAAGCTCCATGGTATCAGGGAAAAGGATGGCATGCGCAGAAGTTGGACATCATCTCTGCCAACAGCAGGTGGACAACAGCAGCAGGAAAGTGAGCTGAATGTTAGCAAGGGCAATCTGGCTATAACACCCCAACAACTGCCCTCAACAACACACCTCCTCCAGGCAAGGATCCACCTATCAAATTGCCTTCAGCTGGGGATCAAGCATTCTGAACACATAAGTTTATGGGGGACACCTAATTCAAACCACCACAGCATTATTATCCCTACCTTTTTCTAAAGAAATAGGCTACTAGTATAAATCAGAAGAGTTTAAGCCCAAGTGCTTCCCTTCTCTCTTTAACACTCTTGTGAATTCCAAAACAAAGGACTTAAAAAGATTTTCTTTAAAAAGCAAATTTATTATTAAGAAATGCTACACACCTTTTGCCCACATTTTTAAGTGCATCAAATCTAATTGTCATCAACTGTCAGCCGCTTGCCTGTTCTAGAAATTCATCTCTTGTGCACACGTTAATCTATGTTATTTGGAAACCTCACAATACTAGACACCAGAACTTGCTGTTTCCTTATTTTTTTAATTAATTTATTTATTTAAGAAAGAGAGAGAGAAAGGCACAGAGAGTGAGAGACAGACAGAGAGAATAGGTGTACAAGGGCCTCCAGCCACTGCAAAAGAACTCCAGACACATGTGCCACCTTGTGCATCTGGCTTCCGTGGGTCCTGAGGAATCAAACCTGGGTCCTTTGGCTTTTCAGGTCAAGGTTTTAAGTGCTAAGCCATCTCTCCAGCCCAGAACTTGCTGTTTCTAACAGTGTTTCCTTGTGCATATGTTTTTATCCCTAGTCCCAAGCTGGCAATGTCTGACATAAGAAAGGAAGGCTACAAGAAGGGTGACACATTATTTTAAAAACCTAGAGTGAATTTAAAGAATGGAAAAGTAAACATAAAAGTAACCTGATACAATGAAAAACACATACCACAGATGGGAAGAATTTGGTATATGGCTGATTATGAGAACAGTTTTTGCAAGTGCAAGTTTACTGCTGCTGAACGACACCCTATAACTTTTCTCCTATCTAATGTTCTGACAACTAAATTTCTCTGTAATTCAATAAGCTCTTAGTAGTTTCCCAAGCTTCATCTATCCTGCTGGGCTCATTAATGGAGAACTCTAAACGTTTTCCCCATGAGCTAAAAATAAGAGCACCTTTTCTGGTGGGTAGCACAGAAGTTATGATCTCTTTCAACACATGAACAGTACTTCTCACTTCTAGAGGTGGGAAGTCTACAACACTGAAAAGAAATGCCTTAATTCTATTCAGGTAAATGGTTGTCAAAGCTCGTCGTATAGGTTGTCAGTTTTATACATGTATACTTTATGCCTCGCACTAGTTCATTGACTTATATCTAATGAATTATATGGATGTAAAAAATATGCCATGTATTTATGAATACTTAGCTAATGAGGGCATGGTTCAAACTCCATGTTGGCCAATTAGCTTTGCAATGTTTCAGGTTCTATGGTCACAGTCAACAACCTTAACTCTGGCTAACTCATCATTGAAGCATTGGGAGAAGGAATATGAACTAACATAAAAATAATTTAAAAATTAGCCGGGCGTGGTAGCACCCGCCTTTAATCCCAGCACTTGCGAAGCAGAGGTAGGAAGATCACCACAAGTTCGAGGCCACCCTGAGACTACGTAGTGAATTCAAGGTCAGCCTGAGCTGGAGTGAAACCCTACCTGGAAAAAAAAAATTAAAAATTAACATTAGTAATACAATCCCTATTTTTTTTTACTAAGTACATAGTTCAAATAACATTCTTTTCAGACAAACAGGCTATTATACCTACTCTATAGATGATGAGAAAGTGAATTCAGAAAGATTATATGACACAAAGTCATACCCAAGAGAGCCCAGATTCTGACTTTAGTCTACTCTAAACTTAGGTTATTTCCACAATATAGTAAGACCTCTCGTGAGCATGCCTCATGAATAGGATAATCACCAAAATATTCCTATTCACAATTCAGTATCATCATTACTGAGTATCCACTATGCATTCACAGATACTACAGTAAAAAGGTGTCAAGGAGCAAAGATGTTTAAAACAAAGGAAACAACACATTTATGTATACAAAGTAGATTTTAATGAACATAACTTTCTATTGTCAGAGCTTTTGATACAAGCCTGTTAAGGAAAAAACATATAGTGACCTTGCTAATTGATAACTAAAGGTAAGAATGAAACTGAAAAGCATACCCAAAGATGAGAATGAAACTGGAAAAGCATAGAGGACATACCATCAGAAAACAGAAGGAAACATTTTTTTTAGCATCTAAGCCTTCAGACTATCTCACAGTCCATGAGGCACTCAATTCTTAACCCTAAGACTCTGCCCTGACCAACAAATTATTTTTGTCTGTAAGGATTTCCACCTTGCTTCTCTATAAATTCACTCCTTACAGATACACACCAACGATGTCAACAGCTGCAACTAAAAGTTTCCACCTTTAAACAATGAAGTACACCAAGTCTCCCAGACTCCTATTAGGCTGAAACTTTAAAGCCAAACAGCTTGGTTTAAAAGGAGACAGGGGAAGACACAAAAACTGCTCTGCAAAACTCTATCCTTGTCAGTATCTACTCATAAAGTAGATCAACTGTTCTGCTAGAAGCTGCAATGAGCAGAGAAGTGCACTCTTACCACAGGCCATACATGAAGCACTACTCCAGTTTCAACTAGGTGCAAAGCAACATTTGGAATCTATGACCCCCAACCCCTGTGAATTTATATTAAAACTTCAATTGCTAAGAGAAAAAGAAAACTGCAATTTGAAAAGATAAAGATGAAGATGGCATGGAAATTCAGTCAGGTAGCTTAAGTAGTACTCTAGATAACAAACGCTGGGAGGCCAAGGGCTGAGGTGGGGCTCAGGAAGTAGAACGCCTGAGGTTCATCTCCAGCAATGTAAACCAGG
The DNA here is from genome assembly GCA_036346955.1 of Dipus sagitta. NCBI lineage: Eukaryota > Metazoa > Chordata > Mammalia > Rodentia > Dipodidae > Dipus > Dipus sagitta. Next base: position 38,334,116 of record CM070770.1, read on the forward strand.
TTTGGTGGCATATGCCTGCAATCCCAGCACTTGAGAGACAGTGGCAGAAGGAAGGAATGCCACAAGTTTGAGCCAGGACTACCCAGTAAGACCCTGTCTCAAAAAAAAAAAAACCCAAAAAACAAAAAAGAACAAGGAGAGGCTAGGGAGATGGCCAAGTGTTTAAAGGCACACTTACTTGCAAAATCTGCCAGCCCAGATCCAATGCCCCAGCCATCCAGGTAAAGCCAGGTATAAAAGTGGCACAAGCACCCGGCATTCCATTTGTGGTGGCAAGAGACCCTGGCATGCCCATACACATAAATAGTTCAATAGGAACGGATATTTTAGAATGAAATACACTGTCTTTTTCATATCAAAACATATAAATGGGTATACATGTACCTAGGTAGGTAGGTTGAGAGAAAAGCACTGCAATTTAAGGACTTTTATTTACACTGGGGATTTTTTTGTTTTTGACTTTTGACAAAAGGTTTCATTAAAATGGCCAGTCTCTCAAACCTGAGATCCTCCTTGTCTCAGGTCTCCTGAACGCTGGGATTACAGGTGTGCTGACAATACAACCAGCTCTACAGTTTCTTTTCTTTTTCTTTTTTTTTTTTTTACAGTTTCTTTTAAAGTCTGTAAATTAAGGATAATTATCCTCATCTTAAAAACAAATAAAGGAAATCTCCATACCTAAAATCATCCTCACTTCTTGTCATTAGTAACAAAAGCAAGTTACATGCACCCAACATCACTAAGCCCTTTATAGCCACATCTCATTTAATCCTTAAAGACATCTTGTGAGGCAGATGTTATTATTAATTCCATTTTAGAAATTAAGAAATATGCTCAAAGAAGTCAAATTATTTGCCTAAAGTAAAATAATGAGTAAATCACACCAGATTTTGAAGTTAAATTTGTACAACTTTATACACCAAATTAATGCACTTTCCTTCCACCCTGTTTTCTGAGTCACGCTCTTTTCCAAGTAATTTCAGAATAAATTTAAGTCAAAAACACTTACTATATCAGAAATTCCTTCAAAAACTTGAGTGCAAAACTCCTAATCTCTACAAGGGGAAAAACAAGACAATAAACAACCACTTCAAATCTCAGATCTTTACTAAAGACCAGAATATTGGCTACTTACATTCTGAATACTAAGGAAATATTCATAGCAAGTACACCCAAAATTGGTGAAAATAATTAGTGCATGAGTACTATGGGAAAAGGAGGAGGGAAAAAAAAACTGCTGGAGAGTGCTAACAGTAATTTAGCACGGTACTTGGGGCGCTTACGTTTCTCAGAGGCCTGTATTGCAGTGCTCAAGAAAGGCTGTTAGAGAGCAAGAGGGGTAGAGAGCTGTGTGTGGTGGAAAGAGGGGAGTCCAAATCCTGATGGTCCTTAAAATCCAGCTGAAATTTAAAATTGACTGCACAAGTTTAGGACTGTCCTAATAAAGCCTGGTACAGTATCATTCGTATGGTCCAAAAAGACTTTTATCCCATTTATTAACTCTGATCTCCATGAAGACATGAACATGATTTTAAAATGCAGCTGACATAGACCGGACACAGGATACTAAGACTGTATTTTAAACATGCTTTATAGACAGGCCTTCATACACATACCACTTCCGCTGAACCCCACAACCCTGGAAAGCAGAATGAGAAAAAGACTATGTCCCCATTTTTCTGATAGGGAAACAGAGGTGGCAGTAATAGGGCTACAAAAGACCACAGTGGTCTATCTAGCAAGTGACCGAATGGGCCTCCTCCAGGGTCACCAGACCCTAAACCCTGGGCTCCTTACGTCATACGTCCAAGAGAGAGAGAGAGAGAGACAGACAGACAGACAGACAGACAGAGTTGTAACGGTGACGAAAACTTTTTAAAAAGGGGAACTCGGGAGTTTTCCGAGGGCCTCCGAGAAGAGTGGAAGTTCACGCTACTTCACACACTGCTCACTCCCAGTCCATATCCCGGGGCTCCGGGCAGCGGGGCGGACGCGCGGGCCACGCTCCCCGCCCAGAAACCTCCCGCAGCCCCGGGGTAGTCCGGGGGAGGGCGGCCTCTACGACCCCATCACCGCGGGGTCGCCAGAGACCCCGCTCACTACCTGTTGAAACCCAGCAAAGGGACGCCCCCTACAAGGGAAGCACTTGGGGGCGAGACCCCAAGCCCTTGGGAAAGCAGAAGTGCCCCGGAGGGTCCCGGTGAATCCAGGGCCCGCAGGGGTCGAAGGGCGGGAGCTTCCCGGTAACCTCCGCCCCAGGCGGCGACCTGCCGGGCACGTCACGTGAGAAACACACACACACAGCCGTAACCAACACAAGAAACAGGGACTGGACCCAGGCGTGTGGCTAGCAGTGGGGATGACGAGCCCCAGCTCTGGGTGCGAAGGAAAGGGGGGGGGAGGGCGAGGGAATGGTGGTTACCGGGACGCCTTGGCACTCCGCTTCCGCCGCCTCTGCGAATCTCCCAGCTCTTCCGCTCGCCGCTGGGGTGCGCGCCAGGCCTTGCCTCCGCCCATGCCGCGGGGCCTTCTGGGGGTTGCAGTCCTGGCTCGCCGCTGGGGACCACGCCAGGCTTTGGCTCCGCCCATGCCGCGGAGCCTTCTGGGGGTTGTAGTCCGGGTCGCGTGGAGTCACGTGGGGGCGGAGCTGAAAATGTCCAGGGCGGCAGGGCGTGGACACTCCTACCTCGTCAACCCTCCCTCGCTTGCCGCACCTGTCAAAACGCTCAAATCTCCTCACGTCCCGCGCAATCAGCGCTCGTCTCCGTTCACCGCCGAGTTTCTTGAAAAAGAAACCTCCGCCCAGTGTCTCCCATTTCCTCGCCTGTGAGCGTTCGGTTCCAGGCTGCCGCTTCTGCCCTCCCCGGAAAAAATGTCCTTGTTGCAGTCAGTGTCCTTGTTGTCAAACCCAGTGGAGGTATTGTCATGCTTGTCTAACTTAGGCATTAGTCATTGGATGGTAGGCATTATCATTTATTTTCTATGACACTATCCAGGTTTGCCTTCCTCGTTCCAAGCTACTCTACTCAATCTCCCAGGATTCTTTGTCTAATTCATCTCTTTTAAAAGATTTTTTTCTCTAGAATTCTTAGTAAGGGAGGGGAGAATCCAGCCCCTTCTCTCCTAAGCTCATTGTGTGTACTCCCAACTTTCAACCTCACTTCATCCCTGTACCACTGGTATCTCAAGTGTTGGAAAGCTTTGGTGAACTGGAGGTGTAGTTCAGTGGTTGCTTAGCACGCGGGAAGCCCTGGGTTCAACCCCTAATGCCATAAAAGATAAAACTGTTGAAATGTGTCCACTCCTTCCTTTGAAATCATCTAGGGATGATGGGTTCGTTTTATCTGCCAATTAAAGAATTAAAGGACAGGAAAGTGTTTGAAAGAATAAAATTTATCTTAGAATTAGAGAGAAAGAAAGAAAGAAAGAAAGAGCAGACTCCTGGACGTGGGGTTTGGGGGGAAATTTCCACAGCTGGAAAAATGCTCAGTACCAAGAGGAACTGAACCTTTAGTGAATGGGGGAAGCCCGCCCATCCAGAGTCCATGATTGGTCAGCCTGAATGAAGATGAAGGCTGATCCATGATGATGATGATCCAGTACTGCACAGGTCCCAGAAAGCCCACCAAGTCAGGAAGAAGAAGGAGGAAGTGGAGTCACTCCCTTCACCATCTTGGGTTAGAATACAGTTAGAGTATAGCCACCTACAGAGAGCCTTTTCTCCCTATCTGCCTAGCCAGGGAAACTGTCTAGCTCCTATGGTGTTTCACCTTCAACTTGGGTTCCTCTCTGTTCCTACCGCCTCTTCCATCCATGTGCAAATGGTCACTGAATACTTTAGAGTCTCACATTGTAGCCTGAACCTGTTCTCTCTTCATAACCACTGCCAGTAATTTAATTCCCACCGGCTTCATTGTTAGCTGATCACTGTTTCCTTACTCATCTCAGTACCTCTTTGTTGTCCTCCTTCTTGGCAAAGGCTAATTTATGTCAATAACAAATTAATCAAGTCGTGCTTAAGTTAAAATCCTGTGCAGACTCTATTTGACCAAGTTGGAGAGGAGAATGAAGGCGAACACCTTGGGTAGCTTTTACAAAATATGAATCCCACCCCCACTACTCTCCTTCTCATCCAACATTATGATTGAGAGGTTCAGAAAATGGAGATTCATAGCAAATCTTATTATAGAGTAGGTAAGCATGAACATTCCTTAAAAGTTCCCCAGGCGATTCAACCATTCCACAAGAATTATTTTATTGCTTATGACATACTACTGCTGGGTACTGAAAATAATGAATAGAACCATCCTTACCCTTGTGGAGTTTATATTCTCTGAGAGGAATATAAGATAGTAACCAAATAATCCCATACTAAAAAGCAACAGAAAACCCACCTCTACAATTATAAGTTGTGAAAAGAATTATGTACGAAAAGTAATCGGTCGCCTTCCCTTCTCTCTGCTAGCTGCCCCAGCCCAAGCTGAGAGTCAGTTAACATTGCTCAGCCTGTAAATAAAGCCTGTCAGGAGCCAAATCTCTTCTGTATTCCCTCCCATATGCATCTGGATTTATCAAACTGCTGCATTGTGCTTGCTCTCTATCTTTGCATAAGCTGTCACTCTGTTTGGGGAACCCTCCCCCCTTCTTCCTTGACTTACTTCTACCCTGTCTAATTCTCCTCTGTTGGATTCAAAACAAACTTAATAGAATGCCAGATGCATGGAAGGATTTTCAGAGGATTGGGCTTAGTCATGTGATAAGGGAAGCTGGAGTAAAGAACAGTTGAGTGTGGGCTGGTGGGAAGCAAGGCTATCTTAGCCAGTTTACCAGAACTGGGCCTAAGCCAACAAACTGCAGATTGTGAAAACACTGATCAAGTATTGGTTTCTCCAGGGAGCCTTTGCTGAGCACCCTTTACCCTACAAACTAGGACCCATTTCCCAGGTCTCCATTACTACTGTGATAGTCTTGCTTCCAGGCCTAACTTGAGCCTGCTCATATAAGCTTCAAAGACCTTAGATAGTCAGAAAATTTTTCAAGTAAGTTTTTCTTACACTTGTTTGTTTATTTATTTATGTGTGTGTGTGTGTGTGTGTGTGTGCCTTGCCACTGAACACATATGTACCACATTGTGTCCAGCTTTACATGGATGCTGGAGAATTGGACCCAAACCAACAGGCTTTGCAAGCCGTTGTGTTTAACCACTGAGCAATCTCTCCAGCCCCTCAAGATCTGGTCTATGGCTCTTCTTTTTCTCCCTCTCTTTCTCTCTGTTCTCTCTTTTTCCCCTCTCTATCCCTCTCTCTCTTTCTCTCTCTCCCCCTCAGCACATTACTCATACCTCTCATCCCTACATTATATAGTCATGACACCTTCCTCCTAGATGAATTCCACTTATCAACTTTATTTATCAAGTATTACTGATATTTATTACTATGCATCAGAGATTTAGCAAGGTACTCAGTGAAGAACTAGAAAGCATAGACCCTACTGTCATGAAGCTTACAATCTAGCAGCTAAGTCATAAGATAAATAAAGACCTCTGTACTTTAAAATTGAGTATAATAGAGTATCATGGCTGTCAATGGGGATGGACAACTTTAACATGGGGATTCAGGCAGGCCTCTCTGAGGTAGCATTTCCATTGAACACTGGACAATAAGAAAGAGATAGTAAAGGGGAGGATGAAAGGGTGTTCCAGCCAAAAGTAACAGACTAACCAATGAGCTACATTGAAGGATAGGGTGGTTAGTTTTGCTTCAGTGAATGTAGCAGAATGTAGGTTTAATGGTCTAGTGATGATGAAGAGGTAAATAGGCAGATGTGCACAGCCTTGAGACCATGGTGAGAAGCTTGGATTGAATTATAACCACCAAAGTTTTTGAACAGGGAGTGATACTCTCTGAGTTATGTTTTAGTGTAAAAACTCTGCTTTAGTTTGCAGAACTACAGTAGAAGTAGGAGTCCATGTGCCGCAGGACTTTGGGTGAGCAATAATGAAGTTCTGGCAGTGGTATGAAGAGGAGTGAGTGGGTTTGACAAGACTTCTTAATAGGTTGAACATAGTAGAGTGGGCTGGAGTGGAAAGGGTAGGACCACAGGCAGTAAATAGTTCTATCCATCCATCTCTATAATTTTAGCCCTTAGCATTGGGCCTGGCACATAGTAGGCATAGCTGAATTGAATGCGTTCATATATTCTATGTGCTAAACTCTGCATCCCACCACTATTAAGCTGCTTAATTCTGGATCTGTACTAGCCCATATGGTGCAAACATTAAAAAGTACCCCTGTCTCTGGACAAATATAGCCCACCATCAGGGTACAGATTAATAGCAGAGTGTGAACCATATTCCTTCCCCCACACATGTCCCCTCAGCTGGCACCCTCTGCAATGCATAGTCTGCACAGGCACATATGGCCCAGCTTAAGTCAGCATCCTTAGGAAGCATTTTTGTGGCATCAAGCCCAGTATTCAAGAAGAGATTTTGAGGTCCGAAGGAAGGAAGCTGCTCATGAGGGTCACCGGAGCTGCTGCTGTACTGAGACTCAAACCTTTGCCATTCAAATCCCTGTGGGCTCTTTAGCCTTGGAGCCACATTGTCTCTCCCAAATCATTCAGCCCAACATTTAAAAGCTAAATTCAAAATGGTGACTCCATTTCCTTGAGTTTCTCATCTGTCTCAGTTACTATTGTTAGAGTATTTCACATTTACCACTATCCAATCTGCGTTCTGTGCCTTACAAAATACAATAAAGGAACATGAAACCACAGGACTTGGGCTTTAAAAAAAAAAAGAATAAATAAGGAATGGCTGGTTTAAAGAGCCCTGAGCTCTGGATGAAATGAGCTATAATATATTGGTTTCAGATGATACTGTAATTCTGAATAACAACAATAATAATTACTCATATGCAAGCTGCTTTTCCTTTACATTCCCCACCAGAAGAAGGAGACGATATCAGAAGAGCTGGTTCCAAACATGTAAACTAGGGAGAGGATCAAGGAATAGAGGTTTCAAGGATATAAGGAAAAGAAAGAATCACTCTAGAGAAGAAGAAAAACAGCACTCCTTTAATAAATAATAACATTTAGCAGTTAATAAGAGCTTAATATGTGCCTATACTATGTAAGCCCCTTTACATGCCTAATCTGACTCAGTCCTCATACACTCTTATTAAGTAGAACCCACATGTACCACCATTTCACAAAACTGGAAGAAACTGAGGCACAGAGAGATTACATAGCATGCCCAAGGCTATGAAGCTAATAAGTGGCAAACATGAGATTTGGACTAAGATAGCCTGTTTCCAGAGTCTGAGCTCTCAACCAGCATATTATATCATTTCTATTTTGTTCTAAGAGGCCTCAGGGCCAGGTGCCTGTTTTAATAGAGTGATCCTTTGGAATCAGGGTCTCAGACTCAGTAACTCAATATTGCCTGTCTTCTTGGTGATTATCTCCAGCCTAGTTTCAAAATGGACAGTTCTAACAAGGCATATTTAAGAGATAAGATGCATGTGTGAGGTTGTGTAGGAGAAAAGCCCTAATCCTGCTGGGGGACATTACACAATGCTCTCCGGATATTATAGTATAATTACCCATATGGTATGGAAGAGAAAATGTTTTCAAGGAAGAAGGACTAAATAAGCCTTCCCTTTGGAAATGTGGGCCATAATTAGTGCCACCTAACTTAAAGATTATTTGCTTGGGGGAATCTTGGCTTATAGGCACAGAGACCCAAAGTTTTCCTGGGCTTTTGAGTCCTGATTCCTTCACCTTCCCTCATGATGAACATCAGTAAGTGCTACTATCTACACAGAACTACACAGGTTTAAATCACCAGTTATTTTTTAAGTGTGTGTGTGTGTGTGTGTGTGTGTGTGTGTGTGTGTGTGTGTGTATTGTGATGCATCGTAGCGCATGTGTGGAGGTCAGAAGACAACTTCAGATGCCTGTCCTCACCTTCCACCTTATTTAAAGCAGAGTCTCTCATTGTTCATGACTATGTCTGCCAGGCTTCTTGGTCTGTAAGCTTCCGATTCTGTCTCCACCTCCCGTCTCACCATGGGCATGCTGAAATTACAGACACAGACGTGTCCAGCTTTTACATGGATGTTGGAGATCTGAACTCCAGGCCCCACACTTCCACAGCAAGCACTTTATCCATTAACCCAATTCCCCAGCCTCTTGAGATTTTTCAAGACAATAGGAAGGCAGGACTTCAGTAGGTAGCTCCCACTTAATGCATGAAGAAAAGCAGGAATATTCTGACAAATGATAATGAATCCAGACCCTAGAGCCTAGTAGGAACCCAGAGTACTTTCCAACTCTCACCGAAGCCACCTTAAAGAGAGCAGAGCGGCAACCACCACTCTAATTGAATCTCTAGGGTAAGGTCACAGCATCTGACACTACTTTCTAACCACACCACCACACATACCCACCCCCTCTCTATTTAGCTTTCCTGAACCAAGGCTGTTCTACCACCTCTTGATTTTAAGGCCTGTATGGCTAAATTTACTATACCACAAATCTCACTTGGAAGAAATGGTTTAATGACATTGTGCCCACAATCATCCTGACTGAATCGTCTGAGGATTACTTGGCTCCTTAGAGCTGTTATTGATAACTAGTCTGTACTTGTTGGATCCAACATGGCATCATTTATGTATGCCCTGATTTTGACACCCTCGACACCTAACTTAGGATGTGCACCAAGTCACATCTTCCACTCCAAAATGCTACCAGGAACCCCTGGCATCTGTCAGTGTCGTCTGCGCTGAACATCTCGTAAGAGCTGGAAAACAAAGTACCCAGCTTGAGACTAGGCTCCTGAAGAATTTTACTATAGTACCTTAGATGATTCACTAAAACCCAACCACAAGATGGAGACCCACCAAGACCACTTTCCTTTCCTTCTACTTCCATCGAGATCTAACTTCATGTCACCTCTATAAAGCTTCTACTTCCCTGAACTAACAAGTCACAATCATTTTGCAAGTTACAAAGAACTAACAAAGAAAGGGAGGATTCACATTCCATAAAATTTTGTTCATAAGGGGGTCAATATAAACAGGGATGAAACAAATTTTTTTTAATATATTTTATTTATTTATTTGAGAGAGAGGGAGAGAATGGGCACGCCAGGGCCTCCAGCCACTGCAAACAAACTCCAGATGCATGCGCCCCCTTGTGCATCTGGCTTACGTGGGTCTTAGAGAATCGAACCAGGATCCTTTGGCTTTGCAGGCAAATGCCTTAACCACTAAGCCATCTCTCCAGCTGTCAAACAAGTTTTTTAATTGCAATGCTAATTATTTTCCTTGGGAGAGCTGTAGAAGCAGAATGGCACTTCTTTAAAGTTCCTTCTCAGTGTTCAGTGCTCAGTCCCAGGCCCCTTCTATTGGCTTCATAGGACTGAGAAAGGCATGATTCCCTAGCAAGGGCTCCTAAGTCAGTCAGTACCTTGTATATACTAGAAACTTGTCAAATATCTGCTAGATAATTATCCTTTTTATTCAGCAAACACCAAGACAAGAACTCAGATAAGCAGGCCACAGAGAGTTACATTTTCAAGGATACTCTAAAATTTGTAACCCAGGACTGTGAGGCCCCAAATCAATCCACAGTACTCAACAAAGCAAGAAGCCTGGCTCTCAGCTCACAGAACTTCTTTCTGGTCTCCAAACCTGCCATGTTACATCACACCTCTTTTCCTTCACTCGCATTTTCCTTTCCTTTTCCTTCCATCAGGATCTATTGCATATCACCGCTACAGACTTCTCCAACTACCCTGGACTACAAGTCTCTTCTACCTCCTCCCTCCCCTGCCTCATCGATGAGTTCTCATAACCCTTGGTTATAGTGCTCCTTGCCAGTCATAACTACTTCTGGGTGCTCTACCCAGCAGAGTGGTGTGTGTGTGTGTGTGTGTGTGTGTGTGTGTGTGTGTGTGTGTGTTTATATGAGAGAGAGAGAGAGGATAGAATTGACACTCCAGGGCTCTAGCCACTGCAATCAAACTTCAGACACGTGCACCACCTTGTGCACTCGTGCGCCCTTGTGCATGTGTAACCTTGCTTACATGGGATCTGGGGAGTTAGACATGCGTCCTTAGGCTTTTCAGGCAAGCACCTTAACCATTAAGCCATCTCTCTAGCCCTGTTATTTTTTAAATTTTTTTATTTATTTGAGAGAAAGAAATAGGCAGAGAGAGAGAGAAAGAGGAGAATGGATGCACCAGGACCTCTAGCTACTGCAAACTCCAGATGCATGCACCACCTTGTACATCTGGCTTACATGGGTCCTGAGGAACTGAACCTGGGTCCTCTGGCTTTGCTGGCAAGCACCTTAACCACTATGCAATCTCTTCAGCCCATTCTGTCTATTTTAAAAAGAGTTTTGAATAGGAAGGAAAGGACAGAGGAAACCAAACAGCCAACACCTTCAATTTGTACACCCATTCTTCACGAACACCTTGACAGAGAGCTCCCTCTATCTAAGTCCTTTACCTGCAAGAATAATCTTGCAAAGCATATGATGAATTGCCTAGGAGTATACAGAACTTCCCAAAGAGCAATTCTACTTGACCTTGTCCATCATCTGTCCACATACAAGCTGGCTCAGAATAGTTAAGACCTCTGAAGCTGAATAGTCTCAGGTTATGCCCTCACTCTACTCATGACTAGCTGGGAAACCTTAAGTAAGTTACATAATCTTTCTGTGCTTCGGTTCTCTGGTATACAAAATAATAGCGATATCACAGAAGGTGGACAAGGGCTGTAAGAATTAAATGATACTATCTATGTAAAGCGCCCATGTCCATAAATGATAGCCAGTTTGTAAGCAGTTTAATCTTAAAGATGACAAATCCATTCTATTTAAACCTTCTGAGGGCTGGATTTGTTCCAGGACATCCTGGGTAGGGAGGGAGTGTCGCGGCCACTCTAGAGTTCTGTCTGGAGGTACAGACAACTGGTGTCATCGACCTTTGGTGATAATCTGGATCCATCACTCACCAACCATGGCCTCAGCCTAAGTAGCTTATCTTCCTGAAGCCTTTTGTCCCCTGTAGGGCTAGCAGTACTGAGCCGCCTCACAAGGGGGTGCTGAAAAGATCAATTCATGTTAGCAAAGTGCTTTGGAAATGTAACATGCTAAATATTAATGGGTCTCTGTGAGTGTCGGGAAATGTGCAATGTGAACTCTTGCTCAGGGCGAGCTGAGGGTGGAGAGAGCAATTCTGGGCAGCCCCGTTGCCACATCCTTGCTCTAATTGGGAGGTGATGTTAGTGAAGGAGGAGTGCGTGCGGGAGCGGCCCGCATCTGGGGGCTGGGCAGGCTGCTGAGGGATGGCAGCTCTGGAAGGAAGGATGCTCCGAGGAAGCATCAAGTCCACAAATCTCTTGGATCTGGAGTGAGATGTGGGCAAACCCAGAAAAGCCACTGGGTTTCTTTATGAAAAGCAAACACAAGCCCACTGAAGGCTGTTCTCTGCCTCTCACTCAGTCTTAGAGAGGGCAGCTCCATGAGCCATCTGAGACCTTGTGCCACACTTGACTTCCCGACACCCATGAGTAGGACAATCAGTAGATAGGTTATCACCCTCAGCAAGAACTTGTGACCTGAATCTCCTCAGTGCAGCCAGGTATCAGGGACTCTGCCCTGTCCCACCACTGAAGAGCTCTGGAGGAAGGCATCCCTTAGGATACTGCTCAAGTGTCACATCTAAAAAGACTTTTTGGATTCAACTGGGTTGAGCTAGGAACTCCCCTTTCAGCTTCCAAACCTCTGTTTCTGTTTCTGTTACTACACTTAACAGACACTCTCAGAGTTCTGCCACATAGTCTTAAAGTCATCATTTCCTATCTATATATGACTTTCCTACTTACTGCAAGCCAAGATGACATTTTCCCACAGATCAGGACAGGCCAGAATGTGGGAGTTAATGGGAAAATACCACAGATTCTCATACTCAGATGGAATAACACTGTCTCTGAGAGATCCACAATGAGACTGAGCCCCAGTTGCCCTCAGCAATATCCTGCCCATTAACATACCCTAGTATGAGGTTTTACTTCTCTCCCATTTCAGCTTTTCCCTCTTCTACTGGTAATTCCTAGGATCACTCTGCGGCTGTTGAATACTCAGCCTAAGACACGGCATGTCTTGCTGTAGGAGAGCTATCTGTGTCTCTCTTCCTCCAGAGATATGAATACTGAAGAAAGGAGGCTATATCTACTTCATCGTTTTTGCATTATACCTACAATATAAATGCTTAGAAACTGTATGTTAAATGGATGAATGAATGAGTGAATTTAACAGATGAATGCATCAAATAGTCAAATAGTGGGACCAAAAGATGATAGTAATAATAATATTTGGAATTTACTGGATCTTATATAACAGTTGCTTCTCTAATCTTACTATCATCCCAGGAACAAAGGATTCAGTGCTAGGGTTTAGAGGAAAACAAATATCCTATAATAACTGAACTTTCCAGATGTGGTTGAAACTTGGCTCCTACACTCTAGCAGTTAGCCGGCATACCAGACTGGCTGCCCTTGAGAACCCCACAAGTCTCCTGCAGCTTTGGCCTCTGGGGATTCATCACCTCCAGCAGGACAGCAGCTTCTGTCACATGTAACAGCAAATGCTTCTTTCGCCTCATGCCAACTCTTCAGGCCTCGCTCTTTTCTGCTCTTCACATTAAAAAGAAAATTCCTGGATGGCAATTTTTCATACATTTTCTGCAGTGTTGCCTTTCTTTCTTCCTTACTTTTTTCACTTTCTGGGTGCTAAAAGAAAAGGAAGAGCATGATTCTACAAGAAACGTGTCCAAACAGCTGAAGCCAGAGGGCAAAGCTCCAGAAAAAGCTGAAAGCAACCAAAGAGACTCAATAGCTTTGTTTGGAGGGGGCATCAAGAAAAGGCCAAATCCGGGCTGGAGAGGTGGCTTAGCAGTTAAGCGCTTGTCTATGAAGTGTAAGGACCCTGGTTCGAGGCTCGACCCCCAGGACCCACATTAGCTAGATGCATAAGGGGCGCACACATCTGGAGCTTGTTTGCAGTGGCTGGAGGCCCTGGTGCACCCATTCTCTCTCTCTTTCTTTCTGTAGCTCTCAAATAAATAAATAAAAATAAAAAATATTTTTTAAAAATTGAACAAATCTCTCTCTCTCTCTCATTGCAAATAAATAAATATATTCAAAAGTAAAAAAAAAAATTAAAAAGAAAAGAGCCAGGCGTGGTGGCGCATGTCTTTAATCCCATCATTCGGGAGGCAGAGGTAGAGGTAGGAGGATCACCATGAGTTCAAGGCCACCCTGAGACTACATAGTGAAATCCAGGTCAGCCTGAGCTAGAGTGAGACCCTACCTCAAAAAACCAAAAAAAAAAAAAAAAAAAAAAAAAAAAAAAAAAAAAAAAAAGGCCGAACCCACTGTTAGTGGAAAGTATGCATGTGATAAATGAACAGCTCAAACTGGTCCATATCTGGTTTCTTCTTTAATCATCTTCACCTATCTTTATAAAAGTGTGCAAAGTGGGAACCATATGATAATCAATATATGAATGCATAGAGGCCCAGCTGAGGTAAAGCACCTGAGCAATTTACAGTGAGGTCACATCAACAAACGCAGCTATTGGCAGCTGGGGAGAGAAAAAGAGAGAGAGGATGAGAGAACAAGCAAGCCATTATAATTAAAATAGCCCAGCACATTCTGCCTGCCTTTCCACCCACTGAGCCTAGGCCCCAGTATGAACATGAGATGAGAGACAATAAAATGACTGTGGATCGTGATGGTAATGCTTACTATACACCAGGTGCTGTTCCAAGGACCTCACATACACAAATGAGTGTGGACTACTCAGTATAACCCTTCAAGGTAGATACACTACTGCCCCACCTCACAGATGAAGCAAGTGATGTGTAGCGAGGTTGAGAAACTCTCCTGTAGTCACATGGCGAGTAAGTAAGCGTTGGAGACAGGATTCAAAACTAGCCAGTCTAGCTCTAGCACGCGCGCTCAAAACCACCTGGCTATGGTAGGAGATGTAAATTGTTGTTCTCTCAGCCTTAGTTCCCAAACACGTCCAAGAGGAAAAGCACCTCGCCAGGCTGACAGTAATTCAGGTGCTCAGAGACCCATATTTTTCACACCACAGGGCACCTAATGCAAACAAGCCAATTCCTCAGGTGCACAACTACAGAGGCAGTTATCTGTTGGGATGCTAGAGATGTTCGAGGAGAATTCCAGTGATATGTCAATTTTACCTTTGCATGCTGTCTTGAAAATGTAACCTTGTGCTATATGAGAATCCTCCACGCGTGCAATTTGTTGGTACCTCAGCCTAGTTAGAAAATCTCCCAAGCAGCTAGAAAAACTTGCAAATCTTACAGCCACAGTCAAAATCCTTTGAGAAATCATAAAAAGCAGGAAATACCACAGGATTTCAAATGAGAAAGTATTTGGGCTCATTTTCAAAAAGATTGCACTTGTTTCTAAAACACTCTAGAAGTACACTGGATGTTAATATCACCTGCTACTAATTTCTTAGGATAGGTTGTAAATAAGATTAACTTGTTCATTCACTCCCCCATATTTATTTTGGTATTTGTTATGTTTTGCGCTCTGTTCTTCGTGCTTGAGGACAGCAAAGTAAACAAAACAGACAGTATCCACACCTTTCATTCTATGGAGATGCAATAATAAATCAAGATAGTAATAAACACCAGTAAGTAAATAAAGCGGGATACTGGGATAGCAAGTAGTGAGTCGTGGGCTAAGGGAGAGTTTAGATCTCTCTGTACAGCGGAATGATGTGAAGAAACAAGCCACGAAGAGGCCCAAAGGAGAGGTGGTCCCAGGGAGGTGCACCAGTGTTAAAGCCCTAAGGAGATAGCCAGTAGAATAGTGCAAGAGTGCGTGTGAGCAATGAGAGGTGATTAGACACTACGCTGCAGAGGGTCCTGGAGGCTGCTGTCAATTTCCAGTATGATGGAAAGCCTTGAAGGGTCATAACTAGGAAGTAATGAGATAACTCTGGCTGCTGCATACAGAGAACAGGTCGTCTCTACTCTCCTCACAGGAGCTAACCACCTTTCCCTTTGTACTTACCAAGAATCTAGCCCATGTCTCAACTACAGCATTTATATTATACTCTTTTTTTTCTGGATTCCTTGTGGGCTGACCCCACTAGGGCACAAGTTGTTTGTAGACAAAAATGGGAGCTTATGTGTCCTGATGCCTTCCTCCACCTTGATCACCCTACAGGGCACTCTTGTTCCCCCCCACACACTCGTCATGCCTGGAATTGTGCTGAGCAAATGAAATGTTCAGTGACTCTGAGAAATGACTGCTGTAGCAGCAAAACGGGAACTTTTGAACAGAGGAGTCAAGAAATTGAATGGGCTGCCTTCAAGAGAACAAAGCTCTCCATCACAGAAGATAGTCAAGACCCCGAATTTTCTGTAAGGAATGTTGCAGCCTGGCTATCAGAGGGGTGATTGTGCATAGCTAAGAATCTTTGTAACTCTGAGCTCTTATAAGTTTAAGTCGTGAAAAGTAATAAATAGGACTTAGTACCTGCTGGAATCTGCAAATTCCACCCCAGACAACTCACAACTACACTTCTCCCACCGAGAAAAGCTTTGATGCAACCTTGTCAATGTGGTGAGCGCCGTTTCGCTTTTCAGTGCCCTCCCAAGTGTCCTTGTCTGCTGGCTTGGACTCGGAATTCTCAGGTCGCAGATGACGTTTGGTGTATATTCTGGTCACTCCTACTAACAGGAAGAGGCTAACCAGGGAGTTTAGTAAGGGCTTGAGAACCAGTACTATAAGAAACAGCTGGGATGGCTTTGAAGACTTCTTTCTAAAAAAGACAGACAATAGTGGGAAGGACGGAAGAAGGCAACAGCCGTCACCTTCAAGCACTAGGAAGGGCCGTCATATGCACAGACATGACCTTATGTGTTGTTCCAACACCGAAGTGCAACACCGAAGGGAAGTGGAGACAAGGAGGAAGTTTCTATCCGCGTAAGGAAGCACCTTCTCAACGCACAGCTCAGGGCCCTTCCTAAGTTAAGAGCACAGTGGGTTTTAACTAAATTGGAATTTTAAGAATTTGAGCTACTGAGCAATGGAATAGGCTTGCAAAGCCTCCAGAGCAGCTCTTCAGAAAGCCATAGAAAGGAGTTGTTCTGGAATGACGTTAGATTGAATTAGACGAGGAAAGGTAAAAAGCCTTCCCACTGAGATCCAAGCAGAACTGTTCGGTAGTGGCTCCTGGGAGCAGTGAAAGTTTTCTGAGACTGTATATGCCCAGCAAGCAAGCAGGTACGTGGCAGGGAGCCATGTCTCTGTGGACAGAGAGAGGATGTCATTCACAATGTCTAGGCTTCTCCCACATGTATGCTGCTCTGTTGCTATATGCTTGGGTTTTGGGCCTTTGGTGGCCCAGATATAGTTGTTGGTATGAAATTCAATAAAGTGTCACCCAGTTCCCCAAACAAGTACACACTGTTGTATTCTACAAAGTCAGCATGATGCCTCCATCCATGGGCCTTGTGGCTTTCAGATCTAGTTTAAGACCTGGGGCAGCTGACATTGATTCTGTTTGTTTCCTTAGAAGGAACAGTATTGATCTCTAGCACTGTGATGGCTGCTCCTGGGTCGCCTAGTTCCAACAAGCAATTCCCTTGTCTTCAGCAGCCACTTCAAAGGCTCCTAGATACTCTGCTTCTATTTGACTCAGCCTCCAGCTAACAGGCTACTTATGCTGGGTACCACCAAGCAGCTCTCAGTTCGATCCGTGCCACTGTTCTTGGCTGCCTTCAAAGCCATTGTGTTGAGTATCAGCCTCTTCAGTTCCAGGAACAGCTGGGCACTTGGCTGGAGCTGGGCTTCTCACCTCAGTTTGGTATGGACAAAAGGTAAACTGATGAACTAGCAAGTCTGTTATAAGCAGTGCTGGTAAAAAGAAGTTAAACTGGGGTGAGATGGTATTGGAGAAGAGAACCAAGCTTCCTAGGAGGTGAGGTGGGTCTGGCAGTGCTTTAGGCAAGTGCTTTAGCAGACCACTCAACAGAGAAGGGAAGTAGAGCAGTGTGGGTCTTAGAGAATGTGTAAAGATCTCTCCTAAAGCAATTAATGCAACACTACCATTTGGAAGTCACCTCTAACGACCTGACATGAGTTCTGAAGAGTGGTCAACAAAGTGTGAAATTGTGACCAACACTGCCCAAATTGTGAACTAAACAAGTCTGGCATTTTCTTTACTTTATTTTTTTTTTAATTCTCTCCCTCACACATGGATACTTCCTCCAGGCCAGGAAGTCATCCTGTCCTCTAACCCAGCCTACCCTCCCCAAAAAGCATGTCCTGAACCCTGATGCTGCCCCTTCTAACTCAGAGCTCATCTCTTCAGGGACATGCAGGGGTTCTAACTCATCTGAATTCTGCCAAGAGCCCAGGCTCCTGTCACCAAAACTGATCTTTTGCAACCATGCTCAGAGTACTGTTCACAGTAGCCAAAAGGTGAGGGCAACCCTACCTACCTTATGGATGAACAAAGAGCAAAATGAGCAATGCGCAAACAATGGGATGTCATTCAACCTTAACGAGACAGGAAACTCTTATACCTGCTACAACATGGATGAATCTTGAGGACATTATGCTTAGTAAGGTAAGCCAACCACAAAAAGATACTGCATGATTCCATTCATACGAAGTACCCAGAGGAGTCACGTTCATAGACATGGGAAGTAGCACGGCGGTTAACATGGGCCGCTGGAGGGAGGACGGGGAGGTGTTGTTTCATGGGTACGGAGCTTCCGTTTTGCAAGGTGAAAGAGTTCTGGAGATTAGCTGCATGATGTACCTGCGCTCAACAGTATTGAACCATACACAAAAATGATGAAGACGGTAAATTTTATGTAATGTGTATTTCACCACAGTTGACAATTTTTTAAATGACAAAGACATAAACAACAATAAAACCCCCGCCTTTCCCCCGTGCCTTGTGTCAGAAGAATATACAAGTGTCTGAAGAGAGCTGCCTTTCATTTGACTCGACGTCTGTGATCTCTGCCAGGGGAGGCCACTGTGGCTGACACGCCAGTTGTGCCAAATGGGTGAAATGTGCCAAAATAAAGCAAAGCTCCTCCCAGATGTATAACCTGGAACTGAAATATTCTGAAGATGATTCCTTAGAGGAAAAAGAAATCCCTGTTTAGTGGATGGGACTTTAGGAAGAATGCAGTTCATAAACCCACAGTTGTTGGAGCTTGCTTTGAACTGAGGCTCTGTGGCAGGAAGCCTGTGTTCATCGCCACCATGGCATCACTTCAACCCTTGGCACTGGGACACTTGAAATGAGGAGACACTCAAAATGGCTTATATTCTCTAGTAATAGTGAATGAATAAGTTAATCACCAGATGAACTGGGCCCACTCACTACACATAGGACATTGGAATGGTTTATGTGTTGAACATCCCCCAAAGTTTCTTAGGTTAAAGGCTTGGCTTCTAGGATGGCACTCATAGGAAGTGGTGGGACCATCAGGAGGAATTGGGACCTGGTGGGAGGTTCTTAGGTCATTGAGGAATGTGCCCCTGAAGAGGGTTGTGAGCCTCAATATCTTTATCTTGTCTTTGCTTTCTAGTTCTGATGTAAGTGGCTTCTTCTACCATGTCCCTTTACCAGAGGCCCCAAAGCCATGTGGTTACCTGAGCTTAGACTGGAACTTCTAGGATTATGAGTTAAATAATTTTTTTTTGTTATGTGTGTAGTATGTGTGAGTGCATGTGTATGCATGTTTGTATTTGTGCATTCGTGTGTGAGGGTGCATGTGTGTGTGTGTGTGTGTGTGTGTATGCACATGCACGCACGTGTGAAGGCCAGAAGTCAAAATTAGTTGTTTTTCTCAACCAGTCTCCACCTTCATCTTATTGACTGAGACAGGGTCAGTCGATGAACTTGGAGCTCACCAATTTGGCTAGGCTAACTAGCCAGCAAGCCCTGGGGGTCCTTCTTTCCCACCTCCCTAGCACTGGGATTATAGGTGTGTATCTACACACCTGGCTTTTTTTTTTGCCATTTTTTTATTAGACATGGACTGCATCAGACAGCTTCAGGTTCACTGAGATGAAATTCTAGACCAGGCACAGTTATGGAGGAAGGGATTTATTGAAGCTTACAGATCCAGGGGAAGTTCCATAATGGCAGAAGAAACTGGCCTGCCTTCACAGGCCCAAGCAGAGAGAGAGAGAGAAGTACAAGCCTAAAGGTCAGAAGCCACAGCACACTTCAGGAACTCCAGCTAGGCACACTTTGCATATCTTTAGATTGAAATCTGAAACCCACCACCAAACCTTAAGATCTACACAATGGCATTGCCTCTAGCCAGATGGCTAGAGATGCAAATTACAAACAAATAAACAACTGAATATATTGGGGGCCATCTATTCTATTCAAACCACCACATGGACATATTTTGTATGTAAACAACACATGTTGGTACCATCCTTTTCCTCCTCCCTGTGCCCCTTTCCTGAAAAGGCCCTCCTTTTTGGGGATGCAGGTCAACTCCATGGGGATTGTGGGTCATGCATTATGGGGTGGGGAAGAGGCAATGTCTCTGTGAAAAAATGTCCCAACTTGTACCTCTAACAATCTTTCTGCCCCCTCTTCCACAAAATTCCCTGAGCCATGCTGGGAGCATTTTAAGTCTACTTCAGTGATGGGCTCTTAGGAAGCTCTGGACCTCCTGTTTGGTTACACCTGGCTTTTATGTGGATGCTGGAGATCCAAACTCAGGTCCTCATACTTACATGGCAAGACATTTACCAACTGAGCCATCTCCCTAGCCCTAAATTTTTCTCTTTATAATTTAATTATCTCAGCCATTTTGTTATAGCAACTCAGTACTGACTAATACAAACATCCCCTGGGAAATGGAATGTTATTTTCTGCTTACGCACTAAACAAGTTGGTTTTGTTTGCCAGCACCCTTTCTTTCTGTAGGGACTACATCTCCCTTATTTCTTGACTTGAAGTGTAAGAACCACTACCACTGGTCACAGAGGTAGGCACAGGACCCCAGCAAGACCAACCACACGACTACGTCCTTTGTACCTACTAACTAGGTCAGATGCGGGCATCGTACCCAAGCAAGGTCAATGAGATTTGTACATTGACACAAAGAGAAAAGGACTTTTCCCTTTTGGCTCACAAGCTAGCAGCCATCCTTCCAAGCAGCTGAGAACGAAATCAGAGAGGCAGAGACAAAGACAGAGCATCCTGACTTCAGGATTGTAACCCTGGGTGCGGCTGAGCTTCAAGCTAGATCTGCCCAGTACTGCATAATTGTGTGAGTAAATAAATGCTTTCTTTCTTTTTTTTTTTTTCCTTTAAGCTTGTTTGAATTGGATGTATGGATCTTGCAACAAAGAATCCTAGTAAATATAGTTTGTTCGTTTCAGTTCAAGTGTTTTTCATATTTGTTTCACCTTATGACATTGGCTATTTTTGAGTCGACAAAAGGGAGAGAGAAAGAATTAGTAAAGCCCAAGGTTGTCCGTAAGGTATATTACAATGAAGGCAAAGGTTTGGGAGAAGGGAATAATTCTATTTAGTGAGTTCCTTAAAACTATCTTCCATGTGCCAGATGTTTCACAATTATTTGCAGCTAAACATCACCAGCCTTGAAATGAAAGTATTTTATATCAACTTTATACACTAATCTTGGTTCAGAGAGGTTAAACAATTTGTTCAAGACCCCCAGATTTTATAAGGTAGAACAAGGCTTCAAATTCAGTCCTCTAACTCCAAGGTCATTGTCCTTGCCTCTGTACAGTCCTGTCTCCTAGATACAGAGTAAGACAAGTTCAGAAAACACTTCTTCCAATTCTGTTATTCTTAAATGTTTATGAAAACAACTCTTAGATTAATATGTACTACATAAATGTAAACTAGTATCATTATGTGCAAGGCACCATACTTAGTCCTACAGAAGTCAGCACACAGATGAAGACAATAGCCTTTTTCCTCGGGGCACACGATAGAGCAGTCTTAGAAATACTACAAAGTATGATTAATGGCATAAGAGAAGTTCAAAGTGCTGTGAGAGCTCTGAGCAGGAAATGTTTACATCTGATTGAGGGAGCCGGAAAGACTTCGTAGAAGAAAAGTATATTTGGTAAGTGCAAATGAATCTACTGATAGTGATGTGTTTGCCCAGGTGCCAATGGGACTTGAGAAAATGAAGAAGAAAAGGAGGGAGAGAGAGAAGTCAGAGAAGAAAGAAGGAATTGAGTAGGTAAGATATGAGGGGAGAGAGAAGACAGGAGGAAAGGGAAGAAATGTAGGTGAGAGGGTGAGAGAGGGCACAGGGAGTCCAGTAGGCAGTTAAGCCATACGCTGTAGCATGGCCCAGGGCTATGACCCAGGAATTTGGCCATGGACTGGAAGTGTTGTATTCTCTCCAGAGACACTCTGTTAGGACAAAATAACCTCTCAATTACTCATAAATTCTGCTTACCACTTCCCAGTAACTCAAATTATCACTTAATCCAGCAACCCCCATATCTTAGAACAGAAGGAAGTGCATATTTGTAACATCCAGAAGTTTTTTGCCCCCTTTTTCTTTATTTTGAGAGAGAGAGAGAATGAGTGTGCCTGGGCTTTTAGCTGCTGCCAGTGAACTCCAGATGCATGTGCCCCCTTGTGTGCATGTGTGACATTGTACACTTGCAACAATGTGCATCTGGCTTACATGGGACCTGGAGATTCGAACATGAGTTCTTAGACCTCACAGGCAAGTACCTTAACTGAGCTGCTAAGCCATCTCTCCAGCCCCATCCAGAAGTTTATTTTTTATTTTTTTGTTCATTTTCATTTATGAGATTGACAGAGAGAGAGAGAGAGGTAGAGAGAGAGAGAGAGAGAGAGAGAGAGAGAGAATGGGTGCACCAGGGCTTCAGCCACTGCAAACGAACTCCAGACATGTGCGCCCCCTTGTGCATCTGGCTAACGTGGGTCCTGGGGAATCGAGCCTTGAACCAGGGTCCTTAGGCTTTGCAAGCAAGCGTTTAACTGCTAAGCCATCTCTCCAGCCCCAGAAGTTTTTTTAACTTGTGTGGGAATAAGAACCACCTGGGGACTTACTCAACTGCAGACTGCCCCCCCCCACCCCACCAGACTGCAAAGATTTGTTTTCAAAAACACTAGTTTCTGACAAGAGTATCTGCATCTTGTAATTCATGCAGGGCAATCTGATGCAAGTGTTCTGAGAATAACACCCTGAATGATATTACGACATAACTCCATTGTTTCCCAAGTAAATAAACAGTACAGTCTCATGGTAGTTAAAAGACTTGTTCAGGGGCTTGAGAGCTGACTCAGTGGACAAAGTGCTCATTGCTCAAGCTGCAATACCTGAGTCTAACCTCCAGTCCCCACATTAAAAGACAAAAGCCATAAAGGGTTTCTACAATCCCAACACATGGCTGTTAATAGCAAGATCAGGGGTAGAAACAGAATTTCCCAGAAGCTAGTGGCAAGCCCAGCAAAGAGCAGAAGGAGGGAGAAATCCTGCCTCTAATGAGGTGTACACATGAGGAGCAATCTGAAAGTTGTTCTCAGACTTGCATAAGCATGCCCTGGTGCATGGGCTCTGAGTCCTTTAGTTTTTCCCTACTATCCACAATAGCTATACAACCCACAGTTTTCCCTAAATATTGATATTGTAAAGCCAGGCATGGTGGCACACACCTATAATCCATGCGCTTGGGAGGTGGAGACAGTAGAATAAGGAATTCAAGGCCAGCTGCAATTGCATAGCAAATCTAAGGCTAGCCTGAGCTATGTGAAACCCTGACTCTGAAACATATATTAATAAGGGGCTGGGAAGATGGTTCAGTGGATAAAGTGCTTACCACACAACCATGAGAATCAGAGGACCAGCACCCACCTAAACGCCCAGTGTGGAGGCTGACCTATAATCCCATTGCTTCGGGAGGCAGAAGCGAGTGATCCCTGGGCCAAGCTGGCTAGCTAGACCAGCTGAATCAGAAAGCCCTGGGTTCAAGTGAGAGACCATGCCTCAGTAAATAAAGTGGAGAGTGATGGAGGAAGACACTGGATGTCAGCCTCAAGTACACACAATGTGCACCTGGACACGCACATGTGCCCACACACATATACACACATGCATGCACACCACACACTCATACACACAAAAATACTAATATTGTTGAAGAGAATATCCTCTATCAGTTTCCAGAACCATCTATATGGACCATGATCTGAGAACTACAGCTCTGAGACGTCCCATGGTTAAGGTCAGTATGCATCAAGACAGAGGTCATGAGTGCTGATTGAGGTCGTGGTGATAAAGGAGAGGTGGATATGAAAGTAATGAACTTGAAAAACTGGGCAATCACACATTGGGAAGTAAGGAAGTGAGGTTGATTTGGTTTGGATGGTGATGGTGGTGGTGGTGGTGAAAATTTTAGTGTTAAACATGCTAACATTAAAGCTGTATAAACTGTCCAAATCTAGCCACCCAGCAAAAATACAGAAGTGCTGGAGTTAAAGTTATTAGGTAAGAGTTTAAAGGAACATCTATGTAGATGTATTCGTGGAAGATGGGATCATGGGATAGGTGGGGGCAATGAAAACAGAATATAAAGGGAGAATTATAAAGAGGGTTGTATGTTTAAACTGTATATAACATAAATCCCTATACGTTAGGGTTCAAATAATACAAAAAAAAAATACTGGCTCATGCCATAGAAGAATCCAGAAGCATAGGCTTCAGGCATGGTCAACTCAGGTATCTTAGGTCTACTCCATTCTATGTCTTGCTTCAGTTTAGTACTGAAGGCTATCTATAGTGGTATCACTAGCAATTCTGTTTACATTCTTTGTCATTTACACTGGAGGAAAGACCTAATTTCCTTCAATATCAAATAAAAATCTTAAGCTTTGATCTAATTGGCTCATCAGAGATCATGTGTTTTCCCTGGGCCATCACATAGTAGGAGGAACAACAGCTTACCACTAGGGCTAGGAGTAGGATGAGTTCCACCCACTTCTTTCCGCTGCTGCTACACAATGGGAAGCTTGGATAATTTCAAATGTAAAAGGTCCATGAACAGATTCTTATTATACAATATTGGTAGGATAGACAGAGCTCCAAGGAAATTACACTGCCATGGAAACCCAGACAGGAGAATGTTTCAGGGAAGACACAATAGCCCAAGAGGTAGGGATGATGACAGATAAGGAGTCATTTGTTTAGGTGATTAAGAAAATTATTGGTGGCCTCAAGATGGTAGCTTTAGTTGGCTGTTGGTCATGGATGAAAGAGAGCAAAGGCTGGAAAAGAACTAGAAAAGGACTCAGGTAGACTATTCTGGAAGCTCAGGAGAGCTTAGGCAAAGAGAAATTGGGGGATATTTGCAGGCTGAGGGGACAGAGCGGCAGCAGCAGAGATGTATGGCATGAAAAACTGGAGTAAATGAAGCCACAAGGGCTTCAAGGGATGGGAGGAGGGAGTGAGGTCACGTGTGCAGGCAGGGAGGTTTGTGTGAAGAGGAAATTAGACACCTCTTCCTCAGAGAACAGCTGAGGTAGGGAGCCAGGATGGAAACTGTAATGTTGGAAACAGAAATGTGGATGTGGAAGGAAGTTGAGAAACCTCAGGCCTGTAATGGTCTCAGTGAAATCACCCCGAAGGGTCAGGAGGCTGGAAGCCCTAGGCAGGTCCTGGAAATTTGGAAGAACCCCTGAGAGGATTCATTAGGAGACTATAAAACATGAATAAAAAGACTGGAGAATTGCAAATTAGTACAATCTTTCTGGAGAACAGTCTGGCACCTCACAACAAAAGCTATAAAGGTGTTTCTAGCCTTTGACCCAATAATCCCTCATCTGGGAATATATACCATGAAAATAACTGAAAAGGAAATACAAACTATTTGCAAAAAAAAAATGTTTATAGCTGCCCTGCTCATATAACAAAATCTTGGAAAACACCCAAATGCTTCACAATTGGGGAATGGTTAAGCAAACTACAGAACATTAATGTGCTAGAATATTATATAACCATTACAAATGACAAATATGAGTACTCTGTCAATACACGAGAAAGTATATACAGAAAAATGTCAGCTGAACACAGTGGTGTATGAAATAGAATGGATAAGTTGATTTCTATCCTGGAAAGTGATGCTTATACAATTGTGTAGTTCATGAAAGGTCACTGAATTATGTAAATGGTTGGTGTGAGAAGGTGAAGGGATTTTTTTTCCCTTTAGAAAATTGCTTAAATACACATTTTTAAGAAAGAATTGGCAAGCAGTTGAAGCCAGTCAGCGCACATTTGTAGTGATGCTGATCCGCAGGACTCTTGGGCAATCTCCCTTCCCAGAGGAAGACGGGAAGAATCTCCCTTCCCAGAGGAAGACGGCCAATGTCTGCTAAGGTGGGTGGTTCATGAGGGCAAAGGTCACTAAGAGGTGGTCAGGTTCTTTGCTGAAGTGGCTTATGATGCTGTAGAAGCAGAGACAGAAGACAATGGGCCTTGGACAATGGGAGGAGAGGAGAGACAGTTGTGCCCGTAGCAGTGAATGAGGAAGGGTCGCTGGGCTCCTGAAAGGGGTGATACAGTGCTGGGCGCCATTGGGATGATGAGAACAAATTGGGGGGGGGGGGCTCTAAAGAAAGGCAGATAGAGGTCTCTGGAGCAAAAGAGGTTGAAACAAAGATACCAGATAAGCGTATCTGGAACAAACTGAAAAATACAGCGCACACAAGCACTCATTGCTCCTCCTTTGTACCCGGTACTGTTTGGGGGCACCGGTGAACCAACAGTGAGCAAAACACAGTGTAATTGATCTCACCATGGATGGTATCCCTCCACCTGTGGCCCTGAGCCAGAGTTCCTGCCTGTCCCTAGCATACAGCTGGCATTCAGTCATAATGACATAAACGCTGCTGGTCTTCTAAAGCAGGGACCAGTCAGCATGTGTGCCCTGGGACCACGGGGAAGGGTTCACTGAGGGCCCCTATCTCCAGGCGCTGGTGTATGATGGTAACTAGAGAAGTGGGCACAGCAGAGATGGAGAACAGGAATCATTCTTTCCAGAGCCAGAGGGAAGAACAAGAGGACTGATGCAAGGATAGAGTAGAAAATGATTGGAAGTGCTTGGTTTGAGAAAGCATTTGTGGAAGGTTCTTAATGTTTCCTGAGAGTCATTTATTCACCACTCACTGGACTGCCTAGGTGCACGCCTCTCCACTAGGCATTATGGGATCTGCAGAATTGGAGGAAAAAAAAAAAAAGTCATCTGTTACTGTTAGTTTGCAAGATTGCAAAATTGGAGCTGGTTTTTTGAAAACTAGGGCTTAGGCAGACAGGAGCTGCAGAATCCCCTGTGGAAAAAGCAGCTGACAATTGCCCAGGGCTCTGTCCCCCTCTAGGGTTATCTGGAACCTGAGGGCAGAAACGAGAACACTGTCCTGCAATAGGTTTTCCAGGGTTTGGGTCGAGGCCTGGGGAACGCTGGAGATGGCATTGCTGAGACAAGGAAGGCACGGCCAGTTGGTGCTGCTGCAATGGAGGCAGCAACAGGAATGGATAGTGATAGGATTGCATTCTGGGATACTGACAGAGGCCTTTCTCTCTGTCCTCACCTCTTCCTTCGCTGAGCGAATGATGACAGACTTCAGTGCACTGGTGTGTTGCCCAAGAGCCGAGAAAGCCGGAGATGGGGAACGGAGGACACCTGGCTCAGGAGTCCTCTGCTAGCTTACCTAACAAGCAACTGGCACCCAGGCTGGGAGTTCTGGAGACAGGCTTCCTTGGTCAGTCAACAAACCATGCTCAAACAGTCCTGCTTTCTCAACCAAGTTCTGCCACTTACAAGCCATGTTCTCTTCGATAGGTCACTTCACTTCTCCAAGTCTCAGTTTCCTCATCTGCTAAACGAGCCCTAAACCTGGCAAGGTTGTCCTGAGGATTATATGAAATAATGTGTATTATGTCCCCCATTGCCATTGTTGGTGGTGGTTGTGGTTTTTAATTAATACTATACTTAGGGGCCTAGAGATGTAGCTCAGTTGGTAGAGTGCTTGCCTAGCATGCACAAAGCCCTGGGTAAGATTCCCAGCATCGCATAAAAGTGGGTGTGGTGGTACCCATGCTTTTAATACTAGCACTCCAGACGTGGAAGCAGAAGTTTACTGTCATCCTCAGCTACATACCTAGTTCAAGACCAGCCTGGGATACAAGAGGCCCTTTCTCAAAATAAAAACAACAAAAGACCAAGGCTCAGAGTCCATTGCAAAAGAGGTGATGGAAAGAATGTAGGAACCAAAGGAAAGGTAGGGCTCGTTACAATGCAATCTTCCAGACACAGCATGACCTGGATATCCATGACCTCGCAGTGCCGGGCACTACCTACACAAGACCATCATAATAGGAGGAAAAGATGATGACATCAAAATAAAAGAGAGACTGATTGAGAGGGGGAGGGGATATGATGGAGAGTTGAGTTGTGAAGGGGAAAGTGGGAGGGGAAGGAATTATCAAGATTTATCCTCTATAATTATGGAAGTTGTCAATAATTAAAAAATTAAATTTAAATTTAAAAAATGAACTATGCTTGGGGCTGGAGAGATGGCTTTGCGGTTAAGGCATTTGCCTGCAAAGCCAAAGGATCCAGGTTCGATTCTCTAGGACCCACGTAAGCCAGATGCACAAGGGGCACAGGCATCTAGAGTTCGTTTGCAGTGGCTGGAGACCCTGGCACTCCCATTCTCTCTCTCTCTCTGTCTCTCTCTCTCTGCCTCTTTCTCTCTCTCTAAAATAAATAAATAAAATATATATATTTTTTATAAAGAACTATGCTTAGGCCCAGGCACAGTGGGCACACCTGTAACTTTAGCACTTGGAAGGCTGAGGCAAGAGGATTGCTAATCTGAAGCCATCCTGAACTACATAAGGAGATTCTCTTTCAAGCAAGCAAGAATACAAAGAAAAAAAACCAGATGCTTACTTCTGTGCCCCCCCTCCGGCTCCCGGTCCTGTACATAATGAGGAGAGACAGGTACAAACAAGGATGCCAGCCCGAGGGAATGCGGTCACTGTCAAAGCAGGAGAGGGCCTGCTGTGGGAGCCAGGAGGACGAGTAATTAGTTCTGCCTGGAGAGGTCAGAGAGGGCTTCCCTGAGGAGGGGACTCTTGAGCAGGCCCATCAAGCAGACCCCAGGCAGAGAAGGGGGGGGGATAAGGCAGCACAGGCAGTGTGCAAGCAAGAGCAGGGCAGCATTGGTTTGGGGGAGGAGCAACCTGACCTGCTGCCAACCTGCAGCCTGGCAGGAACATGGCTAGAGGGTGGTTTGGGGCAGTTGGGCACCAATCTGTGCATTAGCCTGAAACACTGGGCTAGTGTGTGTGGATACGCTTCTGCAGCAGCGGGGGACCTCCAAGGGTTTGCTCCTCAGCCAGGGTTACCCTGCTTGGGATCAGAGGCTGGAAGGAGGAAGGAAGGAGGCCCGAGCAGGGACAGGCACCTCAGAGAGGAGGCGTCCCTGCGCCCTGAAGCCACGCTGCAGAGCTGGCCCCAACCATTGCCTGCTGAGGGACTCAGGGCCCCTCTGCAGTGGTTAGTCATCACCGGTACCAGAGCGTCCAGCCACTGTCGCTAGCCAGATATTCCCTGCCGCAGGGGAGAGGGCCCCTCGTGCACACAGAACCAAGAAGTTGAGGGTCTTGGGCTCCTCGCTGTGGGGAGCGGTGTCAGCCTGTACAGGTTTTGGGGTCTGACAAGAAGGCTGCCTCGGTCTCTTTCACAGGACTGAAAGGACAGTCCCCACCTGTTAGGTTGGATTTTCCTTTTCAAAGAGAGAGCTGTGCTGATGAAGAGCGATAAGTGTCTTTCACTGGTGAGGAAAGGATTTTAATAACAGCTGCTGATGACTCTTGCCCTGCTCCACTGAGATACAGAGGCCCATTCTTCTTCCTGTTAATAACGCAGCTCAAGGATACAGCAGAGGGAGCCGGCTGGGGCTCCCTCTCGCCCCAGTGGCCCCATCGTACCCCTCTACCCCCGGCTATAGTCCTTTCCTCTTCTTCAGTTTCCTTCTGTCCTATACCACTGTATTCCTCAGATGCTTTTCTTGTTTTCTTTCTCTTGCTCTTCCTTTCTCTGAGAGGCCCATGGGCCTGGGAGAGAGACTTTATTAATAGCAAACTTGGTTCAACTTGGCCAGCAGTGGGGTAAGCTCCCCGTCACAGTGCAAAGACACAGACAGGTGGTCTTGAAAAGAAGATGTGTGTTACTGCATAAACCTGTATCACTTATCAAAAGCAGGCTTCTTAACTCTGGCCTGAGCTTGGCTTTCTAGGCCTGTAGTGAACCCGGAGAACTGTAATCCCTGCCAGCCCTTGGAATGCAAGCAGGAGGCTATCCGTCACTGGGAGAATTTCAGAAGGGAGGTGGGCTGAGTTGCTGACCCAGCCTCTTTCTCCTCTCTCTCTCTCTCTCTCTCTCTCTCTCTCTCTCTCTCTCTCTCTGTCTCTCCCTGCCACCCATCTAGCAGCTTTTCCTCCAGCTCCACTTTTTCCCAACATCCACATGCATGAGTCCTAAGCCAATTGGTATGCTGGGAACTTGGACCTAATGCTGTTCAGATTGTCTGTGTGGTAACAGTAGCTAACACGCACATGTGTATTAGGAACCCTGGTTCAGCACTGTACATGCCTCGGCTATCATTCCAGTGATGCTAGGAGTTGGTTTTAGTTTGCTTTATTGACCTTGTGTGAGGCACCCCAGAACGCTAGGATGGCAAAGGCAGCCAGGGCTGAGATCCGAGCTGCCAGTCTTCTTGGCTCACGGTCCTTAACCCTCTCACTACTCACAGCACAAGCACACTGCAGTTGGCTAAAGGAGAAAGTACATGGGGGAGAGCAACCACGTTGGCTTCTTTTTCACATTCTAAACTCAAAGGAAAAGAGTCCTCAAGAGAAAATAGCTGTTTTCCCAGTTGCCACTCCCCCATGTCTTCCTGCCTTCAGTCTTCTGTTCTTCCTCCGCAGCAGCTCACCCCTCCGCACCTCCTGACCTGCCGTCCAGCTTGCCTGCCTCCCGCAGAGCTCCTCAGCCTGTGCCATGTCTGATGCCTCCCTCCTTCAGGCCTTATACCAAACCCTGGAGGCCCGCCTGGCCATTGCAAGTTCTCTGGATTTCGCACCTTGATTATTTACGGGCATTCACACCAGCCCTAGCTACCACCTCTGTATCATGCCTACCAGACTTCCCTCTGCCTCCACAGAATCAGCCCATTAGCCTCCACGATTCTGAGATATCTACCATCAATGACATCTCTGTGGACCCGTTGCTGTCTTCTTGTGTGTCCCTACTCAGCCACCGCTGTTTCCCAGCATTGCTTTCCACGCTGCCTAAAAGCCCTGCCACCCGCCCAGGCCCTGCTCCCGCACTGTGAGCTCCCCTTTCTGCAGGTCCAGCATTTACAGTGCATCATTTCCAGCCCCTAGGACTTTGCTTATGTGCTGTGCACCATCAGACAAGCCTCCTTTGCTCATCCTCTGTAATCCTGATCCTACTCCTTTAACAGCTCAGTTCCAAACCTTCGCTTTCACAGGCCTTCTGAGGCTGAGCCTCCCCTCCTTGATTTCCAACTCCCTGCTGCTCAGTGTACACAGTTGGCGCCACACACTCTCACACTTATTTGTTGCCCAAAGATTATTCAAATTTGTTTCTGGTCTGTATATTTTTGTCTCCCCACCCAGATGGCATAGGTGTTTGAGAACAGTAACCACACCATTTTGCTATCTTGCACCCATGCGGCCAGAACACCATGGGTAGCTTTAGTAACTTTGTGTTGAATTGAAATAATTCCTATATGACTATCCCTTTAATTACAATGAACGACTCTGACGTCCAAAGCCAGTGGAGTGTGTGTTCTGCGGATGGAGATGGTCAGATGATATAATGGGGACAGGGAGCTCAGAACGGCACAGCAGACACTTGCTTTATAATTCCATATTTTCTACTGACCTGTCCTACAGTCCTGGGCAAGTTGCTTAATTTCTGTCCTGAAGAGTCAGACCACATGTGCTGTAAGACATCTTCCAGCTTTGCCGTGTCCTGTGTCCTCTGCTAAACCATCCACCCTTTCTCCTAGCCAGTGATCAAGGACAACATGTCTTTCTGGGCCTCACTTTACTTACATGTGAAATGGAAGCTATGATAATAGTAGCTAAATTTTAGAGTTGCTGTAAGGATTAAATGCAACAATTCAGAAAGCTCTTAGCCTAGAACACGACCTGTAGAAAGTAATCAATATGTGGTAGTTATTACTAATCCACTTGGCCCAAGTTAGGAGGGAAGAGTGTGCCCCAGAGAGAGAAGAAAGTCCATCTCCCCGTGTCCTGGTCCAGGTAATAATCTGGAGAGTATACAAAACCATTTGAGCTCTGAAGAGGTCAGCTGGGCCCTGGTGCTAGGACCCTGCCCAGCTGTTTTACAGAGGCTGGATCACCAACTGTCCCATTAATGACAGCACTGGCAGTTGGGGGTGACCCCGTTGTATAGTCCCATCGATTTTCCCATTACCCTTTAAAGCTGTGTATTAAAGGCTTTGCAGATCCACTCTGTTACTTTCTTTATTATCTCCAGGGCCTACCCAACTGCTTGGGAGGATCAAATTGTTTGAATGCAGTAAACCTCTCTGGATGAGAAGCCTCTTCTTGAGCAGAATTTGGGGGCCAAGAGCCATGCCCCCCTACCCCTGACCTAGCTTGCCACTCAGGTCATTCACACGCTGATGGAGCCCTATAGAACTAGACTGGTCACAGACTGGGACATTGCTGGCTGCACTGGGAGACTCAAGTGCACTGGGTCCTCGGCCCTCTAGAGGCTGGACAGCCTGCCTGGTCTCATTCTGCTCCTGGCTAGGAACTGTCTTTGCTTGATCTTCCCTCTTGGTGTTTCACATCTTGCTCTCTACTGGCCCCATCTACCTCAGGCCTCTCTTTGTTCAGTAATTCCATCTAACATCTTGGATCCTAACACATACGCAGCTTGACAAAAGAGCCCTGTTTGGAACTTCAGTTAGCCTTGCTTTTCTTCTTTGTGAATGGGAGCATGAGTCCTCCCTTTAAGACCAGAGAGAAAGGGAGGCCCATATGGCTCTCTATGAGCAAAAGAGGCTGGGGCAACAAGCACGACTGTTATTCTTAAAGTATGACCAAAGATAATGAAGCTGATATTTCACACTACAGCTCACTTATGCAAATTAATTCTCTCCCATTCACCTTGAAAAGTGAAACACAAATTCAAAGAAAGAGGTGCGTGCCGCCCATTCCCAGTTGGCGTCCCTGTCAGCAGGTCTCCACCCTCGGAGGTAGGGTACCTCTGAGTTTTGGAAATGGTCACTCAGAGCCAAGTCTGCTGCACAACATGAGTGATCAAACAGAATAATCTCCTTCCTTCCCATGGTATAAAAAAGATGATTTTGTGGTTAAATTAGTACTAAGAGTTACCTCACTGAAGACTTCTAAAAGCTACTTTGGAGAAAGTGTTGCTTCTCAAGGTGACAGCATTAAAGGAAAATGTACTTCCACGAGTAAGCTTTGATCTACCTACATATTAAGCAGAGATCATTGATGGCAGGTGGTAGAAACTCAACTCAAACTGGCTTAAGTGGAAAAAAATAATTTATTGGCTCAGTGATTGAAACATCTACAGTTAGATCTTTTTCCAGACACGGCTGGATCTAGGGGCCATAAAAACATGATCTAGCCTTTCTTGATCTCTCAGATCTTTTCCCGTGTGTTTTGTTTTGTTTGCATTTCCCCCACAAGCAGACCTTCTAACTATGGTCCCCAGCATCTCGATCTTCAAGTCCAGCAGAAACACAGCTAAACTTTCCCACTCGTTTCAACAGAAGTCCCAAACTGTAATATCCTTGGTCTGGCTTGGGTGATGACCTTCTCTAAACAATGACCACGGCCAAGTATACGGAATTTCTTGATTCATATTTGTGTTCTTGGACAGATTGAGATTTGACCCCATGTGAGCCAAGGGTGGCTCTGTGGTAGGAAAATAAGGTCCAGCATCAGAGGAGGGGCAAATGTTTGGTTGACAGGCAAAATGACTTCCATGGTTGTCACAGTAAATGATACAATCGTGAAAGAAAATATTTTCTTTTACATTTTTAGTTCGTTCTTTATGAGTGTGGTGTGTGTGTGTGCACATGCATCTGCATATCTCTGATAGGGTTTTGCTCTGTAGTTCTGGCTGGCCTTGAACTCACAATCCTTGCACCTTACCTTGCCTAGAGCTGAGATTACAGGCATATACTACCATGCCTGGCTTACTTTGTTCTTGTAGTACAGTGCAAAAAATAAATAGAGATGTAGATGTTCCTAAAAAGCCATTTATAACTTGCTAAATCTGGGGATGGAGTTGCTGAGATTCAACCCTAGGCCTGTCTTATGCTAAGGCCACTCTACCAGTGAATGACATCCCAGCTCTTGAACTTTTTTTTCTTTTCTACAATTCCAGATGCATGTACCACCTGTGCATCTGGCTTATGTGGGTACTAGAGAATCAAATGTGGACTTATGTGGGTACTGGTTCCTTGGACTTTGTAAGCAAGTGCCTTAACTGCTAAGCCATTTCTCCAGCCCCTCAGCTCTTGATTTTTTGAGAGTGTCTCGCAATGTAGCTCAGGCTGGCCTTAAACTCTTAAACTCTGTCCTGTTTCTGTCACCTGGGTTCTGGGATTTCAGGTGTATGTCATCAACACAGCTATGAAAAAGAAATAAAAAGAGTTAACTGCCTCATTCAGTTTTGGTTGCATCTTACTGCGTCCTTGTCCTGACGTGTAGGGCATTTGTCTGGCGAGGTTTCCAGGAAGTTCTAACCAATTAGCATGAATATGCTCTCATTTGTTTCCTCTTTTATGCCACATCTGACTGGAATATGTTCTCATTTGTTTTCTCTTTTACACCATATCTGACTGGCATGTTGGGCAACACTCTGTGGTTAGAATAGTGGTTTTCAAACTGATTTTGGAAGCGGAATTCTTTTTTCAGTGCCACCCCCTCCCCTACCCAACAATCAGACGAAAGCCGAGCTACACAGGTTGACCTAGGGTAGGAAACTCAGGTCCTATCTCCTGAGTCTCCTCCTCCTCTTATTCTCTCTCCTTCCCCCTCAGCTTCACAGCTGAAAAACCTGGGCTCTGGCGAGGGCAATTGGAAAACCACTGGGATAGAGCAAGCTAGCTAGCTGTCTAGAGTCAGTGCTGTCAACTGTCTGGGGCCTCAGCCCTATAGTGATGAGGGCCACAGATGAGCATTTAATGAGTACTTACTGACATGTGCTGCGCCTTCATCATGCAGATAAACCCTGTAACAGCCCATAAAATAGCCATTGTTATCCTGGTTTATACAGATGGAAAGGCTGAGATGGCAATGCCATGCAGCTGACAAGGCACAGATCTGGTGCCAGAGCCAAGTCTGATTCAAGCCACCCTGTGTTTCCTCGCAGATTCCTGCGGTGACTTTTGTGTGCCAGGTGCTGTATGCGGCACTTTGCTATGGGCTGTGGATTTCATTTGAACTCTACGAAACTCTGGGAAGGAAAGAATCCAGACACCAAAGGACGTGTGCTGTGTGGATTTATATAAATTTCAACATCCACCAATCTATTATTAGCCTATAATGATAAGCTTCAGAAATAGCGGCTGTCCTGAGTGATCAGGGTTGACGTGAGTGGTGGTACTGACTGGGAACGAATCACATACTGGTGGCATACTGTATTGGCCTGCTTGATGGCTACTCAGGTGCACAAATATGTAAAGAGCCACAAACTATATCTTGCAGATTCATGTGACTTATTATATTGGAGTTACCTCTGCTTGCTTTAATTTTTAAAAATATTTTATTTATTTAGTTGAGAGAGAGAGAGAGAGGCAAATAGGAGAGAGAGAGAACGAGCGTGCAAGGGCCTCCAGCCACTGCAAACATACTCCAGATGCATGTGCCACTTTGTGCATCTGGCTAACATGGGTCCCGGGGAACGGAACCATGATCTCTTGGCTTTGCAGGCAAGCACCTTAACCACTAGACCATTTCTCCAGCCCCTGCTTGCTTTAATTTTAAGCCCTACTATTTCTTATTTTATTATCTATTCTGTAGCCCAGGATGAACTGAAACTCACTATGTAGCCCAGGATAGCCTCAAACTTGCATCAATCCTCCTGCCACTGAGATTACAAACATGAGCCACCACGACTGGCCAAGCCTTACTATGTTAACCATAATTGGAAATTTGAGGGGATTGTTTCAGAAGTAGCCTAGGATCGTTCTGTGTAGATTGGAACCTTCCAAGGAGTGTGGCAAAGTCTTCCTGGTACCTGGGCCCAACTACAGCATTTTGACCTATGGGCAGAAGTGGTACTACACAGAGATTTAACAGCCCGAGATGTTGTCTGTTGTTGCAAGTGGCAGGGGATCGCTTGGCCACTTTGGATACCTAGGGTCATGTTTTCACCCATGCCCCGCTTTGCCCTGCTCTCTGGCTTCACTTTGATGGGCTCCTTCACCCTCTCCAGTGCTTCTCTGTTGGTTTAATGGCTAATGTGGCCCTTCCTGGGGATGAGCACAGAACACTGGCCCAGGCATAGGTTCACAACCAGAAAGGTGTTATGAGAGACTGAGTGGAAGAGAAGCTAGGCCTTTCTGAATGCACTCTGTCTCCCACCAGAAGGCCTGTCCCTTGTGCTTCCTGGGGTAGTCCCCAGACTCCCCAGTGAGTCCTCCAGGGACCACATCTGCCTATTTAAACTTTCCCTAGGTGCTTTGCCTTTTCCCTTCCTCTATAAACATGGCTTCTATTTTTAGGTTCCATTGTAAGAGAGACCCTGGGATTCGGGCCAGGGATCCGGGGAGCCAGGAAACCACAGTCCCGAGGGCCAGCTCGGAGCATAACTGAATGGATAAAACAGCAGCAGCCTTGGCATCAACTGGGTATAAATCTAAGTCTGATGATGGATCACTATGGCCCAAGTGATCCCCCTCAGCACGCGGTGGCGGGGGTCGTATACAGAGTGAAAAAGCTCACCTCCCTCCACCCACCTGGGCTCCACCCGCAGGAAACATTAGAAATATCAACCCAACCCAAAAGCTGACCACATGGCTCTTCCTCTTCAAATTCGCTAGTGTCTCCTCCTCCAAAGGGGAGCAGCAAGGGGATCTGTGGTGGCTTGTAACGAGGAAGCCCGCGCACTGACAGAGCTGCCATCTGAGGCCAGCCAAGAAGGTTAAGGACTGCAGCACTGAGCCCATTGAGAGGGCTCATGAGGTATGAACGCCAAATGGCTGAGTGACACATGTTTTTCCCTGTCAGGAATAAGCTGGGATAGTTGGATTTCATACTCTGGCAACTGGTGGCAATTTTTTTTTTTTTTGAGCAGAAAAATAAAATAAAATAATCTGACCATGACATTAACAAATGTTTCCAGGGAGGATGATCCCCAGAAGAGGCTAGAGGACACCTACTTCATGCCAGGCCCTGTGCTGGGGCCTGAGTCTCCTAAATTAATAGTCATAAGAATTAATCAGCGGGATGAGTGACGGGAAGGAGCAGTGCACTGTGGTAGGAGTACTTATCAAGGGAGTCTTGTCCAGTCGTAGGGCTGGGATGCTTGAGCCTCAGGGGCTGTTAGAAAGCCCACTCATGGTTTTAACGATACTGTCCAGGAGCGAATGGGGGTGGAGATAAAAGGGAGGCAGGACACCCATATAAGGGGTCATTGCCATGCCAGGGGAAGGATGCTAAAGCCCGAACAACTTGGCTGCAGTAGAGCGTGGGGAGTGGCTGGATGTAGGGCCCTTGTAGAGACAGAATCTGCAGGACCCAGAGGAGAGGGAGACAGAAGAGTGGGGGGGGGGGGGCTCCAGGATCCATGGCTTAGAGGTGGCTGAGGTAGCACTGTGAAGCCTCCTTCCCCTTAATGCATTCCCAAGACAAAGCATGTATCCCCAGCTTTACCCGGCTCATGACTACCTTGATGCTGAATACGAGGTGTGCACTGCCCTGGATGTCACCTGTCCTGAGACCTTACTGCTTCAAGATGCTCCACGAACAGCTACAAAAGGAAAGACTGATGGACCATCAAGAAAACATTTGAACCCACCCCTGTTCCGTTCTGTCAGCTTTCTTTTCCTGTCCACCTTCCCTCTACCTCTGCCCTGCAATCTACCCATGACAGGTAGAACCCAGGGCAAGTGGCAGGAGAGACTGGTGGGCACAGTGCCACCTGGAATACTTAAAACATGAATTGCGAGTCAAGTGGCCCCTCTCACAGTTAATCGATGGCAGCATATCCTGATCGCTTTCATTATTATTATTTTCTTATGCATGTGTGATCGGGAGATTTATTGTTGAGGCTACAGAGGCAAAATCAATTATTCATGTTATAAATTAGAAAATGATTTATGTCTACAGGAGACGGGGCCTCAGCGAGCAGAGCCCATTACAGATAAGCTTTGCTGAAAGGACCAAGATTTATCTGTAAACTTCACAAATTGCAGCTCACCAATCCAGTCCTGTTCCCATGCCCTCCCCCCAGGGCACCCATCCCTCTTCCTGACTCATTCTGTCTTTCTCTGTTGCCTACTGTCCCCAGGACTCCTGTTTCTTCTCCCTAAACCCCCGACTTCTCTTTGTTCCTCTGTCCTGTTCTCTTTGTTTGACAAATGGCCCAAGGCTTGTTTGCATCTCCTTTGGAGACAGACAAGCTTGGAGCTTCAAAATAAACTTTCTGGGTTTCAGGGTATAGGCTGCCCTATGTGGGGGAGAGCGAGGTGACCAACTGAGGAGGAATTCCCTAGGGTTCAGTTCACTGGAAAACCCTTCAGGAGGATGAATGACTAATTCATGTTTCTAGGAGCAGTTGAATCTTGCCTGCCTCCCATAAAAGGTCCCGTTACCCAGAACCTGCACACTGCCTCGCTCTGAGTCTCTTCCCAGTGACCAGGGTCAGAAGCAAAGCAGTGCTGCCTCAGAAAACTCTTGGGCTTTGGAGGCCACAGACAGGAGTCAGTCCCCATTGAGCTACCAGCAGCGGGCCTCAATTTCTACACCTGTAAAATGGGTTGTCGGCAGGAGCGCTACCTCACAGCGTTGTTGAAAGCTCAAAGGACTACCAAGGACGGCTTTCTGCGTCTTGCTTCCCCCCTGTCAAACAGGGATCATAATATGTGCCCTGCCTGCTTCACTGGGTATTGTATTAAGGAAGAGGGCAGTCAATGCTCTTGACAACACTGCACAGAAGATCTTACTGCATGATGCTACAGGAAAAAGTTGGAGAGAGAAAGAGAGCATTTTTGGTCATTGGAGGGCAACCACAACAAAATCCCAATTAAGAAGAATTGGTCTCTTAAATGATCCAGTAAAATGCTCCAAGAATGCCCTGGAATGACCTCCTGGGGAGTTCTTCCCATGTCCCAGGAGTTCTGGCAGCTCTGCCAGCCCAGTGACACCTGAGCCCTGGCCCCAGACTCACATATCTGAAGTATGGGGCACTCTCGTGGATGGCTTGGTACCTGGAAGGAAGTGCTGACTACAGAGAGGCTGGGTAGCTGCTATGTGCCAGGTACAAGGGTACTACTAAGCAAAGTGGGCAAAGAACATATGGTCTAATGGAGGAGGCAGAAACAAAACACACATTATACCCCCCAATCTGTACATGGCAAATGTGGAGAAAACCCTATGGTGAAGAAGATCAGGAAGCTATGAGAACAGGCAGGAGACCAGCTCTGGACTGGGGAGTACCTGTGGAATCGTCCTCCATGGATGGTAATGGAGACTGGATCCCAGACCCTCTGCATGCCACAAAGTCTATGCAGCACTGTCTCCAGAGCCCTGGACCCTTCCCTATTTCCACAGGGAACTAGTCTCCATGGGTCTCAAAGCCTAAAAATAATTTTCTCCCAAACCACCCTTCTGTGGCTCTTTCCTGCAGTCCTGACATCCGAGCTTCCAACTGATGGAGACCCTGAGGACTCATCTTGTCCTTCTGACCATGAGACAGTCCCTAAGCTCCCTTCTATCACTTAGGCACGAGCCAGCCTTGAAAGCATCTTGGAAGATACAACTTTTTTTTTTCCTCCAGTGCTGGGGATTGAACCCAGGGCCTTGCACGTCAGGCAAGTGACACACCTCTAGCCTTTGATTTTTTTTTTTTTTTTGAGACAGGGTCTCAGTATGTAGCACAAGCTGACCTTGAACTCACTATGTAGTTCAGGCTGTCCTTGAACTTGAAAGACCTCTGCCTTTGCTTCCAGAGTGCTTGGATTACAGACATGAGCAACCATGCCCAGTTTGATATCAATCTTATGATGTCTTCCTTACTGTTGACCAACAAACCAGACTTGCCCCAACTCCAGTGATATTCTCACTGGGCAAACCCACTAGGTCCAACTCTAATTCTTTCATTTGATTCCCCGAAGACACAGTGTCAGATCTTTCCTTCAGAAATCCCTCTGCCTTAAACCTCTATTAGATACTACCACTTCCCTCCTATGTTCCATAGCTTCGATGAGGTTCAAAGTCATTACAATGCCTAAGAAGCCATCCACCCTGTCTGTCTAGCATGGCCACTTACTGTACCATATTCATGTCCCATCTCCATGCCCTTCCCCCTCTGCTCACTCACCATCAGAATCCTGCTTGCAAGTCACAACTCAGCTCAGACGTGGCCTTTAGGAGGTCCTTGTGGGAAGGAACAGCACAGTTGGCAGAGAGCCCTGGGCCTGAGTCTTGGCTTCACTACTTAATAACTGCAGTCTCACCCAAGACATAACCTCTTAGAGCCTCAGCACACCTCGGCCACATGTCTTTTTTTGTGGGGTGTTGGTACAGGGTCTTACTATGCAGCCCAGGCTGGCCGCTAAGGTCTGGGATTATGGGCATGCACCACTACCACACTGGGCAGTTTCTCTGCATCCTAAGTGGGTAGCACAATTTTCCTTGCCATTAGCTGTGAAGACTACTTATTAAGACAAAGAGCAAGGGCTTGGGCTTGAAACCTAGCTAAGTGGAGATAAAGACTTGAATCTGGGCTAGGAGACAGCGAGCAGCAATTCAGAATGTGACTAGGCCCTGCAAGAGGCACCAAGCACATGAGAACAGGGTCTTTATGTTAATGTGGAGTGGATTGAACTCCACATAGCAACGAGGATGCTTGTGAAGGTGCACTGTGAGGACTGACAGACGGTGGCACGTATTGTGGTCATCTCTGGATATCAAGGAAGGAGAGCAGCTGGCAGGCCCGGGCACATAACAGAAGCCAGCAGCTGCCCTGGGACACCAACCTGCTTGCATAGGAATGGAAGCGTCAGCTTCTGCTAGAGAGAGGGAAGTACAGGTTGATGAACTAGCTTTGGCAACGCTTGGTTACCTTGTCCTGCCAATAAAGTCACCAGGATTGAAAAATGGAACCAACTCCCTCCCTTGCCCTTGTCCTCGAATGGTCTATGTGTCTGAGGTCTGTCCTTCATGCTGCCAAATTACCTTGGCCTCCCCACACTCTGAGGTGGTGGACTGCCCACCCCACCCCCCGCCATTTAGGTAATGCAGCTAGCTATTCCTTTATGAATACTGGGGGTCTGGGTGGTGCTGGCACCGAAGGTGTCTGACTCAGAGGGGAGGGAAGATGGGATGGAAGGGAAGGGGCCCAGCTGGTATCTCCTCCCAGGGGACAGACACCCATGAAATGAATCTTTGAAGAGAACAAACAGTTGGTCTAATGTGGTTATTTACTAGAACAGATGCAGAATTGGGGAGCCCTACCACTGAAGGTGGGTTCTGCCACTCCATTGCTGTGTGATCTTGGGCGAAGTGAATTAATCTCTCTGATCGTCAGTGTGCTTATGTGAAAATTGAGGGGAATGGTAAACGCCTTATAGAGTATTATAAGGACTGAATAAAGTTATTTGTTCAATATGGTGCCTGGCATTTTATGACTGCTTCATAAGTAGTAGCCACTATTATTATTAATAATCAGTCTCCCAGCTGAATTCTTGCGTGTTTTCTCAAAGCCACGTGGGAAGGCCGAGAATTAGAGTAAAGCAAATAGAGAAAGTGCATAAGATTGACATTAGTAAGATAACTGCTACTAAGAAGAAATTGGG
Source organism: Dipus sagitta (assembly GCA_036346955.1). NCBI lineage: Eukaryota > Metazoa > Chordata > Mammalia > Rodentia > Dipodidae > Dipus > Dipus sagitta. The sequence continues at coordinate 38,375,357 of CM070770.1, forward strand.
CTTGAATAAGGAAGAGAATTTGTCCAAGAACTTGAGAGGCCGTACTTCAGATCCCTTGTGGCATGACAACAACAGGGGCAGTGGGCATTAATTAGAATAGAGTGGCCTCATAAGGTTTACCCAGTCCAGGTGGGGTGCACATGGGACCTTCCAGAGGCTCTCACTGGGGCTCAGAGCGATAGAAACAGACCTGGGCTTTTCCTCTCTCAAAGGATTTCTAAACCTCAGGGAAGAAAGCCTACCTCGTACAGATGTAATAATAAATGCTTAATGTGTTTTTGTTGCATGGAAGGAAGGGGGATGACAGGGAAGATGCGTGAGAAGAAGCCATGAGGAGGGAAGGAAAAGACAGACAAAAGCTACAGAGGGATCCAGTGGCAGCTGCGTGGGGTGTCTGGGTCCCCACATCTGTTCCCTGCCTGTGATACCTGACAGGTGAGTAGACTGTGTCTGTGGTGTGCCGCCTCGAAAGCTCAGCTGCGTGTGTGTGTTCATCTAATCAGCTCCCATCTTGTTTAGAGTCCTACAGCTGGTCCATAAGCCGGCTGTGTGGATCTCGGCAAGCCCTGCAGCCCCCTCACCTGCACCACCCCAGACCTCAAGTGGAAGCATAAGTAGGAGCTAAGAACCCCCAAGTGCTTCCTGCCTCCACCCTCCTCTGACCCGGTATAACTTTTCCACTGTCATCTCCACTTCTTTCCTTGCTTCACTGCCCAAGCAGCTCATGGTTGCGCTGTCCCTCGGCCTCCAGAGCCTTCCACATCTTTGCAGCTTGGCCTGTTTCACCCCGTGAAACAGCATTTTTGAAACCTCCCACACCCGCCTACCTTCTTGTAACTGGTTCTTCCCCCGCCTTCCCCTCCGGCCAACCCTACCACCACCATGAGGAGCTTATCCCATCCCCTGGATGGTGACACCACTTATCCCTGAGTTAAGTCGGAGTATCTGGTCCTGTTTGGTATGGAGACTAACACATCCAAGGCGATGTCAGAAGACCCCCCCCCACCTCGGCCCTCACTCAAGCTTCCTCCAAATTTAATCACCCAGAACATTCTCTGTCCCCCAAGCCTCCCTCTGTCTCTCTCCCCACTGATAATGCTTCTGCCGTTTCCTGCATGGCTCTTGTAATAGAGCTAGAAAACAAGGCTCCACAATAATGCTGCTTCCGCCATGAGGCCCTCCCAGAATTGGGCCATCACAATCACTCACCCATCCTTTGCTCATAAGGCTGCGTGAAGTCACAGACTTCCTGTGTGAGTCAGATGCATGTCTGCCTGCCCACCCCATCCAGACTCTAATTTTAGGACAGGGACCCTCTCTTACTCATCTCTGCTTCCTTAGCACCTAACTGGTTGCTTAGAACATGAAAGGTACTAAAATAACGTTTGTTGGGTTGGCTAAATGGCGGTTACTTATGATTTGATTGGGTTGCCAGGCACTTGGCTCACTTAGAAGATGAAAAATTGTATTGTTAAGAAAGATGATGTTTCAGGTTCATAGTCCTCCAGGGAAGGAACAATGGCCTGGCAATTTTCCTCTCCACTCCTGTGGCCTCCAGTGCACAAAGAACATGTCTGCTGTTATGTGTGACTCCCGTCTGTCACTGTGCCTCTGTATGGTGGCTGTTATCCTAGGCAATCCTTGCCTGTGGGTTGGAGTGAGTGTACTTTCTACTAGGATTTCCGGGTCTTACACACACACACACACACACACACACACACACACACCTACCTTTTAATTCATAAAGTTCATTTTTCCTTCTTTAGAGGAAAAATCACTTTGACCTACTTATATACATAATTACCAAGAAATAATCTAATTTGGACCAATGTTCATCCTTTTTCCCTGTTCCAGTTTTCATTTTCTTTCTCAATGACACCTTCACATTAAAAACCTCAGGCATTATTGCCCTCCTTATACCTTCTTTCTCCATACCTATCCGACAGTTGGTTCTGAAGAATATTTCTAGAATCATCTCTTCCTTTCCATTTTTAAAGTTATGACCTAGGTCTTCATCCTTTCCTACTTGGGGGACAGTCCTTAGGGAATGGTCCAAACTTCTCACTTTAGAGGTAGGGAATCTGAGTGAGCAGACTGACTATAGTCACACTGAAAGAGTGACTACTTCCCTGTCATATGTATTCCCAGAACCTGGGCAAGGTGACACAGAGAATGACTCTGAGTAAGTTCAGGGCTTAATGGACAGAACTAGGTTCTATTCAGGGTCCAGGACTCTTCCCACCTGCCAATACTGGGCTATCTGGCTTATCTCCGGCCTCTAGCAGCCCTCTCCATCCTAACTATGCTCAACACTTAGCCATAGTGTCCCTTGGCAGGCAGTCTTCCTGCCTCAGAACTTAACATGGGTGCCTACTTATTGCCTGCTAGTAGAACATACTGCCCCTTTTCACATTAGATGGGCATCAGTGTCTTCCAGGCAAAAAAGGAGAAATTGAGTGCTATATATGATTGAGGGTGGTACAAAGAAGAAAATGGGCTTGGGCATCCTAAATTCATACAAATCCAGATGACCTCCTGGCAATAGAATCCTAGGCCAGGAAATAATGAATGGTTTGCACTAGCCAAAAGGGACAGGGAGGGCAGGTATAGGAATGTAGAGGGTCTTCACCTTGTCCAGGAAGCAGAAGCAAGGGTTAGGATCTGTCCCACAGGCAGTACCTTGGATTAAGACTTCCTGAGAGGGAAGGTTAGACATGTACAGGTCTCAGAATGAAGACCAGCAGTGTGACATGGATGGCATCTGCTCTGAGTGCTTCCCTGTCAGGGTCTGGAGCTGTGGCACTGAAGGGAGGACTATCTCCAGGCCTTCTGATGCCTTTGATGGGACAGCCAAGGCCAAGAAGCCTTTAATAGGCCATTCACTCTGTGCTGGCTTCCCAGAGACTATGGAGCTGTGGGTGGGTAGCTCAGAAACTTCAGTCTGTTTGCACAGTCTTGGAGGCTGAAACTCTAAGATCAAGGCAATGGCCAGATGAGTTCTCCCGAGGCCTCTCTGTATCTCATCTTCCCATGTCTTCACAAGGTATTCCTCTGCACCCACTGTTTCTGTCTAAATTTTCTCTTCTTGTGAGGACACCAGTATTATTGGATTATTGTCCACCCTAATGATCCCATTTTAACTTAATTATCTCTTTAAAAGCCCTGTCTTCAAACGTCGTCATGCTATGAGGGTTTAGGACTTCAACATATAAATCAGCCCACAACATCCTCTCCAAAGACAAGAGGCTAGGATGGATGAACATGAGACAGAGGATGCAAAGGGCTTGACTGGCTTTTACTTGACATATGTCCTTAGAGGTGAATAGCATTGATGAATGCTAATGGGATTAGGAGTTCCCAACTAGAGGCCTTTTAGAGGGACCTGCTTCTGGGGCTGTGGCAGCAGCAGACATGTTCTGGGCCTTCAGTGTTATCCTTAAAAGGAAACTCTAGCCTAGAAGAGATATCCAAAAGTCTGCCTGGGTAGAAGCAAGGTATGAATGAGACTCTAGTTGACTGGCAAATGGGCTGAGGACCCAGAGCATCAGGTGGCTCTGAAAGCAAAAGGGTTAGAAGCCAGATAAACAGCTCATCCAGGAGGATCAAGAGGGTGGGAAGTAGAAAAAGCAGCGGGGCCGATGCCCCTGGAATCAGAGAGGTCACAGCCTTGCTGAATGATGTCTTTAGCCTGCAATTGTTAGTCCTGCCAATTCTACCTCCAGAGTTGGCCCTGTCATTTGCTTTGGCCAGTGAAATGAAGCAAACATGTTTGCAAACAGAACATTAAAGAACACCCCTGTTCCAGGGTTGTAGAGATGGCTCAGTGGTTAAAGGCACTTGCTTGCAAAGCCTGACAGCCCAGGTTCAATTCTCCAGTACCCATGTAAAGCCAGATGCACAAAGTGGCATATGCACCTAGAGTTTGTTTGCAGTGTCCAGAGGCCCTGGAGCATCCATACTCATTCGTTCTATACATATGCCCCCCTCAAATAAATAAAAAAATAATAATAAATCCTATGTGCTACCATTCCTTGTATACCCAGGCTTTGCCATGCCATGAGGGTACACCTGGGCTAGATGGGCATTCATCAACTCATTCATCTCATTCATCCCAGTCAGCCAACAGCAAACTAACCTCCCCAAAATAGTGCAGGAAGTTCAGTTACTATAGTACACCTTCCCAGTTGAGTCCTGCCTCAAGCATTGACCCACAACAAAGTAATCAACTGCTTACTGTTTTAAGCCTTGGCAGATTGAGGCACAGTTTGTCAGGCAGCATTCCTGTGGCAATAGAAAACTGGTGTGAGGCAGAATCCAAGCACCAGACAACGGTCACTGACCCAGAAATGCTGGGATCCAGGGAGACTACGGCTAAGACCCTGACAAGCCAGACAGGTGGGAGACTGGAGGTCAGAGCAATAGCAAGACTTCCAACCCAGACATTGTATTTCTAACCCTTCCTAAACCCTGCCCTTCACCACAGCTCCAGTTATCTGTGCACCTGCCTACCTCTGGCACTAGATTTCATATGCCTTTGCTTATTCATCACTGTCTTGCTTCTCCCCATCTCCCGTGGGGGGAGAGACATATAGCACCAACAGCCAGAAGCTTAGGGTCTAGTTCTGCTCTGCCAATGCTGGGTGACCTTGGGCAGCTCACTTCCCACCCCTGATGCTGTCTCACTGTCAGTGAAACAAGAGGGTGGGGCAGATGACATCTAGGTCCCACCAAACTGCAGAGCGTGGTCCTAAATCTTTGGTTACTTGCAGGGGCTATCCTTCGCCCTCCATCCTCGGGCCCTTGTCCTTGCTGCCTAGTCTGTATGCACTTAGCTCCAGCTACCCAAGGAACAGCGAGAACGTTAAAAAACTATGCAGTCCTGGTGTCATCTATTATCAGCTTCCCCTCGTCATCTATTAGGAAGGAACATTCCCCTTATCTTTCTCTTGTTCCTGGTGTATTTTAAAGAATGTTTTTCTATTTCCTTTTATGTGTTTCTCAGGTTGCATCTCATTTCTTTCTTTTGATTTTTCTTTTCTCACGCCTATAAATTCTGGCTATTTCTTTGTTCTCTTCTTGGGTAATCGGGCCAAGCTTTCCTGTTTTTGCCTTTCCAACCGACAGAGCTGTTCCCTCTGCAGCTTTTTGTCTGGCCAATGAGATTTGTCCTTTATCACTTAACCAAGCTTCTTTTATGGTGGAATTTTTTTCAGAGCCCTTTAATTAATCTGTACTCGGGAGAGCTGGTTGAGAGTCACAGTACTGCAACTTAACTAATGGAGTTACCTTGGGAAGGTCATTTGGCATCCTAACTCCTCAGTTTCCTCATCTGTACAACAGGGAAGTACCACCTGCCGACCTGCAGGGATGTTCTGCAGCTCTAAAGAGGAGGTGGCCAGACAGCCTTTGGTAAATGGCTAAGAACCAGATAAGGAAACGGACAGAGCTTCTTGTGGATATGTTTGGTCTTCTATTCTATAAAGAAGAGATCTGCAGTGACCTCTGCAGACCAGAACTGCTTTGTTGCCCCCCCCCCCAGTGTGCACTGGGCAGGGACGCTTACCTTGCCTGTGCCTTGCTTCCCACAGCCTCCCCACTTCCCATCAGAAAATGAAAACCAGGGGATGCCATTTGAATCCTGTTCCCTGTGCGCCTGCTCTTCCCCACAGGTGAAGTCATGAAACTCGGGTTGATCTGCTGGAGCATGTGAAGCACTAGCCTATATAGGGCCAATCACACTCTCATCCATGATTAATATATAGAAGTGGAGGAGAGAGGATACAACTTTGCTGGTGTGGCAGGTCAGGGAGGGCAGGATTCTGGCACTGCTTGCAGCCATCTTCTCTCCATCTCCAGAGAAGGAGGACTGCAGAAAGGGGCAGAATCACGATGACAGTGTGTGATAATCTCCTCTGTGAGCCTATCTGAACTCCACCTAGAGTCATACTTCTGGTCTCATGAGATAATGACTTTTTGCTTAGGCTTATTTGAGTTAAGGAAACTATTGCCCTCCTGAAGGACCTCTAACGAATACCCTGCACACATCTCAGATAGTCCCCGAGCCTCCTCTCCCTGTCATGCTAGCAGGTGCTGTCCCAGAGCCAGGATGAGATGGCAGCATTTAAAGGAGAAGGGGAGCAAAAGGGTTAGCCTTTCCCTTCATAAGTGCAACAAGCAGACAGCCACGTCCCTTCCTTCCCGTGATAAAAGGAGCCCCTGGTGATGGGGTCATGAGGACCCAGAAAGAACTTGGGCTTTGGAGGATGTTGCAGTTACACACTCACTGCTGGCACAAAGCAGCCGACCAAAAGCAGCTTGTGGGAGGAAACGGGACTGGATGGGGAAGCTCCATGATGGCAGGGAAAACATAGCATGAGCACAGGCTGGACATCACCCCCTTGCCAACACCAGGTGGACAGCCACAGCAGGACAGTGCAGCAAACACTAAGAAGGGGAAGTTGACTATAACAGCTAGAAGCCCACCTCCGACAGCATACCTTGTCCAGCAAGGATTCAGTTCTCAAATTGCATCCGCTGGGGACCTCACATTCCAAACACGCGAGTTGACGGGGGACACCTAGTTCAAACCACCACAGAAGAAAACAGATAAGGGTTTTGATGCTGCTCGGCTACCTGTAAGTCATGTGATTCATACCCATATCCTCTCTGGTTGCCTGTCTTGTGAACTATTACAAATAATGATATACAGAGCCTGGTTTGTAGTAGACATTTAATTCATCTTAGCAGTTATGCAAACTTCCTTGATCTTTCTTTAATGTCAGTTAATGTATTTAAATTTTCATTACCATAATTGTACAAAATAATGGGTTTCATTATATATATACACATATATATGATTTGATCATATTAATCACCACCCAATATCCTCTCTTACCCACCTTCCCTTCTCCTGAGGGTCATAATTATTCTCAATTTGATTTTATAAACTGAAATTGTCTTTCTCTTGGGTGTCCTGTGTCCTTTTTTATTGTCGTTTTCTGAGACCTGTTGTGTAATAGATTCTGGTTATTTCCTTTAAGGTGATATTCAACTTTAAAATACTCAATGACTTTTCCTCCCCTACCATATCTGGATGCTGCCTGCGTGTAAAAGGCTCTCAGTAAATGTTTGTGGGATGAATGACTCGGTGAACACTGAATTGGAAAGTAAGTGCATTCACCTCATTATTGCTCTATCTTCAGCACCATGGAGCTGTCCACAGTTCTCTCTGGACTTGGAGAATTGGAGTTTAGAACTGAAATATGGATGGCCTAGACGACTTCTTTAACTATTTCAAGTGCATAATCTGCCCATTTCAACCTGCAAGTAAAGTATACTGCTTTTATATGTTACTTATTCCTCATTCATTCAGTTATTCATCAACAAATCATTATGTGACTTTATGCTAAGAGAGCATCTTCAAAGAGCTTAGACTCCAAAAAAAAAACTTAAATTAAAAAAAAGAAACAAAAACTTCCAACCACAGATTATATCACATTTATATTTTGTTCCCATGGGGATAAAACAGGATTACATAATAAAGGTAAAAAAAAAAAAACAAAAGTAACCCCATCAGCTATTATTAAATATTATCTCTAGCCTCCTTCCCCACCATTTCCCACCACAATTTATTTACAAATGCAAAACTTGATTGATATTCTGTGCCTTTCTCAATGTATGAGAACATGTGGGCTTTGTATTCAAAGCTACTGCACCATCTTTCCCCTTTCCCAAGTACTGCTAGCTCCCTTGGTCTCTCTGGTTGGTCTGGCTGCAAAGCTAGTGCAGAATTTCAGTTATATACATCACATCATGGTCACCAGCCCCAGGGAGCTCTCTGGAGAAGATATTCTACAGATTGCCTCTGGTAAGCCAGGAAACTCCAGAATATACTATCCTCCTCTTCTTTAGTTTTGGATATAGAAACTATTCACCATTAACACCCCCCAACTACACAGTACCCATGCCTTTGAATGAGGGATGTTATTTAGTCACAGGACAGTCTGCTGACCTTAAGAGAAATAAATAAGAGGCTGGAGATGGTTCAGTGGCTAAGGCACTTGCCTGCAAATCTAACAATTCAGGTTCAATTCCCCAGTATATATGTAAGCTAAGATGCACAAAGTGACACATGTATCTGGCATTCAGTTGCACTGGCCAGAGGCCCTGGAGCACCCATTCTGTCTCTCTTCTCTCTCTCACTCTCTGCTAGCAAATAAATAAATAAAAATATTTCCAAAAAGAAAAGAAAAAAGAGATAGGAATCAACTGTTGACAAATAGGAACCCAGGTAACATTGTTTTACTTTTATTCAACAATTTTCGTACATATGCATAATAATTTTGATCATAATCACTTTCCATTACTTTCTTTTTTCTCACATCTCCTGCCTGATTTCCACTGAACCCATTCTTTTTTTGAACTAGTCCTTTTTTGCCCTCCTCCATCATCCATGACAACATGTTCCTGGGCCCAATATTATGCAGGTGAAAATAGCCATTGTGAAGTCATGAATGTAATGGCCACTTAGTGTCCGGAAGACAGTATTGTAAGCACTCCTCCCCTTCTTTTGGCTCTTACATTCTTTCTCCCACCTCTCCCACAATGGCCTATGAGCCTTGGAGGATGTGATAGTGATCTCGCTTAGTGCTGAACACTCACCTCTCACTTCTCACTTAGCAGTTTCATGAGTTTTAGGTCTTCCCAATAGTCACCACCATTTGAAAAGAGAAGCTTCTCTAACCAAAAGAGCAGTACTAATGCATGGACATAAATATAAATATTTAGATGGCAATTTGGTGAGTATAATATATCCATTTAGCCAAACAACAGTAGTAGCTTCCTCCCTGGGGTTTATGACCTTCCCAGCCATAGGCTTTTGACTAGGTTTTCAGTACCAGGCATGACTCTTCCATGCTGGGCAAGATTTTTTAAAAGCTTTTCAAATTGCACCTTACAGATAGAAATCATCCATTATTCTCCCACTACATCAACTCCTGACTGGTACACCTGGAGCCCTTTTGTAGATACATCACCCCTTCTCCATCTTCTAATCTATTAGAGGCTTCCTGAGGAAGAGCTATGTGTGCAGAAGAAATCTGTATGCTTGTTAATTATCTTATTTTGCACTGTCTCCTCTACCAGATTACTAGCTTCATGAGGACAGAAACCAAGTCTATTTTTTCTACATTGTTTACTTAGGGGACCTGTGCATAGCAAGTGCTCACTAAGTTCTTCTTGAGTGAAGACACAAATAAACGTGGAAGAAGAGACCAGGAAGGCAAGCATGTCTCTGTCTCACAGCTAATGGAATGGGATGGATGAGAGGATAGCAGGTCCTCAGAGGCTTGTCCGAAGGGCCCACGTGCTCCCTCTCCTTGCCCAAAGGCCAGGGTTGTGTCCTGTGATTTCTGATCCACAGCTGACATTAGCCCTCAGAAGAAGACACATGGGCGGCTCACTCTCTCTCCTTATCCTTGTCCAATCATCTGTAACTGTGACAGATGGCAGCCTGGGAGGAGGGCATGTGAGAAGGGGAAGAGGCAATGAAAAAACCAAGGCAGAGAGAAAGGAGACTCCTCAGGGCTTCAGAACCAGGTTACTGCTGAGTTCTGAATAGGTGAGATGGACAGTCCTTTCTTTGCTCCTCCAACACAGGCTGAGCTCTCTCTTCAGTCTGCCCCACAGGGCTCTGCGGACATGGGTGTTCTGGACAGACTGCAGCTGCCTACGTGTAAAGCATTATAGACAAGTTGCCTGATGGAAGGAGGTCCTGGATGCCAGAAGTTATCTCTTCTTCCTTAGAAATACCCAGAAGTGCTGTAGGTTCTGCATGTCTCGGCTGGACAATCAAAGCCTCCAATATTTGTCCTTCAAACTATGTTATGAGCTTCATGGTCCATTACACTCCCTCTATTCCTTATGGCATTCCCTTCTCTCCTGCCATGAGTTTTCAGAGAATTTGATTAGTAATTTCTAAAATTCATGTGGAGAAGACAAGGAAGAATAGCCATATCTGGTTTGGAGAGATAGCTTAATGGTTAAGGCATTTGCCTGCAAAGCCAAAGGACACAGTTTCAATTCCCCAGGACCCATGTAGGCCAGATGCACAAGGTGGCACATGCATCTGAAGTTCATTTGCAGTGGCTAGAAGCCCTGGTGTGTCCATTCTCTCACTCTCTCTCTTCCACTTTCTCCCTCTCTCTGTCTCTCTCTCTCAAATAAATAGATAAATAAAAATAACAAAAGAATAGCCATATCTATTTTGAAATAGAACAAAGAAAGGGTATTTGTTCTACTCTATGTCAAGACACATTACAAAGCTGTATGAATCTAAATCATGTGGTACTGGTCCAAGTACAAAGAGGACAAAGAAATAGAACAGAATCTAGAAACAGATGTAACCTGTTAAAGGAATTTGGTTATGAAAAGATCTTCTTTTATCTGTGGGAGAAAGTATTGATGATTTGGTAAATGTTATTGGCAAATTAACAATCCTGATAGAGGAAAACAGCCAGATCCCTACCTCACACCACATGAAATATATTACAGATGAGTCATAACTTTTAAATACCCTCCTTTCTATTGCTTACATTCTTTAAACATATGCATCTACACCGCTCTGCCTTTGCTTATATTGTTCCTTTCTTCTAGGATAAGACAATGTTCCTGATCTCTTGCAAGCAATTATCCCCTTTAGGACCAGAATAAATGCACCTCCACATAGAAGCCTTCTTTTGTTTCCTAGTTGGATTGAAGTTCTTCAAGGACAGCACTTTTACTGTAGTTCTTTATATCTACCCTCAGAATCTAGAAAAGTGCCTTGCAAGCATAACGAACTCTGTAAATATATGCTGATGGATGATGATGGTGATGGTGGTGGTGGTGGTAATGAAGAAATGGAGCTGAATGCCCTGGGTAATGGGATGAATGACTCACAGTTTGTAAACAAAATCATCATCATCAAGTTCCATAATTAGGCCGAGAGTCAGGAGTTCTAGTCCAGTTACTTTGCTGACATCTATCTATTAATTCCTGATTTGGAATTCAGAACTTAAACCATCCTTGGCAGCCAAGGCCACTCAAGATTCCCAACAGCTTATGCTCAAGAAAGTTAAAATGCCTCTACTAAGAAATAGATAATGAAATCATAGAAATCAAACCAAGCCAAAATCCCACACTTTGCATCTTTTCATTACAAAGCATTTATTGAGCTAATTCTATGTGCCAAGATTTGCAGAAGCCACAAAGTGCTAAATGAGAAGATGCTAGTGACAAAAAGTATATTACCATGGATGCTGAAGCTATGATCAAGAACATGGTTTTGAAAGCAGAAAGATGTGCATCTGGGCTGGAGAGATGGCTCAGTGGGTAAGATGTTTGCCTGCAAAGCATAAGGATCTGAGTTCATTTCCCCAGTACCCAGGAAAAGCCAGATGTACAAGGTGACACATGCATCTGGAGTTTGTTTGCAGTGGCTAGAGGCCCTGGCATGCCCATTCTCTCTCTCTCTCTCTCTCTCTCTCTCGTTCTCTTAAATAAAACATATGTAATCCTACTTTTTTGGACAATGGAACACTCAGGAGCCGTAGATCGTTGCTAGAAAATTTTCAGTGCCAGGGATGGAATATCTTCCAGTGAGTTGTTGGCCAGGGAGATCCCTGATGCCCCCAAAACATTATATGCCATTGCCAAGGCCCTTGGTTTCCCACCAGGAATAGATGGTAAGACCCTATTGCTGAAGACTCCATATACTTGGACTGCAAGGCCACTGAGAAATCTTGCTGGAACTGAGCTGAAAACCTCCTCCATGTAGACCAGCTGACAGAAAGCTGGAAGAAGCCATTCTGCATGCTCTTCAATGGGAGAAAGAAAAATCACCAGTGAAGATACCCATCAGTGGACACTGCAAGCCTTACAATTGGCCAGCCAGGCCAAATGAGCCAACGGGTGCAATAGTGGCACGTCTGTCATGGGGGAAACCAACTGCCCTCTAATTGGACTGGAGACCCACTCCATGGGAGGGAATACACCTCTGATACTGAAAACTTAAAACAGGGTAGTCATGAGCCCTAGGGGTGTAACATCTGCTGTTGTCTGGCTAAATGTATATACTATGCTTATCAAACTGCCCAGTAAGCACTTCTGTTAATGTTCACACACTTATATTAACGCTACTCTCACTGTTGATTGAGAATCTTCTCTTTTCAGATGGCAGTGACCTTGGGACAACTCAGAAGGTATCATGGTGATGGAAAGAAATGACCACAGTGCTCAGTACTGCAATATCTGTATCACACCTTTCAAGGCTCAGGGTCTAATGCGGAAGAGGTGGCAGAAAGAATGTAAGAGCCAAAGGAAGGGCAGGACTCCATACAACATGCTCCCTCCAGACACAAAATGGCCTGGATATCCATGGCCTCACAGTGCCTGACACTACTTACATAAGACCATCATAAGAGGAGGAAAAGATCAAGATATCAAAAGTAAAAGAGAGACTGATTGAGATGGGGAGGGGGTATGATGAAGAGTGGAGTTTCAAAGGGGTAAGTGGGGGGAGGGAGGGTATCACCATGGGGTATTTTTTTATAATCATGGAAGTTGTTAATAAAAAATTTAAAAAAAAAGAAATATGTGCATCTAATTTCTAAACCTACCACTTACTACTCATGTGGCTTTGAAAGAATTTTATACCTCTAAGCCTATCTTTCTTCATCTTTATACTTGGGTTAATATGTCTATTGTATAGGGTGGGAATGGTAATGAGAATCAGGTGGAATTGTGCAGGTAAAACACTTAGCATATGTAGAAAACACTCAACAAATGCTATCAGTGTGTATGTGTGTGTTGATTGTAGAACCAAAAAAATTTTAAAAAAAGAACCAAGAAATTCCAAGCCTCTGTAGACAATAGACCTACCTGGGCCCCAAAGATATTACAAAGGATTCCCAATTCTTCATGACAACAAAGAAAAATCTACAGAATTAATAAATAATATTCCTTTCATATATATGTCTTGCTATTTTTCAAATAGATATAAATGCTGCTCTAATGGCAAAGAATGTGATCTAAGACAAGAAAGGAATGCTATTGTTCACTGTAACACTTCATATTGTCCTAACTTCTGAGCTACCGAAAAAATTAATTCAAGGGAAGATAAAGGTTTTGCTTTTCTTCCCTTGTGAAACTAAGAAGTGTGTGCATGTACGTTAGCAAAGGGTTTCAGAAGACCATTCTCAACGTAAGAGCTTTGGGAGAAAACTCCAAAGTTCAGGACTTGAGCTGAGCATTGTGCCTTCCTGTCATACCCTACCTTTTCCTCCCTAGTCACTGCTAGACAGAAACCCAAATGACCAAGGCAACCACTGGTGTTGATGCTTCATTTAGAGTGACTATGCAATGGCAACCACTCCTATTTTCCCAGAACTGACATTACAGAAAAAGAAGTCCTGAGGCAGAAACAGGGTCCAGTTGGGGAGGTCCTGGTGAACAGAGACCCAAAGAAAGGTTAAAGGGCCACTTCTTAACAGAGCATAAGGGATTTGGAACTGTGGAAGGCAACATTAAGATTGATTTCTCTGCAAAGTGCCTTTTTCGTAAATGCTGTCTTTGGGTGTTTAAGTGGAGAATCTTTATTTTCAGTAACTTATCTGGGGGAATTGGGCTTGAATCTTCCAACTATTCAAGTTTCATTTATTGGAACCCCTGATGGTCTCTGGTAGTCCAACATTTTGGTCTCCTTTTTAGTTATTGACAATTTTAGATTTCCCAACTAAACACTCCAGAAACCTTCTGGGAGGAGTGGCTGAGAGGGCATTGCAGAGAGCAGGGTCAGGCTAAAGAGGCTGCAGATATCCCACAAGGCACATCTCAGGCATGGAGGCCACGTGCTCAGCTTGCCCAGCTCTGGGCTGGAATTTGTTCTAGTTATGGGGGGAGGGGAAGGAAGGGGGAAGCGTGAGACTGTATTGTATAATCACTTTCCAGAATCAGAGTCAACAAGACACAGAAACTCAGGAAAGGGGGGCTCTTTACAAAAGCCAGTGGATAAAGGTTTTGAGGAGCTGAAATTAGAATGTGGATGTCCCAGCTCCTCACTGACGCCCTCTGTAATCTATGGTGCAGGGAAAGCAGAGCCATGCTGACACACACCTTCTCCCAGGCAGCTCTTGACTGGTGCTAGAATAGAATGTGGAAGAGTCACAGATGGAGAGAACAAATTTTTCTATGGGATATGGTTAAGAATTCTAAAAAAGATGAGCACTGGCTGCTGGTTGCTGTCCCATCACCCCCAGTATCACTTACAGCTAAGGCTTATTAAATGTTCAACTTATTCCAACCATGCAGACATCCCTCCCCGCCTCTGTTCCACAGGACTGCACCCAGAGATGTGAGCCTTAGGAACAGATTTAGGAGTGTGATGGTATAAGTGGCTCTTGGCTCAGAAGGGTTTGGAGACCCGGGTCCTAAATTATTTGAAACACAATCTTATCTCTACTGGTTGGGGGATGAGGATGTCACAATGACGTCATGAGCTGAGCTTATGTTGGAAGACGGGGTGCCTGGAGGTACTGCTCCTTGAGGCTATGCCATTTGGAGAAGCAAGGCTTCTAATGCCCGTTGCTGGCTCTGCCAGTCAAGTTAATTCAAGTCTGTGGAAAGAAAGAGTTGGGAGAGGAGTACCAACAACTTCTGCCACCAAATTTTAAAGTTCCAAAGGAATGGTGAACATGGGGAATGTTATCTCTACTACCCACTATGTATCCTACAAACACATCTGATATTATTACCCCTATCTATCCTAGCCTGCCCCCTTGAATGTATTTTAAAAGTTTGTTTTGTATTTTTCTTTGTGGTGCTTAGGATTGAACGCAGGTCATCATACATGCTAAGTAGAAACATTAGATATGTATCTCTAATGCCCCATCTTACCCTCTTTGAATGGGGTTGGCCTATCAATACCAAGCTGGCGGTGGCCAAACAGAAGCAATGGTCAGCTCTGGAGTGTGTCACTGATGGGACACCGTTCAGCAGGGCTGGAGTATCTGAGACATTCTTCAGCAGGGCCAAGAAGTCTTTCAGCGACCTCCTGGAGTGCCTGTTGTCTGACAGTTTACACTGTTGCTATCTTTTCCTTGAAATTTTTGGAAATATTGTAAGTTTATTACTGCTTATTTTTGCTTTCATTTTCCCCTTCTCAGTAGTAATAGGGGAATCCAATGATTAAACAGGAAAAGAATGTTTCTACAGAAATTTCTTGAGGCTGTAATGTTTAAACAGGTAAACAGATTATGGATCCTGAAACTATGACTAGCTTGAATGTACAAAGTTTCTCAACACCACACATGTATATTTCACCTAATGAGACATGTCCCTCACAATGCTATGTCACATGCCTTACCAAATGTTCCCAAGAAACATTACTTGTAAGAAAATTCTTGTTGTCAAGATGATTACAGGGATTAATGGGCACATTTCCTGATCCTACAGACTTACTAGAAAAGGAGCCTGCAATGCTAGGGAGCAAAAGTAAACATCTTTCAAGCAATCGGGCTGGGCCCACAGAAGGAAGTAAAACAGAATATGTAACTTTCAGAATTAACAGTAGAGTTTGGTGGGCTCCTAATGAAAAGACATCAATGCAAAACACTGGTTGGATAAATCAACCTTTACCATATACAGGGCCATACATTCATGGAGTAAGGATGGTCTGGAAAGATGGGAAAAGAGTTAAATATCAAAATCTTCCTTTTATGGAGAGACTTGCAAAGTCAGGACCAAACTGTAAAATGGAGCAACAAAGAAAGGCCATAGAGAGACAATTAAATCAGTACTGGATTAAAAATAGAGAAACATACTGTTATTCAGGCCACAAGGTAATATTATGTAGAGAGTGGCTAACATAGCCTTTTCTGAGGTAAAAAATGTCTATCACCTTATAACCGCAAGAGCTGCTTGCCAGGGCTCTTGGCTAGTTTCCATGAGCCTGGGTGAGATATTAACCAGCTTTCAATCCTTGACTTTCTTGTTTAAGATGTTATCAGAACATCTATGGGACAAGAGGTTCATGAGTTAAGGAGAAAGAAACCAAGGAGAATATTGTGCAAGATTTCTTAGAGAATAGAAGCCACATGAATAAGTTGCTATGTCTTGCTTGCAAAAGATATAATGCAGTGTAAAAATATAAATAAAGAAGCAGGGTTTTGCCCTGTGTCCAGTGTGCTTCACCTGAACTACTGGTCCAAATCATTTCCTCACAACGCTGAATCCACACATCCCCTTCGAGGTCTGCAACCCTCTGAGGCTGGACCTCGGCACCAAACCAGGGATATTGACTTCTGTTTCCAAAATCCATCCATCCATCTCCTGTCTGCCAGCTTTCACCTCTATATGTGCATTCTTGCTCTCTCTGACTTTCTAACCCCCATCTGGATCTTCACCTCATCTCTGGATGCCAACATCGACCACTCTGCTGGTTATCACCAGGGGACTCTCCAGCTCTATCACCATTCTCAGGTTGCCTCCAAGCTTTTTGCACAAGGGCCACATCTCAAGGAACAGGCTAGACCATCTTCTTGTTTAAGGCCACTTTCTCCAAAGTGAACCCTCTTGGCATCTCTCCTTGTTGTCTGCTGTGATTCAGTTCTGAAGTTGTACCCTGCTAGGTACTGAGGCTACAAAGATGAATAAGACAAAATCTCTGCTTTGGGGCCCCTTACAGCCTGGTGAACAGAAAGAACGATACACAAGCAAAAACATACCAGTCAAGATTCAGCTTCAGATGACAAGCTTAGGGGAGGGAGAGAGAGGAGGAAATGAAAGAGAGATAGAGTAAGAAAGAGGAGGAGAGAATTTATTAGTTCATGGTATCACGTAACTTAAAAGTTGAAGGGCAAATTGGCTGCAGGCATGACATGATCCAGGGTCTCTAATGATTTCCCAAGGGACATGTCTGTCTCCTTTCTCCACTCTTCTTTTCTCCGTCTTGGCTTTGCTCTCAGGCAGGCCCTCTCTCTTGTGTGTCTCTCAACACCACCCCCCACCCAGATGCTCAAGCCTTACATTCCACCAGCCTAGCAACCTTCCAGAATATAAATCTGTTGCATCAGCAACAGCACAAGTCTAAAATAGGCCACCCATTGTCTTGACTCAAGTCACATGCCTATTCTTGAACCAATTACAGAGGCCAAAAGAATGTGGGGCTCAGATTGGCTAAGTCTAAATCACACACACATTGAAATAGCACAGACTAAGAGTAGAGAAGGGTTGGTTTCCTCAAGGAAGAACTTGGGATCCTGTTTCTAGAAAAAAAAAATATGCTGGTTGGCAGAAACAAGTATCTACTCCACAGCCAAATCATCCGTGTGCTCTCAGCTTTTCCAGGACATTGGCTGGCTAGCTTGACATGATGGTTGACATGTTGTTGTGCACTGATATGACACCACTTACCCGCCATGTAGTTGTGCCCTTCACCCTTAATAAAAGTCCGAACCCCATACCTTCTGCCAGTGATCAATGATGAAAAGACACAATTCCCCAAGCACGAGTTTGGAGGCGCTGGGGAAAGAACAGCTTTGGAAGTGCTTCTCAAACACCATACCCTTTCAGCAGCTCTGTCTCAGATTCTCAAAGAACTGACCCTAGCTAAGGCCATACTCTAGTCATTATCCATAACATTGCTTTAATTGCATCATTTGCAGGCAAACACAGCTGTTTGTACAATAAACACCAAAGCTTTTCATCACAGACTGTTTGTGTGTTTGTGTGCATGCCTGAGTCTTATTTAAGCACAAATAACCTAGCCTGCATTGTTAAAAGACTTCATCATTTATGGTTTACAAATATATCCCTCCATTTTCCACTTACTGCCACCCGCCCTTGAAATTGCAAAAAGCATTCTGCAAGGACCAAAGGACTGCCATCGCTCTTTCAACGCCTTCCCAGAGCAGGGGTAAACTCGGCCATGTATAAAGAAGACTGATCAGTTAGCTAAGTAAGCCACTTGCCCTACATCAATTGTCCCAACTGCCACAACACTGGCAATGTCCTGCCAAGGAATGACTCAACATTGTCAAGAACTCAGTGGCATCTAAAAAAAAAAAATTTGAGAGGTCTACCTGCCAACCAAGGATGATTCACTCAACCTGGAAAATGTACTGGAGATAAAATCAATGGAATTAAGGCACGAGGTTCGTGAGGCCATACTGTTCCCTAACGTCATAGTGAAGTAACCCATACTTTCTGTAACCAGGGGCTGGATGAGCCCTGAACCCATCACGTGCCTGTGTCTGCATCCTGGCTATCTCTCTGGGAGGGAATGATGCCAAAGAACCATTGTCCTCGGTCCGACCGGTAGAACAGGAAACACGGTGCTTTAAACTCAAGAGACCTGGGATTAAGTCTTAGCTATACCCCCATTTGCTCTATGATTGTGCATGGGCCTCAGTTGCTATATTTGTAAAATAAGGGTGATAATATCAACCTTGCAATTGGCCAGGATGACTTAACTAACATTTACTAAGGAAACTCTCAATAGCAGACTCTGGGGGCAGAGCAGCAGATCAGAGAACACAGTTCTTGTCCCCCAGAGACCCAGTGATTAAGTTACATAACGTTTGCAACAGTGCATATATGGACTGGCCCAGGAAATGGTAGTTATTATTTATGATGGATGCCTAGGGGTGAGAAATTCCCAAACCATTCTGAAATTTGTGCAAAGAGAATGACTAGAGGTTAGGGGGCATGGGGAAAGGCCCCCTTTCAGGCTGAAGTTCTCCCGCCGTTGAACAACCAGTGGGAGCATTGCCTTTTACACAAGAAGAGTCTTCCTCAAGGGGAAGTTGAGCTCATCAGAACCTACCCTCCAACCTTAAAGCCTCTCTGATAGCAGTGGACTTTTTGCATCACGGATAAGGAAAGTATGGCACAGAGAGGTTAAGTGCCTTGGTAAGATCATACAGCTGGTAAGTGACAGAGCCAGAGCCAATACTTGAGTCTGTCACATGCCATCAATCCCTACAGCATACCTACCTCTGGAGCTGTCAGATTCCAAGAGAGGCGCCTTCATTCTGAGGTTCAACTACTACAGGAGACGGTAAGCCCAAAGGTTGTGAGAAATAATCATGTTTCCATTCTTTCAGCAAATAGTTATCAAGTTCCAGACACTGTTTTAACTTTGGGGATACAATAGTGAAACGACAAAAGCCCCTCCCTTCAAGAAACTTAAACCCTGCTATGAGAGAGGGATGGTGAGCCAAATAAGCAACAAATGCAGGTCGGGCTGGAGAGATGGTGGATTAGTGGTTGGGGCATTTGCCTGCAAAGCCAAGGGACCCAGCGTTGGTTCCCCAGGACCCATGCACAAGGTGGCACATATGTCTGGAGTTCATCTGCAGTGCCTAGAGGCCCCAGTGCACTTTCTCTCTCTCTGTCTCTCTAATAAACAAATAAAATATTTAAAAAAAATAAACACAGGAGGCAAGGTAAAATTAAGAGCTAGCTAGGAGGAGACTAGAACAAGGAAGAAATGTGGAGTAATAATAATAATAATAATAATAATAATAATAATAATGTACAGTTTTAGAAGTAGCCAGAGGAGGCCTGGTGGAGAGAAGGATAGTGGAAGTGAGCTTTGAGAATGTCAAGCGGAATGAGAGACAGAGTTACAGACCTTCACAGACAGCCTGTGCATTGGCTCGGCATGGACACGGCCAGAGTATTGCCGTGGCCCTCAGAACATTCCTGAGGTGCCAAAGCAAGGAGAACTGATCAAGGCTCACAATGATGGACTCCCGCCACCGGCTGACTCCAAGGCCGTGCTCAGGCCAGGGCGCGCACAGCAGGGTAAAATTCAGACCCATTCTTTTGCGATATCAAACTCCTTCTGTCAGCTCACATTGGCACAAAGACTTCCCAGCAGCCATGCCGACTCTGCCTGAGATGGCAGAGAAGCTGAACGGCCAACATCTCACCTTCCTTCCCCTTCTCCTGCACTCTAGAGAGACCCATGGAGCTTCTTCCAGCATGTCTTAGCTATGCTCCATTTTTTTATTTATTTATTTTCCATCAGAGAGAGAGAGAGAGAGAGAGAGAGAGAGAGAGAGAGAGTGAATGAGCACGCCATGGCCTCTAGCCACTGCAAACAAACTCCAGATGCATGTGCCCCTTGTGCATCTGGCTTACGTGGGTCCTGGGGAATCGAACCTGGATCCTTAGGCTTCGCAGGCATATGCCTTAACCACTAAGCCATCTCTCCAGCCCCCACCATTTTTTTTTTACTTGAGTGTTTCCCCTAATATCAAGCAAGTCCTTTAATTCCATCTTGGAACATGCTTCTTGAATACCCCAAACTAACAGAGGGTGGAGGCAAAAAAAGGGGGGGGGGAGAGGGCTGGAGAGATGGCTTAGGGGTTAAGCATTTGCCTGTGAAGCCTAAGGACCCTGGTTTGAGGCTCAATTCCCCAGGACCCACGTAAGCCAGATGCACAAGGGGGCACATGCATCTGGAGTTCGTTTGCAGTGGCTGGAGGTCCTAGCGCGCCCATTCTCAGTCTATCTGTCTGCCTCTTTCTCTGTCTGTCGCTCTCAAATAAATAAATAAATAAATATAAACAAAAAAAAAAAAACACGGGTGGAAGAGGAATGAAGGGAGGAGGAGAGAGCAAGGACTTGGGTTTCTGGTAGACCAGGCTGCGCTCTGTGGACACAAGCACCCCTGCTCTGCAAACTCATCATCCCCGTGCCTCTGCACTTTTCTTCCCTGGTTTGTTTTTGTAATTTACTAGCGGAGTTCCTTTTAAGTAAATGACAACAACAACAAAAGCTCCAGTTGTCTCGCAAACCTAAGGGGGTGAAAGCATTCATCCACATCTCCGCACACCATGGAGCCTTGACAACAGTAGCCAGAGGGGACCAGAGGCCAGATGTGGTGGTAAGGCAGCCAGCCAGCCCATGGGAGGCTGAGGGAGGCATTAAGGCTGGAGACCATCTGAGGCAAAGGAAGAGAAGAAGGAGCCTGGCCATCTGGGAGGGCCTAATTGCACCCCTTCCCCCACACACCAGGGTTTCAGTGGTGTGACAGTGGGTGGGATGATATGTGAGTATTTTGGGGAGTGGGGGGAGAAAGGCTGGGAACACAAAACCCCTTTGCGGGGTTCAGCAAGAGCTGTCCTTGGCTCATTGACTTCAGTTTCCCTATTGGTTTTGAAGCCAAGTAAGTCATTTCCGGCTGTTCTGCAAACATCAGCTCCAATCGATAGCATCGGAATCATTTCTTTGGCCCATTTGTTTTCAACAGCCTCCCACCGGCAGTCCCCCCCACGCTGACTTCCTCCAACGGCAGCTGTGTTCTCGGGGCTCCCTGTGGGTATGTGGCAGAGATCCCCAGCAGAGCAGCAATCATAAGTCCAGGCCTTTAATCTCTGGCTCAGAGGGAAAAGGCCCCCAGGGTTCACCTCCTTGAGCAGATTATAGGCATTTATACCAACCTTCGTCTTCCTGGGTCTGTCTGCTCTGGGGCAGAGCATTTCTGGGATAAAGAGGACCTTCCATCCCTTACAGACACTCCTCAGGATTCCGCAAGCCTCAGCGGCCTCAGAGAAGACCAGCAAGGAGGGTTTCTGGAGGCAAAGACCCAGCAACATGTAGAAGACCATGCTGTCCCCTCATGGAATGGCCCAGGATTATGGTGGCTCTGAGATAAAGCTTTGCCACATCCATACATCCCAGATCAAAGTTAGTCACTCGATCACCAAGTCCTGGCCTCGTGCAATGTCAAGAAGCTCCCACTGCTCACGTTATTCAGCAAATCTTTCTGAGCCTTTGTCCTATGGCTGCCACTGTGTTCCCCATGGGACTCTCAAAGTCCTGCCTTTAATGGCTCTGTGGACAGACCCCTGGAAACACCCAGTTGCTGCCACTTTAATTATATCCAAGCCCTGGGGGGGGGGGGAATAACAAAAACAGAGTGGGCCTGTGACTCGGAGAAGAGGCCATTGACATGGACACTTACTTTCTACTACTGTTCACCATACTGACCACACCAGACAATGCATTTTCCCCAGGATGGGCATTGTCCTGGATGACCATTCCCACACATGCCCACAACTATTGGCCAAGGAGGAGTGTGATACAGGTAGAGACTAAGTGTGTCAAGTGAGGGATGAGGAGGGAGGCAGGTAAGATCTCAGTGGAGGAGCAGCTGCACATGGGCAGGGAATTTAGACTGCCTTGTTGATGGCTATATTCCAGCTCTTGGCCCAGTGATGGGCACTTAGCAGATGCTCAGTTGGTACCTATTGGATGAATGAGTACTGAGTAAGTAGACAGAGAGGGGAAAAGAGAAAGATTTTAAAATTCAGATCAGGGGCTACAGTGTATTATTCATTAAAAACAGAAAGTAATGATGAATGCACTTCTATTTATGGCTGAGAAAGAGTGGTCACGGGAGGAGACGGAGGAAAGTCATCAAGATGGCAAGAAGGAGACGCTGCAAGGGGAGAGCAAGGCGCCTCGGTGGAAGAGGTCTGCTTTTCAGACCTCTGTGATTCCCAGGCCCACCTGTGTGTACCGCCTCTGCTCTGTCTTGCCCTCAAGGCTTCCAAAATCTACCCTCGAAGTGAACAAACTGTCACTCTTCCAAGCCTCTAGATCCCTCCACTGGCATGGCCACCCAGCCTGGAAGGTGTATGTGTATACTAGGAAGAAGAAACACAGGGCACGACCCAGAATGTCTCACTGGAGTCTTAGGGCGGCCTTCAGGTCAGCAGTGCTGACCCATGTAGAGGCCCTGGCAGTTACGCGGGGTGGGGCTTAGGGTAGCTGTTAATAAACATTGAATAAGGAATGAGTTCCCAGTTGACTTAAAGCCCAGTTCTAATTTTAGCTCTACCACTATCCATGCAGTTGTGGCCTCAGTTTCCCCACCTGTATAGCAAGGAGCTCATGGACACCCATCCGGGGAAGACCCACTTCCAGGTCTGTCTTTCATCAAAGCAGGTCCTCACCAATCCTCCTTTCTACTGGATACCTCCATCTCTCCACAAGTTGGACCCCCCAACCAGCAAACAGGAAGCTCAGTGATGACACCACAGCCTTTGGAGCCCCTCTGTCAGTGCTAGAGCCTTCCTTCAGGTTGACATCGGAGTCACTGGCCAAATAAACAGATGCTCAACTGACTGCTATTACAAACAGCAGCTGGTGAGCGGGCAGGGACAATCTTAGAAACATGACACCAGTGGCTACTATTTTCTCTCTTTACTTCTGTGTCCTGTACCATATGGCCCAGGCCCCAGAGTGTGGCCTCGCTCTCAATGCAGCACGGCGCTCGTTCCTGACACCGGTGTCATGAACAGGATGGGAACAAGGGCAGACAAGCACAGAGGTGACAGAACGCGTCAAGTGGCTGGGCTGGTCGAGGCTGGCCATGATTGATTGCAGTGTAGGGAGCTGGCCAGGGCACCTGGGAAGAATGCACTGGCAAAACAGGTCAGTGCCTTGGCACATCTTCTCCCCCTAGGATTTAGGTCGAGTCCTAGGTTGAAGTGCTCCCTGTGGAGGGGTGGGATAGCTGAGCCTTGGAGAAGTGGGTGTCTGTCATCAGCTCTAGCAGGATCATAGGAGGCACATTGCTCCAGACTAGGCACACTTGCAGCTGCTCACCCAGTAACAATGGTGATGCCTTTCATTGGCACATGCCTGGAATTTGCAGAGCCTTTGCACCAGGGCTCATCTGGTCCATACAGTCATGTTGTAAGATGCTAGAGGCATAAAAGTTTCCACTGTACAAATGAAGAAACAGGCCAGACGCACCGTCCAAAACAGGAATACACACATTGTTCCTTGTCACAGGGGCCTCTCATCCCAGCAAGTCCTTAATGGGAGTGCATGCAGAGATGAGTCACCAAGGCCAGAGGAGCAAGTGCTTTTATCCTGGGGAGTCAATGTGTCACAGTAATTAAGCATATGTGTTTATTAAGCCAACTTCATGGGGTCTGGATTCTGCCACCACCACTTACTCACTGTGTGACCTTGGGCATGTCATATGTTTCCCCTCCACACTTGAATTCCCTTTTCTCTCAGCAAGAGAGTGCCATTGTTATTATTCAATAGGTTGTTGGGAGGATTAAATACATTTAAGAGGCCGGGAGATGGCTCAGTGATGAAAACCTGCTGCACAAGCCTGATGACCAATTGGAATTTGAATCCCCAAAACCTGCACAAAGCTGGACACAAGCATCTGTAATCCCAATGCACCTACAGTGGTGGGAGGCAGAGTCCGGAGAATCCAGAAGCTTTCAGGCACTGACAGCAGCAAAACAACAAAAGAGACCCTGTCTCAGCCAAGGTGAAAGGTGAGGACCAACGCTGAGATACTGTCCTCTGACCTCCACATGCACGCCACAGCATGCCTGCACCCATACACACACACGCTATATACATGCATACATACAAAATGCATTTAATGCTGTCAAAACCATAGTACATAACTATATATATGCTAACCACTACTGCCATGATTCTCTGGGGTTTTTACCCTTGTATCCCATGGCT
This sequence comes from Dipus sagitta, assembly GCA_036346955.1. Classification (NCBI taxonomy): domain Eukaryota; kingdom Metazoa; phylum Chordata; class Mammalia; order Rodentia; family Dipodidae; genus Dipus; species Dipus sagitta. The sequence goes on from CM070770.1 coordinate 38,399,906, forward strand.
GAATGACTTTTCCTTGTACCAGAAGAGACCATTCTCTATCCTCAGCATCCAAACTTGGATTTCCGAAACAAGATGTTCCATGGCAAAGGAAGGTTACAAAGGCACGAGGAAGCTTGTCCCACTGCCTAGAGTGAAGCTGAGCTCTACATAGGAGCCCGGGGCCACTGCTGTGGGAGACATGAAGACAGGGAAGAGGTGTGGTGTCTTCTCACAAGGACGACCTGAGCTGGGCCATGCTCAGCTTCACCATGTTCAGAGCTCACAAGAGAGTAAGTGGCCAGGCTTGACAGAATCACCTGACAAGGGACCCAAGTGCCCTCTCCTCTTCACCAAGTCCCTGCAGTGACCAAGAAGTCCTGAAACAGGAATTCTAGCAATCACATAGCTGGAAGGGAAGATGCTGGGCCATCATACAGGCGCTATCCCTCCTCTCCTGACTGTCTACCATGCTAACTCCACCATGTGCTGCAACTCTGTGGCCACCATTTTGAGCATCTCTAAGCATAACATTTGACAAAGTGATGGTCAGAGTGTTCAATGAGGCACCGGACCTGCCTGGAATTACTCCGGGCCTGGTAAGAAAGGCCTTTGCAAATGGGCATGGCAGTAAAGGGACTTGCTAGCTCAGGGGCCACGCTTCCAGAAACAAGCCGGGTCTGGCAGCTCTGACCTTGGATGGCTTCCTGGGTGCTGGAGAAAAAGTCATCAGAAATGGATCCATTCTGGGAATTGCCCCAGATGTGCACCAGCTGATTCTGTCCCCTCTCCCCACCCCAAGGAACCCCACAACTCAGAATGAATAGCAACATTGGGAAGCTGTATTTTGTTACCTTAGGACTGTGTTTCCTGACATTTGGGGGATGATGGGTCCCTTTGAAAATATAATTAAAGCTATAGGGCTGGAGAGATGGCTTAATGGTTAAGGTGTTTGCCTGTAAAGCCAAAGGATCTTGGTTCGACACTCCAGGACCCCCGTAAGCCAGTTGCACTAGGGGGCGCATGCGTCTGGAGTTTGTTTGCAGTGGCTGGAGGCCCCGGCGCACCCATTCTCTCTCTCTCTCTCTCTCAAATAAATAAATGAAACTATAGTTTAAAAGAAAAATTTTAAAAAGCTACAGACTCTCTCATCGGGAGTAAATATTGTGTACGGACCCTGCTTTGCACTCAGTTTTGTGTTTTTTTAAATATATTTATTTATTTATGAGAGAGAGAGAGAATGGGTGCATCAGGGCATTCAGCCACTGCAAACGAACTCCAGATGTATGCAACTCCTCATGCATCTGGCTTACATGGGTCCTTTGGCTTTGCAAGCAAACACCTTAACAACTAAGCCATCTCCTCCAGACCTGCACTCAGTTTTAAAGGTAATACACCCCCTCCCAACAAAGACTGTCCCCAGTTCTGAGCATCTCTTTGCATTTGGTGCATATATAAAATAGTAAGACTTCCCTGAGCTCTTTAAAACAACCAGGGAGAAGAGCATTATATACCTTTGCTGACACTTTACAAAGCATACTCCATCCCATATCTTCACAAGTCTTACAGCCATTATGTTCATGAAAATGAGACTCAGAGGAGTTAAATGACTTCTTCTCAAAGTCACACAGTTAACAATGATGGATATAGTTTACTACAACTACCTGGCCAGCATCCTTAGAAGTGTTTGCTCTAAGTCTCCAACAGTGCCATAAGGTAGATATTGTTATTATCCCTAGTTTGCAGATGGGGACACAAGGCTTGGAAAATCTCAGGAACTTGCCCAGGATCATATAGCTACAAGGAACAGAGCTGAGACTGGAACTCAGGACTGCCTTAGAGTTTAGAACCCAGCCTGGCTTGGAATACTGAGCAAGCATTTTTATAATAGGCAGAACTGTTTGGTTAACAAAAGAAAGGCGCATTTCAGATAGGGTAAATGTATTGACATTTCTCCAATACATAGCAGGGAAAACATGCAGTTAGTTTAAGAAGCTGGGAGGCAGAGGCAGAAGAATCGCCGTGAGTTCGAGACCACCCTGAAACTACAAAGTGAATTCCAGGTCAGTCTGGGCTAGAGTAAGACCCTACCTTGAAAAACCAAAAATAATAATAATAATAATTCCAAATAAAATGTGTAATGCATCCAAAGTGTTTCAGACAGCACTCACCATAATATACTGCCTGACTTAACTGCAGCATTGGTTTTGAACACACAACATATACCCTTTGCACCATGCATGATGTCACACCACACAATACCCACTAACACTACCTCAAACACTTCAGCTCAGATGTGAGACTACTGTATGTTGTGAACACTTTGTTTTTTTCCCCCGAGGTAAGGTCTCACTCTAGCCCAGGCTGACCTGGAATTCACTATGTAGTCTCAGGGTGGCCTCGAACTCACAGTGATCCTCCTACCTCTGCCTCCCGATTGCTGGGATTAAAGGCGTGCGCCACCATGCCCGGCTCCATGAACAGTATTTTTACTGTCCATACAGTTTTCTATTTTTATGGAAACATAATGACTTAATTATAAAAAAACAAAGACTTCATATTTTCCTACAATCATTTCTCAGCATGTATCAAATTAGTATATCTTTGCATTATATTGTGTTAGAATGTTTGATTTTGAAAACTGCTGTTTGAGTTGCTGACTTGAGTTTCATTTAAACAAAACCATTAAATGAGTTCTGGCTTTGGATTAGAACACAATCTTGAACAATTTCTTAAATAGTCCTTAGCATACTTCTGCCATTTTGTGCTATGTGTTTATGTGAAGCAGCATTTTCAGCACTGATGATTATAAAATCAAAATATCAACTCTGAAAAAAGTTGTAGATGCTCAATGTCTTGCAGTATCAAATGTTCATTCAGGACTTATTATTTATATCAAAATGAGCAAGCACGTCTATTTCATTACTATGCAACCTTGCTTTCATTTCTAATAAATAGTAAAATTACATGTATACCAAAGAATTATTCTGAAACAAATTCCTTGATGACTTATCAGTAAGGGTTCAATTTATATGCCTATTTTATATATTTACATACGCAGGGCTACATAAAAATTTCTCAGCTGAGAAGGGGTCATGAGTGAAAAATGTTTAAGAAGGTCTGAGTTAGGTCACCTAATAGCTGCTCAGATCTGGGACTTCCAAGGAGCCCCACCTTCCCATGCCCACTGCCACTTCAGCCCAGCAACAGTAAGCTCTGGGCTCATATAGGTAGGCCATGTCCTGGGCCCTCTTGGGGTATGTCCACTTTTGCTCTTTGAGTTTTCTAGCATTTACGCAGCATCTCCACTCTAGGCTTGTCAGCCGTTCTGAGTCCTGTGCCCATCTCTCGGTCCTGATTACCAACTGATCTTGACTTCTTTTGGAGGTTTGGCCTCTCTCTCAAGACCTTTGCCCTAGCCTTGCCCTCTCTGGGATCCTGTGTGTCTCCCCACACCTAACGAAATCTTTTTGGTCTATGACCTCCAGCTACGCATGTGCTGTCTTGCCGGAGGTGGGATCAGAGAGAACCTACCAACACAAATGAACACGCAACACTCAAGCTTAATGACTGGCCTCTTGTGAAGTTGATTTGGTTAATATGGCTCAGACATGCCCTGATTTGACTCAGATCATCTCTAAAGCTGAGTTCCAGGTCTCTTGGTATGCCATTCCAGCGGTTTTCCCATGCCAGTATAAATGCAAAAGAGGAGAGACACGCACCTCCCCTGGTTTCATTCAGGCCTGTGTGCATCACCCACACTAACTAAACACCCACTGAATATAAGGCTCTGAGCTATAGGCTCTGTGTGCACATGAATAATGCTTTTTATCTTCATATGTGTTTGTGTGTGGAGTGTGCATGTGCAAATGTACTTTTAGGCATACAGAGGCCAGAGGGGAGCATGGGGTGTCCCTGCTCTTTCGCTCAACCACTTACCTCCTTGAGACGGAGTCTCTCTCTGAATATTAAGAGGTAGTCTCCACAAGCCCCAGGGATTCTCCTGTCTTTGCTCCCTACGGGGTTATAGACGTGCATGGCCATGCTCAACTGCTTATGTGGGTCCCGAGAAACGGAACTGAGGAGGTCTCAGGCCCTCTCACTTTCTCGTGCTTGTGACAAGTGCTCCTAACCATTGAGCAATCTCCTTAGCACAGAGAATGCTTTTTATAGTTCAAGTTCTAGGCATAGTAGTTTTAACACACATTTTTTGCATGTGTATGTGGTCTGCATGTTTGTACGTGTGCACATGCACATGTGTGTGTACATGCAGAAGCCAGAAATTGATGTCAGGTGTCTTCCTCAATTACTCTCCACCTTTTTCTCTTTTTCCCGAGACAGCATATCTCACCAAGCCTGAAGCTCAGTGATTGGGCTAGTCTAGCGAGTCAGCAAGCCCCTGGGACCCTCCTGTCTCTGTCTCCCCAGTACTGAGACAGGTACCATATCCAGCTTTTAGATGGTTACTGGGAATCCAAACTCAGGTTTCCATGCTTTCACTGCATGCTTTATTGACTAAGTCATCTCCCCAGCCCTGATACATTCTTTTAAAAAACTATTTATTTATTTGAGAGAGAAATAGAAAGAGGATGAGTATAGGTACACCGAGGCCTCCTGCCGCACTGCAAATGAACAGCAGATACATGTGTCACTTTGTGCATCTGGCCATCAGGCTTTGCAAACAAGCACTTTTAACTGCTGAGCCATCTACCTGCCCCCCACAATAGTTCTTATTTAATTACTAAGACAATCTCTGATTTAACATACTTGTTTAGTTTTATCTTATTTTGTCTTGCTTGCAGCACTAAAAGTCAGACCTGGGTCTTTGTGCATACTAGACAAGTGTTGTATCAATGAACTATATCCCCAGCCCACAGTAGGTATTTTTAAAGACAATTGGTGATGAGAGATATAAACATAGCTTAAGAAAAAGAAAAAAACTCAAAAATCCATAGGGGAACATAAAACAATGATACATGATAGACTAAACTATGAATGCCTGGGGGAGTGAGATAGCACTTTCTAGAAGGAGATATAACCCTTCCATTTCAAATGGGCTTCCTTATATTTTCCAGTGAGTCCCTATCTTCTTAGCCATCTGCATACTTGTTTTTCTTCTCCACCCCCACAGGTAAATATCTTGCCCATCACATGTCAGCAGCAATCCTCTCAAGCAGAAGATCAAAGCAATGACACAGACCCAGTGTATCTTGATTTCACATAGCGTTTGACAAGTATTTTACCTGGTGCCCTTGAGGACATCATAGGGAAATATGAACTGGGTCAAAAGACAGGAAGTGGAGTCATCGCTGGATGAGCAACCACAGTCAAAGAATGTTGATTACTTTTTCTGTGCCAATCCAAAGGAGGTCTCCCGTGGCATGCCATAGAGACCTGTCCTTGGAACTGACCTCATTGGCATTGTTGTCTGTGACTCAGAAGACAACATACAGGTGTTTTAATCTAGTTTACATCAGACACAAAGCTGGGAAGTAAAGTTACCATTACAGATGACAGAATGGAAATAAGAAATGACCTCAACAGGAAGGAACGTGGGGATGAAACCAACATGATGGAATGAAACAGAGAGAAATGCAAAGTCCTGCATTTAGGTTAAAAATTAATTGCACGAGTACCGGATGGGGTAGACCCAGTTTGGCAGCAATCCACATGAAATGACCTATTTGTTTGTTATTTGTAAGTTGGCCTCTAGCTCGCCCTGGTCCAACTGTGTTATGTGGTTGATACATGAGACGTAAAGTGAACACCACCTTGGCTGCATTAAGGGAAGTAGAGTGTCTCTGGTCTAGACCATCACGTGGCCTCGGTGTGCTCAGAACTGGTCAGTCCTGTCAGGAGCACCATGCTCACGCTGGGCACGACAGGGTAAGAAGGACACTGAGAAATGGGAGCGTGTCCTGAGAGTGGAAGTTTGATGGTGCAGAGCTGAGCCATGCATCTGAATGGGGCTTGAGGAAGTAGGAGACTGTGGTTCAGGAGAAGGCGCAGCCCAAGGGGACTATAAATATGCAGCTGTGAGCACATGACGGGCCACCGTGTAGACATCAGGATGGGTCTCCCTGTGGACACCTCAGCTGCCATTCCTACCTGCTCCTGGTCTTTTGTGCTCTTATCTGCTTTTGCTGCCATACACTGTATACATCCACACACCACACACAGCAAGCTACACCACATCACACATATACACGTACAAAAAATAATAAAAAGGTGGACAGCAACTGAGGAGGACATCTGTCATAGATCTCCAGCCTCCACATGTGTGTCCAGACATATTTATACGCATATACACATATACAAACAACACACATGCATGCATACACACACATGCACACACACATGCAAGCCAAAAAAAAAAAAAATAGCTTAAAGCCAAATCCAGCCAGAAGGCCTGTTCTGCTATCTTCTCTACCACCATGTCTACCCGATTTTTTTCCCATGGTGACGCATGCCTTTAATCTCAGCACTTGGGAGACAGAGGTAGGAGGACTGCTGTGAGTTTGAGGCCAGCCTGGAACTACAGAGTGAGTTCCAGATCAGCCTGGGCTAGAGTGAGACCCTACCTCAAAAAAAAAATCTCCTCCATTCTCGATTTTCAACATTTCCACTCAAGGAAAAGCCATACTTTCCAGCAAGAAGGAGAGAGCGCAGAATACCAAGAGCACACCTGTGTGGTGTGGATGAATTTTTCCTATCACAGACTGCTCCCTTGCTGAGGTAGCCATAAGAGAAGCCGTGATACTTCCCCAGCCACCAGACTTCTGCAACAGGCCTGACAAATGTGACTTGGTTGTGACAATGGCAAATCAGTGTTCTTTACTTTCCTGGAACTATGGGGTGGGGAGAGAGCCTAAACTTCGAATCTTGTGTGGGAATGCGTTGGGCATGTGAACATTATCCATCATGGGGGTCTAGCAGATGAACATAGGTGGTGGGGATGGCAGGTGGGTGTCCAGGCTGTGTCATCTCCCAGCCTGGCTCTAAGCTCGTCTTGGTGAAGAGTCCTCCAAAGAGTCTAGCATGGCTCACCGGATCTCCATCCTACAGATGGAGGCCAATATCTTGAGCATAACCAGATGATCCTTTGTTCTGCCCAGTTGCCAGTGTTCAGTGTCTCTGGGGCCTTCTCCTGGAAGTGACAGGATTCCCTTAACCCAGGACAAAAATCACCTGGCTACCCCCAGCCAACCCTTGTTCTGGAGCTGGTAAATCCACCAAAACAGAGCTATCCACTCAAGACCTTGTTCTGGCTTGTTTACTGTTTGCCAAGTAGATGACCTCAAGCAAGTTACCTAACCTCCCTTCTCAGTTTCTTCATCTGTAAAATGAGCCAGTAATAACTTCCCATTCATGGGTTACTGACAGGCTAAGTGGGAGGTAAAGGGGGAGGATGTATACGTGGTCCTCAGCTCGTTACAGAGGCATGCAGAGGTGTGCAGAGCATACCCCGTGCTAGTGTCAGAGCTGACTCATCCCTCGCTCTCCTGCCTCCCTCATGTGGACAGAGGCAAGTCAAGGCATGAGTGTGCAGTGTGCTCATCGCGTGCCAGCAATGCTGCTCCCTTCTGTTCAAGTCTGCAAAGTGCCCGGGAAGCAAGTGAGCATAAGCCACACACTACTGGGGAAACCGTGAGCCTGCGAAAATTCATTTAAGAAGCAAATGACTTGAAAAATTGGCCACTTTATTTTTAGGAAGAGTTACTGACTGCAGATGTCACATCTGATCACACTTGGGCATAGTTGGGTTCTGTGACACCAAGACCGAGAGCCCCTACCTGTGGGCCTGTTTCTCACAGGTATGTGGAAGGGACGTAGGGAAAAGAGATGCGAATTCCAGGAGGGTTTGATTCAGCAGGTCTCAGCCACATTGAGCTCTTTGCCATGTTTACTGGAACTTTGAGAAGCATAAGTCCTAAATGGAACTTTGAGTGTTTTCTTTCTTTTTCTGGAATTTGAGCTCCATGTAAAAAGACTCTCTCTCTCTGTCTCCCTCTCTCTCTCTCTCTCTCTCTCTCTCTCTCTCTCCCTCTCTCTCCCTCTCTCTCTCTCCCCCCTTCTCTCTGTCCCTCCCTCTCTCTCTCTCTCCCTCTCTCTCTCTCCCTCTCCCTCTCTCCCTCTCTCTCTCTGTGTGTGTGTGTGTATGTGTGTCTCTGTCTCTCTCTCTCTCTCTCTCTCTCTCTCTCTCTCCATATATGTGTTCCAACAGCAGGCAAACAGGGACACTATGCTCTGTCACTGGAAGCACACACAGGAAGATCTGAAAAGCCCAGGCAGAGCTAGTTGTGGGGACCCTGAGAGCAAACCACAGACTTAGTTCCTGCCTCCCTCTCCCTCTGCTGGGCCTGGGTGGGACATCATTTGAAGCGGATGGGAGTCTTCATACTTCCTAGAACAGAGCCGGGAAGCAAAACTTCATTTGGGACAAGCTCTCTTGGCCCTGATGGCCTCCTCCAAGCTGGGTGGCAGGGAAGGGGTGAACAGTCAGGGTCAAAGCCTCTGTCTCTGGAAGCCTTTGCTGGACTGCCCTGGAGAAGACTTGGAACCACATTTTGTCAGAGGTGACGACACCACAAGAATGGGCAGAATGCGGAGAAGAGGCAATTCAAAGCTAGTAGTGACTTTACCATCAGTCACACATAACCCACAAATCCTTGCTGCTGGCAACAATATGACAGGAGGCTTATTAGTGACCTTCTGACCCATGCATTCCCATGACAGTATAATGCAAGCAACATGTCATTTAATTCTGCTCTTTTTTAAAAAATTATTTAATTTTATCTTCTTATTTATTGTGTGTGTATACCTATATTATGTGGGAGGGCACATGCCATATCACACTCATGGGGATCAAAGGACAACCTTTTCTCGTACCTCCTTGAGACAGGGTCTCTCTTGTTGTTTCTGCACTCTAAACTTTGCATTTGGCTTTGCATGAGTGCTGGGAAGGATCAAAGTTGGCTGGCAGGCTTTGCAAGCAAACACCTTCAACTACTGAGTAATCTTCCCAGCTCTGACTTTATTAATCTTTTTAATGCTAAGGATTGAACCCAGGACCTTGAGCATACAAAGTGCAAGCTCTACCACTAAGTTAAACTTTTCCAGTTATGAACATTGAAAATAGGGCAAAGAGAAATGGAGAGCTTGCATAGCATGTGTTACATACCTGGATTGGACCCTTAGCATGCATTAACACACACACACACACACACACACACACACACACAGAGAGAGAGAGAGAGAGAGAGAGAGAGAGAGCAAGGAAATGGCTGTAGTTAATTTCATAACTTCAGCATATATCCTAAATGTTACCATTTCAATATGCAATAAGTATTATAAGTATAAGCTACTTTATATACTCTCTGTGTATTCTAGTCTTTTTATTTTTATTTATTCATTTGGGAGAGAGAGGGAGAGAGAGAATGGGCATGAGAATGGGCACACCAGGGCCTCTAGCAGCTGAAAATGAACTCCAAACACATGTGCCACCTTGTGCATCTGGCTTACATGGGTCATGAAGAATCAAACCTGGGTCCTTGGGCTTTGCAGGCAAGTGCCTTAACTGCTAAGCCATCCCTCCAGTGTTTGCAATCAGGTGTACATTGTTCTAGTCACCCTCAGGATTCAGTAGCCACATCAGGCAGGTGGCTCCTTTATCAGATGACAGTTCTAGGCTCTAATCCATCAGAACTTCTTAACTTTTCTCCAACTAGCACCTGACCTCGGGCCAATTATTTAACTTTCTTTGATTTGGCTTGCCTACTTTATACATAATAGTTATAATAATCATTACTAAATAAGCATAATAAATAATAACAGGATCTCTGTTGAAAGTTGTGCTAAGGTTTAAATGAGAAGTTCAAACTCTTCAGCTCTGTCACATAGAGAGGACAGGGGGTTTCGTTTCTTTTTTTTTGGAACACTACTGGAACATATATTAAACACCTACAGTCAATCCGACTTAGAGCTAGAGACCATGAACTCATTAAATTCCCCATATCCCAGAGAGGGAAGATTATTGCCATGTTTTAATGATGAGGCTCAGAAAGCTCACCCAATCTGTCTAAGGCAACACAGTAAGTAAATGACAGCAGAGAGTCAAACCCAGGTCTCCCAACTCCAAAGCTATGTTCTTTCTATTGAACAATGTGGCCTGAGATGAAATGACATCATCCAAGGGTTCCCCAAAAGTGGTGACAACTTTGGGTCTTGAGCTGCCACCTTATCCTTCCAGTGATTTTCCTCAAGTGTGGCACCATGAAGGGGTGCCACGATAGAGCTTAGAGGCATTTTAGAATAATAAGAGACCTTAGGGACATTTTGCTATGGTAATGAAGTCTGAGGACATTTTGGTAGGGAGATCCAGGATGCATTCAACTTTTCTCCCTTGTTAGTAGCTCCCAGTATTTGTCAACCAAAAGGGATCTCAGCACCTGAGCTAAGGATAAAAAGAGGGTGGAAAGAAGAGAGGCTATTTAGCTTCACCAGAAATGCCTGAGAACATCAGAACCCAGTTCTGCTCTTTGTCCCCCATGCTTTGAAAGAAGGAAGCAGATGTTCTGACAAGAGAGCGTCTCCACGTGCCTCTCCCTAGCTGCCTCTCGCACCAGAACATCCCAGCTCCCCAGCCTGTGAGACGTAAGGAGAAGAAGAGGACTTGAAGGAAAATAGGAAACCCAGGAACCAAGATCCAGTTACAGAAAGAAAGGGAGAAAGAGAGTTAGTGAGAGCACTCGAGAACAGCAATGCAGCAAAAAGGGCTTTTAGTGATAATTAATAATTAACATTTCTAATGATGTCCCGGCGACAGGAAGAGGCCAGCACAGGGTTCTGGGGCATGACTCGGGTTGACAGTGACCTCCAGGACGACTAGCAGCCTGAGCCTCATTAACCTTCACAAGCCCCCCCGCCCTGCCTCCCATGGCTGTGTAGCTGCTGGGCTGTCCACTGCTGAGATGGTCATTGTCAGGGCAGAGCCGGGAGGAGGGAGGTTGGGGGTCATTTGATGGAAACAGGCTATGAGAACAAGCAGGTTCTTTTCCGGGGTTGAAGAATGAGCTTCTGTGAGAGCCTGGCTTAAGGAAGGTGTATTCCAAGTTCTAGAACATACCTCAGGAACTGCAAAGGAACACCAAAGAAAGGAGGGAAGACAACGGAAAGGAGTGATGGCAAGGGACACCTTCAGGAGTGGGAGCCATCCTAAGGCAGACAGGGGCAGACAAGATCATCAGCCAGTGAAGGTTATGGTGATCATGGCTGGAGTGTACGGTAGCGGATGGACCGCACGTGTCTTCTCAGAACGCACACATGGAATCCCTAGCCCCCCTGTCATGCTTCGGAGAGGAGCATCTGTAGTGATTAAGATTAAATGAGTCCCTAAGAGGGAGTCTTGCTCTACCACATAAGAGGAGGAGTCCTCTCGTGTGAACAAGGGGAAAGGCCATGTGAGGACACGGTAGCAAGGCAGCCACTGACAAACCTTAGAAGACAGTCCTCACAGGAACCTAAAGGCCAGAACTCGATCTTGACCTTTCCACCCTCCAGAACCGTGAGAACGTTGATTTCTGCTGCTAGCGGCACAACAGATGATATTTTGTGATGGCAGCCTCCACTGACACCACAGTAATGGAAGCGGTCCGAGTAACGGTAAGCTCAGTCACGGGTTCTCGGAGGCCAGCTGTACCCGCCAGGGCTCTGTAGAGCTGACAGGATGGACAGACATCACAAAGCGGATTTATCAGGTTGGCTTACACTCTCTGGGCTGGGCAGTCCCGCAATGGCTGTCTACAGGCTGGAGAGGCTGAGAACCCAGTCCACAAGGGGAAGCCTCAGCAATCCCAATCTGGTACTGGAGACTTGGAGGTTTCCTAAAGATCCACTGGTCTTCAGTCCACACTGGAAGGCCAAAGAAGCTGTGTTCCCATGTCAGTAAAGGACGGCAGCAGACGGGAAGACGCAGGCGCCAGCGAGGATCGAATGGGGGACAAGCCAAAGGCGAGCTGCGGTTCCCTCAGACCTCTTTCTTTCTGGGCTGCCTCTCCGGGGGAAGGCCTTCCTCCCTCAGTTTATCTTTCCTGGAGTTGTCCTCACAGAGGACATGTTTCTTAGTTGATTCCTGATCCAATCAAGCTGACAATCAAGATTAACCATCACACCAGCCTTCCTCGTTAGCCCAGAATGCAGGGCTGTCATCCCTGGCAAACCCACATGGTTGGTTAGCCTAGGTGAGTGGTAGCAATAGCAGTAGACACGGTCCAATAACTAGAGGGAGCTCGGTAGTATATTTACTCACGTAAGGCTGCCTCGCTCCCCAAGACTGTGGGAGGCCGAAGCCCTGCTATAGTGCTTTATGGACACAGAGCATTTTTGCAAACACAGCTGTGCACTGACCTGAGCCAGCTCTTTGCCCGCCAAACTCAAGTCTGGCCCATTTTACTCCAAAGGCCAGTGTGGACTCAGCCAGCTGGCTAGGCGTTCTCTTGCCAAGGCCCTGGGTTCTGGAGAGCCCTGGCTGCCTCACTGTGTACCAGGTTGATGCCCAAAGCCTCACTCACGGAGCTCTGATTCCTTCCACCTGGGGCAAGGCCTAGGCTATGGAAGGGTTCACGGTATTCTGAGAAATGGCGGTGTTCAAAGGTCTCTATCTATTGTTACTTGCAGTTATTTCATTTGGCGTAATTTCTTATGTTGTCAGGTTCAAATTTATAGGAAAACCTTCAAAAACTATAAATACAATCATATCCTCTTTACTATTATTTTTACATGTCATCCTTTGCTTAATATTTTTGTGTGTGATAGTGTGGTGTGTGTGTTATATGCGTGTGTATACAGATGTGTGCATACGATGTATATGCATGCAGAGGCCAGAAGAGGACATTGGGTGTCTTCCTCTATCACTCTTGTGCCTGTTTCCCCGAGACACAGTCTCTCTCTAAGCCTGGAGTTTGCTGTTCTTTTCTATTAGACTGGCTGACCAGCAAGCCCCAGTGATTTTCTTTTCTACACTCCCTTCAGCACTGGAGTTCCAGGCATTCACAACCACGTTTATCTTTTTATATGGGTGTTTGGGATCAAACTCAGGTCCTCGTGCTTCCACAGCAAGTGCTCTTACCTGCTGAGCCATAGCCACAGCCTCCTGCCTAGTTATTTTCCACATTGAAGCTTTTCTAGTGTATCTGATACAAACTGATAGCAGGGCATATATAACGCACAATACGCTGGCAGCTTAGCAATTGCTTGCTGATAGAGATGTACCCTTTCTACCTTTGGTGGCAAAGATCAGAGGCACCTGGGCCTGAGAATAAAAGGGGGACTGCCTGGCATGAGGACTAGGAAGTTTCATGGGAGATGGAAGCCTTTTGTGATTAAGCAAACATACCTGTCAAACCACCTAAATGTATACTTACATTAGTGGGCACATACTGTTGCATGCAATTTATATTTTAATAAAGCTGATTTTTTAAATGTAACCAGTTTTTGCTTGTTTTTTCAAGACAGAGTTGTTTTGCTATATAGCACCAGCTGGTCAGATACTAATTCTGTAGACCAGCAATCCTCCTGCCTCTGCCTCCTGAGTGCGAGGATTACAGGCATGTGCCAACACAGTGAGCTAAAAATCTAACAATTTTTCAAGTGTGGTAGAAAAATCAAAGCCTGAAGAAATAGAGATTTGGAGAGGGGGCGCTTAATTGACATACGTTTATCTAGAACTTACTATATGTCATATTCTAGTTTGGGCACTCGTCTGATCTTCACAAGCCTGTGGTGTGCAAGCCATCAGGGTCTCCAGTTCACAGGTCAGGAAGAGAGCTGGCTAGTGGCCCAAGATGGCTCAGTCAGTCAGCAGTAAAACGTGATCAAGCCTAAATAGCTGACAGAAGTTCCAGCTCCTCCACGCTGTGCTAAGCTGAGTCTTCATGTGACAGTCTGAGAGCAGCCCCCATCTAATCACAGACTGTCCCCCTGTGGCAGAAGATCTGCCTGAGCTCCCGGGAGCAGCCAGTGGCCATGGTGAAGCCAGCTGTCTTTGGAGCTCTGCTGCTCATCACACAAGCAAGCCCCAACTCTCCCGAATTGTTGCTTTGGCTCGGCCAGGCCCTCTTTCTAATTGCCCCATCTGAGGAGGGATCCAGCGGTGCCTGCTAGCCTTGCTCTGGAGATGGTTGGCTGCCTGAGCCATTCTGTCTGTCCCTGGGCGATATTGAGAGAAAATAAATGCCGGCGTGTGACTTCCTGAAGCTCTGTGTTTCCTCGGGATCTTTGTGCTTCCTGTAAGCCAGGACTCTGGTGGGGGCAGTGTGGGACCAAATCTCATTTGCTGTAGACTGGCTGTGAGAGGTAGGCAAGTTACTTCCCTTCTCTGGACCTAGTTTTCTCATCTAAAATAGCACGTCAAGTGCTCGTGGCCTGTGGGTTCCTAGGATGCCTGCAGGTGGGCTTCAAACATTGTGGAAATCCCCAAAGATTGAATGTAGCATTTCATGTATATAGATAAAGAGACCCATGGATCGCATCTAATTTTCAAAGGGCATTTTCACTCTATAATTTCTTATCATTTGCCTGTCAACACCTTTTCTAGTTCTAAAATTCTCAGATCCCCTGTCTTAACTTTAGCCTTCACATTGCATACTGGCCTGGAAGCTTCGTTTACAAAGGAGATCCAAGCAGAGCCAGCACTCACACATTTTCTGATTCACTCATTTATTCAACACATACCTACTATGACAAATACGTGTTATTCAAGTGAGAAATGTAGACCCTAGTCCTCAAGTGTGCTGAGCCTCTACAATGCCCCTGGGGCCTAACTCAGCCCCTGGCACATGGAAAGAGCTCTACAAACACTACAGGAATGAAATGATAGCAAGTCAGGGAGCTTCATAGGTGCTCATCATTCCTGGGAGTGGGATTTAGGGGAGGAAAAGTTGAACTCCAAACCAGGAGTCTGGAGTCTTGTCTCCACTTGGCTACTCACCAGGCAATGTCCCTTCGGCCTTGCTTGCCTGGTCTTTCTTATGAGGGAACTGGGCTGCCTAAGCACCATTGCCCCACTGGATTTAAGATCCCAGGAAATAAGTGTGCCCGGTGCTGCAAAAATGCTTAAGGACTCCTCACTCCAGGGAGCTTCCTGGGTAAGAGTACTGGTTATGTATTCCTGTGCAACGAATTCACTTACATTCAGCAGCTTAAAGTCACAGCCTTCCCGTCACTCCCAGTCTCTCAGTACTCTGGGAGCTACGAAGCCACATGGTTCAGGCTTAGGCTCCCTACCATGACAGTGAGGATGTGGCAGGGCTGTGGTCACCTGAAGGGGCCCGTGGTTCTGCTCAAGACTCAGTTGGATTGTTGGCTGGAGATCTCAGGTCCTTGTCCCTTGGGTGTCTCCATTCTGCGGCTGCCAACATGGCAGCTGGATTCCCTAGACAAGGCTGAAAGCTGCTACTTTTCCAACCAAACCAGGAAGCAATGTACTGTCATGTCCACTGTATGGTAGTGGTTATGGCCCAATCCTAGTGTAATGTAGGGAGGTATAACTACACAGGACAAGGCTATCAAAGATGAGGTTGGGCTAGAGAGATGGCTTAGTGGTTAAGGCACTTGCCTGCGAAGCCTAAGGACTGGTGTTTGATCTCTCTCCTGATCCCATGTAAGCCAAATGCACAAAGGTGAGGCAAGCGCAAGGGTCACACATGCGCAGTAGGTGGCACAAGTGTCTGGAGTTCAATCGCAGTGGCTGAGGCCCTGCCAGCCAATTCTCTCGTTCTCTTTAAAAAAAAAAAAAAAAAAAAAAAAAACAAGATGTTCTTTGGAGGTCATCCAGGAGGCTGGCTTCCACACACAAGCAGCCCCCATTACTTATAATTTGTTCAAGGGCTGTCCCAGCAGGGATATATGCATGAGCCAGCCCATGTCAGCAGAATGTCCTGCCTGGTCCTCTCCAAAGCCTGGCTCAGTGGATAAAGCATTTGCCAAGCAAGTGTAATGACCCAAGTTCAGATCCCCAGAGCCCAAGTAAAGCTGGATGCAGTAGCGCACACGTGTAGTCCCAGCACTCCTATGGAGAGATGAGAGATGGGAGAATCCCAGAACGTTGTGGGCTTGGTGTTCACTGTGGAGAACAGCAAGAGATCCTACCTCCAACAAGAAGGAAGGAAAAGACTGACACTGAAGGTTGTCCTTTGACCTCCATGTACATGTTGTGGCATGCACACACCTACACTCAAACACACACATACACGCACAGAGAGAGAAAGAGAGAGAGAGATTAAAAGGGAATAGAAATCATCAGCAAGGAAATCCACTGTTATTGAAGAGTTAAGGAGCCCCTACGGGTCTGTATTAGAGGCTGCGTGCTCATTATATCTACACCATTATGAGTCATACTAAGGTCTAGGATTATCAATGACTGGATGGACACTTGCTCTGTGCTAGCTAAGGCAGGAAAATGGAATAAAACATCTTAAGAATTTTTTTTAAAAAATCCACATTTCTAACAAAGCAGTCTTTCTGCAGAACTTCCATCTAATTAGGAAATTAAATTAACCAGGCCATTTCACTTCCTCAGTAAGTGGGATTGAATTTCTTGTGGCAACAGAAACGCCTTCCTCCATTTCCCTGACATATCCGCTCTTCCCTCCCCAGCCCTGCACCCTCTCTGAGCCTAGAATTCTCCATGCCGGGGAGCTGGAGTGAGATGTGGGTTCCAGGCCCTGTTCCAGCACTTACCTATGGCATTGGGGAAGCTCCTTCCTCATTTGGGAAGGAAGGACATTTTGGCACAGGATCCCAACATCCTAGAGTCCCTTATTCTCTCCCTCCATAACATGATGGCCTTTTCAGGAGGCAGGCCATTTGCTAGCCTCACCATGGGGCCTCCCTTATCTCTGTGGAATAAATCTTTTCTCCCTTGGGTTCCCACAGTTAATTGGTGCTAACCCATTGTGTTATGGGTTATGTATAGTATGTATGCACATCCTATCTCTCCTACTGGACTCTGAGGCTCTGTCCGGAAGGATCCTTTAGCCCTGCACCCAACGCGTAGTAGGTGTCTGGCCTGTGGTTGTTGAGAGGAACCCAAAGCCAGGGCTGTGATTTTCCAGCATACAGGTGTGTTGGCTGACGTCAACCAGTAGGGGGAGCACGTTAGTTCCTAGAAGGAAAAAGCCAATTCTTCACTGTTACTCTGTGGAGGACTGATGGGTGGGTTTACCTCTAAGGGTGAGGGAGGCCGCGGGGGCTGCCATGTGGGTAGGATGAGGGAGGGCCTATTTCTGACTGCGGAGCCTGCATTTATTTTGCATCTTGGTAAACAGGACAACATCCCAAGAACCGAGAGTTCCTTTCATGATAAATCCTGAGCACTTCCTATCTCTAAGGCCAGGGAGCTGCAAGCACTCACAACAGGGATACATTCTTAATTAAACACTGTGTAACTTGGGGCATTAAGTCTATGATAAATTGGGAGATAGGGACCTGCAACCTCATTTCTTTTAAGGATATTTAATTACAAGCTTCTGTAACAAAATTACAGCCTTATTAAAATGGTTCCTCACTGAAGAGGGTTTTGAAAGGTGAGATGATGCCAATGGATGGGTGCTGTTGGGCTTTCTGAGGGCCACTGGGCTTTGTTTCGAGACCAGAAAGATATAATAAAAGATCTCCTTTTGGAAAGTAGCCCCTCGAGGAGAGTGGCTTCTCTCTCCACCTACCCCACGGGTCTGTCCCCATAGAGCCTTGAGCGTCAGGCAACAAGGAGCCTATGAAGAGACATGTCTGGTGGGCAGATGGGCATCTCTTTAAAAAGACAAACACCTGCCTGCCAGTGACCGATGGTTTGTCAGTCATTCACTTCTTAGTATAAATTATACCAATCAACTATTTAAATTTCCCCAAATAGAT
The DNA here is from genome assembly GCA_036346955.1 of Dipus sagitta. Lineage (NCBI taxonomy): Eukaryota > Metazoa > Chordata > Mammalia > Rodentia > Dipodidae > Dipus > Dipus sagitta. The sequence goes on from CM070770.1 coordinate 38,417,792, forward strand.
GGGGAGAAGATTATTTAGCTTGGAAACAGTCAGTTTGATGATAGATTTGAAGTTGCCGTTTGGGCGTGTAGGACACTCTGAGAAGAGGGAGGTCAAAATGATGAACCTTTCTGAGAAGGCTTTAGGTCTCTGGAGAGTAGCATGGTAAATAAGAAACAGCGGGGGCGCCAAGAACGAGGCGACCATGTTGAGAATCAAGCTGATAGCAACTGCTCCTGGATTCTTCCAAGGTCACAAGTCCATCACCCGACAATGCACCAGACCATGTGCAGCAACTTTTATTTTCATTGAGGAAATACAGCCTCTCACCGCATCCAATGAGTTACCACATTCCCACCATCCTGAAGCAGAAACCCGTCCATCTTGGCAGCTCAGCCTTGGGGAACTTTTCTCGTTTCTCAAAAACGGAAACAAGACCTTCTCAGCTGGGGAACAGGGAACAGCTTTTCTGTTCTCCTCATAGACAGGGTGGGCACGCCTGTGCCAGCATGCCCAGCCCACAGCCAGGTCCTGCTGCTGCTGCTGCTTCTGTGGCTACTGCTGTTTCTGTTGCTGTTAGTTTCTGCACACATGTGGCCCTCAGTGAACACTGGATGTTGTAATTACAGAATGGCTCTGTCCCCGAGGTTCAGCCTGTGACACAAGGTCTCCTGCCCATTATTCACATCAAGGTCAGCTTTCACCCAGGAGCTGCCTAACGAGGAGGAGCCAGAGAGCAGTGCTGGAGTGAAAGCAAGAAACCTCGACCCCCAGCTAGACTCCCTTCAGCATCACTGTGTGGGCCAGAATTGTGCTCCATAGGAAGGGACAGCCACTTGGAGGAGCAAGACATTTTGGAACAGAAGGTGAAGAGGTTGTTAAATGTCAGCTGACTGTGATAAGGTGAGAGCTTGGCCCCAGGCACGCTGGTGATGGGACACTGGGTCTGTGCCTGACTTCTTTCCCTCTCCATCTGACAACCAGAGGCCTGCCAGTGGGAATTCTGGGAGGACTCAAGGCCACAGCACCCAGCTCAGCACCTGAGGCCGGTGGGGGGTCTTGTTCAGTAGACACTGGCCTCCTTTCCTCCTGCTCTTTCTCCTGCCCACCCTCAGAGAAAGACCTAGAATATCAGAGCTGGGAGTGTAGCCACCATTCGTCGGGGCTGTGTTGATTCTTTCCAGAGCAAAGAAGGCCATGCGGCATAACGATGACAAGCCTGATGTGAGACTCGGAGGCTCACGCCGGCACGCCAAGCAGCCAGATCACAGCAGCGCTGCTGTCAGCTGGGAGCCCAGTTCCCCCGCCTTCATTTAGTTGGGCCCAGGGTTCTCCCCATTCTCTGAAATAGCATCAGCTGGGCTGTGATGCATGTCTTTCTGAACCTGTCCTGGGGTGCAGGACATCCCTGCTAGCACTGGTAGTCTGTCCCCTCTCCCAGGGGATCACCAGGTCTGGGCCTGAATGTCTCCATTCAGGCATGGGACTCTAAATTCAAATTCACCCTCCAGAGTCTGCTTCCTGGAGCCCAGCCAAGGGTGGGTGAGTGAGAACAGGCAGTTTATAATCCCGGGATGCTAATCTACCTTTCCAGGTTCTGAATGTGGTGGAGGAAGTAATAAAGTTGGGGAATAGAATAGGTTCCAGGCCTGAATGACCAATTAAAGTCTTTCTAAACGACCAAGAGCAATATCTGTAAGATACAAGCTAATTACAAGAATTAACAGTACACGCCACTGAAAAACCCAGACATTACAACTACATCAACTCCCGAGGACCAGAACCGCCAGCCATCTCTTCTTACTGCAGCCAGCGCTTTCTGTAGATCTCCCAGAGTCCACCTTGAGTCCACCAGGCTTGGATAGATCACAGAGGGATCCAAAGAAAGAGCAGGCAAGGAGGGATGAGCAGGCCTCAGAAGTGTGCAGATATAAGACCAGTCATAGGTCCTCTTCTCCATCACCTGCCTTGCAGTCATTCATCCAATAAATATGGGGCCACTCCTAGGCAGGCTGGGGCACTGTACTAGGCAATGGGATGCTCCCCGCTCCCGTGAAGCTGGCAGGCCCAAGGGGGACACAGACAATGAAGAAACAAATGCATATCTTCAGAGAATGCTGGGCGTGCAGTCAGCTGATGGGATGGTTAAGGAACTGGGCTCAAGCAAGGCAACTTGGATACAGGACTGGAATGACCCCTGTGAGGAGAGTACCCAAATGAGCAGAGACTAGAGTCTAAGGAAACGAGCAGGGACGGGTAAACCTGAAATGATGGTGCAGGAGGAAGACATGGCCAGTGCCAAGGCCCAGTGTGGAGATGAGCTCGAAGGAGATAGAGGCCAGAGCCTCTGCCGGTATGGGATGAGACAAGCTAGGTGATGATGTGAGGCATGGGGAGGCAGGGTGAGGAGAAGGATGAGTGGATAAGGAGAAGCACACCCTCATGTCAGAAGAGCTTGTATTTGAATCCCAGCTTCAGGGCTGAGAGCTCCATGGCTTTGGACAGGTTAATCTGTGAGCCTCAGCATCCTCGTCTTTGAAATGGGGATGTTCTTAGAATAGTACCAATTTCACATGGTGAGCGAGAGGAAGACATGAGAGGACTCACGTAAACAGCCTGCTGGCAGAGAACCTGATGCAGTGGATACTTAGTAAGCCCACCTTCTATACTATCACAGACTGGGCCAGCCCAGGGCCCACGCCACCACCTACAAACCACCAGGTGGCAGTCTTTCAAGCTTTTTTTTTTTTGGCTGCCTGCCTGGTCAATACTGTGGTCACTGTTTTCGCCCAGGGAGGAATGTGCAAAGACCCAACTCTCCAAAGAAGTGCAGGGTGACTGGAAATAGACAAGGTCCACAGAGTGATTTCAGCAGTGAGCTGTGCTGGGAAGGAAACGGATGAGGAGTCAGACCTGGGTTCTATAGTGTACTGCATCTACAAACCACTTGAGCTTATAGCAAGACATCTGGTCCTCCTGGGTCTCCATCAGTACACAAAGGTATTGTCCAGAGGCCCATAGGAGGTGCTTCTTGCAGCTGGGATAATAGTCCATGCTTTGCTACCTACTGTTTCCTTACGGCTTATCTGTAAAATGGGCATAATAAAGCCATAGGCCGCAGCACCCAGCCTCCCTGTGCTGCCATCCCTGGTAAGGCACAGTTTGGGGGGATCAGCTAGTGACTGGAGCAGTGCTGGCTTTGGGTGAGGCTACTGCTAGGAATCACAAAGAAAGAAGATTTATTGAGGGTGAGGGCTGCTAAGAATAAAGAGAGAGGGGGGGAAAGGAGGAGAGGAGAGAGAGCTCCCTGTGGAGACCAGAGAACCAGTAACCGAAAAGCACCATATCCTACCTCACAGCGCCCCTGGCGGCAGGAGACGGAAGGATGCAAGAGGAGGGTGTGACCTGGCCGGAGTACCCATCTCCAGCCCATCGCTAGTCCTTATCTCTTTCAGCACGAGTTGAGCATTAATTTCCTGCTGTGCTGTAAGCTCCTTGAAGGCAGAGAAGGTCTTATTTATCTTTGTTCTCCCATGGCCTAACCGAGTCCACACCTAACAAGCCCTGGATATATGCTCGCTGATGAGCAATCCATCCTGGGCCTTTTGCTGAAATTGGTCACATTCCAGACGACCCTGGGCTATGCACTGAGCCGGAACTCCACCAGCCAGCGTCGGAATTGGACGCTCTTCTCGTGATGTGGGGAAGCTGGTGGCTCTGTGCTAACGTCTCCACCTGTAAATGTGGGCTGACCACGCCATGGTCACAGACAGCAAGGGAAAAGACACAGGCACCAGCTGGTGTTCGTGGGCTTCCCATTTGTCGGTGACCTGTCCCTCCTGCCAGGAAAGCTCTGGGGAGGGCAGTGTGACATGAGTGCTGGATAATTGCTTAATGGAAGGAATAGGTGTGGGAGGGATGGCAGCTCATGGAGAAGGGCAGCGGGCATAGAGGAAGGGGTAGGGCCTACCAGAAAAGAGCTCCTGCCGTCCTGGCCCTGCCTTCCCATGTGAGAACTTTGGACACGTTTCAGAATCTAGTTCCCCATCTCCTCTACAGGAAACATAAATATCCACGTGCTTGTCATAAAGGGCATATTGAAGCCGGGCGTGGTGGCGCACGCCTTTAATCCCAGCACGCGGGAAGCAGAGGTAGTAGGATCGCCGTGAGTTCGAGGCCACCCTGAGACTCCATAGTGAATTCCAGGTCAGCCTGAGCTACAGTGAGACCCTACCTCGAAAATAAATAAATAAATAAATAAAGGGCATATTGACTGACACACACAAGGTGCGTAGATGCTTGGGGACTATCTCAGTGAGATACTGCTTTGTACCCATAAAAGCAGCTTGTTGAAACTTCACTGCCAAAGTACTCTCACTGCAGAATGCAGTTTCATGTACCCCCCCATTTTGCGGAAATGGGGGTTTACCCAACAGGAAACCTGAAAGTTTTTTTCAAGATTTATGCTTTGACTACAATATTCTTATGTGATTTTACCTGTAACTCTATGGTCTATCCAGACTTATGAAAATGATTTTTATAGGTCTTAGTTCTCACCAGTTACACTACCCATCACTCCTCCCCTTGCCTCCCACCAGAAGTAAATCTGGTGGATGGGTACTCTGGAAAATGGTGGCACTTTCATGTGAGGTATTTTGTGTTCCTGGAATGCTCCCAAGCATTGTCACTTAAGGAGACTGGGCAAGACCACTCTGCAGGTTTATTCTGGGTCTATTTGTTTTTGAGAGAGCATCTTGCCCCAGGCTGCCTTTGAACTCCTGGCCCTCCCCCTTCAGCCTCTCTGGTGCTGGGCTCACAAGAAAACCACGTACTGCAGGTGCAGTGTTCGGCCCATGGTTAACATCTTGACAAGATAGCCTCTGCATTTGCTATGCACAGAGGCATTCGTTCCTTTGGGTCCAAGTGACTCAAGGACCCAGAATGTGCTCTTTCCCTCCATGGTGCTCCACCCAGCACCAATCCCTGGACAGCAGTGGACAAATCAGATAGCCTGGGCTCTGCAGCAGCAACTAAGGCTCTTTGCTGCCCAACCCTCTGATCTGCCTTGCTGAGCCTGCTCTCTCCTCCCTGAGCCTCTCTGCACCCCGTATCATCCCCACCTTTGTGCTTAGAGCCCTCCTGGAGGCGTTGGGTCAAGCCTGGTACATGCTGAGCCCTCCTCCAGCTGCCTGTGCCCCAGCCCCATGCTCATGATTGCCTTCGTGCCCACATCCTGCTAGAAAGCCAGTCACTCTCCAGCTCTTAAAGACCTCCAGGGGAGCCGTTTCTACAACCTCTGCAGGAATCTCGTTCTAACATCTCCACTCTCAGGGAGAAGAAAGCCTTCTTTTCATGAAGTCTCAGTTCCTTTCTGTTGCAATGAGCATGGAGTTGCTTTTATTTTCTACCTGTCTGAGCTGTATGTAAACAAATCTAATTCTTCCTGATTTCCAGCCTGCCTTGCTGGAGCGTGGATCAGTGACTGGCTTCTGGGCAGACATCCTCTATGGTGTGCCCAGCGCTGGCTCCTTGGAACAGTGTGGACTGCCGCGCTGAGGCCTAATCAGGCAGCGTGGAGGCAGAAACAGTGCTGTGGAGGAAGAGCTGAGCAAGGGTGGCCCCGCGCTCCCTTGGAGTAAATCGACTGACACTGATCAAGGGCCAGACCCCAAAGATGCTCATGGGAAATAGAAAACCAGGTCCCTAAGCTTCAAGAAGAGCACCACAAAAGAATCAATTGATCACTCAACTTTAGACAGTGCAGAATGCACTGATTTGGGCCCAAGAGACTAAATTTGCATCCTGGTGCTGCTTTTCCATTGGCTGTGCTATGCTTGGAAGTCACTTCTCCTCCCTGAGGAACCATCCCTGTGTCTGTGTCATAGGTAAGCATCAGTGTCATGCAAATTAAAGAACTGCAGTAGGCTGGGGTGGGAGAGCATGAAGGGAGAAGGACCTGTAGAACTACAGCGTGGGGACGTGAAAACTGCATGTTGAAGGTTTGGAGGAGAAAGGGCTTAAAGTGAGTGACCTTTCCCAGGAAGAAAAGGTAGGAAGAGGCAACAATTGAGCACAGAAGCAGAGGAAGGAGAAGGGAGGAATGATGATTTTTATAATCTCTGCCAACACCCACTATGTGCCAGGAGCTCTGCTAAGTGCTGTGCATACATTACCTGGAGTGCTCCTTAGCAAAGGCCTGTAGTGAAGTTTCATCACCCACTCATTTTACCTTGCATATGGCAGATCAGAACTTATTGCCGGGCCCTGGAACAGAACTTCTGCAAAAGCCAACCTATCTTGAATGGCACACTGTGCCAGGTGAGGGAGGAGTTTCAGAATGAACCAGGGAAGAACCAAAAGGTCCTCAATGGGCTGGAGAGACGGCTCAGTGGTTGAAGGTGCTTGCTTACAAAGCCTGACAGCCTGGGTTCGATTCTCCAGTACCCATGTAAAGCCTGACATGCGAAGTGGAGCATGCGTCTAGAGCTTCTTCCCACTAGCAGGATGCCCTGGCATTTCCATACACTTTCTCTCCGTGTCAAATAAATTAAATAGGTAAGCAAGCAAATAAGTAAATATTTTTTTAAAGGCACTCAACAACCCCTGGTTAATGAGATCAGGACAGAGTAACCAGAAATAAAGTCTCTCACGGACTTCACACACAGGTCCTTTGCAAGATGCCAAGTTTTTGTTTCCCTGCTACTAGCTCTTTCTGGAGAATACAGTTTTTCCCTTCTCCCTCCCTCCTTCCCTCCCTTCCTCTTTTTCCTATGTCCTCCTCCTCCTCCTACACACACACACACACACACACACACACACACACACACACACACACATGTCCCTTCTTACTTCAATGCCTGATTCCACTGCTGACAAGATCAGCTTGGCTTAAACATTGGGAGAAAAAAACAACCCATTCTCTGCCCTTCCCCACACTTCCTCTCCTGGAGTCCTCCCTTCCTTTTCTGTCTTCCTCATTATTCCATCTTCCTCTCCTGGTCACTTTGTATCTCTGCTCTCCTCCCTTAAGATGGAACTGGCAAAGGTGCCCCGGCCCAGGAGTCCTCCTGGGCATTCGCTGATGCTATCTACCACCACAGAGGGATACTTTTATTTTCTTTCTTCCCTTCCTCCCTCCCTTCCAGCCAGAATCATGAGCTCATGACTGTCAGAAATCCAGCTGAGCTGGCAGCTAGAGATGCCAGCCCAGAAAGGGTTGGCACCTGGAACAAGACCTGCCCACTGGGGCAGGGCCAGGATCTGGGCAGAGAAGGGTGTCCTAGCAGCTGGTGGTGGAGGACATGATGCCAGGCTGGGGATGTCAAGGAAAGCTGGTGTGAGGTAGCTGGCCAAGGCTGAGAAGGCAGTAGATGTTAGGAATGTGTGGCAGCAGGTGGCGAAGACTTGGCCAAGGAGGAAAGTGAAATATCTGCACCTCATAATTCCAGACCTTGAAGACCAGAAGAGGGGATGACATAAAGCCCCGCTTCCTAGAGCTGGAGGCACAGATGGAGGTCTGTCAGAAGAAAGCATAAAAGCCAGGTACTAGGACTTACGACCAACAGCAGGGCAGGACCAAGGTGAGCAATAAAGACCGACCTTAAGATTCAGCATGAAGTTTCCTTGCTGTTGACTTTGGCCTCCAAAGAGCTAGCTGGACCATTGGTCAGGGGTGGAGGGGGTGGCATTGCTGCCTGAGCATCTCAAGCAGGGACAGAGAGCAATGCAGAGTCATGGCTCTGTCCCTTTTCCTGCCTCCCTGCCTGCCTCAAACTCTCAGCCAGCTCCTTGGGTTACAGAGCCACACATCAGTGTGGGGAATCCCCAAAGCACATGCCACACACAAGCAGGCAACCGCCCTCCCCCCAAGGCCCTAAGCCCTCTTGGTACAGATAAGCCCTATGAGCAGATATCTCCTTACACTGTCCTCCCCAGACGTTCAGCCCTGAGTGGCTCTGACCTTGACGCCCAGCTGCTCCCACTGACTCCATGGTATCACCAAGCTTCTAGCACACCAGAAAACAAGCATGCCTGTAGCTGTACACCGAACTCCAGATGTTCTGGGCCAACTCTGGCCACCTGGGGGACTCCTCTGTGAGTCTGCCACAACCATGCCCCTAGAATAAACTGTCCCCCATGGGATGACAGCTTCTTTACCAGAGCTCCCACCTGTCACCTTCACATGCCACCCCACAGAAACCCATACTGTACATCTGCCACTCAGAGAACACGGTTGGCACAGGGCACCTGAAAACCCCTCCCCCACCATGTGACACACCTGTGCTCCCATGCAGCACCCCCTGAGACAGTTCAGTTGGGGAAGGGGCTGCTTCCTCTCTCTTTCATGTCTATCAGAGTTAATGCTTTCCCATCCACAGTTGCTGCGATTCCACATGCTCACATAACATTAATTTTTTTTTTTTTTTTGAGTGTGTGTTTGGGTGCGGGAGGCACGGACCAGCCTAAAACACCACTCCACAAACCCTTGTCTGAAATCCCAAATGCCCCAATCTTTGAGAATTGACATGTTTGGAATGTGTTTTGCTACCATGGTTCAGATACTCATCTGGTAGCAAAACCTGGCCGAAACTGATCGGAAGCCACTCACTCCTCACACTGTGAAGACTCCTCCATCCCACTGCAGAAATAGGAGAACAAATCATGCTGAGATGCTGCCCCGGGCCTCATGGGGTGATGCAACATGTTGGGCTTGTCTCTGAATTGTAAAGCATCACTGGCTGAAAGGCCTTCAGAAGGGGCATGGACAACGTTAGAGGAAGTAGAAATTATAGGACCAGAACTGCCTCCACCCATTGGGCTCCAGTCTCACAAGTCCAAAGGCTGAAACCAAATTTCATTCCCTAAAGGACTTCCTGGAGGGATCATCTCTGCCCCTTCCTGTTTCATTCTGTGTGTGTGTGTGTTCGTGTGTGTGTGTGTGCACGCTCAGGTACATATATGTGTATATGCATGCGAAGGCCAGAAGACAACTTCAGGAGTTGTTCCTAAGACTCCATTCATCTTTTTTCCCCCCAGACTGCGGCCAAACTTGCCAAATAGACTGGACTAGCTCAGCTTGTCCCTGACTTTCCAGTGCTGAGATTATCAGCATATCATTGTATCTGGCTCTCTCTCTCTCTCTTAAATATTTTATTTATTTGAGAGAGGGAAAGAGGCTGTGTGTGTGTGTATGTGTGTGTGTGTGTGTGTGAGAGAGAGAGAGAGAGAGAGGGAGGGAGAGAATGAGTGTGCCAGGGCTTCCAGCCACTATAAACGAACTCCAGATGCATGTGCCACCTTGTGCATCTGGCTTACGTGGGTACTGGGGCATCGAACCAAGGTCCTTTGGCTTTGCAGGCAAGCACCTTAACCACTAAGCCATCTCTCCAGCCACCTCTCTCTCTCTCTCTCTCTCTCTCTCTCTCTCTCTTTCTCTTTAAAGGTTTAGAGAGGCTTTATTAGATTAAGCGGGGTGGGGTGGGAGAAGGAAGTATGGAGAGCTCCTGCCATGAGGGAAGCAAGAGGACGTAAAGCCCCAGGGCTCTTTAAGAAAAAAAAAGAAAGAAAGAAAGAAAGAAAGGAAGGAAGAAAGAGAGAAAGAAAGAAAGAAAAAGAAGAATCAGGGCATGGTGGCACATGCCTTTAATCCCAGCACTCAGGAGGAGGATTGCTGTAAGTTCAAGGCCACCCTGAGACTACATAGTGGATTTCAGGTCAGCCTGGACTAGAGTGAAACCCTACCTTGAAAAAAAAAAAAAAAAAAGCTCTGGGGATTCAGGTTCTTATGCTTTACAGACTGAGCTTTCTTCATTTCCTATTCCACTATCCTTCCCCAGTGCCTCTGGTCTGTTATCCCCTTACCTGGTATAGCAGACAGATTTAGGTTCACTGAGATGAACTTCCAGGCCAGGCACAGTTATGGAAGGAAGGGATATTTATTGAAGCTTACAGATCCAGGGGAAGTTCCATAATGGCAGAAGAAGTTGACCTGCCTTCACAGGTCCAAGCAAAAAGAGAGGCCACAAGCCCAAAAGTCACACAACACACTTCAGGATCTCCAGGTGGAACTAGGCATTTTGCATATCTTCAGATTAGAATTTCAAACACACCATCACACCATAGAGCTAGACCCTAAGATCCACCAAGTGACACTGCCTCCAGCCAGGTGGCTGCAGATGCAAACTACAAACTAATAAAACACTGAATATATTTGGGGCCATCTATTCAAACTACCACATTCCACTCCTGGCCCCCAATAGATTCAAAACTATCACACATTGTAAATTTTATCCCATCCAATTTCAAAGGTCCCCACAGTCTTTACTTCTGCAGTTCAAGTTCAACATAACCAGAGATTGACAGTCTCCAGATTTTCTAATTCTGCCCCTCCAACTGGGCAGAGTAGCCAGGGAACACTTCCATCCCAGTCCAACAGTGCACGCCATGGTAGCCCTTATATAGTCCTGGTATATCCAAAATGTCTTCACTCCATGCAAACCATGGTCCATCTTCCAATGGCTTTGCCATACTATCAGGGTCATCATGCCCTGCCTCATTCCACATCTCAGCAGCAGCTCCTGGAACCATGTGCAATTCATGATCATTCCATGTATTTTCCTGCTTCCAAAACCAATACCAGGTGTGCAGGACACAGCCATATTCTTAATTCAGGGACGAAATGAATCAGAACCTTGAAAAAAAAGTTTGCATTTCTATTCATAGTCTTTCCTCAGGCATCCTTTCCTTTTTTTTTTTTTTTTTTTTTTTTTTCGAGGTAGGGTCTCACTCTAGCTCAGGCTGACCTGGAATTCACTATGTAGTCTCAGGCTGGCCTCAAACTCATGATGATCCTCCTACCTCTGCTTCCCAAGTGCTGGGATTAAATGTGTGTACCACCACCATGCCCTGCCTTTCCATTGTTTTAATGTGAAGCAGTTGGGCCATCTTCCTTAAGATTGCTAATGTATTGACAATAACAACTACAATAACCTAAAACCAGTCACAGTGCCTGTAATTTTATCTTCCTTGAGGTTTTCCAACTTAAAATCTTAAATCTCTCAGTCCTATATCTTTAGCCAAGCACATCAGTCTATTACAAATTTAACCTTGATCAAACTCTCTGGGCCTGGACAGCAGAATGCAGTCAGCCCTTAGCCAGTAGCCCAGTTCCAATAAAATCCTCTGCAGTCTTTCCTTCCCCTTAGAAAGTTCATAAGCTGAGCCTCCAAATACAATTCTCGCTTCACTTGGCATTCTCAAACTCTCATCAGAATAGTCCATAAAACTTGGCTTACCACTCCAGAAGGCATCTTCAGTTACAAGCACCAAGTCCATACCCATTCTTCCTAAACAAAAGTTCCGAAAGACCAAAATCCACATGGTCAGGTTCATCTCACCCTATATTCTGGTACCAATTTCTGTAGCAGACAGCTTTAGTTTCACTGAGATGAACTTCCAGACCAGGCACAGTTATGGAAGGAAGGTATTTACTGAAGCTTACAGATCCAGGGGAAGTTTCATAATACAAGAAGGAGCTGTCCCTGCTTTCACAGGTCCAAGGAGAGAGAGAGAGAGAGAGAGAGAGAGAGACCATAACGAACGCAAAAGCCATGCAGCACACTTCAGGATCTCCAGGTGGAGCTAGGCACTTTGCATATCTTTAGATTAGAATTTCAAACCCACCACCACACCTTAGGGCTGGACCCTAAGATCCACCAAGTGACGCTGTCTCCAGCTAGGTGGCTGCAAAGGCAAACTACAAACTAATAAAATGCTGAATATATTGGGGGCCATCTATTCAAACTACCACACCTGGTTAGCTATGGGAAAGTGTGAGATCATTACAGAGCTGTTTTGCACAAAGAACCTATTCACATCTGGATGGCTAATGCTGATAATTATTACACTAGTTACTAACTCTGTCAGGTTTAGGTGAGGTGAGGCTCCACAGCTGGGGCTGCTTCTCACAGCTTCCCAGGCAGAGAGAGAGGTGAGAACAAAACCAAGAAAGGTGTGCTCAGATGCTTGCGACTGAGTGAAACTGGTTAATTACCAGTCACTTGCTGTCTTCCTGAGTTGGAGCTTCTGGCTAAGGAATGCTCAAGGATCAGACAGAACCTGACAGCCTGCAACTTATTTCCCCACAAAGAGGGTGACAGGGACTAAGATGCAGAGGGCAAGTTTGGAGACAGTCTCTCAGGTGCCACAGCCATGGCCACATGATACCCCAGAACAGGATGGTATTGGCATGATCCAGCAGGTGCAAAGCCAGGTGCCGTCTTTACAAAGAGAGCTAGAAATCAAGAGTGCCCTTGGGATAGAGTACACTTGCTGCTAGCTGAAGGGTCATGGTCTGGATGGAGCCCTGGATTAAGTTCTACTGACTCATCCCCCTCCCCAATGCATGTATGTCACCAAGGGTTGATGAGAGTGAGCATTTTTCCAAGAAACACATCCATAACATGTATTAGGTTCTCAAAAGGATCTCTGATTCCCAGGAGGTTCTTATAAACCAGTGGCCTAGACCCCTGGAGAACAGGACATTGGGCAGAGCACTGCAAGGCTCAGTGTCCCTAGTGACCCTGAAATGACACTCACAGGATGTGTGCATGTTTGGATACTTTTCTAGAAAAAGGATTCCATTACTGTTGCTAGAGTCTCTAAAGGGTCCCCATCGTCAGAAGGTTCAGAACTTGAGCTTGCCAGCAGCCCGTGAAGGCAGCTTTGTGCATGCTCACCCACTGCTTTCCGGAGATAGAGCAGAGACCCCCCGAGCAAAGCTCTCGGCAGTTCTGCTCAACGTCCGGGGATAAGTGGGTCCAGCCAGGGGCTGGCGAGCAGGGCCCTCCACAGAGAAACCCTCACTGGAGTCATTTTAAGAGTCAAGGCCAAGAGCCCAGTTAGCTAGTAGATGACGGTCATAAACATGGATGAGAAAACAGGGCCAGGTCCTTCCCCTTCCCATGAGTCATTCTCTTCCAAAGACCTGTGTCTGAAGCCCACAGACCTTATTCATGAAAGCCGAAAATGCCTTCAGTGTTTACTAAATACCTACTGTGTGCCGGGTCCTAGTCTAGGCGCAAGATAAAGGACTTGTCATTGCTGTAGATCTTCCCCAGACACCAGTGTTTGGGGTGCTGCCGACCAAAGTGATCTTCTCCATCTTAGCGCCCCACCCTACCCTTCGCCCTTAGGTCCTGAGAGGCCTAAGCCTTCCTCTCCTCCACCCCATCCTCCCAATGTGCTGGGAGTTTGGAGAGAACATTAGCAGTCACAGTGAGCGAGGCAGGAAGACTCAGGGTCCCCCAGCAGGTGGTCCAGGCTCAGCAGGGCTGCTGTTGGAGCGAAGGCTAGGTGGGGAGGGGTCACTGTTGGCGGGGTCGAGGGGCTAGGGGAGCAGACCCTGCCCGCAGTCGCCAGGGCCTCGGCGCCAGATAGCCTAGCTCTCGGCCCGCCGGGCCCCCAGTGAAGCTCTGCTCCCTATACTGAGCAGTCCTCGGGAGGCGCTCGGACACGTCCCCAGGCAGGATAAAGATCGGCTCGGCGCTCGCTCCGCAGCGCGAAATCTCGCCATCAGCGCGGCTTGCGCGGCCGCTCGGGCCCGGCCGGGAGCCGCCAGATCGCTATCTACGGGCGTGGGGGGCGGGGGGAGAAGGCAGCGCGGCTGCTCCCCCCGCGCAGGGTGGCTGCGGGGTCCTGGGGGCTCACCGCGCTCCCTTTCCCCCTCCCCCTCCCTCGAGCATCCTCTCCGGGGGATATCTGGCTGCAGCGCCCCTCCAGGCGCCCTCTCCCTACTCGCCAGGCCCCGCTGCGTCCTGAAGGTTACGCGACGCCACGGCTGGGGGGCGGGGGTGCGCGCCGGAACGCGGGGAGGGGGTACCCGCCCTCGCCACCAACACCGCCGCCGCCGCCGCCGCCCACCCCGGTGCCCGCCGCCGCGCCGGGCCAGCCTGGCTGCCGGCAGCCGCCGCCGCCGCCGCCGCAATCCCGGCTCCTAAATCAGCGCGGGGAGGCGCCCCTTCCCCCACCCGGCTCCCCGGGCTCCCCCGAGCCGCGATTGGCCGCGCGTGCACCCCCCAAGCCTGGGCCCCGGCTCCAGCCGCCATGCCATTGGTTGCGGGCCTCCGCCAGCCTTTACATAAGCCCCCGGCGCGCTCGAGTGGAGTTGTATAAAGCGAGCGCGCGGCGTCGGGGCGGGAGGCTCGAGGCCAGCCCGGGACCGGGGCTGGGAGCTGCAAGGCGGCGGCGGCGAAGGAGGAGGAGGAGGAGGAGGGGGCGGCAGCGTGCGCCCGCGCTCCGACGCCCCCAGGCGGTGGGGCGGAGAAGAGCCGGAGGATGGCTCCGAGAGCTGACCCCGGCGTGAGTACCCGAGCCCCCCAACCCTTCCCGCCGAGAAAGTTTCTCCAGCCCTGGGCGCCCCTCCCCATCCGCCCCCGGGGTGTGTGTGTGTGTGTGTGTGTGTGTGGCTGGGGGGCGGTGGTTGACGGGGTTGCCACCGGGAAACAGGGAAGACCCCAACCGCCAAGGCGGTGGCTCTGCTCCCAACTTGCCCAAGAGGTGCTGGACTCGACTGGCGCGCGGAGGAGCCTCCCCGCGGGCTGGGGGCGAGGCTGGAGGTGGAGGAGAGGTGGGCGCCGAGGAGGTGTGGGAGGGGTGACAGCCCGCCCGCTGGCAGGGAAGGTGTTTGGGGTGCACTGGAGGTCAGGTTTGGGGAGGGGGTTCCGGGGCTGGGAGGGGGCGGAGCAGGTGAAGAACTGGCTGTGCAGAGGGTATCGGGGAGTAACCTAGCCAAGGCAGGCTCAGCTTGCGGCCGGGAAAGACACTAGCTTCAGCCGAGTGCCTAAGCTTCTAGGCTGGAGGAGCGCCCCGGGGGCTGGCTGCCTCTCCTTCCCCGGGGAGGCTGAGCTGCCTCCCCTGCACACAGCGCTGAGTGCTCCGGGAGCCAGCCCCGTGCGCGGTGGAGCTGCCAACCGTCTTTTGCTGGATCGAGGTGTGGTCTCGCTTTCCAGCTGTTTCAGGCGAGCTTGCTCCAGGCATCCCAGGAGACCCCGAGAGGGCTTGTCTCCCTTGGCCCCACGGAAGCATAGCAAAGGTTTTCACGGGGCCGCGGGCGGGTTTGGGGGCATGCCCAGCAATGCAGCGTGCTTCTTTGCAGTACAGTAATAGGGAGCTCAGTCCCGCGTCTGCAGAAACCTACTCAAGAATCCCAAGTCATGCCAGCCGGGATGGGAGCCCCCCTAGAGGCGGGGGGCTACCTCCGCGAATGACTAATGTACACTGTTGCTGTTAGGTGGGTCCATCTACCGTGGCTTCTTTGAGTCCCAGAAGGTGCTTCGGTTCTCTTGGACACACTGATGAGTCGCACTTGAGATGCCTTCTGGGAGGGATGGGAACAGGACTTCCCAAGTGAAGCCAGGCGGAAAAGAAGGCAAGGCGGGGGGCGGGGGGGGTTCTGGAGTAGGCATAGCTCCGTGGTGCCGTCTTGAGGCTGGGCAGAATTCTTGTGCCAAGAGAAAAGGAAATTTGAGACCCTGATAACTTGGGGTAGAAAATACCCCTGAATGAAAACAAACGCAGAGTGACACTGTACCTCACTCTCAGCCATGGGGAAGGAGCAGTGGAGGAAGGAAAAGTGGGAATGTGGCAGTGGCTCCAATATGGTCCTCAAAGAAGCGCTTTCTGTCTTCATGACTTGGTGAGAAACATCGTTTTGGTGACAGGTCCTAGAGTCAACTTAATAGGCAAGGAAGAGAGTCGAGAGTCTTGGTACTGGCCCACAGAACCACAACCAGAGCATTCCAGTTTCCCCTTGGTGCTAATGGACTCTGAGAAGGTTGAAGGCGGGGTGGTGGTTACCTGCTCTGCAGCTGATGCACTGGGACTGTATCCTTCCCCTTATCCCGTCCCTGCACACGGGAGTGTGTTCCAAACCCTGGGATACCTGCCTCAGCCTGGAGCTCTTTTATGAGAGCTATCAATCCATTTCCAAGCCCCAGCTCCATCTTCTGTCTCCCTGCAGTCAACATTTCTCTGCTGCATTTCCCAAGACCTTCTTTTCCACTGGGGCTTTGTGCAGTGAAATACCTGCTTGTTGCTCTTTCTTTCCTTTGCTTCATCTGGGCTGCACCTGGCGTTCTGAACCCTGATGTTCAGTCCTTGGCATCTGTATGTTTAGTTAAGGCATCCTATGGTTGCACAGAGGTAGGTGCCTCTATGAATGAGTGGCCCAATGGCCTAGTAGTTCTAGAGAGTGAAACATAGACTGTTACAAAGAGAATGGACCACCAGCAGGGAAGTAGTTCTATTAAACAGCTTGTGACAGCCTGAGTTGGTTCTCAAGCCTCCTTGTTGCCTGCAGAGTTGGTGGAAGCTCAGAACACGCTCCTCGGTGTCCATTAGGGGGCGCCAAAAGCACCTAGCTCAGGGCTACTGACTTTCTCACTTCTTGCCCTTGACTGGCCATAGTAACTTACTGCTTTAAGCAAGCTCAGGCCACAGCTCCCAACCATTATCCTGTGATTGGAGCCCTTCGACCACGTGCTTTCTGGACTTCAGGTGGCCCTGTGATCTCAGTTGCAGTGGGGTGAGGATGCATGAGATTCCAAGGACACAGAGGTGGCACATACTCCCACCTGCTCTCGGAGATCATTCTTTTGTGCTTGGTACTGGTGTGTTGTTTGAACCCATGAAGGGCTCCTAGTACCTAAGAACAGCAAAGTGGAGGAAAGGAGCGCTGGGGAGTATCTAGTCCAACCTCACCCAATCCCCAACATTCCCAATCCATGTACACTTCATCTACAGACTGTAGTATTGAAGCTCAGTAAAGGAAGTGTCTCCCCCAAGGTCACATGGCTGTTTGGAAGATGAGATGCTACCAGATCCTCTGGTTCCCAGTTCTCTATTCGAAGCTCTTTCCGCTCCAGTGACCTGCTTCCTTCTGCTGTGAAAAATGGACATATGTTCTCTATATAGTAAGCACTGGTAATTGCTAACTGACCAGACTTCAGTACACTAATAACTTTAGTAAATTTGGGGAAATTTCCTTTAAGTCTGTGGTCAGAGTGAGGAGGTAAAGAACAGATAAAATCCTCGTAAGGTACACGCATAGGTCTTGGAAAATCCCATTCATTCTTTCTCCTTCTTCCACTGTCTTGTCTCATTATTCCAAATGATTTTTAGGCAAAAGTCATTCAACCCTAGGTTTTCTGTCCCTGTACTGGAACCAGAAGTGCTGAAGGCCCTCACTGGGTAGTTTTGGCACCAGGCCCAGAGCTTTTTCTTTCTTCCTCTAAGACATGCTAGAGCAGAATGTGTACTGCTGTCATACCTCTGCTGGAGGGGCCCTCAAACTTAGATCCTGGGTGAGCCGGATCCTGGGTGAACTTTCCAAAGAGTATTTACCAGTCTTCTCCATCCTTGCTGCTCTCAGCTCAAGGTCGGAGGGCTAAGGTGTTCTGTTCTTGCAAAACTCTTCATTTTCAGACTTCTTGGATTACCTGGAAGACACTCCCGTTTCCACTGCCCTTTATTCTGTTCTTCAAGTCTGGCTGTTGACACCTGAGCAAGGTCCTGCGAAGCAGGCTTGCATTGCATGTGGTCCATGGGCTGCCCTTCTGTTTCCCACCCAGCTTCTTTGTATGCTATGAGAACTTCTTTGGGATTCCCCTTGCTCCTCAGCAGACGTGGTAGCCCATCATCTTAAGGAACCTACTGCTGTCAAACCAGAATTCTGAGAGGCAGAATCCTCCTGTGACCCCAAGGCTCACCCAAGAGATGCTTGTTGACAAGGAAGATGCCCAACGTAGCTCATCTCTCCCAGTCTTACAGACAGGGTGGGTCTTCACTTGCAAGGGAAGAAGGAGGTAAGGATAATGTAGGACACCAGAGGCTACAGTCCCCCCCACCCCTTTAAAGTGAGACTCAAAGAACAATGCCTGAGATGCTCAGCAGCCTCTTGCTATAGCTAGAGAAATGTCCCTGTATTCTTAGGTTTAGACTGGTTCTGGCCAAAGCCAGACAAATATAACTGCATTCAGTATAAGCAGAGTGTATGTGCTCTGGGTATTTGTTTAGTGGGGGAGGGTGCCAAGTTTTGGAACTGATCTTAAACATAGAAAACAAGAGGTTGTGTCTTTCATGCATTCTAGATGGTACCTCCTCTCATTGTAGTAGCAAGGACAGCAGCTTAGAATCTGGCTGCCCAGTTACTGACTAAAAGACCTTGGACAAACCACTTGACCCCTTTGTGCCTCAGTTCCCTCCCCTACTAAATGAATGGTGAAGCTGGCGACCCTAAGATGAGGTAAGACAGCAAAGATGAAGGGAGATAGTCTTTGGGATGTGCCTTCTGGGTAAGGTGCAGAGAGGTATTCAGTTGGAAGAGGACATTAGTGCTGGATCACTGGGAACCACATGGGGCCTTTTTCTTCCTCTGCAAGGCCAAGTGTCCAGGTTTGCACATCAGCCTCTGGTCATGGAAACATCTGGGCTCATGCACAAAGCCTGCTGGGCTCCTTCTTCCCACCCCTGTCACAGGCCTTTCATTTTGGGGTTCTGCCATGCTTAGGAGAAAAAAATTATACAGGTCCCAGGGTGATTTTGAATGTGATGGAGGGCCCTGAGCTATTGATTCCTAAGGAAGGATCTTTCTGCTGGGAGACGCCTTCCTCGGAGCCCAGTGATTTAAGAATGTTGACAAATCCCTGCTCACCGAGCCTCCTGCAGGCTGCAGATAGGCTTCCAGGACAGCCTGGACTATGCTCAGGATATCTGGAGAGTCTGGCTGGTTGCTTAAGGGACATAAACCTGTGAACTGTCCTTAGGAGAAACTATGAAATCAATTGGTTCATTATCACACCAAAAACACCCTAGTCCACTTAGGGCATTTAAGAAAAGAAAAGTGGCAAAGGACTGCAAGATTGAGTTTGAAACGTGTGCAAAAAGGTGTGAAGGGATTGGGGAAAAGGAAGGGACAGGAAACCTTTCTTCATTGAGCCACTCATGATCTTGACCGTATTGAAGCCCATGAGAGGTTATTTAACCCCCACACCCAGACATTTGGCAGTGTCTAGAGACAACTAGTGTTGCCACAATTGGAATAAGGGATGTTGCAAGCACCATCTAGTACGGGAGAGACTGGGGATGCTGCTAAACATCCTTCAGTGTGCAGGGAAGCCCCCACAACTAATTATCTGGTCCCACATGTCAGTGGTACCAAGATTGAGAACACTGGACCAGAGCATTGCAACAGAATCACAGAGTGTCATGGATGGAGAGATTTGGAAATATCCTCATCCAGTTCTGTTTCACAGCTGGGGACAATGGGATCCAGAGATGAGACAGGACCAGCCAGCATCATACAGCGAGTGAACGGCAGAGCTAGCCTGAAACTCAGGTCTGCTGTTTGAGACTGACTTATCCAGACTCCCCCAAAGTTGTTGTGAGGAATACACACGAGCTGTGAAAACACTCAGAAAATTATAAGGATATTATTATTAATATTGCTGTGATTACAAATTTGGGAGTTTAGAAAGTTCTGTTTCTTTTATTTAAATTTTATTTTTATTTATTTATTTGAGAGCAACAGACAGAGAGAGAAAGAGGCAGAGAGAGAGAGAGAGAGAGAGAATGGGCGCACCAGGGCCTCCAGCCACTGCAAACGAACTCCAGACGTGAGCACCCCCTTGTGCATCTGGCTAACGTGGATCCTGGGGAATCGAGCCTCGAACCGGGGTCCTTAGGCTACACAGGCAAGCGCTTAACCGCTAAGCCATCTCTCCAGTCCCTAGAAAGTTCTATTTCTGAGCCACTGACTCACTGTAGAACATTAGACTGATATTTCCTCCAACCTCATGCATTTGTTGGGGTGTATTTGTGCGGGGGGTGGTCTTAACAGAATATAAGGATATTATGATCTTTAGAGAAAATCCAAAGATTTGCCCTTCAAAAACCCCAAGATACCTAAAAAAAAAAAAATTTTTTTTAAAGACAAAAAAGTTCCTTGAATGAAATCATGTGGACTTCGCACAAAGCAAAGCGTTTACTTCTTGGCAAAATTCCAGTCCCCTGGCCCTGTGGGTTGGTTCCAGCCCAGGAAATCTGATCAACATCCGGAGGAGAAACTGATAGCTCCACAAATGGCAGGCAACTGGATTTGTCCCCACTCCCTCTAGCGAGGGGAGACTGTGACTCCCCTCCCTGGTACCCTTTCCTGCTCAGCTGCCCTGGCACTGGGAACTTCTGCAGGGAACTTCGGTGAGGGATGGGAAGGTGGAACATTAATTAGTAAAACCTTGTTTACTTAACAGACATATTCTTAAAGATCTCTTCCAAGGGACATTTTGACATATTGCTTTAATTAGCCACAGAAGAATGGAGAGTGCAGAGAGTGTAAAATGACCCTCACTGTTGTTCCTAGTTACTCTTATCTTTCTGTGCACCAAACAAGTGCACTGCTTACAAGGTCAAGGAATCGCTGCTGAGTTGAGGGACTATGGTCCTGGTGACCAGAGGAGGGACTGCAGGGATCTTTTCTGTCCCTAATATCAGCTCCTCCAACTGAAAGCAACACCTCAGTGGAGATTCGGCCTTGGCCTCCCAGCCTCCTTTGCTGTATCTGTCGAAAATGAACGGTCATGTCTTACAAATCCTGATGTCACTCTCAGGAGGGGCATAGGCCAGGGACCCAGAATTTCCACCTTAGCTGAGCAGCAGAACTCTGGCAGGGTGGGCGGGAACAGCCTCAGTTGGAATTCTCTGTGTTCCGCCCCACAGTGTTTCTCCCCTTGCTCAGGGTTGGAAGAGCTTGAAGCTTCCTTTAGAGGATCAAAAGTGCAGCCCTGTTACCTGTACTGGGGAGTGGGGAGTCCCCAGCTAAATCTCTGCCAGGAACATCTGGGAGCCCAGATGGAGGCAGGTCCCTAGGTCTCTGGCGATCAGGCTCCCGAAGCTGGGCCCCAGCCCTCCTCATTGTCCACAAGCTCCTTCTCTTTGAAGTCGGCTCTGCTTTCACCCTAGCCTCTTAAGAACCGCTTCTGTTAGACATCACAGCCACGTACCTCTCATCCAAAGAGATTTTTTGCAAAGGTAGATATAAGAGCCCCAAGAAGGAGAGACTGCCTTGTCAGTGGCGTGGGGGAGGTGTGCTGTGTCATTTGTTCTCAGCTACAGACGCAGCACCTAGCACGATGCTTGGCATGTGGAAGGACTTCGCAGGAGAAAAGGGAATGGAGGAGGCCATTCTGCGACCGAAGAGGCCTGTGGTATTAAGATGGACCTCCAAAGTGGCCTCAGTCCCTGAGGCCTGCCTCCCTCCTAGCCTCTTTCCCAGAGCTAGCATTCGGCACCAGGGTCCTGTAAACCTCCAGTGCCCTGCTGGTCAACAGAGTTCTCAGACCCTGTGCGAGGCCCACCCCCCAGGATGGTGATCAGCTCAACCTTGAGCAAGACCAAGTTTCTCTCTTCACCACCATGGCTGCTCCTCACTCCCCCACCCCCACCCCGCCCTGCCACCCCCCACCCCAGACCCCAGGCAGCTGCCCTGACACTCCCCCCACAGCTTCACCTTGCTTTAAGCCCATGGAATAGATGGAAATTTGGATTTCCACTGAAAAGAAACTAGGGAGTGAATCATTGCTTCACACAAACATTCCCAGGAGGATGCTTTTAAATAGCAAGGTCCACTAATGCATTTTAAATGATTTCGGGAAAAAAAAAAAAAAAAAAACCTGACCCATAGACTCTCAGGTCTGGGAAAGAACTTTGGAGGTCATCCAGTGGCCTGCCCCACCTCCACCCCCAGACTATTCAGATCTCCTATGGGACACTGTTCAGAAACACAGCCGACATCCTGCACGCTGCTGCCCCAAAGCGAAAATGCCCTTTAGGAAATGAAAGTCCGATCATGTCCATGCCCGACTTGGAGACCTCCCCACTGTGGAAGTCCAGGCTCCTTGTCTTGGTGTTGCAGGCTCTGCAGACCCCAACTTCAGCCTCCACACAGGGCTGTGTTCTCCCCTCCTCTTGCCTCCTCCCACCCCACCCCACGTGCAGGTTTTGCATTATGGCAGCAGTAACTGCTTTCCCAGCTCCAAGCTGTCTCACACGCATGCTTTGGATGCATAGGTCTTCACCACCTGAAATACAGAGACTCTTTTCTGCCTGTCCTTCCCACACACCTCTCATTAATCCCTCCCTCCCACTGGCTACATCCAGACTTTGTACCTGTTGCTGCTCTGAACTTAGATCCCTGTACCACACACGTGCTGCCGGCTCCCAGCGTGCAGGGACCATGCCCATGCCTCTCACCGTCTCCAGCCTAGCGGGAAGGCCTCTTCTACGTGTTTGAGGAACGAGTGAGTGCATCTCACTGGACTGACGGCTTCTGTGTTTGGAAAGCAATGTTTAAGGAGTCAAAGAACTCCACTGGGGTCCCTAGACAAATTAGTAGCAGAGGGAAACCCATTCCTCAAAGGTTTACAGTCCAGAGCATTTCACTCACCATCTGACAGCCACTCCTAGAAGGGGCGCCTGTGTGCCCGGCCCCATCTCTTGAGATGCATTTGTTCAGGCAGCAAGCATCTGTTACTGGTAGTAATAGTGTGATTACTCCTACCATTACCTACCTTGTGTGGGCGTTTGCTATGCCCCACACTATGCTCAGAAGTTAAAATGTGCTACTATCACTTTATTTGCACAGCAGCCAGTAAGCCTGTCTTCCCATCTTACAGGACAGAAAGCCTAAGCAATTAATAATATTTATTAAGATCCTACTCTGCCTTGGGCATAAGGCTGGGAGGCCCCGGGCATCTTCTCCCTTTCACAAGTACCACTTCTCAGCAGGATGTACTCTGGGATGCCTGGCCTGGGTCTCCTGGGTGTTCTTTTTGCCGTTTTCTGGAAAAGACCCAAGCCTCCTCTCTCTACCGTCACAGGGTATGTCTGTAGCACTTCCCATGCGAAAGGGAAACAGAGGAAGTTCTATGTTTTCTTGCTGTTGAAAAGATGGGACAGAGCTAGGGATGAATAGCCCAGTAGTAGAACGCTTGGTCTAGCACACACAAGGCCCTAGGTTTAATCCTCAGAACCACAGAGGAGGGGGAAAAAAGCCAGTGAAACTGTAGGGCGTGTTGGCTCCTGGGGTTGGGATGCAAAAGCCTGTAGTTCTTCCAGGCTTGCAATGCAGGGGACCAGGAGCGGGAGCAGGGGACAGTAGCAGAACTGAGGTGTTGGAATGTGCGCTCCCTGGCACAGGGCCTTTCTCTCATCCTTGGTGCTTTCCTAGCGCCCAGCACAGCGCATAGCATGAAGCAGGTTACACGCAGCCCCGAATGAATGCGCGCATAGCAGCTCCAGCATTCCCTCTCACTGGAACCACAGTATTCACCCGGTAGTTTTCTGCTTCCAGCCCTCTGTGGACCTCCGGCACTGCTACTGTGTGCCTCCCTTCCTCTTGTTCTTCTCCCCCCAGTGCTGCGGTGTCCCTCTTACCACACTGCTCCAGCCTCATCACCCCTTCACCCTCCTCCTCACCAGTGGTCCTGCCCCCGCCAGGCCGAGCCTCATTGTTCTACACAACCTGTACCTCCACCACACACAGGTTGTCTTCTCAGCCTGGAGTATGGTCTCCACCTTGTCCCTGTGGCTAGCTCCTCATTGCCTCCCTCCTAAGTCTCCCCCTGAACTCCTGTCTCACTTGACTCAAGACAAGTTTGGTTGAGTGAAAAAAAAAAAAAAAAACTGTTTACAGTAGTGTCTGTGACTGTCGATCCCGGAGCTAGTTTGTTTAAACAGAAATATTGGGCCCACTGTATACTAGTTTGTAATCTTGGGCAAGTTACTTAACGTCTCTGAACCTTAGCTTACTTATCTGTAAGTAAGGCCACAGCAGTGTGCACCTCACAGGATTACTATGAGAATTGAACATGAAGGGTCACCGTCATGCCTGGCACGCAGTCACACATAAGTGCATGTGTTGTCACTGATGTCCATTCTCGCTCTGTGAAATCACAGCTCTGTGCCTCTCTGCTTTGGACTCAAGTTCCTGTGAATGAGGCTGAAGAGCCCATGCCCAGCTCCAAGGCAGAAAGAGGGCACTGACAAGTGCATGGAAGCAAGGAGAGAGAGAGAGGAAGAGTTAGCAAGCGTGGCTCTTGTTCAGGGGAAGGATGAAGGGAGCACATGCCAACCTGGAACTGCTGGGAGGTCGACAGAGACTTGAATCCACCATGCAGAGGCTGTGAATGAAATGCATGCAGGGTGCCAGATTTCTAGCCTGCGTGCCCCAGTTTGGCTTTGACCAAGTGAACAGCTTCCCACTTCCTCACTCACTTGAGGGCCATGGGGATGAGGTAGCTGGACTCAGACAGATGGAGGTAAAATGGTACCTTTGTTATCAATGCAGATACCTGGCAGGCTTGGGCGTGGGTTCTGTAGGCTTGCTGGTTCCCTGTCCCTTCCCACTATAGGCCCTCATGGGTGGATGGCCACGGGCAAGGCTGCTCAGCCACGCCCGGCCTGGGGGTAAGAACCAGGTCCACAGGGTACCCCAAGCCTAGCTCTTTTTCACCAGCCAGTTTGGTGGGAGTGGGATGAGATCATTGTTCTAGTTAGGGCTTCTCAGACTTGTCACATTGGCACTTGAGACTTGGATGAGTCTTTATTCTGGGGACTGTCATGTGCATTGTAGGACACTCAGCAGCAACTTTGACATCTACCCGTAGGCTACCAGGGGTGCCCTCTTCCCTGGTGTGACCACCACAAACGTCTCTGGACATTGACACCTGGTTGAGGGCTACCTCCCTGATCCTTTGGAGGGGCTCCAACAGTAGGGAGTAAGTGCTTCCTCTCCAGGCAGTGGAGCCTGGAGACTACAAGTCCCAGAGGGCAGATCAGGAGGACAGCTGGATCCCCAAGTCACTGTAGGCATCTGCCCTCTGCATCGCTATTCCTTCCTTCCTCCTCAGCCTCTCCAGCTCCGGCTAACTTCAGCATCCAACTATGGCACTTTCCTTCTGGAAAGTGCTCTCAGCACCCCAGTGGGATCACTTAGGGTTCTCTGTGCTCCCTCCTCTTCAGAGTACCCTGCAAATGCGGAATGACCTCCTCCTCAGGACCCCAGCACCCTGCCATGTTCATTGTGGGTGTGTAGAAGTGTCGCTGGGGCTGAGCGAGCTGGGCTGCTTGGTCAGCTCTTCTTCAGTGGTGCTTTCATTCTAGGAGCTCTTTTGTGGGTCTCTGCAGATTTGGTGGCCCAGCCCGTAAGGGGCAGAGTGTCCCTGCAGCTGCCTCTCTCCCTTGTGAATCAGCTCCCTGACAAGTGTCTGAAAAGGGTCTGCGTTTTCTGCTTGTTCCCAACATTTGGGCTTCCTGCTTTTGTGAGAGCGTGGGGCGTGTCCTTGCTCTTTTGATAATTGCGAAAGAACTGTATGCCCTGGAAATTGCCCTGGAAGCCTCTCCCGCAGCTGCCTGACCCCACGGCGGAGAATCCAGGTTGCTTGGTTACCAGTTTTCAGATCCAGTTCAAGAAAGTCCCGAGGCCACAGAAAAGTGAGTTCTGTGCATGTGACCCAGAACCAATGTCTGAAGACTCTCCACCCTGTGAAAAACGAGGTGCACCCAGGCTGCCTCCCACTGGGCCTATTGCCAGACCTTCCCTGGAGTCCACTTAACTTTCATCACTGCCGGTCAGGTGATCCCACATTACAGATGAGGACATCCAAGATCAGCAAGGTGGAAGAGCACGCCCAAGGTCACTAGTTGGTTTGTGCTGGACTTGAGAGCCAGTTCCAAGTCGCTGACTCCAAGCTTTGGACTCTGTCTGACTCTTTTTGGGTCCATCTTGCTGAGGATTGTTCAAAAAAGTTCACTTATGGAGCATTTTAGAGAAATTATCCTGATTCAGTTCTACCTACAGCCAGTAGACATGTCTTTCCCTTATCCTCCCAGCTGCCCTGCAGGAGAAGCCCACATTCCTTACAGAAGCACTATGCACTCGGGCCTAGTGCACCTTTACCAAACCTCCACCATTGACGTTTAGCCTCTCCTCCTCTGGGCTGCCCTGTCCCTAGAGAGCTTTCTGTGGTCTCTACATACTATGTTATACCGACTCCACTATGTGTTGGCAGAGCCCTGTGAAGGCAAGGACCAGTACGTGTTTATCCTTGTATTCCTGTAACTCACTACACCTTTAGTAGATGTATACAGTAACGATGCACTGTATTCTAGAGCAGTAGTACTGTGTGCGAGCACACACGTTGTAGTACTTTGTGTACCATTCCAGTACTGCTTCTGTAGATGAGTACAATTCGTAGTACTCTAATATGTAGCAGGTGCTTGATACTCAAGCATTCAAGAAAACAGCAATGTTCCACTCAACCCACTTTCCATTCTATTTTTAACTTCTCTTCCTGTTCTCCCAAAGGATTCAGATGTTCACCATGGTGTGACAGGAGGCTCCTGAGCAAAGCATATCAAATGTGAGGTCACTCCGGGCACACACCACCCTTCTGCTTCAGGCAGCACGAGCCTCCTCTGTTTTCTTCCCCAAACTTCATATCCTCCGCCTCCATTGACACTGTCCAGCTAAATAGATTTTCTTCCTATACTTCAACAAGCCTATGATGAATTTGGAGAGCAGAAACATTTTTCACTTCAAATAAGATTGTGGAGTATACTTTCATCAGGGGACCCAGAGTCTGGGGCAACAGTTCTCGTCCCAGACTGCCCATTAGCATCAGTGGGGCGGCGTGTCCAAAGATACAACATTCAGATCCAGATACCAATGAAATCATGCGGCTGCAGCCTAGGCCTTGGCTCTCCCTGGGGTAGAATCCAGGTGCTTCTCCTGCCTCGCGGGGGTGGAGTGGCCTGTGCATTGCCTGACAGCTTATCAGACATGCCAGATCTGTTTTAGATCCTCAGGTGATTGCCAAGCACATTACAGTTTGAGCAGCATTGCTTTAGAGAAAGAACAGTTTTTAGACACCTATGACAAGTTGCAAGCCGTTTCTGCTGATTCACATTATCATTTGGACATATTCCTTCCTTCCTTCCTTCATTTAACAATATTAATAGCACACCTCCTATGATAGGTTCTGGGAGCATGTTGGCATGCGCCTCTCTCTTGGCCTGCAGATTCCTGCCCATACGCTTTTCTCTGGCCTCTTCCCTTTGATGGTATCTGCCTCTTTTTGTCTCTGATCTGACCTTCATCCAGATCCAAACCTCTCCCTCTTCTCACTTCTTTGCAAAAATTAAAGTTGGAATCCCTCTCACTCCCTATTGTTTGTGGTAATTTGACCTTGAACTGAAGACAGCTGGCACTTTGAGTATATAATGGTGACCTGAGCCTGAGCAGCCCTGAGGACTGTATAATGCTACAGTTGGCCTCAGCACCTCAGATCTAGGGGCAAAGGAATAGATTCTTGAATCAGTCTCAGACTTTCACTGGAGTCTATATCTTGGTTTCATGACTCTGGGGACCGTGGTGTAGAGCCTTGCTATTCAATGAGTGTTTTATGAGCCAGCATCTGCTTGGGAGCTTGTTAGAAATATAGAATCTCAGGTTCTATGGCAGAGTTATTAAATGAGAATCTGCATTCTAACAAGTCTACCACATGATGCATGGACACATTAAAGTTTGAGAAGTGTGAAGCACTTGTACAGACAGTGTTTCTCAAGATTTGTAACATGTTAGAATCATGTGGTAATTTGTAAAAATCTTAAGCCCAGACTCCATCCCAGGTCAATTAAGTCAGAATATCTTGAGATAAGACCCAGCAACAGTATTTTTTATTGTAGTAAAATGTGAAGAATGAAATTTACCATTTAATCATATTCCAGCCAACAGTTCCGTGGCATGAAGTACACTCATGGTGTGGTTCAGCCATCACCACCATCCGTCTGCAGAACCTTTCATCTTCCCACACTGAAACTCTGTACTCATTAAACACTAACTCCCCACTGTTCCTTCTCCCCAGCGTCTAGAAACCACATTCTACTCTCTTTTATTATTATTTTTGTTTTTTTGTTTTTTGAGATAGGGTTTCGCTATGTAGTCTCAGGGTGACCTCAAACTCTTGGCGATCCTCCTACCTCTGCCTCCCAAGTGCTGGGATTAAAGGTGTGCACCACCACGCTGGCCCCACACATTCTACTTTCTGTCTGTATGAACTTGACTACTCTAGATACCTCATACAAATGGAGTCAAATAATATTTGTCATTCTATGACCATCTTATTTTACTTTACCTGGCAAAATAGCTTCAAGATTTATTCACATTGAAGTATGTACCAGAATGTTCTTTATTGTTAAGGCTAAATGATATTCTGTCATAGTATATACCATATTTCGTTTATCCCTCCTTCCATCCATGGACACTTGGGTTGCTCTCACCTTTTGACTGCTGTGAGTGATGTTGCTGTGAATACGGGTATACAGATAGCTGTTTCTGGGTTTTCATGAATTCTCCCAGTAGCCCTCACTCTTCCTGTGAGTGACCTGAGGCGACCTACTCTCTTGACTCAGAAAGCCCCACAAATCATGCAACTAAAGAGGTTCAAATCCTTGTGTTCACTTTAAGAACACATGAAACTTCCCAGGTCATCAGGGGCACGCATATCCAAAAATGGCCACCAAAAAGCCACTGCCACTTTCAAGAAACAATATGTATCATGCCAGAAGCGTGATGGGTGAGCTGGTCGGTATGCCCAAGCTGAAGAGTGGGGCTGGACACAGGGTTGATGACCAAAAAGAGTGATGGATTTTCACTGCACTTGCTCCAAAAATGCAGTGTAATGTCGAGCTTAAGAGTTTAGACCTGCGACTCTCTGGTCATTGAACATAGTCAGATGAACAAGGCACCCAAGGTGCACCACCTCACTGACAGAGCTCAGGGCCGGATGAACCCACACATGAGCTCCCCCATCATGCTGAAACCATCCTCACGCAAAGGAGCCCATCTGTTCTGGAGCCAGACGAGGTTTCACAGAAGAAAAAGATAGCCTAGCATAAAATCAATGCAAATAGAAGTTTAAAAAATCTGTTTCTTCTTCAGTCTTTTTGTTGGGGGGGGGGAGTGAAGTTTCTAAATCATGTAGTAATTCTATTTTCAGACTTTTGAAGAAATACCACATTGTCTTGTCATAGCAGCTATGCCATGTCCTGTTCCCACCCATAATGCACAGTGTTCCAGTTTTTCCACATCTTCATAAGCACTTGTCATTTTCTGGTCTTTCATTATTATAATAGTCATCTTAATGTGAGTGAAATGATAGTTCATTGTAGTTTTGATGTACATTTACTAGGTAATTAATGATGTTCATTTTCTGATTGGCCATCTATCTATCATTGGAGAAATGTATAATCAAGTCCTTTGCCCACTGTGAATCAAGTGGTTTTATTGTTGTGGGTTTTCAGAAATATTTTTACTTTTATTTATTTATTTGAGAGAGATGAAGAGAGAGAGAGAGAGAGAGAATAGGCATGCCAGAGCACCCAGCCACTGTAAACAAACTCCAGACACATGAGCCACCTTGTGCATCTGGCTTATGTGGGTCCTTTGGCTTTGCAGGCAAGCACCTTAACTGCTAAACCATCTTTCCAGCCCTGTTGTGTTTTGTTTTGGTTTTTAGGTTTCAGAGTCAAATTACTTTTAGGTGTTTTAATTTTATTTATTTATTTCCTTCCTTATTTATTTCCAAGGAGAGAGAAAGGGTGCACCAGGGCTTTCTAGCCACTGCAAACAAACTCCAGATACATGTGGCACCTTGTTCATCTGGCTTTATGTGGGTCCTGGAGAAATGAACACCTGTTGTTAGACTTTGCGGGCAAGCACCTTAACCACTGAGCCATCTCTCCACCCCTACTGTTGGTTGTGTTTTTTGAGTTCTTCATTGACATATTCTGGATATCAATACCTTATCCGCTGTATGATTTGCAAAGATTTTTCTCCTGTTCTGTGGATTGCCTTTTCTCACTTTTCATAGTGCCCTTTGCACTGAAGTTTCTAATTTTGATGCAGTCCATTTCATCTATCTGCTTTCTTTTGTTGTGCGTGCTTTTCGTGTCTTATCTACGAGATCATTGTCAGGCATGAGGATATTTTTTAAAGCTCCCTAAATGATTCCAGTGTACAGCCAAGACTGAGAAATGTTTCTTAAATATTAGCATGCATTCAGATCACCTGAGATCTTGTTAAAATGGATATATTCTGGTTTTTCAGGTCTGGGGTGGGCCCAACATTATGCATTTCTAACAGAATCCTGAATGCTGCTGCTCTGTGGACCACTCTAAGCATCCAGGATGTGGAGTGATGTCCATCATTTGGATCTGAAAGGAGAGGGTAGAGACTTACTACGTCTTTCCCTAAGTTTCCTCACCATAACTATTTCCTGATCTAGCATCAGATAGTCCATCACCTAGCTTCTTACTGGTCCCTAGCAGATGCAGTGGCGGATGACTGGGGTACATTTGACAGAGGAACAAAATGTAAGGGACTCATTCTCAACACCCCACTCCCTGCTTCCCTTAGCAGAAACCATCCATTTGTCTACATTGCTGTGTGAATTCAGGTTCTACATTATCAATGACACGATTCTCTCCTGCCCTGGCCCTTTTGAGAGAATGACCGCAGAATCCTGCTAGAAAGCTGTTGCGTTCAAAATACGTTTGATATTCTCAGGAAGGAAGGAAGGTTGGTCTGAAAGTTTATAGAAGCAGCTGGTGGATATTGGGTGGAGGCCACTGAAGATCTGTTTCTCAAAACAACAACAACAACAAAAATCATTTGCTCCCTTATAGAATTTTGGAGCCAGAAGTGACCCTAAAAGGTCTCCTCTCAAACCTTCATTTCAGAGAAAGCTGGGACAAAGGGGACTGTGACTTGTCAAGATCATTAAGTTAAACAGGTCAGTCCATTGGTGTGTAATTTATTTATCAGAAAAATCAAGAGGCTGGGTCATGGGTCTTGCCCCTTGTGGTCTTCATTAGAAATTTCTACCAATTAGGCATGGATTACTCTCCTAGGACCTGATCCTTGCTGGCTGCAACCCAAATTGCAGGTACAGGTTCTAGAAGGAACTGACTAGCTTCTAGAAGGCATGCCTGATGCCACGTCTCTCTTCCATATCCACTGCAGGTATTATAAGCTGATCAGTCTTTCCACACACTACCAGTCAGATTTGGCTCTCAAGTAGAAACTCACTGTTGTCTCTTCAATAGAGGACACACTGTCAGAAAAGTCCAGTGACCTTCAGTCTAAGCTACATTTCAGTACGCCTACTCTTGGTTATTAAGTACCTTTATACCCACTCCTAGCTGCTCATTAATCTAGGTATGGGTTTGTTTTATCCAGTCAACCTTCCTACCAAGTTGCAGAACTCTGGCTGTAATGCATGTGCCTTTAGTGATTCAACAGCCCAGTAGAAGCTGTCAGTTCCAGACAACTCTGTAATTTGGAAGGACGAGGTTCAGTCCAAAATTTGTAATTTGGTGATATGACTCCCAACATATGTCCTTTGCTACAAAAACTTCCTTCCCTGAGTGGTTCCTCCAGGTAGTTCTGCTCTGTTATGGAGCCCTGCCCCCAAGTCACTCTCTAGCTAGACATCAGGGAGTCTTCCAATCTTGTTTGGCTCTGAAGGCAGTGGCTGGGGCCCCACTTGGTCTCTGGGTCTTTGACCTGGAGTAAGTTCATCTGCTGGCAGCACTGTCTGTCTCCATATGGGGAGACAGTCTTCAGATTGTCTTTGCTCTTCCTTCATTAAGATGTCAGCTCCACTCAGCCTTGCTCTGTGCTGCCAGCGGCACTGACAAGCCAGCAGCCAAAGTTCCATCTGAAGGAGGTTTGCTGCCTTCTGAAGGCAGGAATGTAGCACTTTGCCTGTGGGACTGGGTGTGCACAGGCTTCTGGGACTTGTCCCAGGAGCCCACTGGGGGGGGGGGATCCCATTCTATGCCTGTGGGCAGAGTCTCAGAGTGACGTCATCTTCAGCCCTCTAACTGCCTCCCTTTCTCTCACTCAGAGCGTGGGTGGAGTCATCCCACCTCCCTGGCCATTCTCAGCTGTCTCCTGGGTGAGTGCCACTGGCTTCCATGGCCCCAGGCTGCTTGGCAACACCCTGAGTTATGTTAGGGATATAATAATGAATTATACAATGCATTATACATAATTAATTTATAATAAAACACGCACGCAATGGTTTAATTTGTCCAAGTGAATGATGTGCTACCCACCAAACCTTGCTGGAATGCATCCCCTGACTGTTTCTTAGTCTGGAGGCAATGGCCAGATGCCCTAGGGAGGGATCTTGGCTCGGGGAAACTTCCAGACTCCCTGTGGGGTATGTCCCACAGGAAGACGATCCTTCACCAGCTGTGCTGTTGTTCTAGACCTGGTTCCTCTTGGGGTCTCACCCCACCTCTGTACTGTTTGAGATCTGTTATTTTCTGCATTCTCCGAGTTTTCTCTCCCAGAAGATACTTACATATATATTCCCTTTCCCTTCTTTCCTTTCCTCTCTTCTTCCTTCCTTCTTTCCTCCCACAAAATGTATTAATTGCCCCTTATGCACCCTGTCCTTAGGTTGGTGCATATCGGTGAATAAAATAGACAAAGATCCTCACCTAACTGGAGCTTATACTCTAGCAGAGGGAGACAGGCAGTAAATAAGTGTAATGCGTGAGTCAATTGCATTGCACATTTAACAGCGATGGGTACTACAGAAGTGTAGAAAGCAGAACAAGACAAGGCTAACCTACTGTGATAGTGGCAGGTTGCAGTTTTACCAAGAGGGTCGAGGGCAGGGCTTACAGAAACACAACAGCCCAGGAACTGCCAAGTCCCACAATGGGGAAGAAAGGCCCATAGGTCCTCCCTGGGACTGGATTCGCTGGGCTGCTTGAGCTCTGGATCCTTCAGTAATGCTTGTAACTTTTGGTTTCAGATGTCCAGGATATTACTGCTCCTATGGTTTCTGCCCCTCACTGATGGATCCCAGCGGGCTGAACCCATGTTCACTGCAGTCACCAACTCGGTTCTGCCCCCTGACTATGACAGCAACCCCACCCAGCTCAACTATGGTGTGGCAGTGACTGATGTGGACCATGATGGGGACTTTGAGATCGTTGTGGCAGGGTAAGTGCCTCCCACCCTGAGTCTGACAGATATATTAATCAGCTTTTGCAGTGATATGGTTGTATGACGAATAACTCCCCAAGCCCAGTGACTTGGACCAGCATATGTTCTCACTCACAGGTCTGTGGTCCTTTGCAGTCAGCCACCACCTGGCTGGCTTAGCTGTAGTCCTGGCATGCTGTCTGTGGCCTCGCCCTCTGGGACCACGGAGGTGCGGGGTGGGGAGGGGAGGCAGAGCTGGGATCAAGACAGCTTGGAAGGAGGTTGTTTGATCGGCAGGCTTCTGAGGCTGGGGCCGTTTCTTGTCCTGCAGGCAGTGCATCCCTCCCAACAGGGCAGAGTATAAGGGTGGTAGTGGCCACAGAACGGAACGCTCAACACTAACTCCCACAACCCTTGCATTAAAGGAAAAGAACATTAATTGCCCATTTCAAACAAGAAAGAAAGGTGGAATCAAAAGGGATAGCTAAACCTTCTCAAGCTATGCCTTGGGGCTCACTACTCCCTACTTTTCTGGAAAAGCAACGTTATATATAGTAAGAAAAGCAGAGACTTGGAGTTCAGATAGCTTTTAGACCATGCCCTAGATGTACAACTCTCTAGTTGTATGACCTTGAGATTGGCTACATCAATTGTAAAGAAGGGTTCACTGTAATGACTTGTCCTGAAGCCTCACTAGCCTATTGCACATGACAATGCATTGTGAGTTCTGCCAATCACCCCAGATGATTGTTATATATTGAGCATTGATATGCGCCAGGAACCGTGCACCATATTCCCTACATATCTCCCCCATTTAGAGAAGAGGAAACAGGTAATGGACATGAATAGTAAACAGGTGAGTCAGAATTCGAATCTCAAGGCCTCCTAAGTCTAGAGCTGACAAACTATGCTGTTTATGGAATTTAGCTATCACTCACTTCAAAAGTCAGCCAATCGATGAGAACCCCACAGGGGCCTATTGACCCCATTCTGGAAGCCCTGAGCTTTTATGGTAGCATGTATGCACAGAACAAAGACCTCGAAGGTAATGTTATTTCTAGCAGCTGCGTGTAGCAGTATAAAACACAGATCGTGGAAGTAGAAGAACTGGTTTTAGTTGTTTTGAGATATGTTCTCATGTAGCCCAGCTGGCCTTGAACTCCTAATCCTCCTGTCTCCATCTTCTAAGTGCTAGGATCATAGGCTTGTATCACCACACCTGGCAAAGAATTGGTCTCAAGTTTAACCATACCTGTGCCAATGGTGGTGGTGCATGCCTTTAATCGGGAAGCAGAGGTAGGAGGATCACCATGAGTTCAAGGCCACCCTGAGACTATATAGTGAATCCCAGGTCAGCCTGGGCTAGAGTGAGACCCTACCTTGAAAAAACAACAACAAATAAAAGTTTAACCATACTTAACCCAATAGTTACCAACCATGTGCAACTCATTTAGCCCTACTTTCCTCATCTATAAAATGGGCACAGTGAACTCTGGCCTGCTGACCTCACAGGCCAGTCCTGAGGGTCAATGGTCATGTCTATGGAAAGAATACTTTTAATATTATTCAGTTCTTCCACTCTGAGAAGAGGAGAGTCAGCAATTGTAGACCTTTTAGAAGGTAGGCCTAAATGAGTGTGCCATCCAACAGACTTTCTGTGATTATGTAGATGTTCTATGGTAGCATTGCCCAGTGTGATGTCCACTAGCCTCATGTGACACTTGTGTGATCAAGCAATTTCCTTCCTTCCTCCCTCCCCTTCCTTCCTTCCCTTCTTCTCTTTTTTTATTGAGATAGTTTCTTGTCAGGCCTGGAGCCAGTAATCCTCCTGCCTCACTGTGGGGTTATAACCATGCACCCAGCTCAAGGAACTGAATTTCTCATTTTAATTAAATGTGCACATTTAGCTTGGGCAGTTCAGTTCTGGATCTAGAGAGGAGAGTGTGAAAGAAAGGGGAAATGGGAATGGTGGGAGCAATCTTCTTCACCCAAGCTGAGTGGAGCAGATGTATGGCCAGGCAGCTCACCTGCGCTCAGCCATGTGACTTCCCAGTCATTCCCCGAACCAGAGAGAAAAGTTCCTGGTCAAACCAGGAGACACCTGCCAGGGTTGCCAGTTAAAGGACTTGGATGTGTTTCTCAGAGGTTCTGGCTGGCCCTGCCCCAGTGGATGACCCCAAGCCTCTCCATAGTAGGCGGTGAGGACAGAGGACAAGGAACTAAGGACAACTGTCCTTCCTCCTGCCCATCCCCATCCCTAAGCACTGCACACATGCTCTCCTTTCATCCAAGAACACGCTCCGATCTTGCATTCACATGACTTAATAAGGACAAAATAAGACCTGTGATATGAACAGAAAGTCCCCTCACCCTCATTTCCTCTCTTTCTGAGGCACCTGGTAGCCGGCATATGGGAAGCCTCTCGCTGTCTCCCCAGGGATGGCGTCTGACTTCAGTAGCTTGTGCCCTTCTACCCAAACAGCCAGGCGCTTCCTCTGCCCTGCCCAGTGCTCTTCCTGCCTGGCCACTTCAGAAGACCTCTGGTGTCTTCCTATGGCTGCTCACTCTTCTCTCGGGGTCCCAGAGGGAGGTGAAGGAAGTTGTAAAGAACAAAGAGAGATTCAAGGGACTCTTGCTGCTTCCCTCTGTGACTTTGTCACCATCACTCTGCCCCTTCCCCTTCCCCAACGTCATCGTTCTCCAAGGCATGCTAACAGGGTAGCCCTGCTGCGCCCCGCCTGTGGTTCACATTCCAACTGTAAGGAAGCCAGTCAACAGAGAAGCGCTTGCCTTCACGCTGGTCCTGACCTGGTCTGTTTGGTGACAGAGTTTTCAGTGTTTCCTTGTCTTTTCCAAGTCAAAGGTATTACTTATTCCCACAGACCCATTGCTGAGATTGGTTACCTGAGCCTCAGCTTAAACATGGCTTTTGCGAATCTATCTCCACTCATCCTTTGACATGCACAAAATTGCTACCGCATTTCCTGCACATGCCACTTCTTTCAGACACTGGACATGCATTTCATCTTCCCCTTCCGTGAAGACCTTTCCTTGTGTCTTCTGTGATGGAGAGGCTGGATCATCACGCGTAGTCAGCGTGGTATGGGTGGAGGACTGAGCTATGTCTAGCTTGCTGTGGGCTCCAGGACTATGGAGTCAGTCTCTGAGGATGAGACCCAGACCCAGCAGGGTCTTGATCCTGGATCAGCCATTCAGAAAGACCCCCATCTGTTTTCCCAGGGAGGCTGTGTCAGGCAGCCTCTGAGCAAGCGGAAGCCCCTGCATGGTATGCTGAGAGATGTATTTGTCTCACCCCAGCATAGGAAAAGAGTTACATGGAGGACAGGATGGCAAAGATGGCGAAATTGGGCAGCCGCCCAGCTCCAGGTCAGGGCTGCTTTGTGGCTGCTGCAAAGCATTGTGAATTCCCAGAGCATCAGAAAGACACGTTCTAATTTAAGTAGCAAAATACATTCCAAAGGCAAATATAACTTTTTATTATCTTCAGCTTAGGATGATTTGTCACTGTCTTCTCCTTTGGACCGGATAACCAAGAGTTGACTATACAGACGTATTCAAGGTATTCAAATCAGGACCTTGGGAGGTCATTTGGCTCACCCCCTGCCTTCCAGCAAGGCCGCACCTGTAGTCTGTGGAAGCTCCACGTACGGAGGGCCTCCAGGGGAGTGCAGGAGATCATTTTGCAACCCAGCAAGTCCTTACTGAGGTCAAAAGCCGCTTTGACTAATCTGAATCCCTCATATTAGAGCTTAATAGACTGCTTCTTTTAGCTTTTGTTTTGCTATTGCCTTGAAGATATAAAGCCACTATTCTTTCACACAGTAACAGCCAGAATCCCTGCTCATTTCCATCCCACATGGACTCCTTGGCAGCATTTCTGATTTTGGCTCTTGCCGGTTTTTTGTCCACCCTACAAACGTATTTAGTTGTTTCCTTCTTGGTATGATTGTAAATTCTCCGTTTAAGAGTCAGGTAGCAGGAGTTGAAAATTTTAACAATTGAATTTGAATGTCTTTACCTGTGGCACCTGTGTCCTGGTCGCTACAGGCCCACTCTATTACCTTTAAGGAGCTCTCCATTACCTGGTCCCTGAACACATTTACTTTTGTAGCCCCAGGATAATGGCCAGCTCTTCCATTTATAAGGCACCCAGTACTTGAACCTGCCTTGGATTGGTTGACCTTGTACTGTGTCTGACTCTAGCCCGTTGCTTTGAGTATTTGCTCTTTGAATGGGTTTGTTTTGCTTTGCTTTTTCGGTATCCTCTTTCTGGCTATTGACGGCATTGATTTTGAGCATGTTGCGGGTGGGTCTATGTTGTGTTTTGGATTCTTGAGTTAATTGTGATGGAAAGCATGCGTGTGCCTCTGACTCTGGGAGGAGCAGAAAATGACCGCCCTTTGTTCTGCAGGGATGGGAGGGGGGAAGGGGCGGCTGGCGGCTCCTCCGCCACAGCTGGGCGAGTGCCTGTGCATATGGAGGGCTTATCTGCCAACCGGCAGGTGCATGATTGAGGTCTGTGTACAGCTGCCTCCCTGCGGGGCCAGGGGAGGATTTGATCACCCCCAGAGACGGCGGCACACGCACAGACCATTGAGGATCTTCAAGACGGTTCCCTTGCAAATGGAAAGCCCAGTGGCTTCCCCTTTTCTCGGTGGAACTAAACACCCAATCTCCAGTCTCACAGAGTCTGGAAAGGAATTCCTGTTGGTGTCAATCTCGCACAATTCCTTCAGAGCAGCTTTCAAAGGCCTATCCCTGGAGGTCTGCGATAACCCTGCTGCCCTCTCAGTTGCCAGCAGGAGTTTGCTCCAGTGGAGAGATTGTGGTGGTTGTAAAGTTTAAATCACGATTTAGATCAGTTTTTCTACACAAAGAGCATTCATTTGGTAAAACCTTAACACACTCTTCACACTTGGAAGGGTTTCATTTAAAGGGATGCCCCAATTGTAAAGCAGTGTTCTGTGTTTTTCTTAATTTTGCAACTATGCCAGGAAACTTTTTTTAATTTACAGAAGCTAATTGAATTATTTAAAAGGCAAGCTGTATTCAATTACCAGATTAATCATGATCATATAGGAGATACCATTAAAAATAATAAGAGCAATGAAAAAGAATAGGACGTTTATCTATGATTTAACCAAAGCAGCATTTATGCATATCATTATAACTATATGTGGATCATGTAGTTAGTACAGCATGTATAAACAGGTGTAGTAAATAGGTATAGTGTGCACATAAATATATTTAGATTTATGTTTAAATACATCTATCTAAATATATATCCCAATATACATACACTTGCACATATGCTCTTAACAAAAATGGCATAAGTATGTTTGAACTTTCAGTCCTGTTGTTTTGTGCAACAAAAAACAAAACAAAACAAAAACATTTTAGGACTAGAGAGATATAAGATGTTAAAGGTACTTGCTTGCAAACCATTTAGCCTGGGTTTGATTCCCCAGCACCCATATAAAGCCATCCACAAAAAGTGGCATGTGAAGTTTGTGTTAGTTTGCAGTGATAAAAGACCCTGGTGTGTCTATACATACATATATTCACACATGTAAATAAATAACTATTTTAAAATAATATTTTAGTATATTTGATAATTTTGCTGTTACTTCATTTGGTTTCTCTTTTTAAACTTAAAATATATTTTTCTTCTAATTATGTTTAAATATGTTTTGTTGCAAAAATACTCATGCAATATACATGAAGATAAATATCACTTTTCCCAACCCCTGACCCATACTCCAAGTCCAACATAGTACCTCTCAAAATAACAACTATTTTCAGTTTGATATTTATGCTTCCAGAATTTCTATACTAAGTAGATAGATGATAGAGATAGATAGGTAGGTTATAGCTACTCTATATTATATAAATTCCTCTCCTCTGAAATATACACACACACTTAGTTTGGAGAGGAATCATGACACATATTGGTCCACATGTTTTCTCACTACGTATTATGTTCAAACATACAAATTATATATATTTGATTTGTAAACAGAGAGAGAAAGACAGACAGAATGGGTGCCAAGGCCTCCAGACATACGCACCACTTTGTACATTTGGCTTTACATGGGTACTGGGGAATCGAACCCAGGTCATCAGGTTTTGCACGCAAGCACCTTTAACTGCTGAACCATCTTCCTAGCCCCCAAATCTAGCTTTTATAAAGAAGTTGCTTAGTGACGCACGTCACTCCTCGCTCCCTGAGTGACATTTAACTTGTTTCTAGTCTGTGACCACTACAAGCAACACTGTGCTGTGCACACATCCTTATACACATATATGAAATTTTCTCTTGGGTAGGTATTAAGTAGAATGCTGGATTAAAGATATATATGTTTTAGATTTTAACAGATATCACTAAATTGCTTCCAGTTTCAGTCTTTTTCTATTTATTCATAGGCTATAAGTAAAAAGGTAAGATCAGGGATTTTTTAATTCAGCAGATATTTGAGCACCTGTTACATGTACAGCCACATATGTTCCGGGATCTGAACTTCATCAATTTAGATTTAACAGTTCCAAGAAGGAAAAAAAGGGGGCTTTTCTCCATCAGCAAAATAAACTGCTGCTGTTAAAACCTAGACGAAGAAACTTTAATACTTTCTAATTCAAACTGCAGAAAGGACTTCCTCTAAAGCCTCCTCTGCAATATATATATATTTCTTAAGTGGGTCACCCTTAACCTTAAGATTCATTGTTGTCAGCATCATGGAAGAAAGACTGCAGGCACCGATTCTTCTGCTGCGGGGAAGCATGGACTATCCTGATTTTGAATATTTTCAGGTTGCTTTTGGAGCAGGACCCAGGGCTTTTTAACCCATTCTTAAAACTCTCCTAAAAGGTCCTTCAGCTGAGCATATTCCCAGAGATGTCTCATTGCTGCCTGCATGCCTTCCTCTCCATAGCCCAGGACAGCAATTAACAAGGGGTAAAAAATGCTAGTTGAGACTCTCCTAACCAGCTCAAAAGTCCCAGGCCTCAGTGACCATTGGGATGACACAAAAGACACCCTAGTGCTGAGAAGAAGTGATGGAGGAGTGTTCAGCACTGAAACATCTCTATCACACCTTCCAAGGCTCAGGGTCCATTGCGGAAGAGGTGGCGGAAAGAATGTAAGAGCCAAAGGAAGGGTAAGACTGCTTATAATGCAATTGTCCAGATAGAAACTGGATTCAATATCCATGACCTCACAGTGCCTAGCAGTACTTTCACAAGACCCTCATAATAGGAGAAAATGATGCTGACATCAAATTAAAAGACAAACAAACAGAGCCTGGTGTGGTGGCACATGCCTTTAATCCCAGCACTCAGGAGGCAGAGGTAGGAGGATCACCGTGAGTTCCAGACCACCCTGAGACTACATAGTGAATTCCAGGTCAGCCTGAGCTAGAGTGAGACCATACCTCTAAAAACCAAAAGAGAGAGAGAAAGAGAGAGAGAGAGAGAGAGAGAGAAACGAACAGATAGAAGGAGGGAATATGATGGAGAGTGGATTTGTGAAGGGGAAAGTGAGGGAGGGAATTATCATGGTTTATTGTCTGTAAGTATGGAAGCTGTCAATAAAAACAAAAATGCCAAAAAAAAAAAAAAAAGTCCAAGACCTTTCTGTCCTCTTTACCCTTGACACACACAGTGAAAGGGTATCAGTAGTTACAGATGGTGGACTAAGGACTATTCAAACAGATCTAAGTCCTAATCCCCGAACCCATGAATATGTTATCTTATGTGGCAAAAGGGACTTTTACAGATGTGATCAAGTTAATGACCTTGAGATGGGGAGGTTATCCCTGTGCAATTACAGGGTCCTTAAAAAGTGGGAAGGGGAAGGCATAGAGAAGGTGAGAGTTGGGCTGGAGAGATGGCTTAGCGGTTAAGCGCTTGCCTGTGAAGCCTAAGGACCCCGGTTCGAGGCTCAACTCCCCAGGACCCACGTTAGCCAGATGCACAAGGGGGTGCATGCGTCTGGAGTTCGTTTGCAGTGGCTGGAGGCCCTGGCGCGCCCATTCTCTCTGTGTCTCTCTCTCTGCCCCTTTCTCGCTCTGTCTGTTGCTCTCAAATAAAAAAATAAATAAACCAAAAAAAAAAAAAAAAAGAGAGAAGGTGAGAGTTAAAAAAAAAAAAAAAGCAACAACTTAGTCTTCCCATCCTGGTGTTTGAGATGGAGGGAAGGGCTAAGACCCAAGGAATGTGGGTAACATTAAAGGATGAAA
This sequence comes from Dipus sagitta, assembly GCA_036346955.1. Lineage (NCBI taxonomy): Eukaryota > Metazoa > Chordata > Mammalia > Rodentia > Dipodidae > Dipus > Dipus sagitta. The sequence goes on from CM070770.1 coordinate 38,459,141, forward strand.
GGGAAGGAACAATCTTGTCTAGAGCTCCTGAAAGGGAATGCAGCCTTGACAACATTTCATTTCAGCCCAGTGAGACCAAAACTAGTTGTCTAATACACAGGACAATAAGATAATCAATTTGTACTTCTTTAAGCCATTAGGTTTGGGGTGATTTGTCATAGCAGCCATAGGAATCAAATGCAGTGGGTAAAAGGTCAAGTGCTTGATGTCATTTTTCAGAGAGCTGATGGCTATTACCTCAAAGAGTTTTTCACAACAATAAGATATTTCACCAACAAATATATTTCTTTTTTGCCTATGGTATTTTAAGTACATGAATATTATTTAAGTTCATCAAGACCATCTTCTATTTTTTAAAAAAGTTATTTATTAGAGAGAGAGAGAATGGGCATGCCAGGCCTCCAGCCACTGCAAATGAACTCCAGATGAATGTGCCACCTTGTGCATCTGGCTTATGTGGGTTTTGGGGAGTCGAACCTAGGTCTTTAGGTTTTGTAGGCAAGCGCCTTAATTGCTAAGCCATCTGTCCAGCCCATGGACCCTCTTCTATTTTGATGATTTTTTTACCCTCTTCCATCATCCATGTTGAAAGGTTGATGAGCTTGTTTCTGTGAACGTCTTATGGAGTGGTGACAACCACCATGAAGTCATATGTCCCAAAGTGCCCCTCCCCATCCTCTGGCTTTTACATTCTTGCCTTGGAGTAGAAGTTATAGATGTCTCATGTAGTGACAACACCTAAAGCATCACTTATTCTCAGCACTTTCGTGAGTTTGGAGTTGTCCCAGTGGTCGCTTGAGATCTCCCAAGTGACACCTGCAAGAAGAACCTTCTCTAACCAAAGTGCAATGATCACTAATCTATAGGCATAGGCATAATGTGAATATTTAGAGGGCAATTTGACGGGCATAGCATATCCATTTAGTCAGTTAATCGTAGTGCCTTACCCCAACACCCCCACACACCTAGATTTATGATTTTCACAACTGTGGTAGTTTGAATGTGGAATGCCTCCCATAGACTCATGTGCTTTGAATACTTGGACCCTAGCTGATAGCAGTTTGGGAGGTGGAGCCTTGCTGGAGAAGGTGTGTTGCATGGATTGGGCTTTGTTTTTTTTTTTTTTGTTTTTTTTTTTTTTGAGGTAGGGCCTCACTCTAGCCCAGGCTGACCTGGAATTCACTATGTAGTCTCAGGGTGGCCTAGAACTCAAGGTGATCCACCTACCTCTACCTCCCGAGTGCTGGGATTAAAGGCGTGTGCCACCACACCCAGCTTGGCTTTGGGGTTTTATAGCCCAGATTCATTCTTTCCAGAGTTGAATTCATCTTCCTGCCAGCTGATATGAATATGGCAAGATGTGAGATCCAGCCTCTGCTCTACAACAACTCTTTCCCTAAAACTTCCCTAGAGATTGATTATAAGCTAAAATAAGCCCTTTTAACCCATCAGCTGCTTTTGGTTTGATGTTTTATCCCATAAATGCAAAGGTAACTACAATAGAAAATTGGTACCAAGAAGTGGGTTGTTATTTCTAGGAACCTGGTCATGTGGCTTTTGATCTTTTGCAACTGATCTGTGGGTATAATATGAAAGGATTTTGAAACTTTGTAGTAAGAAATGCCTTATATGTTGCAAGCTGCGTTTGATGGATCATTTTGGTGAGTGTTTGAAATACCTAAATTCAGAAAGAACTGTAAACTGTAAAGGTTTGGTTTATGAGGGGAGAAAGAACTTTGTTGCAACTGGGCTAGAGGCAATTTGCATGAGAGGCTGGCTGCATTTTACCCATGTCCTCAGAAGTTGAACAACGTTGAATTAGCAGTGGACTGCTGTGTTTGGTGGGGAATGCAGCAAAAGGATATGGCACAGGAAAGTTTCAGGGTAGAGAAGGTAGCCCAATTCTACTCTAATTGTTTGAGAGATTATACCATTGAGGACTGGGCCAGCTGTTTTGCATTGGGACAGTAAGAGGGACGCTGACTCTTTTGAAAAGAGAGGCCCAGGAGTAAGAATTCTGAAGGACTTTTTCTGCTCCTGAATGACAGCTTTATTCTCTCCTGGATTAATAACTTTGGCAACCCACCTGATACTGTTTTGGAAATATGAAAAATATAGGAAAGAGAAAGACATTGGATTTTCAATGTGGTATTTTGAAGATGGCCCCTATGTGATGGACAGCAAGGTCATAGAAGCCATGAGCCATAGCATGGAACAGAGACTGAGTCATAGATTGCAGTAGAGACTTCAGGATTTTGGAGATGCCAGGACTATGGGATGGCCACCAAGGAATGCTACTGGCTTGGGGTGCATTTTTCCTGGGCTTCAAGCATCCCAGATGGAGGGGCAGAATTTGATCACCAGAGATTTTTTCAAAGGTCTCAGAAGCTGGACATGGAGCTACAGGACTTGTTATTTGCCCTGCTGAATTTTGATCTTGCATTGGTCCAATATGCCTTCTTTTTACATTGGTAATGTTTACTCCGTGCCATTATTTAAATTTACTTTGTGTTTTGACTTTACAGGCACACAGTTAAGAGACTGTCTCAGACGAGATTTGGGCTTTCCAACAGCATTGGGATTGATGAACACTATGGATACTTTTAAAATTGGACTGAATCCATTTTATATCATGAGATGATTGTGAGTCTATGGGAGTCAGGGGTAGAATGTGTTAGTTTTGAATCAGATGTCACCCATAAACTCATGTGCTCTGAATGCTTAGTCCCCAGCTGATGGCCATTTTGGAGGTGGCGCTTTGCTGGAGGAGGTGTGTTTCTGGGAGTAGGCTTAGGGGTGTTGTAGCTAGCCTCTCCCTCTTCAGAGCTCAGCTTACTCTATGGCTGCTTTCTTCCACCTACTGTACAAGAAGTGATGTCTGGCCTCTGCTCTACCATACTTTCCTGCCACAATGAAACTTCCCCTCAAGACTGTAAGTCACCTTTCCTCCCATCAGCTGTTTTTGGCCAGGTGTTCTGTCCTAGCAATGTGAAGGTAACTGCAACAACAACCATACCTTTGGGTATGTTTTCAGTATCAGGCATATATTCTCTGCCATGGAGCCAGTCTCAGATCCAATCAGAGAGCAATTAGTTTACCCCCATACCAGTCATGCCACTATTACACCAATAGTCACATCTTAGCTAGTGTCAGTCAGCTTCACTTGCTGGGATGAACCTCCAGACCAGACACAGTTATGGGAGGAAGGGGATTTATGTGAAGCTTACAGAACCAGGGAAGTTCCGTAATGGCAGAAAAAGAGAAGACACACCACCAAAAGCAAGCACAAAAACTCTGGCAGCTGCAGGGAACCTAGGCAGAACTCAGGCAGTTTGCATATCTTTAGCTGAAAATTCCAGATCCACCCCAAACCACGTTAGGGCTGGACCTAGGATCCACCCACGGTGACACCACCTCTAGCAAGGCAGCTGGAGATCTAAATTACAAGCTTTAATAGGCTCCTGAATCAGTTGGGGGGTCATCCATTCAAACTATCACAGCTGGATAGTCAGTTATGCAGTACACAGGGTGGCTCAGCAGTTAGGCAAGCCTATAAATGATCTTATTTTCTTTTTTACCCAAAAGCACTATGGCATCTCTACCGGAGGGAAGGGTGCGGGCTTCCAGCTCAGTTCCCTTTCTCATTGTCCTGATACATACACAGGTGTAGTCATCAGCAGCAAGGTTTTACTGTCTAGTTCTGGTGGACATCTGAGAGCTTTGGCACTAGGCTGTATTGTTTGGGGGACCTCAGGAGCCTTCATGCACTAGCACTGATGTTTTCCCACAGCAACCCACGGTTTCTGCAAGCAGCACTGTTTACCCTCGAAAGACGTTCCTGACCTAACACACTCTCTCTCTCTCTCTCTCTCTCTCTCTCTCTCTCTTATGTTTTGTTTTTTGAGGTAGGGTCTCACTCTATCCCAGGCTGATCTGGAATTCACTATGTAGTCTCAGGGTGGCCTCGAACTCATGGTGATCCACCTACCTCTGCCTCCCAAGTGCTGGGATTAAAGGTGTGCACCACCATGCCCAGCCTCTCTCTTTTAGTTAGTTTAAAAAAAAAAAAAAAGGAGTGGGTTTTCCTCTGGATTTTTCTGTTTTCTTTCTTTTTTAAAAAAAATTTTTTTTTGAGGTAGGGTCTCGCTCTATCCCAGGCTGACCTGGAATTCACTCTATAGTCTCAGGCTGGCCTTGAACTCTCAGTGTTCCTCCTACCTCTGCCTCCCAAGTGCTGGGATTAAAGGCATGTGCCACCACGCCCAACTCCTCTGGCTTTTTCATAACATCTTAAGTTTTGATTAACCTTCTCGCTTCCATTCCCCTCCCCTGATTCCATTTTAACCCCTGATGTTCTACTATCCCCTGCCCTTAAGTCCCACCCTCTCACTCCCTCTCGTGGCTCCATCAGAGTAACAAATGTATTTCTTAACATCAATGTCAGTCCCCTGTCATAGGAACATGTACAGTTTTGAAAGTAATTCTTAAAAGCACACTTTGTTCCTTGGTGACTGTCCAGACTAATTCACTCTACACCATACTGTTTGACCCTCAGTGAAACAATGGTTGGTTGGCTGGAGGTTGGGGGAGGGGGAGTCAGAGCTTGTAAAGGTCTCATTGTCCTTGATGGGGCAAACATACTCAAACTTGGTGAGGTCCCAAGTGACCAGCGACACTCAAGAGACACGGATATCACTGAAGGTCACCATCTGAGAGGCACGGGCACCCCTGGAGGTCAGAGTTGGTTTAGAGAATCATGAAGGTATATGCAGGGGCTGAGGACAGGTAGTCCAAGGGTTTGTTTAACAAAGGGACAAAGGTCTCTTGGGTCAAAGATAGATAGTTTTAGGCTTATAGGTTGTCATTTATTTGTTTTCAGTTTTATGTTTTAAGAAGATATTTTAACAAAAAACATGTTTTTCACAAAGAAGTGAAGCATTTTTATAAAAAGCCATTCAAAAATAGTAATATAATTAAGATACTAAAATTGCCTCTGCTGAAAACGGCAAAGCTACTTTTAGTAATCTGAATTTTTCATCCATTCAGAAAGTCGACGTACACTCTGTCTCCCATCACTTGCCTTGAAGCTTCTCTTCCCCCCATTTTTTAAGTAGTAGACTGGCAGAGGGCCTTCTCCATCCCCTGGTTCCACTAAAGGCAACAGAACCAGGAAAGAGAGAATCAAGGCAAGCCTCTGAGAAGCAGAGCACAGGAGCCTCCCTCCATCCTGCGCTGCCATGGTCACCAGCTCTGGAGGCATCTGACCCTGCCTTACTCTCTTGTGCTTTCCTGGGCACATCCTTTCTCCTGCAGTGTCCTCCTGACGTGGGGAGCACATGGGTTTATCACATTCTTATAAGGATGTGATGGTTCTGACTGAATTTTCCCTGAGCAAGAGGTTACTTGTGAGATGCAAGTATCTAGAGAAAGACAGGAGGATTTCAAGAAGCTAAAAACAAGTACTCTGTCTTCTGGGTTTCACCATGATCTCCCTGATAGACCATCACCTGCTTGCAGACTACAGTGTGGTGGGGGTGGAAAGCATAGGCAGCCAGTGGCTTCTGCTTCACTTACGTCTTTTCGTTTTAACCACGAGAGCAGTCCATATGATAAGCAGTGTGCCACTGATTCCAAGGAAGCTTTGTTACATTTTAATATCTTCAAAATTAGGTACAACTTCCACTTGGCAGCTTGCATGGAGTCGGCAGTTCTTCCTTTCCTAGAAACCCATAACATAAAGATGGGCCTTATTACCCATGGCTTCTTAGATTATATGAAAGGTTACTGCTGTCCCCACTTTGAAGGTGAGGGAATTGAGGTCCAGAGATCTGCTCAGGGTCACAGTGATGATAAAGGATGGGAGGACTAGTCTGTGTATGCTCAATAAAGGAAGCTTGTCACTATGTTGTTGGAATTGTAATCTTTATTAAAATTTTGCCAGCTTCACTTACTAATATCCAAGAGGCTTATTTTGTAATTTGCTACCGCAATGGCCCATTTCTTTCTGTGAGTCTGTATTTTTATGTGTTTGGGCAAATTTACTATGTGCAGCGTTACAATTTTCATGTTTTTCGATGAGTAGACCCATCGTGCAGCAGCCTTATCCATCCCTAATTACACTTTGGGCCTGATATTATTATAACTATTTAGCTTTTGTTTGGTTATATCCAGATGCTAGCGTTTGGATCTCAAATGCCACCCTGCCCCAAGACCTACGGGTTAAAGGCACGGCTTACAGCATGGCACTATTAGAAGGTATTGGGAATATTAAGAGATAGAACCTTGTGGAAGGTGTTCTAGTCATTTTGGTCCTGCCCTCAAAGGAGATACTGGGACCCCAGATGTTTCCTCTTCCTCTATTTTTTTCATTAACTGGACACATAGTGAGTGGTCTTACTCTGCGACACTCTTCTAGCATGATGTGTTGCCTTATTGCAGGCCCAAGAGCAAAGGACTGCCAAGCATGGGCTGATACTGTGAGCCCAAATCAACAAACCTTAGCCTGATGTGGTGGTACACCTTTAGTCCCAGCACTCGGGAGGCTGGAGTGGGAGCATCACTATGAGTTTGAGGCCAACCAGGGGCTACAAAGTGAGTTTCAAGCCAGCCTGGGTTAGAGTGAGACCATACCTCAAAATAGAAACAAACAAAACAAAACAAAAAAATAAATAAGCAAATAAACCTTTCCCCCTTATCAGTACCTGTGTCTATTGTTACAGTGACAGGAAGCTAACATACCAGGTCCATCTTTTCCCATACTTTTACTTTGTACTTTCCCAGTCTTTATGTTTATGTGTGCATTTTATTTGTAGCATGTAGATATAGCTTGAGTTTTTCATCCTGTTCGGCCATGTCTGTCTTGCTGATGAGTTTAGTCCGCTTCCATTTAATGAACATCAAGATGTGAAATGTTGTTTCTATTATTTTTTTAAATGCTGCTTCTCTTTCTCTTTTTTTCTTTTTAAAAAGATAATTTAGGGCTGGAGAGATGGCTTAGTGGTTAAGGTGCTTGTCTGCAAAGCCTAAGGACCCAGATTTGATTCTCCAGTATCCACATAAGCCAGTTGCATAATGGTGGTGTATCTGGAGTTCGTTTGCAGTGGCTAGAGGCCCTGGCATGCCCATTCGTTCTCTCTGTCTTTCTCATAAATGAATAAAATATGTTTTAAAAGTTAATTTATATCCAGCCGTGGTGGCACATGCTTATAATCGTAGCACGTGAGAGGCTGAGGCCAGAGGAGCACTGCCAGTTGAAGGCCACCCAAGACTACTTAATGAATACCAAGCCAACAAGAGCTACGCAGTGAGATCCTGTCCTCCCCACCCCCAGGTCTGACTTATTGAAAGGCTTTTCTTTTATTGAGGATAAGGAAGTTCTTGTTTTCTAAGTCTCCTTTTTTTTTTTTTTTTGCCTCTATCGATTTGGGGTTTATACCCTCTACTTCTGTTCTTTTTATGGTTGACTTTGAAGTATTATTGTACATTTTAACTTTAGAAACTCTAAAATTATCATAATTTACTCTAATGCAAGGCCTTCAATACACTTTAACTGTGAATATGTCCCCTTGGTGTAGTATGGTATTTAGTCTTGCCCTTTATTTGCTCTGCCTGTCACAATTATTACCGATGCTGTTGTTATGCAAAAATCATTTGTTATATTTACCTCAATCTGTACTTTCTTGTTAGCTTATCTTTCCTTCTTGCATCTCAGAGAGACCTTCTGAGTTTAGTTTTTCCTCATACACCTCCTTTGGATGTTCTTTTACTGTGTGCCAGATGCTGGTAAACTCTCAGCTTTTGCTTAACCTAAAAATATCTTTATTGTATCTCCATTCTGGAAAGATATTTTTCAGACCGACGGTTATTATCACACTGTCTTCTAGCTGCCATTTTATGCTTTGGCGTGCCTGTTACTAGTAATGGCATTCCTTTGTAGGTGATCTGTCTCTTGTCGCTTCTTCATTTTTTTGCATTTTATAGTTTTGCTACCACATGTATAGATATGAATCCTTTTTATTAAGAAACCCAGAATGTGCTTCCTGAACCTGAAGAATCATGTCTCACCAGTTCTGAGTAGTTTCCAGCCTTTATCTTTGGGAAAGTCTTCCCCAGCTTCTCTCGACCTTCTCCTTTTGGAACTCCACTCAGACATCTCAGACTTTCTCCTCTGGCTTCCAAGTGTCTTAACGTTTCTTGTGTGATTTCCTCTCCTGTCTGTCTCAGCTGCTACATTTGGATGATTTTCCAGGTATATTTTCCAGTTCACTAATTCTTGTTTCAATTACATCTGAACCAGTAAACTTTTATTTCAAGTACACTTTTTATTTTTAAGGCTTTTCAAATCTCCCTAATAATTTATGATAGTATCTTATTGCTTACTTGTTTGTGATTTCGTACTTTTTTCCCTTGAACATTTTCTACATGGTTGTATTCCATATTTGATAGTTATTTATCTTTAGTAGTATCTTGAGGTTGATGTGTTTCTATTTTGTTTAGATTACTGCTTCTTTGGGGCAGCTTGCCTTCTAATTGTATTTGTCTGATGTTAAAATGTGGGCATTGTATAGGACTAAATTAAAGACACCTTTGTCAGAGATGATTCGTATCTACCTCTCTAACAGGGGTCCCTGCTGGCCTGGGAACACTCTTGCTCTTTCCAAGGGGTCCTGACTTAATGTGGGATTCTGGGGTTCACCATTCCTACCATACTGCTAGCTCAGGGGTTACTCTTCATAGTTTTTTAAAATTTTATTTATGTATTTTATTTTGAGAGAGAAAGAAAGAGGCAGATATAGAGAGAGAATGGGCTCACCAGGACCTCTAGCCACTGCAGACAAACTCCAGTTGCATGTGCCACCCTGTGCATCTGGCTTTTGTAGTTACTGGAGGATCGAACCTGGCTCCTTAGGCTTCACAGGCAAGTACCATAGCCACTAAAGCAGTTCACCAGCCCATAGTGTTTTGTGTTTTAAATCATCTTCCCAATGTGTTTATTTCATACTCTCCTGGAGGGTGATGAGGTTCTTGGATTTTTGAGTCCGTTAAAAACAAGAGTATCTGGGATTTTCTTGTCCTGTCATGGTATTCCTGAGTCTTGTTTGGGGACCAGAGCAAGAGTTATGATTCCCAAAGTTTATGTTCTTTCTCATATCTAGGAGATATAGGAGGGTAACTAAAGGAAGTAACATTTTAAGAGTTCATCTCTTTCGGCTGTTCAGAAATGCTTATGCTTACTTCTTGCAGAATATAAAGCACTCTGCAGTGAGGACATGAGCTAGACCAGAACGTGGGTGGGGAGGTGTGGAGAAGCATGTTCAGTAAACACTGTTCACTCACATAGTCAGGCCAGACTCTAAGCCTGGCCTTCTCGTGAAGAGCACAGGAAAGTCACCGTCAGAATCTGTTATCAGCACATAGGATACCAGCCACTGTCACTGATGTTGACTGTGCAAGTCAGGAAGGTACTATCCCTGCCCCTACCCAGCAGCCGTCTTCCCTTGTTGTTTACAGAATGCCCAGTGCTTTTGAAGTCAGGGACTCAGCACCCCTCTGACATGCTCTGGTGTTATAGAAAGTCTGGAGGCTATACATGAATGAGTTATGGAAGACGAGCAGGCTAATAAGGTTTTCCGTGGTGGGGTGCACTCCTGGAGAGCAGCATTGCCTTGGTGAGCTTCTCACACAGAGTAAGGTGACAGGATCTGATGTTCAGCCTCCATAGCACCTTTATGCCTTTTGCAACTGTTCCATTCACAGGATCCTGTGACACTGTCAATTAAATGAACCGTTTGTCCACTAGGGAGTAGTCAGTGATATAAGACTGCCCAACCAATATCTCAATCTGAGTTTCATATCTTGAATCCAAGAAGAAAACTTCTTTTTTCTCATAGATCGTGAGATGTAAGTGCATTATCATGGCTGCTACCCACCCTACTGCTTATCTCATAGAGGAGCCTGAAAGAATTAATAGAATAGCCAGAGAAAATTCTGGGGTAGGGGTGGACATCATGCCCATGGCTCCTGCCCCTGAAGTCCCCAGACCTTTAGGTCTCCTGCAGCTCCCTCTCAGATCTACAACACCCTTATGTGCTTCCAATACTCTTCCTTCCATTCCTTTTTTTTTTTTTTTTTTTTTTTTATTTTCGAGGCAGGGTCTCACTCTAGCCCAGGCTGACCTGGAATTCACTATGGAGCCTCAGGGTGGCCTCGAACTCACGGTGATCCTCCTACCTCTGCCTCCCGAGTGCTGGGATTAAAGGCGTGCGCCACCACGCCCGGCCATTCCTTTTTTTAAAGAGATATTTTTCTCATCTAGTCATGTTGCAGTCAGCTTCTCATTGCTGGCAGAAAGTACTCCACCAAAAACAGCCTGTGGGAGGAAAGGGTTTATTTTGGCTTACAGACTCAAGGAGAAGCTCCATGATGGCAGGGGGAACATTGCATGAGCAGAGATTGGACAGCACTTCCTGGCCAACATCAGGTAGATGACAGCAGCAGGAGAGTGTGTCCAACACTGGTAAGGGGGAGCTGCTTACAACACCCATAAGCCCACCCCACCCCCAATAATACACTGCTTCCAATAGACTCCAATTCCCAAATTGCCACCAGCTGGGGACCTAGCATTCAGAACACATAACTTTATGGGGGACACATGAACCAAACCACCACAAATCCCAAAAGCCGTGACTTATAAATCAGACATGTGCAACCCCTTTTCAGGCAAGAACAAGCCCCTTATCAGGCATTGTGCTGCAGACCAACATATAGCTCTGCTAGTCCCAAGGGAGATGTTGTGACTCTTTAGTCAGAGGGAATAATGTGCATGTGTATAGTTGACAACCTATAATCAATGTTAACTTATGTTCCTGAAACATGGGGTTGTGCTGTAAGATTTTAAAAGAAACTCAAGAATGTTATTTAGTTAAGCATCAAGCATTCTGTATATATTATGATACATTGTGATCAATCATTTTTTTCTAAAATTTCTCTTCTCGCACTAGATTGCAGACTTTATTTTTTTCATCTGTATACCTACAATGCTTAGCATATAGTCAGTGTTCAATGAACTAAAATAGGCAGGGGTCTCAGGAATGGATGGAGGCTCTTGGATAAGGAAACTAATGAAAGTAATAAACATTAGCTACAGTGCAGAAGTGATTGATTCAAGGGTCTTAGCCTTGAGAGCAACATCAATCAATTCAGTAAACAAATTCTATTTGCATACCTACCGTGTGCATAGCTGTGTGCTCAGTGCTTTGGCAAATACAAGAATATCATCCTTTCCATAAGCCATCATAATCATAGGAGAGATAAGGCATGTAAAACAGAGCAGAAGTCATATGTGCTAGAAAGAAAACACCCATGTTCACTACACTCTCAGGTCATGTCCCCAGTGGCTATTCCAGTGTCTTATAAATACAAAATTCCATCTGAAGTTGTAATGTTTTTTTCTAACCCCTATGGAATTTCTCTATGATGTCTTGAGTTTGATCTTTTACAATTGCAGCCAGGGTCCCTATGTTCATTTCCTTTTCATTAAGCCACAATAATTATTTGTTGACTGAGTCATCCCATGGGACTGACAATATCACCGAGCCTCTAGTCCTGCTTATTCCTACTTCTTGTCTTAGCAGTGAAATTCTCCAAAGCACACCACTAGCTCATTGTGCACATGCAGAATTAAAAGATTAAAAATTGTGTATGTTTATTGTGTACAACATTGTGCTTTGAAATACATAGCCATCGTGGAATGACTAAGCTGAGCTCATTAGCATATGCATTGCCTCACATATTCTTTGTGATGAGATCAGTTACAATCTATGCTTAGAGATTTCCATGAACTCACATATCATTATTAGCTGCAGTCAATATGTAACACAATGTATTTCTTGAACTCTTCTCTCCTACCTAAGTGAAATTTGTGACCTTTCACCATAGCTTCCCTAACATCCCCAGCCCCAGCCCCTGGTAACCATTACTCTATTTTCTGCTTCTGTAAGCTCAACATTTTTAGATTCCACATATAAGTGAGATCATCTGGTATTTGTCTCAGTGCTGGGCTTATTTCACTTAGCATAATGTTACCCAGCCTCATCTGTGTTATCACAAACTACAGGACTTCTCTTTTAAAAAGATTAAATAATATTTCCTATCCATCCATCCATTGACAAACACTTACATATGGATGCATTCCAAGCCTTGGCTGTTGTGAAAAGTACCGCAGTGAACGTGGAAGTGAAGAAATCTCTTCAACATAAAGATTTCATTTTCTTTGGATGTATACCCAGTAGTGGGATTGCTGAATCATATGGTAGTTCTATTTTTAACTTTCTGAGGAAATTCCATGCCATTTTCTATAATTATATTTATTTTTTGCTCTTTTTCTTAACATATTTTTCTTTCATGCCCTAATATCTTCATGTTTTTCTCTAAAGCAAGGGATGGAAGAAGCAGGAGAAAGCTATCTTCCTAGTTTCTCCAGGATCTTTAAAGTTGCTTTCCTATTTGAGGAAGCTATGGCCACATTGGGGTACAGCCCACACATCATGCTGTAACTCCCATCAGCCATTGCTCCATTCCACCGGACTAGAAAGACTCTGTGTGATCAAACCATTTCAGCACCAGAGTCGCGGACAGCACCAGAGCCAGGGAACTGGAGACCCTGTCCTCCCCTGCTGCTGCATCCCGTCGACAAACTGTTCTTATTTCCACAAGTTAGGGAGACTTGGAAAAGTATGGCAAGCCTTATTATAAAAGTTTCCTTCCAAGATGGTTCATTAATGTCAAAAGGCAAAAGCTAGCGAAATAACAGATATCTCAAAGTTTCCAAGGGCATATCTAAAATCTAAGTCAATCTTCTGAACACATCTAGCATGTCATGAGAAAATAAATCTTTAATTTAAAAACTGGGAAGTAAGAAAGAAGACAAGTTCATTCTTGATTCACAAACCTTGGGGAGCTTAAGAAATTTTCAAGGAACACTGGCAACTTCCTGGTGGCTATCAGATAACGGTGCTGCTTGCTCGGTGTGCTGAAGACAAACGAGGTGAGGCAGGCAAGTTGCTGAGCACAGAACGTGACACATGTGAAGTCCTCAAAGGTTAGCGTGCTTAGAGTGCTTATGTTCATTTACTGCCTAGTATAACAGAGGAGGTTGCCTGGATGACCCCTTATCTACAAAACCTCAGTTCCTCTCTGTCCCTCCTTCCATCAGTAGAATAACTTTTTTTTTTTTGGTTGTTTAATTAGAACTACATATCTCATTTTGTTAATTTTTAACAGTCACTTAAACATTGTTATTCTGTCTCGTCTGCAAACATGCAACCCTAAAAGCAGTTACCTTGCATTTTACTTAGTGTCCTATAAATCAATGTCTTACCTAGGAGAAAGTTTATGTACCCCTATTATATTAGTCAGCTCTTATTCATTCATTTTGCAATTTTTTTTATTAAGCTACCAAGTGCCAGGCACCTTGCTGAGCCCTGGAGGTTAGTGGTGAATGAGAGCAACTCCTGCCTTCACAGAGCTCAGAGAGAATCAATATGCCTGATGAATTAAAGAAATTCTTACTTTGGGAAATAATTTCACCTTCCTCCAACCAGATCTTTCATCAGAATTCATAATTTGTATCCAGAATCATTTCTCATTCGCACTGTCCATTCTGACTAAAAAACGTTAATAAGAAGTGGAATGATAAAACAAAATGGGGATAGAAAAGAGAAGGACCTGGCTTGGGCAATCCATGAATTAATCAGCCCCTGAATAATCAAGAGGTGATATATAAAATGTAAGTATCATAGTTCATGCCTTCTTAAATAATTAAACATATTAAAGAATGGACAAAAAGACCACATTTCAGAAGAAATTAGTAGCTTTAAGGCAGGGGGTGAGCAAAATAGAGGTCTGAATGGTACTTATAAGCCTTTTCTGTATTGTAACAAACCAAGCAGATAACAGTGAAATGGCTATATGGGTTCTCCTATGTATATTTAAAGTAGTGAATGCCAGCCTGGAGGTCATAGGGTTATTTCAAGGCACCTGAGGATCTGTGCATGGCTACTTTGTCAACACTTGTACATGCAGCTGCCATTATATGGTGGGTTTTTTTAAGCGTTAAAATATATCTTTATACTTTAAAAGATTTCAAAAACATGGTCTCAAAACAATGGGTGGGGGAGATGGCTTACCTGTAAAGGCATTTGCCTGCAAAGCCAAAGGACCCAAGTTCAACTCTCTAGGACCCATGTAAGCCAGATGCACAAGGGGCGCATGCGTTTGGAGTTCATTTGCAGTGGCTGGAGGTCCTGGGTACCCAGTCTCTATCTGCCTTTTTCTCTCTTCTTCCTTCCTTATCTCTCTCTCTCTCTCTCTCATAAATAAATAAAAATATTTTTTTAAAACATGACTATAGGCCGGGCATGGTGGCACATGCCTTTAATCCCAGCACTCGGGAGGCAGAGGTAGGAGGATCGCCGTGAGTTCAAGGCCACCCTGAGACTCCATAGTGAATTCCAGTTCCAGGTCAGCCTGGGCTAGCATGAGACCCTACCTCAAAAACAAAAACAAAAACATGACTATAGACCATTGTAAAAATAGGACCAAGAGAGCCAAGGGTCCAAGTGACCAAGGGTCAATGACAGAAGATACTGTGAGAAACTTTAGATAAGACATAGAGGATGAGAGAACAGAGAAGTGGAAAAAGAAGAAAAGGGAAAAATAGAAGAGATATACAAAGATGTAGGAAGGGAATTGTAGACTCACACAAACTTACTAAACTAGCTGCTTCTCTTTCTGGCTGTGGGACCTTAAAATATATTACCTAATCTCTGAGTTGTGAGTTCCTCATCTACAGACATGGTAATAACTAGTAGCTTGCTTTGTAGCACTCAGGTAGAGGCTGTGTTAAAGTTAACCAATAGAAGAGAAGACATGAGGGAGAGAGGTGGGTTATGGAGGCTAGAAAGTTACACCATTTGCTATCTGCAAGCTAGAAAGCCAGGAAAGCTGGCGGTGGGGTTTAGCTGAGCCTAATTATGGGGCTGAGAACCAGGGGAAACAGTGATGTCAATCCCAGTCCAAGGACAGGACGAACTATGATGAGATGTCCCAGCTGAGCAGTGGGCAGGAAATGGGGACCAGATTCCTCCTCCTCTGTTTGGTTCTATTCGGGCCCTCAAAGGATTGGATGATAGGCTTTGGGGCAGACAAACTACTTTACTAAAACTGACTATTCAGTGTTAATTTTAACTAATGTAGTTGCTCATGCCTGTAATCTCAGCTACTTGGGAGGCTGAGGGAGTAGGATCACAAGTTCAAGGCCAGCTTGGCCAACATAACAAGATTGTCTAAAGTATAAATAACTAAATAAAATCTGGATATGTGGCTTGGTGGTAGATATTTACCTAGCATGCACAAGGTCCTGGGTTTAATTTGTAGTACAGAAAATTTCCTCTGAAAACACCATCACAGGCAACACCAGAACCAGTGTGTGATCTGAGCATCCTGTGGCCTACTTAGAGTGGCACATAAGACCAGCCATCACAGCAGTTAAGCAAACCTATGCACACCGATCCTAGATTTTGTAGCTAACACATAAAACGTCCCCAAATATTAATTACCATCACCATTACCTCTTACTGCCTCATAATATGTCTGCCCATGAGAGCTTTCATTCTGACTTGTCGGTAAATACCTGATAGCCATTTTTCTGATCATTTCATCTTTAAGAAACTGGATTAGTCAGAACCATTGATTGTGATAGAAAATGACCTTTTGTTATCCTCTCCTCCCTTTTGAAAAGGGAGGAGAGGAGACCTTGTGGAGCTGTGCAGAGGCAACTCCATGTAACGCAGAACACTTGATTATCTGAGCCTCGGGAAAGCATGCCCAGGGCCAGCAGGGGTACGTCAGGACTGTCAGAGCCAGAGACCAACCATGGCCAGGATGGTTCTCTGTGTTTCTGCTCTCGTCCCTGCATCTGCCCCACGCCTGTCAGCTTAATTATTTCAGAGCATCTTTCTCTGTGAGTCTGGCACCAAAAACTGCCAGCAATTCTGGGCATAGATCTTCCCAGCCAGAACACTAGAGAGCAAGTTCCAATTACAAGACAAGGGTTCTGGGTGGCCACATGCCCATCCCTGTTACTTAAGAAAACTGCGTGGCTAGGGAAAAAAGGATTCCCAAATGGAAGGGGTTCTTCCCCTAGCTCCAAGAAGAAGAAATGCCAATCATGATGTAGCCACCTATTCATTTGTTGAGCACCTGCCGTTTGCCCAGTCCTGTATTCAGCACCAGAGACAGAGGTGACTGGGCTGTACATGGGCCTGCTCTCCTGGGATTGTGATGGTTATGGCTGACAGCAATAAACCAAGAGACAGAGTTGAGTTTCTGTAGGGAAGCAAGGTACACAGGCACATACATATGCACCACACACACACACCCTTCATAGGAAAATCCTCAAGAGCCTCATGCCAGCATGCTTACATCACCATGTGCAAGGCCTCCAACCCAGACCCCTTGCCCTTCCTCAGTTGCCTTGGCATCCCCTGGTTAAATCATCCACTTCAGGGACCATTTATCTTCCCTTCTAACCCTCCCATTTTAGTCTTTAGAAACCTATTGAAGTCCAGTGAAGCAAAGAAGACACCAGGTAGATTTCCACAAAGATCTGCATGTGCAGAATTATGCACTTAAGGTAGGAAGACCAGGAGCAGTGCTCCACACGAATTCAGACAGGGACAAAAAAAAAAAAAAAGCAATGGAGAAGAAAGACAAGCAAAATTGATGTCTCACAGCACGTCATCAGGAGAATCCTGGCCTCAAAAGGAATCTACCCAAGACTACCACTGGGTCTGAGGTGCTACCAGTCTCTAGCTTTACTCTAACAAATGTGAGAGTTATGAAATTATTAACATCCATATCTGGTCATTGTAATGTGTTCCATATTCTTTCTAATGTGAATATTTTTTTTTAATTATGTGAATGATTTTGCCAACCCAGTTTTGGCATTTCTTCTTTTTGGTTTTTCAAGGTAGGATCTCGCTCTAGCCCAGGCTAACCTAGAATTCACTATGTCATCTCGGGCTGGCATCGACTCACAGCAATCCTCCTACCTCTGCCTCCCGAGTGCTGGGATTAAAGGCATATGCCACCATGCCCAGCCTTCATTTTTCTGTATAGTGACAGCCCCTAACTTTACAATTGCTCAACTTATGATTTCTTGACCTTACACTTTTTCAATATGTAACCCTGTTTTAAGTCAAGGAGCATTTGTATGATAGTCTCAAAATCTGGAAGTAAAGCAGTCATCATTCAGAGGGAAGGCTCTGACATTAACACTCAATGAGCACCTGCTGTGTCCCAGACTCCATGCTCTGCCCTTCACATATGTTCTCATTGAGGAAGGGGTGCTATTTTTCTGGCTTATAAAAAAAGAAAGGTGAGACCAAGGTGGTATGTCTCTTGCTGAAAGCCATGCAGCTAGAAAGGGCCAGAGCTGGAGGGGACTATGACTTGGTTGGCTCTTCTCTGACCCTGGTTCCCAAATGCCCATACCTGAACTGGGCCAGCCTAGAATAAAGTCATTTTCATTTTGTAGCAGTATTAACTATAGATACAATGCAACTTTTTCATAAGGCTAAAAATATTCCCCTGGAATTCTATTTTTAAAGTCTAAGATTTTGTCCATCTTGATTTGGAGAGAGGTGTTAAAAACTATTTTAATGGTTATATTATATTATAGGTGGTAGGGTGTTGGGATTTTTTTTAACTTGTCCTTACCTGGCAAAATAAAACATTGGCAATCCTGTGTGAGTGCTCAGAAGTTTGGTTTTGACATTTACTGTGCTGTGAAATCTCGAAGTCTGGAAACTGCTGTTCTCTATAATGTTGGCATCTCAAAAAGAAAGAGTTTCCCTTCACTGAGTGCATGCCGCAACAGGCCGCTTGGATGGTTTCCATATGTCACCTCTGACAGGTCACGCCACTGAGGGAAGGCCTTAGTCTGCTTTAACAAGTTGGAAAACGGGGGCTTCCCTTTGAACCAGCGAGCTCCCCCATTACCTTCCAGCCAAGGTCCTTTTCAACACTTAGGCAGAGTCAGTCTGTTGCTTACAAGAAAAAAAAAAAAAACCCACTGAGCATCACTCCTCCAGTCTGTAGCCTCAGCCTCCCGGCACATTGCCTGCTTCCCATACCCCGTCCTCTGATGGCTCTCGGGCTCCACAAACAGCATGTGAGGGGGCTGAGGTTGGCTTCCGTGCCCCCCCCTTTTTTTGGTGCTCTAGCTTGGAAGAACTTCCCAGAGAATCCAATAGGAAGGCTATGACATACATGTCTCTCTTACTACTACTCAGGGGCATCGAGGTTAAATGGGTTCTCCAAAGCTCTTGACAGTGCATGCGCGTGTGCGCCCCCCCCACACACACACACACGCCACCCTAGTATCACCTTTGAGTGAGAGGTGGGCCAGTTCATCCCTTGGGTCTGCCTTGCACGTGCACAATGGCCTTGGCACATGCACATGGCCTTCTCTCTGTGTGGGGGGTTTCCAGAGTGGCTTTCCTCTGGACAGGCTGGTGGCCTGGGTTTCTCGAGAGCTCAAACATTTGGTGTTCATAGGCACCTTGGTACTTTACAGAAGCAAGGGCACCTCTGGCTGACCAAAGGCTACTGTCGCTCCCACGCCAGCTCATCCTCAGTGACAGCCTCACAGGGTGGCTGCCAAATGTAGCCGTGGCAGGTGTATACACAAACGGGAAGTGCGCCTGGGCTCTCCATTAGGAAGCGGAGAAGAACCAACTGCACTGGCTCCCTGGACTCATGGGTGCTCTGAGGAGAAGGGACAGGGCCTGGCTCTGCCTGGAGAAAGAGCAAACCACAGACCAATGTGTTTTTAGGGGCCGTAAGACAAGGGGGAATGACTACAGGAGCTCATGTAACTGGAGCTGGCTAATGAGGCCAGTGTAATTCACAACATAGGAACAGAGTGTAATATTATACAGAACAGTATACAGGGGTAGTAAGAATAACAAAGGACCTAACTGTGACTCATATTTTTTCATTTTTTGTTACCTAGCATTTACTCCTTCTTCCTAAAAACATCCTTCTTTCCAACCTTCACCCCTTATGTGGGCGGTCATGGAGAACTGGCAATCAAGGAACATGCCCTTGCCCAACAGCAGCCCAAATGATCTCTGGAGGTTCTGCCGTCAGATGCTGAGGGGCAGAGCCAAGAGGTGAGCACACACGGGTCCTAAGTGCATCCAGTGGGAAGCTCCCCTGAGCTTCAGTTTTGGACAGAACCATGCCTGGTTGAAGAATAGTTTGGAATTTAGTCGTTTGAGCTGCAGTTTCTGAACTATGTTGTCAGAGGGTTGGGGCTCCTGCTGCAGCTCTCTGTTCCTAGCCTGGTCTTTTGACCTCCCTTTTGAACCAGTGAGCTTCTCCATAACCTGTTAGGCAATATGCTTTTCACCTAAGTTAAGCAGAGTCTACTGCTGTTGCTTACAACCAAATAACCCACTGAGCATCACCCACCCAAGTCTCTGCAGTCCTCTTCTCAGGGGCCTACTGAGAGGCCATTCCCCTGGTCCTGTGGTGCTGCTGCCCCTACAAACAACAGTGAAGGACCTCTTCATTTGACATGACCTTGGGAGACTGTGTCTACACCACACAAGAACATGGGACTTTATAACTGTGCCTCATTTGGGCCCAGAACAACATTACCAGCTCAATCAGCTGGTTATTCACTGGGCTTGGCTACAAATGCCAAAAAGCCTCTTGACTGTTTCCAAAAATAAAACCCAGCCTCACAGGATGAGGATCTGCCACTATTGTGCTTATTCCAAATAATGTGGCATCGATTGGAAGAAAATTCTCCAGGGAGCCCCCAAAGTGTCTGGAATAATGGTCACAGCCTTGGGATAAATATCTGGCATCTCTGATAACTGCACAGAAGCAGGAAGGGATACTCATTTGGACGGATGTACATTTGGGTATATTTATTGAAAGCCCATCTCATTATCTAAAAAGCTGGAGAGATGGCTTAGCAGTTAAGGTGCTTGCCTGTAAAGCCTAAGGACCCATGTTCGACTCCCCAGATCCCATGTTGTCCAGATGCACAAGGTGACACATACACAAGGTCATGCATGCATACAAGGTGGTATACACGTCTGGAGTTCGATTGCAGTGGCTAGAGGACCTGGCATGGCAATTCTCTCTCGCTCTCACTCGCTCTCGCTCTCTGTCTCACATTAAAAAGATAAAGAAATAGGCCTGGAGAAAATGGCTTAGTGGTTAAGGTGTTTGCCTGTAAAGGCCAAAGGACCCCGGTTCAATTCCCCAGGACCCACATAAGCCAGATGCACAAGGTGGCGCAGGCATCTGGGGTTCGTTTGCAGTGCCTGGAGGCCCTGGCACACCCATTCTCTCTCTCATTCTCTTTCTCTCTCTCTCTCTCTCAAATAAATAAATAACTATAATATAAAAAATAAATAAAAGCCACACTGTGATGGAGACATGTTCCCAAGCCTAATAAGAACACTTTGTTTTAGTGATCCTTTGCAAAATCAACCATGTGCTGCCCGAGATCCCTCCCCACACCCTATCCCACACCTGTGGTCACATAAGAAATTTTCCTTTTCACAAGGGAAGCAGATGAGGTTTAACAGGCAGTAAGTACTATCTGTTGCTCTTAAGCAAGATGTATGTCCCCTGCCCAAGGATGGGCTGCAAATCTGAATTAAGAGAACATGAAACATCCGCTAGCAAACCTTGCTTTAAAGTCCCTGGCATAGGCAGCACGTTTCCTTGCTTCTGAGTTTCTCTTAGATTGGGGGAAGACTTGATATTAGGTTCCCCCAAAATAAGAATGTGAGTGTGTTGTGTGCATATGTATATTTGAATGACACAAATTGAAACACCCCAGGGGAATGGAACTCCTCCCCCACCATCTTCACATGGCTCCTGGCTACTCCCACACAGTCAGGCAAGGAAATAGATTCATCTTCTACCACCCACTCCCATGTCATTGCCAAGTGCTAGGTCCTGGACCATTCTGAAAATTGAAGAATTCTACCTTCAGACAGTGGGTAGAAGAAAAGTGGCCACTCTTGATGTGTCTTTTGAAAGGAAAACAAAAGAAGAGTGAAGCTGTCAGAATTGACTTCTGTCTCTGTGTGTCTTGCAATTTCCATCTGTTTGTGATCAAAAGATCATGGCCCAACGAGAGGAAGAAGATTCTCTCTACTTTTGGCAGGCTCCAAGTCAGTCTTGGATTATTTATTTGTTCTGTAACTCATTTCTGTCAAACATTCTTTTTCTATCTCTTGTCATAAAAAATTGAAATGCTAGTTTCTCAGTAGATGTCTTGGTTTTAACTATCTATCTGACCTTGGACAAATTATTTAACCTCTTGAGACCTGTGTTCTTGACCTTAAGCCCAGCACCTGACCCGATCAAGGTGCTCCAGAAGTGTGAGGAGTGAGTGGGGTAATTCCTGGGGTCTTTCCAGCTGTAACCCTCTGTGGCTTCGATGGTGGCTGAAGGGAGCTCAGCTGAGGTATATTCCTTTCCCGTGGTGGATATCACCTTTGCCCTCCTTGACACATTTCATATTTGTTTGATTCTTGTCTCAAAGACACAGTTTTTGCCATTTTTATGAGCATTCTTAGGCACCACATTAGATATGAGGTGTGTTTCTAGAGTCCAGAGTGGAAGGCCCACTGGTGTACCTGGCAAAATTGCGATGAGGTGGCCTTGACTCAATGCCCTTGCACTTCCTTGTTTCTTCAGTTCTTCTGTGTATTTGGAAAACTTGCCACGGGCAACAATCTTCACCACTTCCTGTAACTAGAAAGTTGCATGTGTCACACACATAACAACAAATAGGCTAAACCATAAACTTTGTGGTGCCCTTTTAATTCTTGATTCTCACTTATCCAGTGCCAAGGTTCACACACTTGAGGTGTTTCTGGGGTTAATGTTACTTTTTGTTAAGTTAGCTTACAGAGTGTGTCCCCTGGAGGCTCATCTCCTAATCTGAATTGTCAACTGGGGACCGTTAGAGATTGATGATGGGGGATTATGATTGTCTACGTGTTGCGCTTTCATCCAATTTTCTGATGTGCTTTGGTAATGATGTTGACAGTTGTGTGAAGATCTGCTACTGAAATTAAAGCCATTGCAGCAGCATTTTTGAGCTTGATGATTAGATTTGATTAGATCAGAGTGGGTTTTACTTCTCCCCCAGAGTCAGCAGAGATTTACTGTCCATCGGCTGATTTAACTTCTTGCTGGAAGATGGTTAGTGACATAACTTACCATCAGCAAAAGAAATGTCAAGGAGCACTGGACTGAAATCCAACCTTGTTTGATTTTCGTGTTGACCTTGAAAGGTCTGAGGATGTAGACATTATCCAAGATTTCTGTCCATAATGCATCCTAGAGAAAATAAATGTTGACACATTTTGGTGGGTATTCGTATTGATGAGCATCTTCCAACAGTAGCTATCATCAGAGGAGTCAGACACTTTCATGAAATCAGATAAGGTGGAAAAGAATAGGATTATGGTTTCTGGGTTTCTCTTGCCACTGGCAAGAGGTGAAAGTGGCCATTTATGAGCCTGAGTCGAGATGACATAAAGCCACTGTGAGGTGAGGAAGGAAGGAGGCAGCTCATGTGCAGGGCTTCCCTGTAACACGATATGTGTAATTGCACTTTACACATGAATTCATAAAATAATCATGACAAACAACTCACAAAATAAGAGATGCAGATGTCCAGCAGACAGAGGAAAATACATAACTTCAACTAAGAATTCTTAAAATGTGTCATAAGGTCGGATACATTCACAAAACAGATAAAAATGTAGGCAGATTGTGCTACTTAGTATTGGCAAAGGCTGGGAAGGTGGATATGTTCATGAACTACCAATAGGAGATAAAAAAAAATCTGGGAACAAGGTTGTTAAAATGAGCCTTAAAAAATACAGACCTTTTGTGTGTGAGAGTGTGTGTGTGTGTGTGTGTGTGTGTGTGTGTGTGTTCATGTATGTAGAGGCCCGAGGGCAACCTCAGGAACACCATTTACCTTTTTTATGAGACAGGAGTCTCTCAGTGGCCCAAAAGTTGTCTACTTAGGCTACACTGTCTGGCCATCAAGCCCTAAGGATCAGTCTGTCTCAGCCTCTCCAGCTGGGATTACAAGAGCATGCCTGCTTTTTGTTTTGTTTTGTTTTGTTTTTTAACATGGGTTCTGGGGATCAAACCCAGGTCTTCATGTTTGCTTAACTGAGCCATCTTCCCAGCCCTATGCATAACTTTTGATTCCATAATACTACTATAACTATGACCTAGAGAAATCATCAGTAATATATAGCCAAAACTTTATGTTCAAAGCTATTTGTTGCACTTTTTATAACAACAAAAAACAGAAGCAACTTTAATATCCATTAATAACAAAATGGTTATGTAAATTATGGAACACCAACATGATGAAATACTATGTGGTGGCTAAAAATCCTCTTCAAGGAATATTTAAGGACACAAGAGAAGAATTCAAGGTACTATAACTAAGGAAAGAAGCACAATAATATAAAACTTCATCTACTCTGGTTTCAACTTTATAAAACATTTCGATGTACATATAGAAAAGACTGGAAGGAAGGAAAATATGTCAAAATATTAAAAAGCTATCCAGGTAGTGAATTTAGAAGTAATTTATATTTTATTATTTGTGATTTTCTTTTTTCCCTAATTTTTGTAAAATTTACAAAGCACCTATGTAGATGTTTCTTTTCTGGACAAATACATGCAACAACAACAAAAAAAAAGTTCAGGGCTGGAGAGATGGCTTAGCAGTTAAGTTGCTTTCCTGTTAAAGCCTAACGACCCAGGTTTGATTTCCCCAGGTACCCATGTAAAGCCAAATGCACAAAGTGGCACATGCATCTGGAGTTTGTTTGCAGTAGCTAGAGGCCCTGCCATGCTCGCTCGCACTCTCTCTCTCTCTCTCTCTCTCTTTGCAAATAAATAAATAATATTAAGAAAACAGTTTAAAAGGAGGATGCATTTATTTTAGTTGACAGTTTCAGGGGTTTCAGTCCATAGCTGGCTGGTTCCATTGCTTTGGGCTGGAGGTGAATCAGTGTCATGGAGGAGGAGTAATGGAGCAGAGCTGCTCACGCCATGGCAACCAGGAAAGAGAGAGGAGATAAAAAGAGCAAGAGCCAAACTATCCCCTTAAAAAATATACCCCAGCGACCACTACCTCCAGCTAAGACCCACTTTCCACAGTTCCAGGGCCCCCAATAGTCTATCTAGATGTTGAATCCATCAATGGGTTAAGCCACTCATAAGGCCAGAGCCCTTGTGATCTAACTGACTCTAGAAATGCCCTCTCAGATACACCCAGAAGTTCTGTTTATTAATCTCCTAGGTGACATCTCTCAATCTAGTTACACTGACAATCAGGATTAACCATCATAGTGCGTTTTTCTATCATATTGAAAAACTTTCTGATCATATTCACAACCTCCAAAGGGTCACCCACGAATTTTATTTCTCAGCATTTCAGATTCTCGGGATGAAAACAGGGAGAACAATTATATTTCTCTTTACCTAACCTGGGAAATTTTAGTAGAAGTTCCGCTGGTTGGGTGCCTCATGTTTTCAGCTGCTGGATGATTTTCTGCACCTTGTCAGGAATCCGAGGGATGCTGCAGGTTCTTTTATCTGACATCACAGGGTGGAGTTGTAAACGTGTTCCTCGGTAAGTATCTTAACCAAGGCTCAGAAATGCTCTTTCCTGAACTCAGCTACATTCATTCTCACTTTAACAGAATAACAAGAGAGCTGGTGACTGTGTCACCTGTATGTAGTGCTTAAATGCATGTGTCTTAAAAGGTTTGGGGACTTCTAGGCACCTTTCTAGGGGCATTTTTCTGTGTGTTTTGGGGCTTAGCCCTGGTATATAGATGCCTCAAGTTCTCTACCTCTAAGTGGGTGTCATGTGCTGGAAATTAAAAGCCTACTTTCCAGCTGTGGGATGAAGGGGGTGGATCACATGATCTAAGCTGTTTTCAACCCCAGCCTGGCTTACTTCTGATATCTGGTTTGCTTCTATTACATTTGAAGTTGTTTACTCTTCTTATCCCCTCATTATTATTCTC
Organism: Dipus sagitta; assembly: GCA_036346955.1. Classification (NCBI taxonomy): domain Eukaryota; kingdom Metazoa; phylum Chordata; class Mammalia; order Rodentia; family Dipodidae; genus Dipus; species Dipus sagitta. The sequence continues at coordinate 38,484,310 of CM070770.1, forward strand.
CTATTTTCTTTTTGGCATGTGTATGTATGAGTAGTGTTTGCCTGTGTGTATATGTGTATGTGTAGGTACATGTGTGCAAGAATGTATTTCGAGTCCAGAAGTCAAAAATCAGGTGTCTTCCTCAATTGCTGTTCCTCTTATTTTTTGAGACCAGGTCTCTCTTAAACCCAGAGCCCACCAGTTTGGCTAAACTAGCTTGTTAGCAAGCTCTAGGGATCTGTCGTCTCCACCTCCATAGGGCTAGGATTTTCAGGCCCGCAACATCATGTCGGCATTTTGTGTGGGTGCTAGAGATCTGGGTTCAAGTCCTCATGTTTGCATAGTAAGCAGCTGACCCACTGAGCCATCTCCCAGCCCCACCCCTCATTATTTTTGACACCCGGTAGCAATGCTTTGCACGGGAAATACTAGGACTTCCTCATAGCACCGCTAATGAAGGATGAAACCCAGCCTTTAGTGAGCAGGCGATACAGTCCTGTTGTGCTTTGGAAGCTCAGAACCAGAAGGTAGGCATGGTCTCTGGTTTAAAGGAGAAGCAAGACAAACACCTGCCCAAATCTGAAATCAATCCAGTGCATTGCTGGAAAGAGCTTGCCAAACCTACACTAAATGAGAGTAGGGTGGCAAAGAGTGGTCACTGAGGAGTGGGGTGGCAAAGAGTGGTCACTGAGGAGTGGGGTGGCAAAGAGTGGTCACTGAGGAGTGGGGTGGCAGAGTGGTCACTGAGGAGTGGGGTGGCAAAGAGTGGTCACTGAGGAGTGGGGTGGCAGAGTGGTCACTGAGGAGCACCTAGGTTGTGTGTCTACCATTGCGCTGAGCTCTTTGCACGCAGCCAGTCATCGGCAGCCATCTTTGAGGATTGATACTATTCCTCCGTTTTACAGACAGAGAAACAGAGGCTGAAAAAATTTTTGAGGTCGCTTTAAATTGGGAAGCTAGAACGTAGCGTTCATACAGACCACCGGATCACTGTGTGCCGTGCCTGGGTAAAAGAGGGACCAGACGTTTGCTAAAGTCACAGTCCCCAAGCCTCGGAACGTCTCTGCCAAGGCTGTCTGGAGAGGAAACTGGGCTTTGGTAATTTTAACAAGTGTCCCTGGTGGTTCTTATCACCAGCCAGGTGGGAGGGAGAGTGGTGCTAGACAACACTGCTGCGGTTCTTGGCCCAGGCTGCAAGTTAGAATCATCTGGGGGGCATTTAAAAAAATATTACTGGCCTGCTCCACCCTTGAGACATTCTGATTTAATGGCACTGGGGTGGGACCCAGGCTTCTGTGTCTTCAAGCTCTCCAGGTGATCCTTAAGTGCAGCCAGGGTAGAGAACCGCCGCTCTGTTGCCTCTGCTGATTAAAATGAAATCAGCGCAACTTACTCTACAAAAACGCTGGTAAAGAAGAATCACTGTATGCTGGCCAGCTGCCTCCCGCTTCCAGCCCTGCAGTCTGAGGGCGTGTAGAGGGGCTGAGGGAAGAAAAGCCAAACAGCCAACAGGGTGTGACAGCAGTCTTTTCCTCCCCTCACTCTTGACTGAACAAGAAAAACAATGAGGCCCTTAAGGGTCCTGACAGACCAGAGTTAAGGATTCTCTTGTTCGCTGGCCACAATGTTCTCTTGCTCGAGACTGCACGAGAACCACACAGAGAGCTTTTTAAAGCAGATGGCGCATGGGGGACCTCATCCCTGTGGGCTGTGATACAGTAGAGACAGGTGGAGCTCATGCTGCAGGTGTGAGACCACCTTTTGTTGCTCTAGTTTATACTGCGCATAGGAGGAGGTAGCTTTCTTTTGAATGTCAGAAGCCCCCCTCCCCCCCCCCCCCGTCACACACTTGTAGGGAGACACCACTTAACCCACACAAATGAATAGGACCAACCTACTTCCCACCTCCTTCCCAACTGAGGGTTTTTTTTTCATTTTTATTTTTTATTTATTTATTTTTTTACAGTCAGTTTGGTACCATTATTAGGCTCATCCATGACCTAACCCCTCCCCTTGGCCCCTCCTTGTTGAGGTATACAGGTCATGCATTGTGGAGTTAGCCCACAGTTATGGGTAAGCTAAATGTCTCTGCATATCATGACCCAACATGTGGCTCTGACATTCTTTCCGTCCCCTCTTCAACTGAGGGTTTTTAACACTTCAGACCCCAATGCCAATTCATGAACTCGTTCCGCAGTGTGTATGTCGCCTGAGTGACGGGCAGTGTTCCCTCCAGTGCCTGCTGAAGGATGGTGGACTAATCAGACCAGATTCTCACTTCGAGAGCTCTCATAGGAAGCCACCAACACAGAAACTAAGGGAAGTGATTTCAGAGTGTAGTGAAGCAACATGAAGGAAGTCAGCCAAGGCGAGCAACAGAGAAGGAAGCTTTAGGCTGGGAGGGACAGGACGGCTTAAGACTGTTGGAGCTGAGACCTGAATGACAAAATTTAGCTAGGCCTTTGAGGATCTGGGAGAAGAACTCTCCTGACATTACTGTTGCAACTGGTCCTTAAAATAATGACACCAAGGATGACCAAGGTGTTACAGGGCAGAGTAAACAGCTAGAGCAAAAAAAAAAAAAAAGAAAGAAAGAAAGAAAGAAAGCTGGGCACATGTGATGATCAGAGAGCAAGCCGAAGTTGATGTGTGCACAGCAGTCATGTGGTCCCAAGCTCTGCAAAACTCTCCATGTCCGTTCTCTCATTGCAGCTTGTGGTGTAACAGGAGAGAGTATTCATTCTCATTGGGCTATGACGAATCATGAGTTTCCTTTATCCAATAAACTTTCTGGCTCGTGGCAAAACTCTTGTTACGATTCTTTGGCCTTTAGTGTTATTAGACGATGTTGGGGGGCTGGAGAGATGGCTTAGCGGTTAAGGCATTTGCCTGCAAAGCCAAAGGATCCCAGTTTGATTCCCCAGGACCCAACATAAGCCATATGCCCAAGGTGGTGCATGCATCTGGAGTTCATTTGCAGTGGGTGGAGGCCCTGGCGCGCCCATTCTCTCCCTCTCTCTCTCTCTTCCTCTCACTCTCTACCCCTTTCTCTCTCGAATAAGTAAAATATACTTTTTTTAAAAAAGATTTGGGGTTTTGTATGAAGAAGAAAAGAGCCCAAACAGAGAGGGCCCAACAGGACAGGGTTGCTAAATGATGAAGCTTATAGCAGTGTTTCTCAGCTTTCGTGGTCTTGGAAATCACTGAATGAAAGCTACTCCACGGTCCAGAACAGGGCCTGAGAGTCAGAATTTCCATCACTCCTTGTGCTGCATGGACCACACTTTGAGGAACAAGGTCTTCTGTCAGGATGGATGCTGACTCTGGTGTCAGAATTGGGGTGAGGGTGTGGATTATTCAAATTCTGGCTCATTGACAAGGTAGACTGTGTCCTTGGAATTAACCTCTCCCAACCCTAGCTAGTGAAACAGTATCAGAGGTTGGAGTCTTTTCAGACTCTGATGAACAGCCCCTGGAGGAGGCAGCAGGGACCACCCCTCCCTCTCAGTCACAGCACAAAGGCTGGAGTCCCATGGGTATAAAAGTCCCTCCTTTATCTTAGGCGCTGCCTGGGCCAGGCCATACATACTGATGATGGCGGCATATTGGTTCCCTGCCACTCTGATTTACGCTCAGGAGGTGCTCATCAATTCCAATAGGGAACTTGTTGAGTTATTTTAGGTTTCAGTTTTGATAGCAAAAACCAACTCCATGAAGCCCACGTTTCTATTCTTGCCTGTGTTATAGCTATCACCCAGTTCCTGACTAACCAGGTCTTGTTCCTCTCAGGGTTTTGGGACTGCCATCCCACCTCAGACTAGTCCTCTCAGGAACCCTGAAGAACTGCCACTAATACTTAGTATTCCCCACCTCACTCTATGGGCAGGAGGGAATCAGTATACGGTATAAATAGCTGGTTGTCTTTCAGCAGCAGAGATGTCATTGCACTAGCCACTATTAACCAAAAGCAAGACTACTAGAAGGACTTGATTTGGGGCAACCTTTCACAGTGGCTTGCCTCCCCGGGGAAGCAGAGCCAGTCCCTAAAAGCACTCCACTGAGATGTAGTTACGGCTCCCCTCTCACCAATCAGTACACACAGAGCTGTTCTCCTCCCCATCATATCCCAGATACACAGGGTTCAGCTCTTGACATGATAAGCAGGCTGCCAAAGAACTTAAGAGACTCTGTCAGGAAAGATGCCCGAGCAGAGGCCCTTTATCAATTACCCTGGGCCCTCTCAGCTGTCAGGGGCCCACCTGTTCAGACCACGCCCACATATTCCAGGCAAACCCAATACTTATTTGCCAGTAAACAGCACGTGAACAGCAAGTGCTCAGAAATGCCTGCTGAGTTCTCCCGCTTTTCCTGTGATGTCTCGAAGGTCCAGCAAAGGTTACAGAGGTGCCGAAGGTGTGTCCAACTCACACCTTCCTCGGGGGTGCCCCCTGGGCCTCAATTCACAAAAACGACTGAGCCGGGCTACGTGTGCCTGCATTGTTCTCAATTCAGCAAACACGTATTGAGCTGTAGGAAGGAACTCTGCCAGTCTCTCAAGGAGAAACAAAGATGTATAAGTCGCATCCCTGAGTGCAAGAGAACCGAAATCCGTTATAGTTGAGCCCGCAGACATAACCACAGATATCTGGTACGCAGAAAAGAATGTGATAAACTCTCCATTAGCAGCACGATGGAAGTGTGGCTGGGAGCTGGATGGGGAAGATTAGTTCTAACTGGAGAAGTCTGGAATGATCTCCTGGAAGGGTGGCAATGGATCTGGTTTGCCCACTGAACAGAGAATTCAACCAGGCGGTGAGATGAGTACGCCTGGTGGAACTAACAATCACCGCTGAGAATTAAAAGCTCTTCCTGTGTATCAGACACTGTCCTAAGTGCCTTACAAGAGTCAGCTCATTGCTGTAATCCCTGAGATAGGTGCTCAGGCTAACCTCCCAGTAGAACCTGCCAGACTGATGAGGCCCAGCAAGGCCACATAAGCTGCTCCAGGCCAAACAGGAGGGTGTGGGGAGCTAGGACTTGATCTCAGGCAGGCTGGAGCCAGAGTCCCACCTTTTCACTAAGAAATTCTTTCTCCTCCATGTACAAGACATTTGCTTCTCTCCTTTTTTTTTTTTTTTTTTATCACTCTAATGTTTAAGTCACTAATCAGCTCTGTTGAGCTTTGTTAGCAGCAGAGCAAGCATTGAGGACCTACTGAAGATGTTTGTTTATTCCTCGAGGCGGGCTTTGGAGCCACCTAATCAGCAGAGCCCTAGATGAGAGCGAGCCGTGGTGGCAGCCTTCCTCTGGGAGCTTGGGAGAGCCGATGGTGCTCTTCGGGCTGTGGCTCCCCACCCCTGAGAGTGTTCAGAGTCCTCAGAGGCCCCTGAGCCTCACTCTCCCTCTGGAGCTTTGGGCTCCTGTCCATACTCACATATAATTTGTGTTGGGGAGGAGAACCCACAAACCAGGAACATAGTTCCTCTTTCTCCTGGGGATTCATGACTTGGGACTAAAGGGCCTCAAGAGACCCTGAACTGTTGCACTTCACCTGAAGGAAGCTCTGCGAGGTGCTTCCCTCTAGGTGAGAAGACAGGGCCTCTGTGAGTAGCGGGCGGGGCTTGTATCCATCCCACTGGTCGGGCAGGGTGTGCAGGTCTGGAAGGAGGGGCCTTCCTTTGTCATTCCCAGGAAGGGTCTAAGACTAGGCCGAGAACCAATGTTGACAGAAATGGTGACATGGTAAATCCCTACAGCCTTAAAAGGAGGAGGTGGGCTTCAGCCTGCCCTAGACCAAAGTACCAGGGGTGAGTCCTCCTCCTTGCATGCCAAGTGACTTGGATCTTCCAGATAAAAGAAAAAAAGGAATGTGCCAGACCCTCTGGGCACCCAATACCCAGAGGAGTCCAGCCTTCTGAGCCCCCCAGCCAGCAGACAGCTCCCGGGCAGGGCCAGCGCCCGGCCTCCCATCCCCCGCTCCGATACCGCTGGAGGGCGAGGCGGATCTTTCAGCCAGGCCAGGTCTCTGTCAGCTCTGGGATTGGTCCAGGCTCGTTTTGTGTTAAATGCCGACATATAAATTTGTAGACGAACCTTGCGAGCAAATTGGATTCCTTCACAGGGCCCTTAAGTGCTGCCATTTAGCCAGATTTAACGGTAGGCTCTGGCCATTCCCTCACCCCCACTCTCAACACCCCCACCCCCGGGCTGACCCTCCACAGTCCCCGGGAATCGATCCCGGGCCGCCGGCCACCCAGACAGCCATGGGCTCAGCACAGCAGCCCGGGCCGGCCCGACGCTCTCCGCGCATCGTCTGGGCTTCCTCCCCGCCCGCCCGCCCGCCCGCCGACTCCGCGTTCTCTCCCTCTCTCCTCCCGGCCTCCCGCTCCCTTTCTCCCTGACGTCTCCCGCCCTCCGCCTTCCCCTCTTCCCCTCCAGCCTCTCCCTCCTCCTGTCTGCACCGTGGCAGCTGCTTCCAATGCAGCGAGATTCACCAATTCATTCAGCCTCGCAGACTCTTTAAGGTCGTTACTAAATATATCAAGCAGAAGAAAGGGGTCTTTTTTTCCTATCTCTGAGCAGGGAGCATAAAATGCCTGCCTTAGGATCCACCCGAGCTCCTGCTCCTTGATCCTGAATGGGAGACCGCCAAGAGCAGCTGGACTCCTGAGCCCAGCCCACAGCTCCTGCATGGGCAGTGGTGAAGCTGGGTGGTAGGGGTAGGGGTGAACTGGGGGACCCCAGGGAATTAGAGAGGAAACCCACTTTTTATCTTCAAGGTGTTAAAGTAGCTCTGGAGACTCCAAAAAGAAAACAAGTTAAACGGTTTCTTCCAAAGTGATGTCTTACCCCTCTAGATGAATTTTTTTTTCTTTATTTTTGAGGAAATTGGAAAGTGTTGGAGAGGCCAGGGGGGTCCAGTCTGGGAGACAGAATTCTATTCAGATGCTTTCAGCAATGTTGTCTGGTTTTATTCTAAGTTGTAGGCAGGTGACCTTCCTGCCATAGCTTTACCCAGAGGTGCTGAGCACCGGGCAAGCCTGCCTTGGGTGCTGTGCTCAAAAATGTACAACAAAGTTAGTGGCCTGTTACACAGCAGGGGGGCTGCTCGCAGGTCCTGGTTTCCAGCCCTTCCTGGCACACATTGGCACATGCTTCCTGGGCGTCTCAGAAACTTCTTCCTCCTCAAGGGGAGGCAGAGCTGGCTGAGAGAAAGAGAAACACCTCCTCCACGCCAAAGTATCTCCTGCTCACGACACTCGGTGCCATGGTTTAGAATTTCTTTGAAGTGAGATGAAAAAAAAAAAAAACAAGTGATATTTGGCATTTCATCTCAAAGTCAAAAGTCAAAAATGGTGAGGTCACCAGATAAGATATAAGGCAGTCGTTTTTAACTTGGATCTTTATAAATACAAATATGCAATGCTGTGACAGTCTCTCCAGGCAATGAGTGTCCTCTCATAATAGTAGAATTCTGCAACCCATATTGGGAAGTTCAGGAACCCCTAAACCCTGTCTGCTGATCTGTTGGCCTCCAAATGTGATCCAAGAGGCTAAAGAATGAAGGAAAGCTGGGAACAATGAACTTTCAGTGGCTGTCTCAAAGGATAATCCAGTGGCAATGGTTAGAAAGGAGACCTTAGGAGAACATTCTAGAAAAGTTGTCTACTGAGGAAGTAGGCAAAAAGGGGCTCAGGATGGAGGAAATGCCATATTGTTTGTTACTAAATTAAATCTGTGTGTTGGTAGTGGCGACTGAGGTGAAAGCTTCGAGGAAAAGGGAGTAAGTTACGTTTTCAAGGCCAGGCTGGAAGGCAAGATGATGGAGACTGGAAGTATAGAGCGTTCCTCATAAAACTGGTCAGATTCGGCATGGCAGCAAGAATACTGGCTGCTGCTTTCTGGGTGGGAATAAACAGGAAGCCTTCACAGAGGAGTCCATTTTTGAAATGGGTAATTGAAAGATAAGTAGGAACTCACCAGGCCCAAAAGGAGGGCCAGCGAGGGCATTTCAGGCAGGGAGAAGATCATTTTCACAGAGATGGAGCCCTGGGAGACCATGCTGTGTTTGGAGGCACAGAATAATCTGCTGGAGAGTGGATTATGTGGGGAGCTGTGGGGAGATAGCACCAAAAACACTGAGGCAGGAGCCAGAGAACTACAGACTGAGGAAGTTGGCATGTCATCCTGTCAGGCAACGAACAGCCATTGAAGAGAGACGTTTTAACATACTATTTTTTTTTTTCCTGATTCTAAAAGCAATACAAGCTCATTATAGAAATTTCTTTAAAATAAGAAAACCTATAAAGAAACAAAAATACATAATTATTGTTAATGTTTTGTCATATTACTACTTTTAGCCTTCTTTAAAGCATACTTTTATTATATCAAAGACACCCTCATTTGGGAGCACATGATGACTTTTTGTGCCACTAAGAATGTGCAATTACATGTCATACAAGGCTTATTAGCAGAGAGGATGAGATACTCCCATTTTGAATGGGTGAAAATGTAGGTGGAGGGAATCGCTGGCTTAGAACTGGGGAAATCAGGCCATGTATTTTTTTCAAACCCGAATTATCATATTTCAAATTTTCTGTCTTGATTCTGTACTCAGAATTATGCCACAAGAATTCCCCAGATTATAAAAGTATTTATCAAAATTATTTTAAATAGGGCTGGAGAGATGGATTAGCAGTTAAGGTGCTTGCCTGCAAAGCCTAAGGACCCATGTTCAAATCACAAAGGTGAGGAAGGCACAAGGTTGCACATGTCCACTAGGTGGCGCAAGCATCTGGAGTTGGATTGCTGTAGCTGAGACCCTGGCATGACAACTCTCTCTGTCTCTCTCTCTCTCTCTCACTCTCTCTCTTAAAAAAAAAAAAAAGAAAAAGAAAAAAAGAAAAAAAATTTATAGCCACATAACATTCAAAGGAAGTAATGACTTTGATCTTCAATAATTCACACAACTATACATAGTGATTTCTTTCTATATGTGTACAGTGTGCATGTGAATACACGTTTGTATGTGTGGGTGAATGTATGTGTGCAAGTGCAGAGGCCAAAGGTTGGTGTCAAGCGCTTTCCACCTTATTTTTGAGACAAGGCCTCACAATGAGCCTAGAGCTCCCAGATTTGGCTAAGTCAGCAAGACTTAGGGGTCCTCCTGACTCTATCTCCCCAGCACTGGGATTGCAGGCATCCTCCACCATGTCTGGATTTTACATAGGTCCTGAAAGATCTGCACTCAGATCCTAATGCTTGTGTAGCAAGCACTTTACTCGCCAAACCATTTCCCCAATCCCTTGATTTCTTTTTCTTTTTCTTTTTACTGTTTTATATATGTTAGTCCCTCAGTGAAAATGATATTCATAGCTCTTTTGTTGTTCTTAATATTTTACTCAGAGATAAATGTATCTTACAAGCTAAACATTGATTATAGTGCAATAAGACTTACTTTGAAAACCATGTGTTATAGCTTCTGTCTCCAAGGTATATATATATAATAAATTGTTGTGGATTTAGCTGTTGTTCTGTGTTCTATGTCACTCCTTACAAATTGTGGTAAAATACACCATAAACTTTACCATCTTAACCCTTTGGGAGTACAGTTCAGTGGCCTAAAGTACACCCGCATTGCTATGCTGCCGTCACCTCCAGCCTTCCACTGAGCTCTTTTCACCTTCCCAAACTGGAGCCCTTCACCAATCAACAGCTCAGCATTTCCCTCCCCAAGCCTCTGACCACCACTTGCCCACCTCTGCCTCTGTGAACTTGACTATTCTGTTATTTGTACACTTTTGCAGTATTTATTTTCTGTCTTACTGACGTGCTTCACTTTGCTTAACATCCTTAAGGTTAATCTTTAGTGTAGCATATATTAGGATTTCTTTCTTTTTACAAAAAAAAAAAAAAGTATGTATTTGCATCCACTGGGTCTTTACGTGGTGGCTGAGGAACTGAACCCAGGCTAGCAGGTTTTGTAAACAAGTGCCTTTAGCAACTTTAGCCATTGAGCAATCTCCCAAGCTCCAAATTTCTCTCCTTTTTAAAGGTGGAATAATATTCCATTGTGTGTATGCACACTTAATCTACTTACCCAATGCCCTGCATGCACTTTTACATGAATTTTGGGCTGTCTCTCTAAAAGATTGCTAGTCTTCAGTTGGCATGAAAATATTTTAGACTCTTGATGCCTATTGCCAAATTGCTTCCCAAAACCTTTTTAGAGAGTTTTTTTTACACCACAGTACCTCTTTCATTGCATAAATGTGCATGTCAGCATTTGATATTATTTGATTTATTTTTGCTACTTTTATACCAGAAATATAGTCCTGTTTAATGTAGAAATATACCAGAAATATGTCATTTTTAAGTGTGCATTTTCTTGAGCATTCCTAATGAAGGTGAACTTTTATATATATCTTCATTAGCTAGAGTGCGTTTCCTCTGTATAAATTGTCTTTTTATGTCCTCTGATCACTTTCTTATTGAAGATACAGTGTTTTACTTATTTCTTTAGATGCACTCCTTACAGATGAATTATTAGTCCTATATTTGCCAATATTCTTGTCTGTGTCAGGCGCAGCCCAGGCCGAGCAGACACTGCTGAGGAGCAACAGCAGAGACCCCCGCCCTCATGGAGTGTGCATCCTGGGAGGGCCTCAAAGGACGCACGCAATGGGAGAGATGGTGTAAGCGCTCGGGAGAGAGGAACAGGAAAGGGACTATCAGCTATCAAGGCCTCTCTGAGAAGTCTGAGCTAGCTCACAGAGAGGAGAGAGAGGGAGCCCGATGGTTACTAGGGAGAGTATCCCTCAAAAACTGCACCTGAGCAAGAGCTGCAGTCTGAACAAAGGCCTAGAGGCAGGAACACGGGAGCCACCTCAGCTAGAGGAGAGGAAGGAGAATAAGATCTTAACGTGGCCACAGCCACAGATCATCCTGGCCCTAAGAGAGGCCTTTTTGGCCAGTTTCCTACTGCTAGAACTGAACACTTAAGACTGGATGACTGATTAAGAAAAGAGCTACATTTTGGTTCATTCTATGGAGGCTGGGAAGTTCAAGATCATAGGCAAAGGGTCTCGTGCTGCTTCAGCTCATGACAGGAAGCAGAAAGGCAAGTGGGCACATGTGATGGAGGCCAAGCAGTAACTAATTCAGGTCCCAGCAAAGGGCGTCGGTCCCTCTTAGTGACTGAATCACCACCTACCCCACCCAAAGGCAATCACACTTCAACATGAGTTTCAGAAGTGACAAGCCATAGTCAAGCCCTTGCAGGCTGGCTATTCAGACTTAAGACATCCTTCTTTCAGTGACAAGGATGGTAAGAGAGAGAGATTTTGAGCCAAGGGGTAATGTGATGTGACTCACTTTAAAAGCATGGCTCTGATTTTTAGGTTGAAAACAGACTAAAGGAAGGGAAGGGAAGTTGAGAGATCTGTTTGGAAGCTCTTGTAGTAAATCAAATGAAAATGGTGGGGCTCAGACCCAGGTTAGCAAACTGTGATAAATAACCAGTCTCCTTTGCATTGTGAGGCAAAGCCCACAGTGCTTGCTAATATGTTGAAGAAGGGTGTAAGGAAAGTAAGACTTCAAGCATTTGGCGTGAGCACCTGGAAGCCAGAAGTTGAAAAAGGCGAGACAGCAAGAGTAGATCCAGATGGGCGACTGGGAGCTCCGTTTTTGACAAGTTCAGTTTGAAATGTCTATTAAACATTCAGGAGCAATGTCGAATAGGCAGCTAGATATATGAGTCTAGAGTTCAGGGAAGAGGTCTGGGGTAGAGATATAAATTTAGGAGTTGTCAGCATATAGCTGGTATTTAAAGCCCTGATACTGTGTGAGGTCACCAAGGAGTAAGACTGGCTGGAAAAGAACAGAGGTGCCCAGTGACGAAGCCTGCCACCAGCATTAGGAGAGACTGGGATCCTTGGTGGTTTTGGAACTCCATTGGGGACTAGACTGGGAGTGGCATAGGTGGGGAGAAAAGATGTGATCAGATGTGTGTTTCAGATCAATGGCCTTGTAGGTCACTGAGGTTTATCCCATCTCTTCTGAGCAGAGAAAATCTGAGTGCTTCCTATCAGAGCTCCCAAGCAGACAATGGTTAATGTTTTAGATTTCCATGGTTACGTTTGACCAAAGACTGGCTATCTCTTTCATCTCAAGACTCATCACCAACAAGGCAGAGCACGTTGGCAGTCCTTTGATACTGGCAGGGAAAAATGAAGACTTGAGAGAAAGAAAGGAGGTTAAAGAGAAAGGGAAGGCAAAGGGCTCAAGGGGAGGTAGGGGACTGCAAGGGCAGCCTTGTCCCCATCTGTCAGCTCCTTCTCTTAATTAGTGATTGTTAAGAGCTACAAGGGGGTGAAACATCAAGCATCTGAGAAGCATTGTCAGTCTATTATTTCCTGGCCTCACAGTCCTCTGAGCCCAGGAGATTCCAGAACCTTCTCCTGCTCCAATTAGAACAATTCATTTTTGATAGGAGCTTGGAGCTGCACGGGGCCAAAAGGATGATCACCAATACATGTCTTCTCTCCTGCAGCTCAAGGACATTCCCATGTGAAGGACAATAACCACATCATTTGTCATCCAACCCAGGTGCTTTTGACATGGGGAGAAGGGAACTTTCTAATAATTTCCCAGAGTAATAAGTATCAACCAGGAATAGACAAGCTCTAGTATTAAAACCACCAGCAGAACTCCACGTATGGCTGAAAAATTCCAATAGCAGTATCACTCAGAGATGATGTAAAATATATATATACATACATACCAAAATCACTGAGCAAGTCCCATATGGCTGGAAGTCTTGAGGGATGGGACCTACAGTCTGAATTTTTTATTATTTATTTATTTGAGAGAGAGAGAGAGAATGGGTACACCAGGGACTTCAGCTGCTGCAAATGCACCCCAAATGCTTGCACCCCCTTGTGCCCATGTGTGACATTGTGCACTTGCATCACAGTGCTTATGTGGGACCTGTAGATTCAAACATGAGTTCTTAGATTTCGCAGGCAAGTGCCTTAACCACTAAGCCATCTCTCCAGCCCCCGTCTGAATTTTTAGTGACTCCCATGTGGGAATTCTCTGTGTCCCTCTACCTCTGCTCTTCCCCTAGCAAGAGAGCAGAGCCGCTGCTCGATGGGTCTTCTCTCCGGCAGGGAAGTGCCTTTTCGTTTCTAACATATCCTAAGCCAGGCAGCTCTGCCTCCCTGGGGGACTTTGCCTCATGAGTGCTCAGAATGGTCTAGTCCTTGTTTCCTTCTCTTGGGCTCTTGGCTGCCCCACTTTCCCTGACTAGACTCTGGACTATAGCAATAAAACACAAAGAACTGTTCCTCTGTGCACACCCAGGAAACTTAAAGGGGCAGCGAGATTAACTCCTTAGATGCCTGGCAAGCATTCCTCCTACAAGCCTGCAGCATTCTCCCTTCATAATCCATTCTGGCTGTCATCTGTGAATTTAAAACCTGTTTTTGAGTGTCATTTATATTTTAAGCCTGTTTTCTCATCCTTGGATTACAAATGCCATAAATTTCACACCTGTTGACAGTGCTTCCTTTATTTTTCCTAAATGCCAGCTCCTTCTCCTTGCAGAGATCTTAGAGGTCTGAAAGCTAGACAACCATGATTCCTCCTGGGAAGCTATGTTTCCCTTATATATGTATTTCCTTCTATGGCATTTCTGTCTCGACCACTGTAGGATTGGAAGAAACCTTGAACATAATTAAATTGTACTTGCTTGTCCAATTCTACCCACCAGCTCTTCCCTTTCCCAGCCTACTTGAATATACTCAGTGATGGGAGACTCATTACCTCTAGAGGCAACCAGCTTCCACTTTGCAGAATTCCTTTTGATGTTGGGTTAAAAGTCAGCCTCACTTAGGGTAAACTGATAATTTGGTAATGGAGTTGACTGTTAGAGACATCCATGTGGCTATCATTTAGTCTATTATAGTGGCAAATGTTACCTCTAGAGATATCTAGCTATAGATATATGCATGGGTTAGTATATATGCGTGTCGCTTCTTGCTATGTTATCTCAGAGACCCTAAAAGCAACTGATACCCCAGGAGCAACAAGTGCACCAAACTGCAGATCTTGGTTTGTAATACCAAAACTCCTTGGAGAAATGGCTAAGCCTAGGACTGGGGCTGGAAATATATAAGAAAATCCTGGAGCATATGGAGGTGACAGAAGCAAGGAAGTGCTACAAAACTACATAGGATTGGGCTGGGGAAATAACTCAATGGGTAAGGCTCTTGCCTGCAAAGCCTAGCAGCCCTGATTTGGTTCACCAGTACCCACAAAAAGTCAGATGCACAAGGTGGCACATGTGTCTGGAGTTCATTTATGGTGGTTGGAGGTACTGGTGCATGCTCATTCTCTCTTTCTTCTCTCTCTCTCTCTCTCTCTCTCTCTCTCCCTTTCTCTGTGTGCATGTGTCTGTCTGTCTGTCTGTCTCTCTCTGTCTCTGCTTGAAAAGTAAATAAATAAATAAATACATACATACATACATAGAATGGGATATATCAGAAAGACACAGGAGTCAAAATAAGATTCATTAATGGTCTCTAGGAGACAGAGATACATTTTCTTTAGTGATGTAGCCACTGGTAAGTTGACCATTCACCAGTAAATAACCCCACTACCCATGTTTATGCGAGCAATCCTAACTAAACTGAGTGATCACAAAAAAAGACATGAAAGAAGGATGGGAACTAGTTGGGAAGAAGGGGCTCAGTGAAGAGGAAGAAGGGAAGTGAATAGGGTCAAAAGATAGTATGTACATGTATGAATTTGTCTAAAAATAATTTAAAACATTTGAAAGTGGTCCCAAAGTCCTCCCGAGAGCTAACACTGGAGCACTTTGAGTAACAGCCTAAATGAAGTGGCACTGGACTATAACCCAAACTATAAAATAAGTGTCAGTGACTCTCTACTGATAGAAATAAATGATTGCACAAATAAATAAATATCCCATGTAGAAGAATTCCAAATAACTCATGTGGATACTCCATCCTTAAGGAGGGGAAGCATAATTCCACGCTCCTTAAGCATGGGCTCTGCACAGCGACAGGACTGAAGGGGAGGGTATGAATTGCCAGTGGCCAGCCCTGAGAGACACCATGTCAGCCAGGTGATCAAGGCCAGCCTTAGCAAGGCAAAGTCACATCAGGGGCATGTACTCATGATAGGATGTGAAAAAAACACCACGTGGCTTCTGTGGTTATCTTCCCCGACCTCATCAGCCCTCCTGCCTCAGTCCAACCATGAGAAATCTCAGTTGGAGGATATTCTGAAAACTACCTGGCCCATTCAAAACTGCCCAGGTCATTAAAACTAAGGAGGATAAGCACTTATGGACAGCCAAGGGGGCCTAAGGAGATATGACAACCAAATGTGATTATGATTTGATGACCTGGATAAGATCCTGGGGGTACTGGGTAAATATAAAGGAACTCTGGGGCTGGAGAGATGGTTCAGCAGTTAAGGTGTTTGCCTGCAAAGTGTAAGGACCCAGGTTTAATTCCCCAGTTCTCATGTAAAGCCAGATGCACAAGATGGTGCATGTGTCTGGAGTTTGTTTGTTGAGTTTGGCTAGAGGCCCAGGAGCTCCCATGATCATTCTCTCTCTCTCTCTCTCTCTCTCTCTCTCTCTCTCTCTTTTTCTTTCTCTCTCAAATAAATAAAATATTATATATGTATATACATATATATATAGAGAGAGAGAGAGGGAGGGAGAGAGAGAAACTATGAATAAAGAATAGCTTTTAGTCAATAATCATGACTCGATTTTGGTTCAGTAATTATGGACAAATGTAACATACCAATGCAGAATAGTAATGATGGGGGAAACTGGATATGCATATATAGAAACACTCTGTACTATGTTTGCAAATTCTCTATAAATGTAACACTATCATAAACTGAGGCTAGAGAGATGGCTTAGCTGTTAAGGTGCATGCCTGAGAAACCTAAGGACCCAAGTTCAATTCTCCAGGTCCCACATAAGCCAGATGCACATGGTGGCACATGCGTCTGGAGTTCGTTCGCAGGGGCTAGAGGCCCCGGCATGCCCATTCTCACTCTCTCTATCTCTCTCCCTCTCTCTCTCTGTGTGTCTCTAATAAATAAATAAATAAACTCAAAAGTCTATATAAAAAGGAAGAAAATCAGTTCTGTTTCAGGTTTGAAACAACTGAAAAATTACCCAAGACAAGTGTGTCCTTTGCTTTCCATTAAAATAATTGAAAAATTATTTGATATAGAAATTAGCAGTAATAAATTTAAAAAATTATAAAGAGAGCAGGTTTATTTGGGTCACAGATTTGGAGATTCCAGTGCATAATTGATTGGCCTCATCACTTTGGGCCTTTGGGGAGGCAGCACATCATGGCAGACACATGTGACAACGCAAACACCACTCACCTCATCATCCAAGAACCAATTGGATTGAACATCTTTTATCTCCAATTCTATCCAGCAAGCCTTCTCTTTCATTGTAGCTGCCAAGTTGTGCTTATTATAATATTACTCCCAGAAAACTCCTGCCTCCCTCTCTAACTTTAATGTTATGAAAGCTACTCCTTAGGATAGAATTGAGGGAGGGGGGGGGAAGATGTTCAGCCCAATTGTATTTACTGTCCCTAGATAACTTACTGCTTTTGCCTCAGTTTCCTCATATTTAAAATAAGGATCATAGGTGTCAGAAATTAAACAAACTATATGTATGATGGTGCTTGGGCCATGTTTCTGGCACACAGTAAAATCTATATCAATGTTTACCACCGTTTGCAATGATTTTAATGTTTGTTCTCAATCTAAGAAGAAAGCCTTCCACCAGCCCCTCACAACTCACTCCTGACGCACGGGTCTCTTTTGGCTCTCAGCTCTGACACCCAGGCACTGGCTTCCCCTCCCAACTTTATGTCATCTGCCCTTTTGATCAGTTTAGCCTATCAGGGTCCCCTTCCAAGTCATCTGAATGGACAAGAATGAAGGGCAGAGGCTGGTAGCAAGTGTGATGGGGTGATAAGGCCCTAGGTCTTCTACCAGATGGACTGGTGTCAGGCCAAGCAGAATGAAATAACCCTCCATCTCTGGGCACCAGATTCCTCATGTCACAAATCATGACAAGTGCTTCACAAATGCTAATGACCAACTTCCTTTGGTTTTCAAGATGCTCATTTCAGAAACATTGTGGTGAATGATGGGCTCAGTAGCTACCAAAAAAAGTTAGAGGTGCTGGCACCTGAACTTAATTAGACACCTGTGCTCTTTATACAGTCTGATAAGGTCAGGCAAATACATTCAGCGTTAATAACATTATCAGCACCACGTGGTCCGCACGGCTTGCCAAAGTCGATACGTCAAGTTTTTGTGGCTGAGAACATGTGTCTTCTTTTCACACTCAGGCTTGTTGCTTACGTGCCAACAGCTGGTGCCACATCTGGAAAGGCTGTTTCTGCTGTGGTTTCTTTTCTCCTATGAGCAGTTTATGGGTCACCCCACCCCACTTCAATCCTTTTAGGAGAAAAGGGCCCATTCAGTCATTCATTCATTCATTCTCTGATGGCCTGTCAAGCAACAGCTCTGTGCATCTGCTGCAGACAACCCACATGAATAGGACCAACACGGGCCCCCGAGTGGCAATCCTCAAGCACTTCTGTGCAGATTCACCATGGAGGAGATGGATGCCAAAGAAAGAGGCACCACCAGCTGCGTGGCAAGCCCCCGTGTTAAAACTGGAGGGATGGAGAGTGCTTGATCCACTATTCTGCATTTCTCACCTCCCCGCCCCAGGACACAGGACACAGGTAGTCTAAGGACCATCTTTCTACTTCCCTTCAGGCTTGGAGACCCCCTGGATCTTTAGCGTCATCAAGTAGTGTCCTGAAGGAGGAGTTGAGATGCTCTGGACAGCGACAGTTATCCAGGCAGGAGAAGGGCAAGGGTGTGCTAAAAAGAGGGAACAGCTCACGCCAGACCACAGAGCCCTGAGAGATGTGGCAAGCAGGAAGTTTGTAGAATGGATACCGAGGTCCAAGAGTAAGAGGATATGCATGAGCTTTAGGGACACACTGGGATTTGATCTCCGGCTCATCACTTGTTTACCATCTGTATGTCCTTGGGCAAATTTTACGACCTTCCTGAGCCTCAGTGTCTTCATCTGGAAAGAGAAACTACCTACGTTCTACCTATCAAGGCTGAGAGATTTAAAAGAAAAAATAATATGCTTGATGTTTACCAAAATGCCTAGGGCAATATAAATATCCATGAAGGATAGGGACTAATAAATAAATAGTGCCAACATAAATAAATAATAATCAGATAAATATCATCCTACTTTTCACAGAAAGTTGTCTGTTTTACTTTTTATGGAACTAGGAATTGAACCTAGGGCCTCTTTTTATTTTGAAACAGGTTCTCACTAAGTTGCCCAGGCTGCACTTGAACTCACTGTCCTCCTGCCTCAGCCTCCTAAGTAGCTGAGATTGCAGACCAGTACCACCCAGTCTAACTCTGTTTTATTTTCATAGACCTCAGTAGCCATCAGTTTTTAAAGTAAAGGTCTGATTTCATTGAGTCAGTCAGTAAACATTTATTGCGCACCTTCTTTCACCAGGTTGTGCCCAGCACCAAAGCTAATGAGGTCTATGTTTTAGGTCAGTTTTGGTGACAGGGTAGGAGCTGAATTGGAGGCACGAGACCATTACAAGCTACTGTGATCATCCAAACCAATGTACTTAAGACTGAGATGCATCAGAGTCACTTGGGATGGAGGGGTCCTTCTTTTAAACCCACATTTCTCAGACCCCACTCAAACTTCTCAGCTGTACAGATGGCCAGGCTTCCTCCTCAGTGTCTGATTGGAGAGGTCTGGGATGGGGCCTGCGAAATGTGCATTTTCAACAAGCCCTCGGGTGATGCAGGAGCATCGTCAGGGACCACACATTAAGAGCCGCTTTGTCCAGGCAACAGAGCACAGTCTAGGTGCAAAGACCATTGCTGGCCTTAAGCAAGCCTTTTGGGAGGGACTAGACGAGGAATGATAACAACCGGGGACCCAGGATCACTGGAGCTCAGCTGCCTCTAAATCTGGGCTCAGATTTGCTTGTCCCTGAATACCCTGCTGCCTTTGGGCTCCTGCAGACCTGCCAGCTCCAGGGAGAAGGGGAGCAGCCTTGATTTGTGCCTGGCTTAGATTCAGAACTGGTCCTATAATCCAGCAGGGAGTGGTTTGTGGGAGGGCGGATCTCTAATCTCCGTGTGTGTCCAGAGAAAGCTTCTCTTTTTTCTTTTCTTTTCTTTTCCCTCTGCTCTTCTATTCCTCCTGGGGTGCTGATGGCACCACGATGCGCTGGTACCGTTCCACAAGAGTGCCTGAGGTGTGTATTGAATTTTGGCCCTGGATCATTTAATGTGTAGCGACAGAGGGAGCGGAAGTTGTTTGGATTCATGTGCCACTCTGCCTTTTCTTTCTTTCTTTCTTTCTTTCTATTTTCTATACTTCGAGACTACAAGCCTGGCTCTGCAGCCAGCCTCTGAATTGCCCCTGAGAAGAACCTCGTGCCATGGTCCCCACAGCCTTGCCAAGACTCTTGTGAAGCCCAGTGGAAAACTGGGACGTTTACTCGGGTCTTCAGAGCATCCGTTTCATTTAAAGCTCTCCACAACCCAAGTTGTTACTGAATTAAACATTGAAAACTACAACGATCAATAGTCTAATAATATTATGCTCTGAAATGCGTCCTTCAATGAGTGGAGTTCTTGAAGAGAACATATCTGCACTAAGTGGTGGATCCTTTACAGCTGCTAGTTTTGGAAAGTGGTTCTGGGTGTTTCTTCCTGATCCGGTGTCCTATTCTCTGCGGGCCACGAAGTCCTCCTGGGAAGTTGATTCTGATCTGTTCCCTCTTCACCTGGTTTTGGAAGGCTGCTCTGGATCTACTCCTTTCCTTGCTCTTGCCTGGAGGGTCGACTTAGAAACCAGACAGAGCCACCCAGCTCTAGCCCATGTGGCCCAAGACCCATGCAGTGATGGGTATAGCAGAAGTAAATTGCAAGTGTAAAGGCTACACATCCAGGGAGGGCCATTCACTTGGTTCCTAAGCTCCGGGGTGGCCCATGGCTTTCTGAAGATAGTTAAAGACATGGAAACTATCTCCTGGGGTTTGGTGTAATAAAAAAGATACCACCAAAGATGGTAGACGTAAAGAAGACACAACACGTAGTACATAGGACAATTAACCAGTTACCTTTAAGATTAGACTGTAGCCTGGGGTAGGTCTTTATCCCAGGGGAAGATAGGAGACAAGTGCCTGAAACAGTAGGCGTCTCTGCTGAAACAGCGTGAGAATTCCCTTTAGTCATCCCTGGCTTGCGGAGGAAGAACTTGGAAGACGTGAGGCTGGATATGTGGGTTTATGATTACAAGGCCACACAGCTTTATATATAATCTATGCATGATCCTATGCCTCAGTCTCCTCCATTTATATGCAAAGTCCCTTTTCTCTGTTCCCTCCAACCAAGGCCCAGACTGCTAATTTACATTTTCGCATACTATAGCTATTGTTTTTGTTTTACTAAATATATACACTGAAAAACTTTATAAGCATACAAATTGGTCAAATAGTACAATAAGCCCCCATAATATTGGGCTTTCAATGGCTTTTTTTTTTCCTAATTGTTGTTATATTGGATTTGTTATTCTGCTTGCTTGAAGGTAGGAAGGATGGAAAGGGGGGACAGGTTTGACTGGGAAGTGGTATACGATGCTGCACATGAGAAAGTGAAAGTAGGACTGACAACTTCCGGTAACTTCTGTCTTCTCTACGAGGTCCTTCAAACTGGTACAGGCAGAACCAGCATCTGCTAAGGGAAGCACAGCCTGAAGCAGGTGAGGTGAATATTTGGTCATCTGAAATGAAACAAGACAAGATGCAGCTGTGCTCTTAATGACCTGTGGGGGTCCCAGAAAAATGAGGCAGTCAGGGGCAACAACAGGCAAATTATTTCAAACAGGAAAAAATGGTTTGAGGATTAAACAACAGCAGCTCTAAACTAATGGATTACAAATGTTTAGAGTGCCATGTGGAGATCCTGGGAGCAAGCACTGGGGAGCAAAGGATAATCTACACACAACTACCCTTGTTTGCTTGCACAAAAGCATCTGGCTGGTGGGTTGGCAGAATGCTTAAACATCATTTGTTCACTTTTATTTTAGAGAAGCAGTTAACAGTGTCCCTATACTTCATCATACTGAGTCTGTTGACCTGTGTCACAGATGATCATTCTCTGAGCTAGAATTCTGTCCACGAGGTTGATTCAGGAGTCAGCAGGAAGGCTCTGGCCAGGGTCCTGCCTCGTTGAACCATCTTCATCAGTGACTCAGCTACACTTGTAAGGCATGCTAGTCAGAGTTGTAAATGGCAAATTCTAAGGCCTGGGATGGAAGAATAATGGTTTGACCTTTGAGATGAAGGTTTTATTCTGTAAGCACTTCTGTTATCTTAGATACACACTTGTGTGCACAAGGACCATCGTGGAAATGTGCTGTAGGACTCTAACATACCTGGGCATATGTGGAGTCTCCTGTTCGTCATTTTCCAAGTGAGCTCTGATTTGACTTGGAAGACAGCAGTAATGAGATGATGGTTCCTCCACGCTGTGACAATCAAACCCGCAACTTATTGAGCATCTGCTATGTACCAAACAAGGAAGCTCAAGAGTTGCAGCAGGCCTGAGACTGCCACCCTTAGAAACCCTGCTGCTCAGGTTGCCCTTTGGCTGGTGTCTGGGAGCTTAGCCTTGAGGAGGTTTCCCACCATCCCCATAAAGGCTGTGCTTGCTTGGCTCATTGTGCCCAAACCGTTAATACAAACAATGTGCTTTATGCTGAACACTCGCTTGCCTTCTGGGAGACAGGGATCATGATATGTGCTAGGGCAGGGTGCCTATGGGACCAGCTCCCCATAAAAACCCCAGGCACTGAGTCTCTAATGAGCTTCCCTGGTGGACAGCATTTCACACATGTTGTCACAACTCGTTGCTGGGGAAATTAAGTGTCATCTGCGTGCTTTGCTGGGGAGAGGATGCTTGGAAGCGGATGCCTGGTAACCTTGGACTCGCCCACGTGCCTCTTTTCCTTTGCTCACTTTGTTTTGCATCCTTTTGATGCATCTGAGCCGTCAGTAGGATTTGGGGCTGAGTCTTGAGTGGCCTTTAAGCAAATCATTGAGCCTGGAGTGGTCTTGTGAACCTCCGATCCACAGGCATTTGAGGCTCATTATATCACATACTTCTTATGGCCATTTTGCACTTAAGATTAGCGACTCCCCGATCCTGAACTTGGCACCAAGTTGGCTCTAGAGGCTTGCTGCTCATTGACACTCTGCTCCTGCAAGCCCCAGCATCGAAATGGAGAGCCCTACTGAGTTCACATTTACAGCCCCCCGCGCTTGCCTGTGTCCTCAGGACGAAAGTAAGCTACTGGGCAGACCACCCAAAGTAGCAGGGCATAGAGTGATTCCTATTTTTCAGGGTACATAGAATTTATTCCTGCCACCTTCTCAGTATACCCCCTCTGCCTGTCTTATTTTTTGCCCCCCCCCCCCCCGGTGAAGCTAAGAGGTTGTATTTTCTGGAAGAGAAGGCCTGGTTGTGTGGACTAACTAGGCACTGGGAATGAGTACTGGCTGAGGCCTCATCTTCCCTGGTTGCCACTGACCAATCACCCCCTTCCTCAGCCTTTCAGATAAAAGTGGATGTATTCCAACATCTGCAGGACATGGGACACCAAGCGCGAGCCTCCCATGAACCCTGGACTCATCAGTCTCATCATCATAACAAACATGCCACTGGGGGGGGGGGTGGAGGCAGCGAGGAGGCCAAGGGGCATATGGGAAACCGTACCGTCCTTCCTGCTCAATTTTGCTGCCGCAAACCTAAAACTGCTCCAAAAAGGAAACTGAAACCTCTTTTTAAAAAAAAAAAAAAAATTAGGGCATTCTCCAGCTCCCACAAGTGTAGCTTAGGATATGGACTGGGGCATCAAGCGATGGGCACTCTCTGAGAAAGGGTGGCTAATTTCTAATGCTCCCCACTGCTCTATCCATTAAATGCACCGAAATGACTTTGAGATAGAAGAAATTGTCCCCTTTCTTTTGCCAACTGGCAAGTGATGGGCTCATCTTCCCCCAGCCTGAGAAGGTACGGAACACCCAGCTCTCTGGTTGTAGGCTATATCCTTCACCTAAGAAGCCCTGAGGCCAAGAGAGCCAGAGGGTTCTGGTAAAATGGCCCTTCAGTGGACATCCTGTCTCCCGCAGCCCCCCTCTTCTGCTAAGGCAGCAACATTCCGTGCTAGGAAATAGAAGAGACAAAGAAGGAAGACATTATGCAACCCTGGGGATGATACCGACACAAGGGAAGAGGGCATTGAAGGACCTTTCCCTGCACCCCCATGTTCAAATCCACTTCTGCATGATGCAGGAAGCTGTGATATGTGTCGACAAATGTCATTACCACTTCCTGTTTCTGTTTCTCACCCGCCATCACAGTTCACACATACAATCTCAGTGTGTCTTTGATGTCTCATTGACCAAATCCAGCTTCCTAGAGGCTGGCGACTCTATTACATTTTGATGTAATAAACACAAATAATGTCAGGGGCCAACCCCACTGCATTAAAAAGTATCCACCTTCAGAAGACCAACTGCAGGGAGCAGCCAGGTCATGGGAAAAGCAAGAAGAAAACTGGAAGAACGTGAAGTCTGATGTTTCCACAAGAAGCCAGGGTTTTAACTGGTCTGGCTCTGTTGCTTTTAAGCTGTGTAACCTTAAGCAAGTTATTTAACATCGATGAGCCCTGATTTCCTTATCCATAAATTGGAGACAAATAATAGTTTCTACCTTTATAGAGTGTGAGGATTAAATGAGATAATTCAACTAGAAACCAGGTGGCTCACTAAATATGAGCTACTGCTCGTTGTTGATGTTACTGGTGTTATTGCAAATGCTGTTAGAAGAAACCCTCTTTCTCGAGGCCATGGTAAAGTGATCCTTTAAATGTCACTCCCTTTCCCCATGGCCCCTTCTGTGCCTCATCCTGTTACCTCTCTCATCATTCTAAGAAGCCTACTGCTCCCTCCAAGAAACAACTAGTGCTAGACCTGTTCTTGTCCTGTTCAAATTCCTTTTTAAAGTTTTTCTTCTAAGTTTTATTTATTATTTATTTGCAAAGAGAGAGAGAGAGAGAGAATAGGCACACAAGGGCCTCTTGCCACTCCAAAAAGACTCCAGATGTATGGCACCACTTTGTGCATCTGGCATTACTTGGGTACTGGGAAATCAAACCTGGGCCATCCGGCATTGCAATCAAGTGCCTTTAATGGCTGAGCTATCTCTCTAGCACCCAATTTATTTCTGAAGAACTACCTTCTTGTCTCCCCCCGCCCCCCGCAAGAGGGACATCTCTTAAAATGAGTGCCCTACATCTCAGGGTGCACTTTCCAGAGATTTCTCCTTGCCCAGCACCTCATCTGAGCTCATCTCTGGCACACTCCTATGCCTCCAGAGAAGCAGCTAAAGTGCAGTTAGGTGTGTGTGTGTGTGTGGTAGGTGTAGTTATGTGGGCGAGGCAGGTGGAGAGATGTGTATGCACGTGTATATGTGCTGATGCAGTGTGGTAGTTTGAATGGATGTTTCCCAATAGATTCAGTTGTATTAAAGCTTCTTGGATTTCCAGCTGCCTGACTGGAAGAGGTGTCACTGTGAACAGGTCCTAGGGTCCAGCCCTAAGGTGTGTTTTGGGGGGTGGATCTGAATTCCAGCCTGAGGTATGCAGCAGAGAGCAGTTGGAGCTCTGCCTGGGGTTCCTGGAGTGTGCTTGCTTATGGTGCTGGCGGTGGTATTTCTCTCTGCATAGACCTGTGAAAGGGGGCCAGCTTCTTCCGCCATGATGGAACTTGCCCTGGATCTGTAAGCCAGAAATAAATCCCGTCCCTCCTATAAACTGAGTCTGGTCTGGAGGGTCATCCCAGCAACATGAAGCTGACTGCAACACGTGGTGTCCTCATGGGTGTGTGGAAGCCAGAGGAGAATGTTCCCCTCCGCCATTCATATGCCCATTTTTCCTTGAGACAGTCTCTCTTACTGATTCAGGGTTTGCTGGCTTTTTGTTTTTTGGTTTTTGTGTTTTGTTTTTGTGAGCCTCAGCAATTCTCCAGTCTCTTCTCCCTGTAGGACTGTGATTACAGATGTGCATGGCCGTATCCAGATGTTTACGTAGGTGCTGGGGAATCAAACTCAGGCAGTCTCAGACCCTCATGCTTGCACAGAAAGCACACTTAACCACTGATTTCTCTCTCCAGCCTCACGTTTGTCCCTCTTAAGAGCCTACATGGATAATCCAGCCCCAAAGCCTTATTTGTCATATTATGTTTTGGTGACACTGGGATTTTTGTTTTATTTTGCTTTTCTGAATTACCACTCCTGCTGTATAGAACATTTATATTTAAAGATGAGGCCTATGTTCTGTCCATAATAAAGATGCCAGAGCATGGGCAGTCACAATTATTTTCCCAGAACACTAGAGATCCTCAAGGGGACCATGTCTGGGTGAACAGCGTAGCCTTCAGAAAGAGGCAAATCCCAGCCTGAGCCCTCCACTGTCACTTTGTAGCTAAATGACCTTTAGGAAGTCACATGTGCTTCTACACCTCATCTATATAAAGGGATAATAGGTTCATTTGGAGGAACTTGAGAACATGCATATAAAGTTCTTAGCCCAGTGCCTGGCAGGCAGTAAGCAGTCAATACATGCTAATCTGTCATTAGGATGCATTCTAAAACTCAATCAGAATTTGTGCTCAAAGCAGCTGTTTGGGAGCAGAGTGGAGAGTTTGATGTGAGTCAGCCTGCCTCCTGGAGCCCGCGGGCTACATCCAGTCTGGAAGCAAGTGTAACTGGGGGCGCTTCATGGAAGCAGGCTCACTGTCCTTTGCCACTTCTGGTGGATTGTGCCTCACCACTGAGCCTTTAGTTGCCAATGACAAGGTCATGTAGAGGCCCACAGGTATGCAGAGACAAACTTTCACAATTATCAAAGAGATTGACAAAGCTCCATGTCTCCCGCGGGGCCACGACTTAGAAGTAACATCACGGCAACCTCTTTGGGATCCTCTTGGAGACAACGGTGCACCATCGATGCACCCAGGCACACATGCATGTGTTGGGACGCCTTGGGCACCGTGTGGATGATCTGGGGAGTGTGACAGAGCACATCACTGCACAGAGCTGACAGCCATGTCTTCTGGAAGCTCCAGTGAGGACCCACCTGTTCTGGATAAACATTTGCACTTTCCAGCAGTCCCTGACTGAGTATCAGGGGAGCTGAGCAGATGAGACACACACTGTGAAGACAACAGGAAAATGACAGCCATCCTTTCCCGAGTATGTTTTAAGCATTATAGGTGCATTATCTCATTCAAACTCCTCAAGAGCCCTTTGAGGAAGCTACTATTAGTATCCCGGTTCCACAGCGGAGAAGCGGGAGGCATGAAGATATCAGGTAACTTACCCAAGGACAAAGAGTGGAGAAAGGGCAGCAAGGAGAATCAAGCTGGATGTCTTTGAGTCCAGAGATGAGGCTTCTCCCAGACAACACCAGGCATTGGGGTGGGATGTAGATCTGTGCTTTGTGAAATGTGCTTCCTTCAGGGTAACCGAAGATCTTACACCACATCTAAGGGTAATCAGGTGAGTGGAGGTGCCGTGGTCAAAAGCAGTCCAGGGCTCAGAGCCCTTCTCAGCCTCTCCCTCAGGTCCTGGAAGAGCTTCTGGGAACCGTAGGGTCCACAAGATACAGAGCAGAGCCCTTGAGAGGAGTACGGACTTTGGAGCTTGTTTTGCTTTTGGAAAGGAAATCGAGGCTCCCAACAGGTCAGGAAGGCAATGAGCGGGGCATATGAGCACCATGGACCCTCAACAGCTACTACTGCTCTGAGCCTCATGGATATATTTTCTGGAAAAGTCAGAACATGGTAGCTGGTGACTCCCAAAAGCTATGGCCACATCCTAATCCCAGAAACCCTGTGTACGTTATGTTATGTGGTAAAAGATGTGACTGAGCTTATGACGTGAGAAGCGTTGATCTTGAAGTCGAAGTGATGCCGCTACAAGCCAAGCAATGCTGCAGCCCCGGAAGCTGGGAGAGACGAGGCACACATTTTCCCCAGAGCCTCGGGGGGTGACCACCTGGCCACCCCTTAACTTCAGGCTTCTGGCCTCTGGAACTTGAGAGGCTATATATAGTTTGTTTGTTTTTCAAGGTAGGGTTTCACTCTAGCTCAGGCTGACCTAGCATTCACTATGTAGTCACAGGGTGGCCTCGAACTCACAGCAATCCTCCTGCCTCTGCCTCCTGGGTGCTGGGATTAAAGGTGTGCGCCACCACGCCCGGCTAAGAGGAAATATTAATTATAGCAACCCAGCAGATGAATATAGTTCTCTACCCCAGTACGCCTTTATGATCTATACAACACCTATTCCACCTAAAGAGGAAGGGGTAGGGCAGGTGCCAACATCCTTGGAATAATGTGTCAAGGTTTCCTGCCTCACTTCTGCACCCAGATGAGTAGGGTCAGGCAGTCACCCTCTCTGCTCTCTGGAGACCCTCTGGGAAGAAGCTCAGTCCCAGCTCAGGTCTCCACTTTCTTCACAAACTTCAGCTCCAGGAATGACAATAGTAAGTCAGTTATTTGTAACACTCAGATTGTCATTTCTGACAAGGAGCTGCATTTATCTGTGGAGTCTAATGATCGTGCGGACAGGAGCCTTATTTGTGCTGTCACATTCCCTTTTATCACCATCTCCACCCAGGCCTGTGGGGGACTCTCCAGACAAGCCGGAAGGCCTCCTAGACACCGGGCTTGCTGCAGGTCCCAGCCCCTCGCCTTCATTCACTAGCAAGCTTTTTTTAGAATGAGGGAGCTGCACCAGGTTAGGTCTATGCCAAATAAAGCAATGAGGGGCTCACAAAGGCCGGGGTCCAGCGTGGCCCCACCCTCTTGTTCCTCAGCTGCAGGGATGTTCCTCCCTGGGTGCATACACAGTCACCACCAAGCCACAGAGACTTCTCCACGACAGCCATCTGGCTCTGATTTTTCAGCTACACCTCCCAAGAGTTTCCAGAGGCACAACATAAAGAAGCAGTAACTGGGGTTTTATTTGGCCACCACACCTGCTGAGAGGAGGTCACGTGCTCATTGTGCACCCGCTGGTATAATTTGGAGAAAGCTTTGCCAAAAGGAATCCCAGGTCTAGTTAAAATAATATCTTAGTTTAGGAGCAGGAGGAAAAGAAGACATCGTGGTTGGGGAAAATAATAAAAGAAGCTAGTGGGCTGGAAAGATGGCTTAGCAGGTAAGGTGCTTGCCTGCAAAGCCAAAGGACCCAGGTTCGATTCCCCAGGACCCACATAAGATGGATGCACAAGGTGGTACATTCACCTGAAGTTCATTTGCAGTGGCTAGAGGCCCTGGCATGCTCATTCTCTCACTGTCTCTACTTCCCTCCCTCTTTCAAACAAATAAATAATTTTTTTTTAAAGAAGCTAGAATTTAGAATTGGAAAAACTAAATTCAGGCCCTAGCCTGCCACTTTCTAGTTTTGTGATGTAGGCACATGACTTGCTGCTGGCCTCAGTTTCTCGTTTAAGGTGGAGGAAGTAAATGATGACTCTACTGGGTTGCTGAGAGGATTAAGCCATCAGTGTGAGAAAAGTGTGATGCATGATATAACTGCCTCAGTGAACCTCAAGGCCGTGAGGATGGAAGGCTAGGCCCTCTCTGGCTCTGTGTTCTGAATACAAAGGTCTGGAGCAGGTAACCCACCATGGCCGCTGTCTCATTAAAGGACTACTGTTGGAAACCTACTGTCTCCTAGCCATTTGTTAAGACTACAGATCAACAGAGACACCCAGCTGGACTCCATCATGTGCTGTCCCATCTCAGTTTGTCACACATTGAATTTCAAATGATGCTGCCTGGTTTCTCTTATCTCTAAGAGAGAATGCTATGGTTCTTGCTTCTCTTTCTAAAGGAACTAAATGCACACATCACAAGAAAAAGAAGAGCATGTGTGCCATCCCAGAGGACTGAGTGCTTTGCAGATGCCAGGGTTTCATCTGACCTTTGCTTAACCAGAGGTTTTGGATGTGGATAGTGCTGCAAAGGGACAGCCCACATGGTCCTTGAAAGGGGTGTTGAGAAAAATGCATCACAGGATTCCTGTTTCCTCCAAGCAGGACACTAGGGTGTCTGATCCTAGACTCCAAACAAGGAAGGGTGGTTCAGAGTAGAAGTCTATTCAGCTCTAGTACTGGGAAGGATGAGGACAAAGTGTCTGTTGTTTTCTACCCTTGGGGTGGGCATATATTCACAAGTGTGGGAGGAAGACTCAACTCCATTGTGAACAGTGAATTAATCAATAGTGTCCTTCTGGGTATTCACACCACAGCTTGTTCTCAATGTGTTCAATTGTGGCAATGCTGCTAGAAATGCCTGAAGAACAAACAAGCCTCATCCAAGACCTTTTGTTCTGGACTCAGAACACTGTGTGCTAGCTAGTCCTCAAGGAAGATGGGAAGGAGGCTGGAGAGATGACTTAGTGCAGACATGAAGACCCGAACTCTGATCCTCAGACCACATAAAGCCAGATACAGTAGCACATGCATCAGGAACCCAGTGCATTCCTTCGTCGAGGTGGAAGGTGGAGACAGGAGAATCTTCAGAAGCTTACAGGCCAGCTAGCAACAAGAGACTGTCTCAAACAAGGTGGAAGGTGAGGAACTCAGACAACAGAGCTTGTTCTATGACCTCTGCACACATTCTGTACCATGTGTGCTCTCTATCTCTCTCACACACACACACATACACACACATACATAGAGAGAGAGAGAGATGAAAAAGAAGATGGGAAGAACTAGGGATGGGCCTCACATTTCGATGAACAGAAAGCCACCTGGAGTTTGTTTGGAACACGATCTCTGGACTGAGAAGGTTGGGGCAGTTGCTCCGATATTTGCATTTCTCACCAGCTCCCTGGGAATTTCAAATGTGAATATCTGCAGGCTACTCTTCCACACACAATGATCCAGGTCAGCCCTTCTGAAATTTTGATGTGCCCACGGATCCCCTGGGCACCTTGCTAAAATACAGACTCTGATTCAGAGATCTGACCTGGGGCCCCCAAAATTGCATTTTTAACGTGCTCCCAAATGTTGCTTCTGGCCCCCATCCTATACTTTGAGTAGCAAAAATCTGCTCGCTTCTCTTTTCCTAAAATCTGGATGTACCAGTCCTAGCAGAGCTTTTATTCTAGAAGGAACATTTAAGCCATAAAAAGCTTACTGACCTAATATCTGAGATTATAGATCTGTACTATTTGTTTGTAATTAACACAACTGTTTATCTTAACTGCCAGTCAGGCAGGTAATTTTTATACAGAAAGCACTTTAAGGAAATAAACATCTAGGTCCAATTTGGTTCTTTCTCGCTAATACTTAACACACAACATTCTCTCTCCCTAAACTTTAATGCACATTTGCTTCAAGAGCCAGATTCTGATTAGTGTTAATGTATGGCTAAGGGAATTGAAGCCAGCTTGGCAACAAAGACCCCTCTGAATGAACACATTTCGTTGTTGGCAGCTCCCTATTTTTTTTTAAAGCAAGAGTCTCTTCTAGAACTATTTCCTTCCAATCAAAATGAAGAGCTGAATTCATCACTTAACACTCCCTAGCAACTAGAAAGCTTTTGCTGCTTCCTCCAGCCATTATTTCTCAAGGCATAGCCGGGCATACCCCATTAGCTGTGGCTTGGGAAGGAATGCTCGCAGGAACCCGACTTCTCCATTGGGACGAGGTGGCTGGGGAAAGCAAGCAGTGAGTGCAGCCAGCAGAACAGACACACGCAAGGTATGGACAGAGTCTACGGGGGTGTGGAGGAAAGTGAAGGGAAATGGGGTCCAACACCATGTGGCCCATATGTCCCAACGGGCATGGGGAACATGAACAGAGACTTACATGAAACGTTCCAAGTTGATAGTCATCATTGGAATTTCATCATCGTGAATAGGAGCTAGCCGTTTAGCAAGAAATCTGCTCCAGACCCTTAGCTGGACAGAGCACTAGGCAGGAAGGGCAGGCCTTCACTGAAATGAAGGTGGCCATGCCCATTTCCCACCCACTCAGCTGTGACCAAGATGAGCACACCTGCTCCTGCCTTTGCAAGACAGCCAGACCCTTCACGAAGCCAAGCCTGTGTACTCCATGAACCTTGCCAGAGCCTGTGGCCAGAGTCTAGCGTATCGTGTCTCCTTTCTTTGCAGACATCAGGCCAGGGAGACTTGCAGCAGCCTCCTGTCCACCTCCAGTCCATGTCCAGCCCTGGATGGTTCCCTGCTGGTGAAAACCCCGGCTGCCTGCTAACCAGGCCCTCCACAGTTCCTGTTGTCTCCCTTAACCCAGCATTCCTGCAGCTGAGCGGGCCTATCAGTCAGCTCTTGTCAAACTGGGTAGAAGAGATAGAGCTCCCCGGAGGGCCCCGGCAGCTGCCTCTGCTGCAGACAATAGCCACATACGCCGTGTGTATCTGCATGTGCGTGCACATGCTTGCATATGTGTAAAACCTATAGCTGTGTCACAGTTTACATGCAGTATCTCTTTTGACCTTAAAATAGAGCAAATATTATTAGCCCCACTTTATAGATGAAGAAATTGGATGCTAGCGAATATAAGCAGGTTCTTTATCAAGCCAGTAGGGAGGATCTAGAAGAATAAAATATGGTCTAGAAAGCTGTGGAGCTCACAAGTCTCCTATGCTCAAGGCTACCCAGGTAATAACAATAACTCATCCTCTCAAAAATATTTATTGAGTTCCCAGTATGTGTCAGGCACTGAGCATGTGAGAGAGAAGAAGACAGACTTGCTAACTAATGTTTACTGAGCATGTGCAACTGTACTAACCACCTTGTAGATACAGGTTAGGTCTTCTTGACATGGGAACAATTGTCAGCGGTGAGCTGACAGCTGATGAGTTGATGATTGTCTGAGAGCACTCACACCGCTGAGGATATGCCTCAGGTGGTCTCCTCCTGCCCCAAGCATGTCAGCACAGAGCACATCTCCCCCTAAAGGGCAGAGGCTCCCACCACATTTATCCAGACACCCCATGGGGCTGAGGGCCGGTAGCCCCATCCTAGATCTTAAGGCTCTAAATACCTACCCACAGGCTATAGAGACACCTCCCAGCTTGGCTCCCTGAGGCAACCTGCCTATGACCTCCCATCCAGGTTGTCACCCTGGCTCTGCTCTGGCCTCCCTGCATTGATTCCTCCACTGTAGGAGAGAGTCAGTCTTCTCTGTGGACAGGGTCTACCCCATCCCCTGTAGCTCACCATTCCTGTAGTGGCCCAGTGTCACTCTCTGAGGTGGCAGACCCCAAATGCCCATTTACTGGGCAAAAAGCCATGTATCAGCCTCTCCAGCCACAATTCCAGTTTCTCCTTTCTCAAGAGCTGTCCGCCTCCTCTTGGTGAGGACTCTCATCTCTCCCCTCATCAGCCCATGAGAAGATGTTGCAGTCGGGTTCGCATTGCTGGTAGAAATCACCCAACCAAGAGCAGCTTGTGGGAAAAAAAGAGGTTTATTTTGGCTTATAGGCTTGAGGGAAAGTTCCACGATGGCAGGGAAAATGATGGCATGATGGCATGACAGTGGACATCACCCCTGGCCAACATAAGGTGGACCATAGAGAGTGTGCCAAACACTGGCATGGGGAAACTGGCTATAATACCCATAATTCCACCCCCAACAATACACTGCCTCCAGAAGGCATTAATTCCCAAATCTCACATCAGCTGGGAACCTAGCATTCAGAACAACTAAGTTCATGGTGGACACCTGAATCAAACCACCACATTCTGCCCCTGGGCCCCATAAACTGTTAACCATCCATGATGTAAAATGCAATGTATTCAGTCTATCTTCAAAAGTCCCCATAGTTTTTATCAGTCCTAATGATGTTCATACATCCCCATAATCCAAGGTCTTTTAACTGAGCCATAATACCAAAAAATAACCTCAAAAAACCTATAATGGCACAGAGTAAACATTCACAATGCAAAAGATGGCATTGGGCATAGCAAAGAAATTTTCAACCAAGATTTAAAACAACCAGGGCAAACATCAAACTCTGTAGCTTCAAGTCCAACAACTCTAGCCAGTAACAAATCTCTAAGCCTGATAATTCTAACTAGCAACAAGTCTCTAGCATTCCAATTCCGCCCCTCCAACTAGGCTACTCACAGTCCTGGAAAACTGCATCAGGGTCTGCAGCTTTACTTAGCAGCCATCTCGTGGTCCCGGCATCTCCACTGGGTCTTCACTGCAGTCCACGATTCATCCTCATGGCCCCATGGGGTCTCCATGCAGGCAACCAGCAAACCTGCTTCACACTGCCCATGGCCAAAACACAAGACTGCATTGCAAACTCAATGACCCTCTCTTTCCTGCAGTTCTTATACTCCACAATACCAGGTAGGGTGCTATTTTATTAATCTAGGGGGGAATAAAGCAGACTTTGAAGAACAGGACACTCCTTGAGCACTCAGATCCCTTCAAAAGAGTCTACATTCTTTCTGTTGCTCCAGTGCAGGTCAGCTGGTCCAGTCTTAATGGTTGTAATCTCTCAATTGCAGCTGAATGGGCAGCAGTTCACCAAAAGATTTTTTTTTTCCTATGCCATATCCCTCTGCTCACACCAGTTCATTTCTATGCAAAACAACCCTGCACAACTTCTCAAGACACGGACATAATAGCAAGCTTCTCACAGAAACTGCTGGCCCAATCCAAGCAAAGCTCTTTCTCACCCTCATAAGCCAAACCTCACAGTCCCTTATCTTATTATCTTATTGCATTCAGATCTTTCAACTCTGACCACAGTAGTCCATCGGGCTGTACTTACAACACTGCAAGCCGTCTCTTAGACCAAGGTCTCAAATCCTTCCACATTCCTCTTGAAAATCAGCTCCAAAAGGCCAAAGCCACACAGTCAGGTGTCTAGCAGCAATCCCACTCCTCGGTACCACTTTACTGTTGCAGTTAGGTTCACATTGCTGGTAGAAATCACCCAACCAAGAGCAGCTTGTGGGAAAAAGAGGTTTATTTTGGCTTACAGCCTCAAGGGGAAGCTCCACAATGGATGATGGCATAAGGGTGGATATCACCCCCCGGCCAACATGAGGTGGACCATAGCAACAGGAGAGTGTGCCAAACACTGGCATGGGGAAACTGGCTATAACACCCATAAGCCCGCCCCCAACAATACACTGCCTCTGGAAGGCATTAATTCCCAAATCTCACATCAGCTGGGAACCTAGCATTCAGAACAACTAAGTTTATGGGGGACACCTGAATCAAACCACCACAGAAGACCATGGTCTCCATGCATTGATTCTGGGTTATACCTCTCTCTTAACCTTCACCTGGCTTGCCTTCCTTCCTTGCAATATTAGGCCTAACCCACCAGCTGCACCTGATGCCCAGACCCTCCAGTTCCTAGCTGCCTTGTCCAGGCACCCTGGGAATCCAGTGTCCTCTTGCTCACATGTATGCACGAGGCTCCAAGCATTGTGAGACTCTCGCTCAACCTCCTGTCCCCTGGCCATGTCCTAGGCCTTTCTGAGCCCTTTTATCCTCAAAGAGTGTTCTACGTAACTGACCCAAGCAAACATCCTCCTTGAAGGTCACCAGTGGCTCCCAAATTGCAAAATCCCATTTGCTTGTCCAGGCCTTGGCCTTTTTGACTCCAAAAGCATTTTGCATTGCTGGCTGCCACTCTTGTTTTAAACCTTGCTTCCTGATTTTGCTTTTAGCTTTACTGAGTCTTAGGGATCATCTGCTGGCAAAGAACAGAAATTCCACGTAAGTTAGCTCAGCAAGGGAATCAGCCTTTTGTTCAAATGTGTGCGTGCATGTGTGTGTGTCTTCTAGACTGTTTCCTAACTACAGTCCAGCTCACGGTGTAACTCAGGCTTGGCCTCCAACACACGGAAAGCCTCCTTCTTCAGCCTCTAGAATGCTGGGATTTCAGACATGAGGCAACATGCTCAGCTTGAAGTAATGTTTTAATTCTCTCCTTTGGCTAATTCTCCATGTGTACAGCTACCAGATAGTGCTCTCCAAAATAACACTTTGATATAATGATCCCCCCTCCTCGGAATCTGTCAGTGGCTTCCCATTTCCCACCAGAGGAAATCTAAAGTCTTGGCACATGTGCTGCAGCTCCCACCAGCTTAGCCTTCATGCAGGTTCCCAGTTTGCCATTTATTACTTCCATTGCATTCTAAGGTGCACCTCTATGTTGCCAAGCCGGCCACTCTCCTTCCTAAACAAGTTTCCTCTCAGATCTCTCAGATCTGCTTCTTAGCCCACACCATTTCTTTTACAAATACTTGCCAATACATCTCCTATTAAAAGCCTACATATACTTCAAGTTCTAGATCAAATATGCCTTTTTTTTTTTTTGAAGCAAGCCCAACAGATTGGCTTTTAAAAAAAAAATTATTTATTTTTATTTAAGAGAAAGGGAGAGAGAGAGAATGGGTGCATCAGGGCCTCCAGCCACTGCAAACAAACTCCAGACACATGCACCACCTTGTGCATCCGTCTTATGTGGGGCCTGGAGAATTGAACCTTGGTCCTTAGGCTTTACAGGCAAACACCTTAACCATTAAGCCATCTCTCCAGCCCCAGACTGGCTTTTTTTAATGCAAGAGAGTGAGTGTGAGACAGAGAAAGAAAGAGAAAATTGGCAAACCAGGGCCTCCAACCACTGTTAACAAACTCCCAATGCACGCACCTTGTATGTCTGGCTTACATGGGATCTGGCGAGTTGAACGTGGGCCTTTAGGCTTTGCAGGCAAGCACCTTAGCTGCTAAGCCATCTCTCCAGCCCAAATATGCCTACTTTATGGAACTTTATTCCAATGAAAGTGACCTGTCTTCTTTTTAAAACTTTTATTTATTTGAGAGAGAGAGAAAGACAGAGAGAGGGAGTATGGGCACATCAGGGGCTCTTGCCACTGCAAACAAATTCCAGATTCATGTGCCACTTGGTGCATCTGGTTTTGCATGAGTACTGGGGAATCAAAGCCGGTTGTCAGGTTTTGTAAGCAACACCTTTAACCACTGAGCCATCTCCCAAGCTCTTCTCTAATGCTTGGTATTGGGGATATTCCTCATTTAGCTACATCAGGCCAAGACCCTGAGCAGAGAATTACATCATAGGCCACATCTATCCACATGGTACCTAGCTATGGGCCCAGCCTAGAAGTAAGATCCCCATGTGGTAGCATGAAATCAATGATTGATTTGTAGTTTTTACTCTTAAAGAAGAGCAAGACATCCATTGGCCACTTACTCCACCTTTGCGGCCTGCACTGATACACTTCCTCTACTTTTCAGATAGCAGCTCTTAGGTAGCTACAGATTGTCAGAAGGACAGTTGCAGCAGATATGAAGTGTTTTATGACCAAAACAATTAGTGGTCTCCCTGAATCCCCAGCAAGTGAGTACACCTGCCGCTTCCATGGCCTGAGCATGAGGAAGGAGGTCAAGAACAAGTCCCATTTCCAGAACCTAGTGAGCCAGACAGTTGCTCCACATTCAGTGTTTACCTCCTGCTAGGGTGTCCGGAAGAGAGTGGGAGGATGTTAAGACGTGTCTGAGGGTGGAGCCAGGAAAGCTCTGCCTCCCATCAGAAGGCTCTGGGGAGTGTTTCCAAAACATACAGACCTGATGAGTCACTGTCACCTAGAGACACATCCCTCATTCTTCTAGACATTTTTCTTCCTAATGATGACACATAGCTCCTACTTGAAAGCTGTCAACCATAGGCCCCCAGCTCCTGCCTCTAATAATGCCCCGTAACCCAGTCAGAGCTCTTCCCTCGGGCTTGTCATATTGGGACTTGGGAAAGAAAGAATTTTCCACTCAAGGTGGAGCCAGAGTTGGTACACAAAGCTGGGACACTGCCATCGTTCAAGCCTCGTGCAGAAGGATGGTGTGAGAGAATGAGGTCAGAGGCAGAAGAGGAAGAGAAGGAAGACAAAGCCTGGCAATTCCTGGCCATGGCCCCCACTCCATTCACCTGGAGGCCTAGCTCCACCCTCGCTGTTCCTGCAGCTTAGACATCTGAGCCAAGAAATTCCTCAACTAATTCAGCTTATTTGTCAGTCACAGCCAAAGACCGCTAACAGCCTCCATCTGTCCCCCCCAGTCCCTCCTCTGACAGTTTAGGGAATGCCTGCCTCCACCTCTCGGCTCCTAGAAACACACTGAGGAAGAACCGTGGTCTTCTTCATCATCACGGTCAGCAAACGTGAGGGAACACCTGCCCTCAATCCCAGCACTGTCCTAGGGACAGTGGATGACAGAACTGCCACTGATGGTCTCTGCCTTCTGGGTGCTTCTGTGCACTTCACAATACAAGAAATGCCAAGGGCACCAAGCACATGCTGAGCACAGAGCTTTTGTGGAACAAGGCATAAATCAATCAGTCTGCTTGGAGTTTTTTACAGAATACAGACACTCATCACTGCAGATGATCCTGACCTTTTAGTACCAAACATCCCTTCCTCGAAAAACCATCCACCCCTTAGGACAAAAGGTTTTTCTCCTTCATGTTAAAATTACTTTCTTCCATAGAGCACTCTCTTTGTGGGGTCTTCTTTGCCCTGCCCAGATCCTAAATCAAGATCAAATCTGCTTAACATTTCTTTCTGTGATGCCCTTTTCAAGCTTATCCAGTTGAGCTCCCCAGAGCCTTCATCCCACACAGAGCCCTCCCATTACTGAAGTTATATACTCTGAAGTTATACAGTTCCTATTCCAGAATGCAATCTTGGAATCTCCTATAGGAATGCCTCCCCATATGTTTTCTGATCCCATTTAACGCCAGTGGACTTTGTCTCTCTCTCTCTCTCTCTCTCTCTCTGTGTGTGTGTGTGTGTGTGCCTCTTTCTCTCTCTCTCTCTCTCTCTCTCTCTCTCTCTCTCAAAAATAAATAATAATTAATAAATTAAAAATATCAAAAGGGCTGGAGAAATGGCTTAGCAGTTAAAGTGCTTGCCTGCGAAGCCTAAGAACTCTTGTTCAAATCTCCAGGTCCCAAGTAGTCAGATGCAGTGATGCAAGTGTGCAATGTTGCACATGCACACAAGGGGACACACACATATGGAATTCAGTCACAGTGACTGAAGGCTCTGGCAGACCCATTCTCTCTCTCTCTCTCTCTCTCTCTCTCTCTCTCTCTGTCTCCCTCTTCCTCTCTCTGTTTCTCTCTCAAAACTAAATAATAATAATAAATAAATAACTTCAGAGGACTTTTAAAAAGTTAAATATGTGTAATATAAAAAAGCATTGCATACATTTCCAAAGAAATAATCTATGCACAAAATGAGAAACATTTAGATATAGTTATATACTTTCTCACTGCTAATCCTACATAAGGAAGGTTTACTTGTGCATGTTGTTTCAGAGGGTACTGTCCATCAGAGCTGCAGCACCTTGGATCATGGCAATGGGAGCTTGCAACACTGCCTGTTCACACCCTGGAAGAGTGGGAGGCAGTGATCACGGGGTAGAACCAGGAGCAGGCATAACCTTCAAGGTCGGCCTCCAACAAATCACTTCTGCTAGCTAAACCACAAGTCTTAACCTTCCAGAAGCTGGGAACCAGCTACTCAAACATATGAACTTGTGCGAGAAGTTTCTCACTCAAACATAACAAACCAGAAAGAGAAGGGGGAATCAAAAGATTGTGGTATCTGTAATCCCTAAGGTGTACTTGTTTTGTTTTGCCTGAGGTTTGGAGTTGTTTAATTGTTTGTGTTTGAGACAAGATCTTGCCACATAACCCAGGCTGGCTTTGAACTCACGATCTTGCTGCCCAAATACTTGGATTATAGGCGTGCAACACCATGCCTACCTTCCATGTTTCTTAGCTTCCTTCCACTACAGGCGCTACATAGACCCTCAGATATTCTAAGATCCAACTGCCAACCACGTTGGATCTAGGCCTCTGCTGGACAGACGTGCCAGCTCTGAACTCAGATGGCTGTCCTCGAGAATGCCTCTGATCTATGGATAATCCTTCTTCCTACTTCCCAGGGATAAATTTTTCTTTCCTGTAGGTCTGAGATGATAGCTCATCATTATCTGATTTCTTTCCAAAAACTTAGTAGCTTAAAAGCAATTTATTATTCCTCCCAGTTCTGTCAGTTAGGAATTTGGTCCAGGCCCTGCTGGGTAGTTTTTTCTGCTACACAAGACATCAGCTGGTGTCATCCACTCTGCTGCTTCCAGTGTCAAATGGGCTGGGACAGGCGGAAAAAGTGCTCACCTGGCTGGGGCTCAGATGCTCTCTCATGGGGCTCTCTTAGCTCATGGTGGTCCCAAGATAGTTGAATTT
Source organism: Dipus sagitta (assembly GCA_036346955.1). Classification (NCBI taxonomy): domain Eukaryota; kingdom Metazoa; phylum Chordata; class Mammalia; order Rodentia; family Dipodidae; genus Dipus; species Dipus sagitta. Next base: position 38,523,837 of record CM070770.1, read on the forward strand.
CTTCCATGGTGACTGGCTTTCCCCTGAGGCACATGGAAGATGCCAGACCTAAAAGGCCCAGAACTGCTCCAACATCACTTCTGCCATATTCTGCCAGTCAAGCCAAGTCACAAAGTCACAAAGGCAGCCAGAGTGAAGGGGATGAGAAAGAAGCTCGCTCTTTGATGAGCAGAGTGACGTTGAACACAAAGAGAGAGGAGATGACAGTGGCCATTCTCAGATGCCACTTGCCACATCCCTTTTATTACTTATCTCATACAAAGGGCTCATGTTCTTAGCTCATTCATTGGCCTTAGAAATGGCTATCTGGCCCACAAAGCCCTCTTTAGAAGTGTGTTCTCATCTTGAGCAAGTCTTCTCCATCTCTTTCACTCAAAGTTAGTGTACTTCACAGTCTCCATTCTAAGACCCAGCATCATCCAGACACTCAACATCACTCTCCTGAGATCAGTAACCAAATACTGACCCAAGATTAATTTTTATTAAACTTTATTATAATTTTTTGTTCTGTTATGATAAGGATTAGTTAAAACTTATAAAAAAAACTCATCAGGCAGACAATTATTTTATTTTTATTTATTTATTTATTTGAGAGAGAGAGAGAGAGAGAAGAAAAGGCATATAGAGAGAGAGAAAAAAAATGGGTATGCCAGGGCCTCTAGCCAGTGCAAATGAACTCCAGACACATGCACCACCATGTGCCTCTGGCTTATGTGGGTACTGGGAATTGAACCTGGCTCCTTAGGCTTTGCAGGCAAGCTACTTTAACCACTAAACCATCTCTCCAGCCCTGAAAACCCTTCAGACCAAAGATTGCAATGTTTTTCATCAAAGAGCCAGATAGTATTTTCAATTTGGAGACCATACAGACCCTGTTGCAAGCACTCAACTCTGTTGTTTACCAAAGGCAGGTATACATGATATTTAAATGAATAAGCATATCTGTGTTCCAATAAAACTTTATTTACAAAAGCAGATAGTGGGCCAGATACTGTTCTCAGGCCTAGTTTATTTATTTATTTTTGAATTTTTTAATTAATTAGTTGTGTGCTCAGCGAATACAATTTGGTACCATTGTTAGGCTCATCCATGTCCTACCCCCTCCCCCTGGCCCCTCCTTGTTGAGGTATATGGGTCATGCATTCTGGAGTTAGCCCATAGTTATGGGTAGGATAAATGTCTCTGCATATCATGACCCAACGTGTGGCTCTGATATTCTTTCCGCCCCCTCTTCCGCAAAATTTCCCTGAGCCATGTTGGGTTCATTTTTGGTCTGCTTCAGTGATGTGGTATTGGGGGCCTCTGGGTCTCTGGAAATCTGATTTGGTAGGAGTTGATTTTTCTCTGTGCTGATCTCCTTCCCCCTTGTGCTGCTGACCCGGTTCACCAAGAAAATAGTACCCTTGCTTGTTTCGCCAATTGTTCTTAGCTTCAGCCGGGGCCCTTTTGAGGTATGATGAGGTGGCTCTCTCCTTAGGATCTACGTCTATCTGAAAAAGAGAAGCAGATTCTCCAACAGAGCGTAAAGTTAGCACTCAACAAATGAGATAGCCCTGACTTTTTTATAGAGAATTTAATAGATGTAGGCCCTCTTGTAGCCCACGATTGATGGTAGCTTGATAATGGAGAACGGGCTTATGTTTGGATATGGTTCTGACTTGTTTCCCAGTTCCAGCTATGGGTCCCGTACCACTGAGGGGATCAGTTAGCCAAATCGAGAGCAGTTGGTTTCCTACCATGACTGTGCACCACTTTTGCACTTGTGAGCATCATGACAGGTTATTTGCTGCTAAGTAGGTTAGACCATGAAGCACTGACTGTCTGGGGACTGACTCTCTTCCAGCTTCCAGCCATGTCAGACCATTTTACATGTCAACTGCATATGGTATCTTCAGTAGTAGGGTCTTACCACTAACCTTTGGTGGGTCATCAAGTACTCTAACAGAAAGCTGTCTTTCTTTTAGGAAACCTTGTAGGTCTCTCTGAGCAAAAGCTCATTGTGGATGATAGCCACATGCTGGTACTGGGAGTTACAGGTCAGTGCCCACTAAGAAAAGGAAGAAAAAGATAACTAATATAAAAGAGTTAGAGAGAAGAGAGAGAGAGAGAAGCTGTAGAAGATTAAGGTCAGTCTTCATCATATCCTCTCCAGTGTCTTGTGGTTCAGGTGTTCCCTCTAAGGGCCTGGTGAAAGTTCAGCCATTTTGTCTGCCTTTTAGGATGTAGAATTTTATGGTACCTTTGCCGTTTGAGTCTAGATTTGTGTTTCCCACCCCCTCCCTTACCCTCCTCTCCCCCCCCCCCACCCATCTGGAATAGATCATTCTCGGTGAAGTTACCCAATCACAGAAAGAAAATCACCACATAGTCTCACTCATCCACAGCACCTAACCGGAATCTACCCAAGATGCCTTACATATCCAGCAAGCATCTAGAGGACTATTTTTGAATTATTTAATTATTAATTTATTCAGCTTACTTTATCTAGTTATTATCTGTTTGACTCTTAGAAAAACACTTTTATCTGAACCTCACTTTTTTAAACTTAAAAAATGAGAGTATTAAGCCGGGCATGGTGGTACACACCTTTAATCCCAGCACTCGGGAGATCACTGTGAGTTCAAGGCCACCCTGAGACTACATAGTGAATTCCAGGTCAGCCTGAGCTGGTGAGACCCTACCTCAAAAAAACAAAACACAAAAAAAAGAGAGAGAGTATTGGAGTGACCAGCAATAAAGCATTCCCTTTATGCCCACAGTTGTAAAATTGTAACATATCTTTTAAAAAACTCTTTATGTGAAGTGTCTAAAATACCCACCAAAGTGACCAGAAAGAACTGTTTCTGTATGTCAGTATCTCAGCATCATGCTAACATGCCATGACTGTGACTCGTGTGTCCACAAGTCTGATTCCCTTTCCCAAGTATCTCTGTTTGGATCTGGCTCCATCCCTTCACCTGTGTTTGGGAGAGTGTGCTTCTCTGTCTATAGGCTCACTGACCCTCATTTCCATCCTGGTATATTCTGTGTCTCTAGCTTGCATTCTATTTGCATATACACATCTGTATTTTCTTTTTGCCCTTAGCTACTATGTCAGGTAGATTGGGTAGATTTTTAAAAATATTTTATTTTTATTTATTTATTTATTTATTTGAGAGAGAGAGACAGAGAATTAGTACACCAGGGCTTCTAGCCATTGCAAACAAACTCCAGATGCATGCACCACCTTGTGCATCTGGCTTACGTGGGGCCTGTGAAATCGAACCTGGGTCCTTTGGCTTTGTAGGCAAGTGCCTTAACCACTAAGCAATCCCTCCAGCCAATATTTTTTTCATTATTTACCTTTTGTAATGAACAAAAGTTCCTGTTCTTTATTCTCAAAATAAATAACATATATATATATATATATCAAAGCTAAAAACTGTGTCTGTTGCCTAAAAAGTGGTACATATATAAATCATTTAGCCTAGTGCCCGGTATGTATTATGTAGATGAATACTCTTCATTCCCCTATGTGATTACCTAGGTGATTTTTTTCACATGGGTCACAATGCTCAACAGAAAAAAAAATTGTTTGCTATATCTTTCTGTAACCGTTATTCTCTCTCACCCCTTCCCCGGGACACCAGCTGTCCACATCCTCTTTGTCATTGCTCTGTTTGTACATATGTTGTGAGAATTAGCGAAATTCATGGGTCAGACACCAACTAGGAAGCTGGTGGCACAGTACACCTTTTTTTGGAGCCACCCAGAGACAACTAGTATGTTCCTCTGTTCCTTCCATGCACTAAGCAAGTAGTTACTGAGCACTTGGTACATACTGCATGGTGCAAGTAAAAACGGCATGGCCCTGCCCCCTTGACACGTGTAGTCCACTGGGAGAAACAAGCAATAGAGAGCAGAGCAGACGATGGCAAGAAAGAGAGTGTGGGAACTGGGAGACCAGAGGGAACAGTCTCTCTGAGGAGTTGCCCTTTAGGATGAGACCTAAGAGAGAAGGATTCAGCTGTGAGATCCAGCAGGAAGGAAGCAGAGGGAGAGTGTGCTAGGAAGAGACAGCTGGCCAGCAAGAAGACCGACTCTGGAGACAAGCCTGCTGGTGTCTGAGTCAGGGAAAGCCAGGGAGGGCGGCAGCAAGGGGTCAGGCCCCCAGGCACAATGAAACCCTCCACGTAAGTTGCTCTTCTCGTCACTGTGACAAAGTATCTGACAGGAATAACTCAAGGGAAAAGAGATTTATTTGGGCACATAGTATCGCAGGGGACCGTCCATTGTGGTGAAGACACATGGCACAATGCCTCCATCATGGTAGAGGAAGAGGCTGAAGCTTATTCACATCTTGGCAGATCAAGAAGCAGAGAGTGTGCTGGAGATATGGCTTAGCAGTTAAGGCATTTGCCTGTGAAGCCTAAGGGCCCAGGTGCGATTCTCCAGTACCCACGTAAGCCAGATGCACGAGGTGGTGCATATGTTTGGAGTTCATTTGCAATGGCTAGAGGCCCTGGTGTGCCCATTCCCTATCTGCCTCTTTCTCTGTCTATCTCAAATAAATTAAAAAAAAAAAAAAAAGCAGAAAGCTGGACCAGAAGCAGGGCCTGGTTATAAGTCTCAGAGGTTCACTCCCAGTGACATGCCTCTACCAGCCATGCCTCCTGTCTAAAGGGATCTACAATCTCCCAAAACAGGGCCACCAGCTGGGGACCAAGTGTTCAAGCTCATGAGCCTGTGGGAGACATTTCAGACTCAAACCATGACACTCACCCAAGGGTGTTAGGCAGGAGGCTGGCATGATTTGACTTATGTGCTAAAAAGATGCCTCTGGCTACAGTGTGGGGAGATTAGATCAGTGGGGCAAGGGTGGAATCAGAAAAAGGAGGCTCCCCGGAGACAGTGGCAGTCAGTCAATCAGGGAGGGAGGAAGAGAACAGAGCTGAGATATTTTCGGAGGTAGAAATGACAGGGTAGGTTGATGGATTAGATGGGAAGATGAGGGGGAGGGAGCACTGAGGCTGGTGCCAGGCTTCTGGCTTTAGTGCCCGGGTGCCCACTTGGGGAAGGGAGGGGTGGAGCAATCAATAGCTCCCTTTTGGACGTGTTCCATCACAGAAACAGGAGGGGAGATGTCAGGTAGGCGGTCAGATATATGAGTCTGAGCCTGAGCTAGAGATATAAATTTGAGGGTTGTCAGTCATGGGAATGGATATTATCAGCTAGTGAAAGTGGAGAGAAAAGAGGGCCGAGGGTCAGTCCTAAAGAACCCAACATTAAAAGGATGAGGACAGAGCTGGGCGGATGGCTTGGAGGAGAAAGTGCTTCTGGCACAAGGGTGAGTATGGGAGTGAAGATTCCTAGCGCTTACATAAATGCCAGGTGAGCGTGGTGGCCACCTGTAATCTCAGCACTCGAGAGGCAAGAGACGGGGTATCCTCTGGGCAAGCTAAATAGCTAGACTAGCTAAATCGGTGAGCTCTGGGTTCAGATGGAAGGTCCTGCCTCAGTAAACGAGCAGGAGAGCAATCAAGGAAGACATCCATCAACCTCTGGCCTCCCGTGAACCCACGCTTGCAGCCATGTTCATGTCAACATGCACACACATATGAAAACACATATGCCACACAAAATAAGGTGGGCTGGCAAGGGCTCACAGTGGGCAAGGAAAGGAAGCCAGAGAGAGAAGTCTAAAGCCCAGTGAGGAGATGTCCTACAGTGGAGTAGAGGGTGGGAGTGGCCACGGTGTCAGTTGCAGCCAAAGGCCAAAAGCAATAAGGTCAGAAAAGGCCTCCCTAGGTCTGACCATATGGGAGCCACCAATGACAGTTCACATGAGCAGCTCTGGAAGGGTTAGGGACCGCGCTTGGATGGGCATGGGGAACGCATGGTGGGAAAGGGGAGACAGCTTGAGAAGTTTGGTTATCCCAGGGAGTATGGAGAGGATTATACCTCTGGAGGCTAAGGCAAACAAGGGTGGGATGTTTGGGAATGTGAAATAGTAGAATGTGTTTGGAAACGAACAAAATGATCCCCGGAGAGTAAAAGGTCATGCCCCTGACTTGTGGTTGTTTTTTCTTTTTCTTTTTTTTTTTTTTTCCTAATAATGATGAGAATTTAAAATTGTGTAACTCTTCACAGTTTACCAAGTGTTGTCACACACTCTGTCACACTCCTCACAGCAATCCGGCAAGGTGTGTAGCAGCCCTGAGTTGTAGAGGAGGCAGCTGAAACGAAGAGGCAAGCTCAAGGTCAGAGCCAGGGCCCACACCACGCTGCTGCTGGCCTGACCCCAGCTGGCCCGTGCTTTGACATTGGATGCCATGACTCCCTTTAGAGAACAGGGGGATTGTCTCGCTTCCTGGCTTCACTGAACTGTGCTTCAAAACCTCCTGGACTTGTCTGCAGCAGGTGTCACCAAGGAAATGTGTGACCCCGTGTGGCTCATATCAAGCTGCCCAAGCTCCTCAGGGTGGGGATTAGTACCACAGAGGGACTGTGGGTAAGTCTCCTCACCTCCGTGGCCCCACTGTCCACATCTATAAAACAGGGAGGCTAACAGGACCCACATCCCCTGACCGTTCAGCACAGAGTATGGGGACTGCTCTCTGAACACTGCCTGGGACGGCGTCAACGTTCACCTCCCCACGTGGCCCCCACCCGCACCCCCACTGCACCCAACATGTCCATGGAGCACCTTCTCTGCCAAAGGTCGCTCTGGGCACAGCACCAGCAGAGACATAGTCGCCGTAAGCCTCTGGGCTCCGGCAGTTGTGCTTAATGAGGGGAGGGATGCTGAGCACAGACACCTCTGCCCTCACAGGAGCAAGCCAGGCCAGGCCGCTGTGGGGAACCTGGAAGAGAAAAGGTCGCATCCAGCATCCAGCTGAGCAGCCAGGGCAGGTTTCCTGTGAGAGGCAGGCAGGGTGGGGAGAACATTCCCCACAGAGCTGGTGGCTACAGCTGAGCAAAGACACCAGTGAATCCAGAAAGGGCATCACATCTTCAGAGGCTGGTGAAGAGGCAAGCTACAGTGTCTTATTCCCTGAAGTAGGGGATGAGCTTTTGGGGGGGGGGGATGGGAAGCAGCTCTTAGTGTCAGTGCAACAGGACCAACCCAGAGTGGCCTGATGGAGGAAGGGGCTGGCCACTTGGAACACTAACCCCTAGCATTGCCTCGTGATTGTCCAAAACCTTATCTTGCAGCTGTTGGGATAACTTTGAGGATGTGAGGCCAAGGTATTAGGCCTCATCTCAAGCCCCATGTGAGTTTGAGGAGGCTTCCTGACATGTAGTGAATAAGTGATAGATCAAAGACTTTGATCCAATCTGTCAACCTCACCCCACCATTCCCATCAGGGCATCCTGGAGCTAGCACCCAGGATCTTCCAGGAAGAGATGACAGAGGGCTATCTTCTCCTGCGGGGCCACCCATGGTGACAAGGAGCTTGTGCACGTCCCAGCCACGTAGATTCTGGGCAAAACAGCTAACTTTCAGAATGTGAGGAGACCATGTCCCTCCCTTCCTGCTGGGCACTGGCTCTAGGGTATGGTTGACATTCAGGATACCCAAAGAACAGAAGAGCAAGGAGGATGTCAATGCTGGATCACGTATGGAGGCTTCCACCACAGTCTGGGGGAGGGACGCCTGCACTGCCCATCTCATTAGGTCACAGTTAGACTCCTGGACCCACACAACTCCCAGGCCAATGGCTTTTACACTTCAGCTCCAGAATCCATTGCTCAACATGTTTGAAATGTGATACATAAAATAAAAAGCATCCACTTAGAAACACCTGGATGAAGTGGAAGGCCCCCACCACCAACTCGCCCACGCATTTTGTGGGTTTTCTCATTCAGTCCAGCTCTCTCATCTTACATCTTAAAGAGAGACACAGAGCCAAGAGAGGAGATCTGGCCAGCCTGAGGTCACCACCCTAATCTTCAGCAGAACTAGGACCTCCATGAAGCAAAGGAGATCAAAGATGGGAGGGCATTTTGCAAACTGTAAGGTGCTGCTGAAATTTGGCTTGTGATTGTCTCTACCACTTACATCAAGTTTGTGGGTAATTCCTCAGGGACACTACTCTGGGGGAGGTTGCCACAAAAAAATATTCATAGGACTAAGAATGTTGGCTTCACAGGCAGTGTGGAAAGAACACTGAATTCCACCCCTCAGAGGTCCTGAGTGGCTAAGTACAGGCTGTGTAACCTTGGACCTCATTTGGCCTTTTTCCCCCTTCTTTCTTTTCTTTTCCTTTTCCTTTTTTTTTTTCATGTGTGTAGCATGTGTAGTACAGTGTGTGGTGTATGCACATGTATGTGCTGATGCGGCATCCCATGGGCTCACGTCCACTGCCAGAGAAGAACATCAGACGGCCTCCTCCATCACTTACCGACCTGTTTTCCCCTTGGTGGAGCTTATGACTGATTCTGAAACTTGATGTCCCCCAGTCCCTGCTGATTCTCCTGTCTTCACTCCCCACAGGATGGCAGTTACAGAAATGCATGGCCACATCCAGCTGCTTACATGGGTTCTAGAGATTCAAGCATAGGTGGTCTCAGGCCCCCTCAAGCCCTCATGCTTGATCAGGAAGCCCACTTAACTGCTAAGCCATCTCTCCAACCCTCAGTTTCCTTTGCTAGAAAAATACCCGACCTATCTAATACCTGGAATTGTGTGGGGTTCAAGCAAGACAATTCATGAAAGTGCTCTTAGCAATTCAAGCACCCTGTGAACATAGTCAACTTGCAAGGCAAACACAGTAGCAATGGAAGAGGAGAAGGCCTAAGGCTTTCAGGACTAGTATTTAGCACTCAAAAAGCCCATCCTGAACCCAAGGTTTGGAGCCAATTGCTGACAGTGCTGGATCCCAAGTGTTCTGTCTCCCCTTCCCAGACATGTCTCCAAAGTTGACACCACGCCCTTGGTGTTCAGCGTTCAGACACACTCTGTCAAGGTGTCTGCGACACATCTTTCCATCACTGGGCGCTGACTCAGTCCCTCAGCCAGCCCCATCATCTCTCCTTTCACACTCTGGATGCCAGAAGGCACCTGGCCAGCCAGTCAGCTTCCCCCAGACCTCACTGGCTTTGGTTGACAAAGGACAGGAATTTCTCTCAAAGACCTGTGCAAGCTCTTCCCGTCCTCTCTGGTTCTTCTCAGCCAGCTCCTGAACTCTACTAGGATGAGCATAGTAGGCAGTATACGTAGGCCAGCAGGCAGGTAGGTACCTGGTGGATGGGACATGCAGGCTTCTTTGGAGACTCCCAGCAGACTGCTGACCTGGAGGTGGGAGGTCTCAGATGTGCATAATCATACTGCCTGTGTGGAGGGAGACCGTGGGCACCATTGCTTTTTTTCTTTTTCTTTCTTTTTTTATTTTTCAACGTAGGATCTCATTCTAGCCCAAGCTGACCTGAAATTCACTATGTAGTCTCAGGGTGGCCTTGAACTCACAGTGATCCTCCTAGCTCTGCCTCCCAAGTGCTGGGATTAAAGGCCCGGCTCCCTTGCTTTCTGTAGATGGAAAGGTGATGGAAAAAAAACATTGACCGTGAGATATTTAAAGACCCAAGTATGCACTCTGAGGTTTCATTCAGTCACTCAGCAAATGTTTATTGAGCACTCACTGTGCACCAGGTGCTGTTGGAGGCACTGGAGAACACCACTGAAGAAAACCGGTACTCCAGTGGGACCAGGGAGATCAGGGAAAGATGGACAAGACAGAAACAGTGTAGGAGCCATGAGGAGAGATGGGACAAGGGAGAGAGAATAAGGGGGTATGTGTGCAGATGCGGGGAGTGTGGTGAGGGAGGACGTCACTGGGAAGGAGCAACTAAGCTTCTGAAGGGGATGAGGGAAGGGGCAGGCTGGGTGACCATCTAGAGAAACACCCCTGACAGAGGGCACAGCAAGTGCAAAGCTTCCAAGGCAAAAACATACCTGGGGTTGTAGTGTGACAGAGAGGCCGTGTGGGTTCGGGAGAGTGTTACATACGTGAGTGGTGAGAGTGATGGGCAGTTTCAACGTCTGTCCCGAGTTCCTTAGAAAAAGACCCAGCTGGGCTGCCTCATAACCACGGGCGTGTTCGCTCTGTCTCATCTCTGATTCCAGCGGTGTAAGTGCCACAGTTTCCTATCAGGAGTTGGCCTAGCCCCCAGCGACACAGCCTGCTGCTCCTCCGGGACTCTCGGGAGAGCAGAAAGGGCCTCAGGGCAAGCCCCAGCACATGACCCTCTGTGTCGCTCAGGGGCTCCTCTCGAGGGCGCTCTCATTTCCCTGAGGGAGCACATCTGTTTCTCATCTGTAAAGCGGTTTAATCGCACAAACCTCCCATGTCAGTCTCACCTTATTGTTCTTAGACTTAAGTAAATGGGGTCATTAATGAGAAAAAATGCCTTTTATGTTGAAATGGACAAGATGAATTTCAGGAAGGTCTTGTTTTCTTCATCGGGCCCTTAGTTAGAGGTCAGTCACTGGCTTCCCACTGCCCTCCACCACCCTGTGTCCCTCAGGGGACAGAAATGCCCAAAGCAAGGCTCCTGGGTGTGCTTGGGGGCTGTTGGTCTACAGCAGGCCCCCGTGCATCCCAAGCCCATCTTCCTGCTGCAGCTGCTTGTGTAAGTCCAGCTGCTCATCTGCATCATCCCTTCCCTATTCCCCCTCCAGGTACAACGGACCCAACCTGGTTCTGAAATACCACCGGGCCCAGAAGCGGCTGGTCAACATCGCAGTAGATGAGCGCAGCTCACCGTACTATGCGCTGCGGGACCGGCAGGGCAATGCCATTGGAGTCACAGCCTGCGACATCGACGGGGACGGTCGTGAGGAGATCTACTTCCTCAACACTAATAATGCCTTCTCAGGTGAGAATAGGGTTGTCAGGCCTCTTCCTGCCCCATCTTTATCCTCCAGCTGTCAACAGCCTCTGCTCAGGCCAGGCACAGACCCGCTTGCCTCCAGGGGCTCCCTGTACCATGCAGAGACCCCAGGATGGCCCTTCTGCGACAAAACTTGGAGTTTTCATCCTAGGGCCCTCAGCTGGGGCTGGGGCTGGGGCAGAGCCTTCTCCCTGTTGTGCCCTCCCATGCCATCTGTGCAGTCCACCAGCCCACCTTCACTCCCCTGGGCCACTCCTAGAGACAATAGCCATTCCTGGAACATGCCCACACTGCTTCAGGAGCCCTTTCTTGAATGCCCTGAAGTCCTTCGAGGATTTGCCTTCTCAGCTCTTAGCTAAAGCTCAAAATTCCTCCCACAGATTCCTGCCCACCACCTGCTGTGTGCCAGACAGAGGCGCTGGGTGCCAGGGTGGTGATAAGGATGCAGCCCTGAGGAAGGCTGACCTCGAGTCCTCAGAGCCTCCTCCAGTGCTCCTCACACCGCTGCATGTACCTGCGTCACCTGGGGGCTGTGTGAATGCAGCCTGCGACTCCGTGGGTCTGGGGAGCAGAGCCTACCTTTCCAATGTGGTCCTGGGCTGCTGGGTGCTGCTGACTGAGGGACCACTTATGAGTAACAGGGCCTTACACACCAAGGAATGGACAAGGGACCTTGATGCCCAGAAGGCTAATGACTGAGGGTAACTCAGCACATACTAGCACATCAGCCTGACCCTGGCCGCCAGCCCTCGGTGTTTCACCTCAGGTAGCCTCACAGTAGCTCGGGTAGGAAGGTACTGGATAGGAAGCTATTTTATATTAGGAAACTGAGGCACTAAGAGGTTTCATAACTTGCCCAAGTCCTCATAGCTTGTAAGAGTGTCCGGACTCACACCCAGGGCTCTGACTCCAGATCCATCTTTTGTGTCAAGGCACATGAATTTTCTCCATCCTGTGTCCTCAGAGAGATGTAGGAGCCTGCTTGTTGTGGAAACTCAGGATTTCACAAGGTGGAGGCTGTTCTTTCATGGCGCTGCAAATTACAGTGCACAATTGCAAGGTACATTTATTTTCTCAGACCTGACCTACTCCCACCTAGATAAAACCCACTCCTAATAGGGCCAGAACATGTATGGCGCCCTCTGGAGGTGAAGCCAAGCAGGCCCTGGGCCCTTCCAGTTGACAGCAGGCTCTTAGGTTGTCTCTGGACCCCAGAGCCAGTCGTTCAGAGCTGTGCAAGCACTGTCCTCTGGGACCCCATCCCTGCCCCCACCACACACACACACACTCCGCACATACACAGGCTTTTCCCAGGGTTGTTAATACTGCTTCTATGGTTTCATGTCCCAAGCCAGAATCCAGCCCCAGGCCACCCAGGTGTTGAGCTCAGCCAGTTGCATGAATGGAAGAGGAAGAGGCTGGGGCCTGTGCCAGGGGCAGGGGTGGGCGGTGCTGGCTGACTGGCTGGCTGGGATCCAGCCTTGTGCCTCCAAGAAACAATGAGGCACGGCCCAGAGTGGTGTTTTATGGGTTTTCATCTCATCTCACCACCAAGTGAGGCCTGAGAGATGGTAATTATCCCAACACAAATATCAGGGCATGATTACCCAGCTGGATTTACTGCCCTCTCTCCACCAAGCTGAGATTGGATTAGGACACGATTAATTGATGGGCTGATCAACTCTTTAATGTGGGGCAAGGTCAGGAAGGCAGCAGCATCTAGGATGCCTGCAGAAGGGACCCAAGAAGATTCTGGAAAGCCAGGAAGAGGGAACAGGGACAACTGTCCTAGGTGGAGTTGGCTGGCAATATGCCACAGGAAGGGACAGCCTCTCCCTGTTTGCTGAGTCAGAGCACCCTGCGTGAGAACCCTGGGCTGGTGCAGAAGCCGCAGCCCCTCGTGTGATCTTAGAATGCCTGGTGAGGATCCCAGAGCTAGCCTCGCCTGTGGAGCTTGACAACCCCCGCTGGGCTGTACCCCTGACAGCTGGATCAAAAGGCAGGGTGGTAGAAGCCTGTTATCAAACTGTAACAGTCTCCACTGCAATCCCAAGATGAAGGCCACCACCTTGGTATTGTTGAGTTCCATGCTCAGTCCAACAATGGCCATCTCTCAGTGATGGTAGACTCATTCCCAGAACAAATGGCTACTGGGCACCTACTACGTGCTCCACTGTTCTAGGCTCCTACTATGTGCTCCACTGTTCTAGGTTCCCAAGATTCTTCAGTGCATGAGCACAGGAGTCCTTCCTGTTCATGTCCACATACTCCCCAACACAGCCTGTGGTTTCTCTCAGCACTGATAGCACTCCCAGCCAGCCCAGGACTCTGAGCACCTTAAGAGAAAGCCTCTCACTTAGTTATTTTTACTCCCAGTGGCCCCAGCCAGACCTTAACCATCCTAAGAGCTTAATTAAAATTGGATAAATAAGTCCCAGGAAGGGGGTGTTGAGCCACTGCCTGAGAGGAAATGGCCAAGAGAGGAGCATCAGGAGGAGGCAGGCCACGTGGAGGTCTGAAAAGCCTGACTCCAGGAGGGAACAGGGGCAAGGATGACAGTGCCCAGCAGCCTTAGCCCCAGGCCTGCACCTCCCAGTGACCTTCCATGGGTTTGAGGGATGTCTGTGGGTTGGAGTTAATTTTTCAGTTGAGTGATTCGATTGATTCATCGACAAGGGGTGGGGCGTGGAGCAGGGACATTTGTGCCCTGTCAGCACTTCATGGGTCCAGCTGGCACGGTGCTCAGCGGTGGGCACCCTGCCTTCTGTGGGGTGTCCTGAGAGCCTCTCTGACAGCTCCAGCCAGCCAGGGCGGGTACATGGCCATTGAGTTATTAAAAGTATAGAAGAATAGGCCTTCTCCCTTTCCTCAGCCAGCCCTCGGGATTTGCGCTGGAGTCCCTGGAAGAGTGGGACCCTGAAGTGTCCTATGGCAGTCAGTTTATGCAAACCTTACTGGGTAACCTTGACCAAGTTAAAGAATGGCCTGGACTCATGTATAAGACAGCAAAGACCATGTCAACTTCCCAGACTCACCTTCCTTCAGTGGCTCCAGAGACCATAGTTCAAGTCGGAAGCACCATCTACCCCTCCCCCTGATGGCTGCCTTTCTGACTGTTTCTCCTCCATTTTTCTCCTACATATTACTCTCTTGTTTTGTTGTTGTTGTTTGAAATAGGGTCTCACTCTAGCCCAGACTGACCTGGAATTCACTATACACATTACTTTGTTTTTGTTTTTGTTTTTTTCAAGATAGGGTTTCACTCTAGTCCAGACTGATCTGGAATTCACTATGTAGTCACAGGGTGGCCTCGAACTTATGCTGATCCTTCTACCTCTGCCTCCCGAGTGCTGGGTTTAAAGGCGTGCACCACCGTGCCCAGCATACATTACATTTTTTACCTAAGGCTTTTGAGCCATACCATTCCCCCTGCCCAAAATGCGTTTCCTACTCATTTTCTCAAAGCGGGTCTCTCTAGATGAATACGGTCATCATCTAAAACCATGCTCTCATCACTCCCTGTCCCTTCAGCTGGCTGTTTGCCCTCATGGCACTCGCCCTGTCTGAAGTGTCATACACTGGTTTGACGCCCATCTCTCCTGCTTTGACTAGCTCACTGCTGTACTCGGTAACCCCGAGAAAGACCCGCCACTTTGTATCAAATGCAGAGTTTTGAATGAACAGCTGGGATAATCAATGAAAACTTATTATGGCAACTGGGACTTAATAAGCAAGCTCACCTAGCAGCAGCTGTGGTGAATGTGTGGCTTTGAAAAGGCCAGAGCAGGGCAGAGGAGTTAGTTTTTGGTAAAGTACCTGTTATGGAAGAATGAGGAATTGAGTTCAATCCCTAGGACCTGATTGTGTGTGTGTGTGTGTGTGTGTGTGTGTGTGTGTGTGTGTGTCCTGGGTTAGGGGCTGGGGAGATGGTTCAGTGGTTAAGGTGCTTGCCTGCAAAGCCTAATGACCAGCATTTGATTCCCTAGCACCCATGTAAAACCAGATTCACAAAGTGGCACATGAATCTGGAGTTTGTTTGCAGGGGCTAGAAGCCCTGTGTGTCTATTCTGTCCCCACCCCGCAAAGAAATTAATTTTTTAAAAAGCTGGGTTGGGCTAGAGAGATGGTTTAGCAGTTAAGCGCTTGCCTGTGAAGCCTAAGGACCTGGTTCAAGGCTCAATTCCCCAGGACCCACATAAACCAGATCTCTGCACAAGGTGGTGCATACATGTGGAGTTCATTTGCAGTGGCTGGAAGCCCTGATGCAACCATTCTCTCTCTTTCTCTCTCTCTCTCTCTCTCTCTCTGTCTATTGCTCTCAAATAAATAAATAAGTAAATAAATAAATAAATAAATAAATAAATAAAAAAGCTGGGTTGATCCCAGCACTGAAGAGGTGAAGAAAAGCGGATCCCTGGTGCTAGTCATTCTGGCCTACTTGGTGAGCTCCACAGGTCAATGAGTGATCCTTCCTCAAAATTAGGTGGGTGGTGTTTGAGAAACAAAACGTGAGGTTCTCTGGACTCCACATGTATGCACACATACATGCCCCCCCCCACACACACACACACAAACCAGAGCCTCCAAGCATGTCCTGTGCCATGGGCTTCTACCTAGCCAGGGCAAAGAGACCCTAGGAGCAAGGAGAGGAGAGGGCATGGTGCAAAGGTTGCACAGTTGAGGGTCCCAAGTGCATCTAGGAGAAGGGTTGAGAACTGGAAAGTGAGTAAGGGAACATGAGAAAAGGATGAATGCCCACAGTACCAAGAGAGCCAAGGTCAGGAAACTCAGTTATGCTTAACTAACCAGGAAAAATACCAGCCAGGGTGTTTCAGTAGGAATAGGTACAGGGCAATGGTGGGGGTAGGGAACAGGAGTCAGGTGCCAGCACCTCCTTCCACACCCCTGGAGCCCAGGACCTCCAGTAGCTCTGAACAGAACCATCCTCTTGGGAGTCCCTCAGTGGCCCATCACCCTGACCACCTGACCACATGGTCCTAAATGGAATCACAGTATTGATGGTCAGCATATGAACCATGAGTGAACCCCACCACTTGCTTTATTTTCACCCACTGAGTTTTAAAAAGTGGATAAGTGACCATCTGCTGTCCATGAGGCACTATTGAAATTCATTATCTTCCTCCTTTCTTCATAAGCAGCAACTCTTGCTCACAGGTGGGGTTGTACTGCCAATGTACTTTGGGTATTATTCCATAGCTGCGGACATAAGGCTTTCTCGTTTTTATGGCTGTGTAGTACTCCAGTGTATAGACTTGCCACGAATTGAATTTCTTCTCAATGGGTGAACACTGAGATTACTAGAATACAGATACAGAGGCTGTCACCTAGCGAATGAGCTTGTACAATATGCCGTTTCCCTTTAGAGGACCCTTGCTAAGATAAGCTTATAGAAACAAAGTGGTTATGTCTAAGGAGTATGCACGTGCAGTTTTGAAGTGCCAAATTGCCTCCCTGGGGACAATACTCATTACCCTCTCATCAGCCATGCACCCGTGGTTAATGATCAAGCACTTTCCAATGCTTACCAACACGGTGTTTCATCAAAAAAAAAATTTTTTTTTTTTTTTAGTATTTGCCAATCTGATAGAAAAAAAATTGATTTCCAAGTGGAGTTTTAATTTTCATTTTTCTTAAATGAGCGAGGCTGGGAATATTTTTATATATTTGACTCTCTTGTCTGCTCATAGACTTTGCCCATTTTTTTTCTATTGACTATTGGTCTTTTTCTTATCGATTTGGAACACCTCTTTATAAATTAGGAAAATTGGCCCTTTGTCTGAAACACACTCTGCCGATGGTTTTCCCTTGTCTGTCATTTTTCTTTTGTCTTTGCTCATGGTGAGTTTTGTAATGTGGAAAACTTTCATTTTTACAGACTTGGATTTATGACTCTTTTCTTTTACAGCTTCTGGGTTGTGTGTCATACCTAGAGAGTCCTTCTTCAGGGGCTTTCATAACCTCCTGGGGAGGAGATGAACAAGGTGTTAGTCATCAGGCTAGAGAGAGAAAGGGGACCCCAGCAGGCTGCACTTCCGGCCTCTTCTGCCTACACAACAGACGAGCCATCTGCTCTGGAGAGAAGCGCCTCTTGCCCAGTGGCTCTTCTGCCAAGCCGGCTCCAGCTGTACCCACCGGCCATGTGTCTCACTACTCACAGTGTGATGTATAGGTTGGCAGCTTTGGGATCAGCTGGAAACTCAAAAACAAAATGCAGGTTCTTGGGCCTCACCCCAGACCTACTGGCCCAGAATCCATATTCCGGTCTCCAGGCACTTCCGGTGCTTGGTAACATCTGAGATGCGCTTTTATGTGCTGCATCTCATTGATTCCTGAGTCTCCACCCTTTTCTCCTGGGGTTCTCCAGGCCCTGACATTGACTCTCAGGTCTCCTGATCCCCCAACCCACTCACCTTTGGGTGCAACTTCCTGTTCTCAGCTGTCCTTTTTGGGGAGATGAGCTTGGGAACTGCTTGTCTGCAGCCTGCATGCCTCCTCCCTTGTGGCCACTGAGCAGCAAGGATGGAGAGAGGCTATCAAAGCAGCACAGAGAAAATATGGGGCTGGGCTGGAGAGATGGCTTAGTGGTTAAGCACTTGCCTGTGAAGCTAAAGGCCCCAGTTCGAGGCTTGATTCCCCAAGACCCACATTAGCCAGATGCACAAGGTGGTACACGTGTCTGGAGTTCATTTGCAGTGGCTGGAGGCCCTGGCACACCCATTCTCTCTCTCTCTCTATCTGCCTCTTTCACTCTCTATCACTCTCAAATAAATAAAAATAAAATGAAAAAAAAAGTTGAAAAAAATATGGGGCTGTTGGACATGCTAGTACACTCCTGTGATCCCAGCACCTGGGAGGTAGAGACAGGAGAATCGGGAGTTCAAGATCATCCTTGGCTACATAGTGAGTTCAAGGATAGTCATGTCTAGCCTGGGCTATATGAGACCTTATCTCAACAAAAAGCAATAAGAAAAAAAAAAAAAAAACCAAGAGCAAAAAGGCCCCAGAGTCCACCACATTGGTTATAAGAAAAGACCAGTGGCTAGGGACTCTAGAGATTGCTCTGTGGTTAAACGTGCTTGCTTGCAAAAATCTGACAGCCTGGGTTCAATTCCCCAGCACCCACATAAAGCCAGATACACAAAGTGGTGCATGTTCTGGAGTTCATTTGCAGAAAGAAGCCCTATGCACCCACATTTGTGTTCTCTCTCTCTCTCTCTCTCAATCTCTCTCTCTCTCTCTCTCTCCTGAACAAATAAATAAAAATATTTTTAAATGATCAAGGGTTGATCCCACTAGCAGCCCAAGCTCTGTAACACTGGATGAGGGGTCTTTGCAAAATCAGTGTTTGAAACTTAGCATGGTTACCTAACATCAGCTGTGCAATCTCAGGTGAATGGGTTGAACCCCAAAGCCCTTGTTTTTCTTTATGGAATGAATTTTCTTAAAGAGGCTACGGAGGGGATTAAAGATACTGAGGCACTAGCAAGATTTCCCTCTTCAGCCTAGGATGGAGGGAGAAACAGAGGGTCAGGACTTACGTTAGGCACCGAGAGAGCCTTGGTCCCTCCTCTCTAAGCATACTCTTTGCCTGAACTAGTTCTTTCTCCCCTGGGGCCATCACTGCTCTGCCGGTTTTCCATTGACTAAGTCTTGTAAGGCATTTTAAACTTAATGTCACAGTTGCCTCCTGGGATGTGGTTCATTGAGAACCAGCCTGGTCCTGCCCTATAATTCCCTGGACGAGGAAGAGGAAGAGCAAAAAAGAGATGTTGATTGAGTTGATCGTGTGCTAGACAGCCATTAATTTGTTCACCCTGGTGGAGAGGTGGCCATTCCCATTCCCCCATTTCACAGACAAGAACAGGGCAAATGCATGGCTCACCCAAGGTCAAACCAGGAAGGGGCATTGCTGGCTGTCTCCCAGTCCTGCCGTTGGCAGTGCCCATGCTAAGGAATTCCCAGACATACCTTGGTGACACTGTAGCCTTCAAAGCCTGCCCTTGGATGTCCTTCTATTTGTTGTGGTCATGCACTCTCGGTGTCTCCCTCAGGGACTCAGAGAGCCCCTTCTCACTGCCACTAATAGCTTCCGCTGAGCACTGGCCTGCCTCGGTGAGGGACCCAGGACAGAGTGCAGCTACAAGTAGCCAGGAGGCAGGCATTGGCACTAACATGGGCCAGGGGCCAGTGCTGGGTGTTTATTGCCTGTGCCATCGACCCGCACAGCTCGCTGTTTATCTGTCTTCCTGACACACCTAATTACCCAGGTTGCAGCTGCCAGCGCGTTTGCGCTTCCTAAATCACGGGCTCCCATCCCTCCTGTCGCCCAGGCCTCCAGGCCTCTGCCTGCAGAAGGGCTGCCATTGATTTTGCCGTTCCCGTTTATGATCTACAAGGCTCCGCATCGCTGTTGCACATTTTACCTTAATTAGTTTATTCTTCGGGGTGTCTCTGGTGAACTTGGTAACCAGGAGGCCAGCAAAGGGGAGGAGCCGACGGTACAGGATTCCCAAATTCTTTGACCGCTAAGCCCAGCGCCTGCTCGGACTTCAGCACCACAGACAGCAACTCGCAGAGCCCAGGCTGGTTCTTCTATTGGGAGACTTCAAAAAGAGGATTTTTTTTTAATCCCAGCACTCGGGAGGCAGAGGTAGGAGGATCGCCATGAGTTCAAGGCCATCCTGAGACTCCATAGTGAATTCCAGGTCAGCCTGAGCTAGAGTGAGACCCTACCTCAGAAAAAAAAAAAAAGAGGTTCCGGTGGCCAAGTAGGTTTGGGAAAGGTTGGGCTCAATAAAAATGAACCAGGCGGGCTGGAGAGATGGCTTAGCGGTTAAGTGCTTGCCTGTGAAGCCTAAGGACCCCGGTTCAAGGCTCGATTCTCCAGGACCCACGTTAGCCAGATGCACAAGGGGGGCACACGCTCTGGAGTTCGTTTGCAGTGGCTGGCAGCCCTGGCACGCCCATTCTCTCTCTTTCTCTCTATCTGCCTCTTCCTCTCTCTGTCACTCTCAAATAAATAAATAAAACTGAACCAAAAAAAAATTTTTTTAAAAATGAACCAGGCAATTTGTTGCAGTCTTTTCAAAATTTTAATAAACTGACATCTTTTGAGACTCTTCAAAGGTTGGGCAAGCGTGCAATCTTTCCCAAACTCAGATGAGCATGAAATCCTTTCTCCGGGCAGCTCAGAGACTGGGGTCCCATGAAGCACACTTTGGGAACTACCTCCCTGGTTGGCCATGAGAACTTGAGGCAGATAAGGCAAATGGGGGGCGGGTGGATATTTTCTCTTCTTGTCTGCCTAAGGTAGGAGCAAAGTGGCTTCAGAAATGTCCCCCACTGAGTCCATCCATGCCCATCAGAGTCCGCAGGCTCCAGCTGCCAGCTTTCTTGCATGGCCCCAAGCTTTGGTGGCATGTATTTGACGGCATTTCAGGGAGGGAGCTGCTGAGCTAAGGAGGACCCAGGCTGACAGAGATGGTGAAGGGTTAGTTGTTCTTAGGCGGAGGCTGGATACCCCACAACTCACAGGGGCCATCCTCAAGGGCCCCCAGGAACCCCGAAGCAATGGCCAGCCTGCTACTGCTTCCATCCAAGCCCCTTCCCTGTCGACCTGAAATCTGGAGGCACAGAGCTTTATTTTTTTAAGTTTGTGGGAAATTCACTGGATAACAAAACCTGTCCCAAGCTGATAGGAGCTATTTATAAGCTTTATTTATCCCACTTAATGTGAATATTCATGTTTCACTGCAGAAATATTAATGTGTTTAATTATGGGGTGCCACCCCCAGTCCCTGCTGGGGGTGTTATGTAATCAACAGTATGTGCACCGTGTTACCTTTCTAAAAAGTGAGGGGAAAAATGTGGACTTCTAAACATATTGGGTCCCTAGGGATTTCAGTGAGGGGCTGTGGCCCTGCAAGGGTGCAAAGCCATCACTACGCCCTCTTGCCCTGCCTGATGTGTGACCAGGACAGCACACGTTTTCTCACTTGCCACAGTGACGCTGTGAACCAGGCACAGGGGAGGAAACTGAAGCCAGAAGAGGATAAGGAACTCAGCAGCACCTCAGTCTCCCCCAGCACCCCCGGGCCATGTCCCACTCTGTTCAGACCTGCATCTGCAGCTCCTCAAAAGCCTCCACCTGTACTTGCCCTGTGGAGGTCTTGGGTCTGTCTCCCCATTCCTCCTGAGCGACCAGGCTCTCGAGGCCCCCAGGAGTCAGGAAGGAACTAGCTGCCTGGCATGTGGCCATCTCCAGCCCCACCAGTGACACTTCAGGTCCTGAGGGTCCACTGGTCCCAGATCCCAAATGAGGCCCCTCAGAGACCAAACCCACGGGTCCTTTCCTAAGTGAGCCACTGGGAAAGCTGTGTACACATTTCTGTCATCTGCACACACTCGCCCTTTCACCTACACTCCTTCCTTCACTCGTGCACAAACACCCATTCTCATTCCCACACTCACTCATTTGTTGTCTTGCACGCTTGCTCTATGTGCACTATCACTCATGCACCTTTAGCCACACACAAATTCTCACGCTCACACTGATGCTCACATGCTACCACCCTTGAACACACATTCTCACTTTCACACTCATACACTCACATTCACTCATCCCCCAACATTCACTCTCTCTTTTTGTTTTTGTTTTTGTTTTTCAAGGTAGGGTCTCATTCTAGCCCAGGCTGACCTGGAATTCACTATGTAGTCTCAGGGTGGCCTCGAACTCACGGCTGATCCTCCTACCTCTGCTTCCCGAGTGCTGGGGTTAAAGGCGTGCGCCACCACGCGCATGCGCATTCTCACACTTGCACTGACTCACACACGTGATGCCTTTGGCCACATACTCATTCTCACACTTGTCCGCACATCCCTGCATTGCAGAGCTGCTGTCTCTAAAGAACCTTGATGAGGAGCTCATCTATGAAATGGGGACTCTCTAATAATAGCTGCCGTTTGAGGACCATGTTCCAAACCTTTAATGTGCACCATTTCATTTCTTCCTCATAGTGAACTTGCATACAGTTATTGTTGTCACCCCAGCTACAGGTGAGAAAACTGCGTGAGGCCCATGGAGGCTGAGCAAATTTCCCAGTGTAGAACCTAGGTGTGACTGAGGCTCAGGACTTCGTTCGTTAACCCTAAATCCCAGCCTTGTTACCACTGCCCCACGCTGTCTCCATCAGCCTAAGCCTCTTTCCTGGGCCAGCCAGCCTAAGGCTTGCGGCTAGAAACACGGAGGCCCCTCCCCTATACAGAGGAGCCTCACCTAATGAGGGCCTCCTGCAGCTAACCAACTGTGCACTTTGGTCCCAGCCACTTTGTGGCAGATGCCAGGAGACATACCCAGAGGTGAGAACTTGTGCCCTACCCATACCCACTGCCCAGTGACCTTCCTTTCCTTCTCTCTCCAGGTGTGGCCACGTACACAGACAAGCTGTTCAAGTTCCGCAATAACCGGTGGGAAGACATCCTGAGTGACGAAGTCAACGTGGCCCGTGGTGTGGCCAGCCTGTTTGCCGGACGCTCGGTGGCCTGTGTGGATAGGACGGTGAGTGCAGGGTCAGGTGTAGCCTAGGAAGAAACGGAGTGCCCATAGTAATGTGAGAGCCAAGAGGGGATCCACCATGCACACATCCCCTGACAGAAGGGTGACAGACACCCCACCAACAGATCCCAAGGCTACCCCCACCTTGGTACCAGCTCTCAATGTCCCCTACAGAGTGGGAATGGAATACCAACAACCAACTCTTGCAAGATGCATGACAATATACCTTTCACGTCCTTCTCCCATGCAGCCTTCCCAGAAACCCGTGAGGAGGCAGCCAAGGATGTTATCATTGTGAATACTGGACAGGTGAGGGGCTGAGGCTCAGCTTGAAAGAAATGACTTAGCTAGGGACCCAAAGTAGGATAGCTATGTGCCTGCAGCATGAAGCAAAGTCTAGCTCTAAAGTGTGTGCTCATTCATTCATTCATTCAACTGACATTAAATGCCTCTGTGTGCTGAGCAGTAAGCCGTGGGCAGGCCTCTGTAAATATTTACAGACTTACTGAAGGCATGGCCAAGGAATGCATAGATGATGGGGTGGAGGTGGGGTTACCTGAACATATGAGCACTTCAGTTAATCAACAGCTCCATCGACACTCTCACACCCCACTACTGAACCCTACTCACAGGTGTCCAACCCAAAGCATGGGAGATCTACCTAAACAGGGAAGGGCAGAAGGAGCTCCCCTTCCCAAACTGGGGGACACCCACCAACCCAGGCTTGGGTCCCAGCAGGTCCCACCAGAGCCAGGGGTTTCTTGGAGGTGTTTACCCCTCCAGTCACCTCCCCACCACCCACCTCCTTGGCTGTATAACACCAGGGGCCCAGCTGCTACTCTGCCGCTACGCAGCATCTCTGGCTCCAGTTCTGAGACAAGGCTGAGGGGATAGGCTTACTTCAGATTGAGGTGGCACCGATGGATTGGGGATTCAGTGCGAATCTTCACAGCAGGGGCTGCCAGGCCCTGGGAGAAGACAGGTGCCAGGTATAAATATTTATTTCTTAACAAGCTGGTGCTGAGAAGAGACACCAAGCTGGGCTGTGAAGCCACATTTAGCCCTGACCTGAATCCGTGCCACCTGGACTCCTGCCTGCTGGGTGGGCACAGTGAGGCGGCGCTGACCAGCCCTGAGAGAATGGAGGGCCAGAGGGTGTCAGGCCTGGTTAGAGCTGGGGGTCTCTTCTCCTACTCATGGCTTCCTGTCACCCTGGTCAGGACCAAGCTTTACACAGTAGCTGAAGTAGGAAACCCTCTTCCAGAACTGGAGGGAGGGCCTGAAAGTGAACAGAAAGGGGTGTACCCTTTGTCCTCATAAGGTCATCTACACACCCACACACCTAACCACAGGACAGAAGCACCATGTGAAAGGCAAAAGGAAAAAGAGAGATGCCCTTGGCATCTTGGGCAGGCTTCTGAAGCTTGCCTGCTTCCTGTTCTCCCTCACTCCAGCCTCCCAGGCCTCAGGGGGATTACAAAGAATCTTAGGGTGGGTTATACCAAAGGAGGAGGTGCTTTCTAAGTGCAGCCAAGACCTTGGGCATCCAGGGGCTTGGGAAGAGTGAGGAAGGAGCAGGAAGAGGCACAGACCAGTGTGGAAACTTCAAGACAGGAATGCAGCATGATGTAAAAACACGAGGACAGTGATAAAGACGAAAACCGCTCCCGCCTACACAACTAACCACAGCAGCTGGTGCTGGGCGTTCCATGTTCAAGACCTTTTCTTCCCAAATCCTTACAATAAGCCTAAGAAGTACAGGCTTATCATTATCACCTTTTACAGATATGGAAATTAAGGCTTGGAGCAATTATGCAACTTGACCTTGGTCAAACAATAAATGGAAGGCAAGACTGGAAATTGCACCCTGCCTGCCTGAAAACAAAACAAACACCTCTTCACCTCTCTGCTACCCTGCCTCTAGGTGCAACCAGACACGAGTTTCTAAACACAGATTTTTTTTTTTTTCCTCTTATAGCTCTATCCTAGCCAACCTCAACATCACAGCCCCTGCCTGGGGAGTTTATGTCTACCTCATCAGTGATTCTCAAAGTGTGTTCCCCAGACCAGTGGCATCAACACTGTTAGAAATAAAGATTCTCAGGCACTGCCCCGTTCTGCCCTCCAGGCCTGCTGAAAGAAATGCTGGGGGCCGGGGGGTGGGGGGGCAGGCCAGTGGTGTGGGGATGAATTCAGCTGGCCCTGAAAGAGATTGTGACACATGCTGAGGTTCAAGAGCATGGGAATGCCTCTTGTCCTGGCTGTGGGTCATGGGCGTTTCTGTCCCACGTCCCCCAAACACACCCCCATGCTCATGCTCATGCCCTGCCCCAAGCTTGGAATATCCATGTGTCCTTTATCTTCAGCTGCCTCATCATTCACCCACCTTTCCGGATCCAGCTCAAAGCTGATCTCTTACAAGAAGCATTCCCTGATCAATAATGATTATGCCTCATGTTTATATAGCATTTTTATCTTCTCAAAGACCTTTCACATAACGTCTCATTTCATCTTCTCAACAACCCTGCCAGGAAGCAGGGGGAATCGGATCCCCCATTGAGCATGTGCAGAGAGGCAGATGGTGAGCAATGTGTCTGAGGCCAGGGAGCCAGTCAGGGGCTGAAACTCTACAAAGACCAGGCTAATAACTTTCTTAGTTCTTCTCAGAGAGGAGTTCCTAGACAGGCAATGTCTACATCACCTAGGAGGTTGATGGAAATGTATATCTTCTGGAGCTGAGAGGATGGATCATCAATTAAAGGCACATGCTCCACAAGTCTGCCATCCAGAGTTCAGATCCCCAGAACCCATGTGAAGCTGGGCACAAAGTGTTGCTCACATCTGTAATTTCAACGTGCCTACCACAGCGGGAGGTAGAGTCAGGAGACTCCCAAAGTTCACTCTTAGGTCAGCTAGTCTGGCCTTCCCAGCAGCAAATGAGAGACCCTGTCTCAGAAACAAGATGGAAGGAGAGTGCCAATACCCTGAGGTTATGCTCTAACCTCCACATGTGTGCCCATACACATGCACACACATAGTAAAAACTAGAAATGAAAAAGTAAGTGAGCATCATCCAGGACCACTCTAGATCTCTGAATGAGAAGCTCAATGGATGGGACCCAGCTCCGGAGGTTTAACAAACCCTCCAGGTGGCTCTGGTACAAGCTAAAGCGTGAGAACAAGACACACCTTCCATTCCCCTGTAACCACCTCATCTTCTTTGAATCCTTGTGATCAAGTTCACATGTAAATTTCCACAATCTTCTCCACTATAACACATCTATGTTTATCCACTTTATCACCCCAATGAATTGAAATAAGGAATTGGGTATAGCCGAATTTTATAAAGCTTCTAATTCCTAGCAAAGTGCATTTCAGTCCATTTGGGCTTAATTGCCCATTTGTTGATGAGCTTGCTAACAGCTGGTGGGGTCAAGAATGGTTCACGATAGTGCACTCTTCCATTTGGCCCTCTTCTTTTACTCCATGCAATCATCCCACACATACATACCAAGCTCCTGCAATGGGTGAAAACCTTTCGAAGTTCTCCCCTCATCAAAAAAGCCAGTGTGTTATAAAGCAACTCAAACTTCAGTTTTACCTAGAGGTCATGTGAGATCTTATTAAAATGCAGATTCTGTGGCTGGAGAAATGGCTTAGTAGTTAAGGTGCCTGCCTGTAAAGCCTAAGGACCCATGTTTGACTCTCCAGATCCCACATAAGCCAGACACACAAAGGTGAGGCAAGTGCAAGGTTGCACATCCCCACTAGGTGGCGCAAGTGTCTGGAGCTCATTTTCAGTGGCTAAGGTCCTAGCATGCCAATTCTCTCTCTCTCTCTCTGAAAAAAATGCAGATTCTAGCTGGGCGTGGTGGCGCACGCTTTTAATCCCAGCACTCGGGAGGCAGAGGTAGGAGGATCACCATGAGTTCGAGGCCACCCTGAGACTCCATAGTGAATTCCAGGTCAGCCTGGGCTAGAGTGAGACCCTACCTCGAAAAACCAAAAAAAAAAAAAAAAATGCAGATTCTGGCCTATAAATTTGGACTGGGACCTGAGGTTCTACACTTCTAACATAAGCTCCCAGATATTACCAAAATTGCTGTTCCTGGGACCACTTTGAGTAACAAGACCTGAAAAGCATTCATTTCCAAGTATCGGGGTTGAAATTCCAATAACTCAAGGAAAAGGGGCAGCGAAGTCGTCAGGCAGCAGCCTTCCTACCTTCTCTGACTTCACCCCTTAGCACTTCCTGCCTTGTGATCTGCCTTGGGCAGCACTGGGCTAAGCTTTCTCTGACTACGTCACCTCTCTCTTCCCTGCCCAGAAGGTTCTTCCCCCTCCATTCACTCCACTGGCTGAGGCTTGATGGAAACCCCTTTTCTGAACTTCCCATAGTGAGGTGCCCACCTCCAGAGTAGGAGCACCTCTTCTATGCCCCCAGGAAATCCTGTGCATTGCCTGTGCCGGGCACTTGTGTGGTTGCCCATGGCTCCTCCTCTGTCCTCACACAAGGGTCCTTGTTCACAATGCCACAGGATAAGAGAACAAAGCAAGCGAAGAGGGCCAACAGGAAGAAGGAGAGCCCAGTCTTGTCCCCTCAGGCACAGCTGTTTCTCGTGTCCTCCCTCACGCATTGCTTGCCATTCGCACTAGACTCCAAGCCACCCAAGGGCAGGGACTGGGTCTTTGGCGTTCATGGAAGGACACCTTGTAGATGGCGGAAGCTCAGGAAGCGTCCTCTGGGGGGAAGTGATGGGAAGATAAGAGGGAAGCTGGAAGACTCGTTTAGAAAGTATACTTACTCTTGGGAAGAAGAGGCATCCGTTGGAGAAAGAGCACCACTAGGACACACGGAAAAGAGCCTTATATCAGCAGGGTGAATAAATGGCTATGGAACAAGGAGCCAGTGCCCAAGGCTTCTCTGAGTTGCGAAGAAAAAAAAGAATTGAAACAGTGTTATAAAGGCTGAAGCAATAAAATAGTTCTTCCTGATAGTATGGGGCGAAGAGAATGGAAGAGGGAAGAGAGACTGTGAAGCTATGCCTCTGCAGCCATCAGAACGGGGTCTGGAAGAAGAACAGGGTGAGCAGGAGAGGAAGCAGGCTCAGGAGTTCGCTCGTCGCCTCAGCTGGAGTGGGTCTGAATGGGAGAAGAGAGATGAGAATAATGGGAACTGGTAGATCAATCAATCAGCAAATATTTATTGAGCAGCTACCCTGGCTGGCAGCTGGAGCGAGCTCAGCTGGAGGGAGGCACATTAGAAAATTGTCTATAAAAAGGTGGTTGTGGGGGAGAGGGAGGGATGTGTTCTTCTGGAACAGGATAGAAGGAGAAACACGGCTGCTGCTTTGTTACCCGACTCTGGGAGGTTGAGCGGTGAAGCACCATTCCCCTTGCAGCCATTATGGAAAGCTCACCCTGGGCTGTAGCCTGCAAACTGGGGAAAAGACCCCAGCCCACTAACACAGCTATGACCCTAGGGCGGGGTGACTTCGGGGGAAGGCTAACGTAGGCCGAGGTGGAGCTAGCTCTTCACCAACCTCCTTTTCTTCCTCCCCAGGGCTCTGGACGCTACTCTATCTATATCGCCAACTATGCCTATGGTAATGTGGGACCCGATGCCCTCATAGAAATGGACCCCGAGGCCAGCGATCTCTCCCGGGGCATTCTGGCACTCAGAGACGTGGCTGCCGAGGCAGGGGTCAGCAAGTACACAGGTAGGTGGAAGGCACCGAGGCTGTGGGAGGGGCTGGGGCTGGAGCTGGGCCTGTCGGAGCGGCATCTCATTCATCACTGATGGTGAAGACAGGGCAACTCTTATGTCCCGGAGGAAGGGAAGAATAAGACATCACCCCATCCCACCATGTGCACTGCTTCTCCCGGGGTTTGGGAGAGATGTGGCAGGTGTGAGCTTCGGGAGACTCGTGGGGACACCAGGCATAGAGGCTTGTCAGAAAGTGTGGTGAAACCACGTAGTGTCACCCTACCCCATCCCTGGAACTTCTTGCTTCCTCCCCTGCTGTAACCCCAGTGATGGGCGAGCAGGTTGTGGGGGAGAAAACTGACAGAGCACAAGAGCCGAGATTTAAAGCTTTCTTTATTGCCCAACAGCAGATGAAATTATTTACTTACACATAAGCGGCCAGGAATTGAGCGCTAAGTCCCTAAGCTTCAGCCGGGTCCCGTCGCGGATAACTGAGCTCAAAGAATTGTGTTCTTGTTCCAAACCCTCTCCAGCACTTGTGTGTGTGTGTGTGTGTGTGTGTGTGTGTGTGTGTGGCACACTCCCCCCCCCCTCCAGCTTTCTGGACGGGGACCTATTGTCCGAGTCTCTGACAGAGAGAGCTCTTTCTAGGGAAGGCTGTTTTTCTAATTCCAGCACGGCTGCTGACTAAACTCTGATAATCTGCCAATAGCTTGCTGATGGTACAGTCATCCAGTTCCTGTTTTGGGTGCCAAAAATCAGGAAGCCAGGGCTGTGCACAACAACTCTAGAGCTTCATTCTCACTCACACCCACCCTGAACTTGGGTGCAGAAATTCGCTCAGTAGCTGACCTTCCGGTTACATCTGCCCCTGGCTTCTACTACAGACACGTGCAAGGCAGCAGCCAGAACTCCAGTCCCAGAGCTGGAAGGAGGCAGGAGGGGTCATGTGAGCTATCGGCCTGCCTCTGCACCCTTGTCTGGTTGCAAATCTCAGTGTCTATGCAGGAAAGGTTACCACTGCCTCCCAGAGTTCATGATGTCCTTCCTCAGACACCTCTGTGGAAAGACAGGTTAATGTTGACCTGTCTGACAAAGTTTGTGGGGACAAATGACTAGACAGTAAAATAGTTTGCACAGCTCAGGCTCCATCAAAGCGCCTGAGAGCTCTGGGCATGAATGTGCCGCACAAAGGCTGAGTGTCAGTAATAAACCGCATTTCCCTGGGAAGAGAAATAAACATGAGACGCTTCAGCCTAGATTGGTACAGTCAATTTTTTTGAGTAGCTCCCAGTTCTGTGTACTGGGCTGGCTTGGCAATTAAGTGCCTTGATCTTGCAGGAGAAGGGGAGGGAGAGGTGGGCTGGATGGGGTGGGGGGGATGAAGCACTTGAAAATGATGAGATGGAAGGGAGGCAAGGGCCAGCAGAGCACATTACGCACAGAATGGAAGAATTCGGGAGGCTGGAGCATGGAGGGGGCATTGTTCACGCTGGCTGGGCTGGCATGGAACCCAGGAGGGAGAAGGTGGGGGCCAAGTGGAGACAGCTGAGGAGCAGAGATGCAATGGGAGCCCCAGCCAACTGTGCCACCCTCCCGTGCTGGAAGGATAGGACAGCCCAAGGAGGGGACAGCAGCTTTTGTGGAGGCATGGAGGAGGCCAGGGCAGCTGGCATGACCAGAGGACACATCTGAGCAGCTCCACAGACTTCCAGAAGCCATTTGGCTGACAAGAACCGATTTGGCCCACCAAGTTACTGTTCTGTCTGCCCGCCTTTCTCAGCACCTTCCAACAGTACCCTGCAAACCCCTTCCCCCTTCCTTGTCACTCAGTTAATGACACATAGACATCTGGCTGGTAAAAATGAGCCCTGGGTGCTCCCTTGAGCCCCTGGAGTGAACCCCAAATGTAAGGGCCACCATGCTGAGCCCAGCCTGATGGCTGAGGCTCTGGGCAGGTGGCCAGTGCTCAGCACCAGGCAAGTGCCAGGAGCCTGGGAAGTGCAGGGTGGGCCGGGGGGGGGAGGAAGCAGGCTGGGATGAGCAGGGCCTGAGCAGACTGAAGAGAGGCAAGCAGTGGTCAGATGTGCATAAGGGAGCCATGCCGCATAGCCTCCAACTGCTAGCTGGCCATGTAGGAAGACCTCCCATTTGACAAGGGAACAAACCAAGGTTCCTCAGAAGAGAAAGGACTTGCCCAAGGTCGTTTAGGAGATCTGTAGAAAACCAGCACTTAGACCCTCATCTGCAGACGCTACAAGCAGCTGACCTTTCTGATGGTTTCCAATTTGAGAATACTGTTCCTGGTTGGTAAAAAGGGAAGTCCTTAACCCACTGGGAATGGACCCAGGCATTGGCAGGCAGGCTCTGAACTGCAGCCGCAGATTGTCAGCCTGAAGCAGCTGCCTTGCCTGGGGTTCTCTGGGCAGCAGAGGGTAACCCAGCTGTGGCGGCCGGGCAATGGCACCTAGGTACCTGGCAGTCCAGCAGCTCTGCAAAAGGAGGAGGGGAAGCCGCCTTTCCAGACACTATCGATTCTGTCGGCCACCGATGCTCTGCTGGGTCACAGTGCCATCTAGCGACCAGCGTGCCCTCTCTCTGGGGACTGAGGGCCCCTGGAGGCAGCAGAGGGAGAGCCACTGAGAATCCCAAGCCCCAACTTCTCCAATTGCCAGAGGCCTCTTAGAGTCAGGAAATGTCCAGTGCCGCCCTCCGTGGAACTCTGCAAAAATGGTTTCCAGGTAACAGAGGGCCTGACACGAAAGGGGGGAGGAAGTGGGAGGCAAAATTCTGTTCTGCCTCTGTAGCCCAGTGACACATTCCTCCCTTAGCCTCTCTAAGCACCTTGACCCAGCGTGGTGTCTGAGGGGTCAGGGTCTGGAGCAGGCTGCCATGTGCAGATCCTACCTACACCACGCCTGCCTGTCTGGACAGCCATAGTTGATAAACACCTCTCCCAACACAGGTGTTGAATTCACAGTAAGTTGGAAAATGAAAGGAGAGGAACAGAGCATGTCTAGTCCATGGCCTGACACACAAGCCACACTGCCACAATCACCCACACCTTCCTGTCCTGAGGCTGTGACAGATGACACCAGGGCCCTCTGCTGGGCATCTCCTGGGAGGCCAGTACTAAACCCAGGCTGAAAAGATCAGCCCACTTGCCATAGCTACATGAAGTCCATGTCCCCGCCCTCCCTGCCCAGTCTCTATGTCTGGGCACAACATGTGTACCTTCATCCTCTCCTCAACTGGAGTGCAGCTCTCTTCCTGGCAGGAGAGACGTGGCCTCGCCCCAGCCCCGCCCCCTCCCCAGGAAACCCGCCTTTGGACCTCACCCTTGGAGGGAGCATCTGCCTGGGCTGCAAGGTGATGATTAAAGAAGCCTTAAAGGAAATTTGGAAAGAAAATGAAGGTGGATTTATGATGTCAGGTGGGGAGTTTTGCTGTTGGCCGGGTGCAGTGTGGAACAAAGCAGAGGGCAGATCTGATTTATAGGAAGTCATTATTGGAGGAGACAGAGAGGCCCAAAGCCCAGCTGAGCCCTTCTGGCAGATTCCCATCAGCAGCGTGGCTGAGGCCTGCAGGGTGGGGACCAAAGAGCGTCCCAGGTCCGAAGGTGGGTGCTGACCTTTCAGTAGGAGTACAACCAGGTCTAACAGCCAGGGCAAGTCTGGAGTGATAGGTTCCCCAAAGCCCAGGATATACTGGAGCCAATTCCCAGATGTGTTCGATAATTGACAGAAGATTAAAAAAAAAAAAGAAAGAAAGAAAGAAAAGAGAGGGGTAATACACTAGAAATGTAATTTTTGCATGCATTTTTCTCAGATAACTCAAGTGATTTAAAATAAATGACACCATGGGGCTAAGCACTCTGAGATACCCCCCCCCCCAGTGTGCCAGTACAAAGCCCTCCCTCTTGAGAAGGGTCCTCAGCCGAAATGTTTGAGAAGCTTCCCAGAGAAATAGTGTAACAGCTTGAACTGGGACCATACCACCTATCAACTGTGATGACTCCT
Organism: Dipus sagitta; assembly: GCA_036346955.1. NCBI lineage: Eukaryota > Metazoa > Chordata > Mammalia > Rodentia > Dipodidae > Dipus > Dipus sagitta. The sequence goes on from CM070770.1 coordinate 38,556,010, forward strand.
CTGTAAGCCTCAGTTTCCTCTCTTAGAAAACAGGGACCAGCCAGGCGTGGTGGCGCACGCCTTTAATGCCAGCACTTAGGAGGCGGAGGTAGGAGGATCGCTGTGAGTTCTAGACCACCCTGAGACTACATAGTGAATTCCAGGTCAGCCTGGGCTAGAGTGAGACACTACATCTAAAAAGCAAAAAAGGAAGCAAGGAAGGAAGAAAAAAAAAAACTGGGGACCATAGAGGGAAGACTGAGGAAATGTTAGGCAAAAGACAAGATTTTAGTTACCCAAGAATAAATTCAAGAGCGCTATAGCGCAACATAGTAACTTGTAATTCATAACGACACATTGTATTCCTGCAAATTGCCAAGAGGCTAGATTTTTAGGTGTTCACGCCATGAAAATAATAAATATGTAGGATGATGTTATGTTAATTAGCTCAATTTAGCCCTTCCATATTTGTTCTTCAAAATATGTTACATGTGATAAATATATACCAAGTGGTGGTGACACTTGTCAAGACGTGCCGTGACACTGATGGTGAGATGCACACACGATGCCCAGCAAACAAGGCAGAGCCCCTGGAACTGAGCAACTCCGCCTGCCAGTCTTTCGCCCACTTCCTCTTGGCCCCTGACTGCTGGGGTGGCACAGGGAGAAGGGGCCTCCTGCAGCCTCTGGTGACCAAAGTTTGGAAACCTGTGGAGCCAGTCCTTGTACATCCTGC